>JAIXMH010000010.1:0-661083 GCA_025528865.1 Pilobolus umbonatus
GGGATGCAGCGGCTACTAGTTCATCCAGAGACATGACGGGTACCTTATAGCCGGCTTCAATTTCTCTAGCGACCAGGGGGTCAATGGCATCCAGAAAGGTGTGCTTCATGCTTGATTCATCTTCATTATGGATGAGGGAGTACAGTTCTCGAAGTTTCACAGCGACATCTTCAGCGCTCTCACCATCTAGTTGTTTCAGGTTTTTAATTTGGCTACGCCAAAGGTTCTCCTGACCAGCACAGTACTTTCTCTTAAACATAGTACAGAACACCGACCAGTCAGACACAGCAGTACACGAGACGTCAAACCAAGCTTCTGCACGACCTGTCAAATGGTCGGCAGCGATGAGGAGGATTTCCTTGTCGGACAAGTTAGCTAAATCCTTTATCCTATTTAGCTTCTTGATCCAATTGAGGGGACTAACACCCGAGGAAGCAGAACCAGAGAAATCCTTAGGGTCGTTCAAGAAACGAATGAGCGAAGGGGAGTGGGATACACCACGAGGAGGAGCAGAGTTAGGAGACATACCAACAGACAATTCAGGCATCAATGGGAGAAATCACGGTGTAATATACAACAAAATCTGGTAGGCCGGACCACTTAATATACACGGTGATTGAGGGTAGCTTAATTATGAGGGAGACAAGTATTCACAGTTAAGTACCAACGATAATTCTAAGAGACAACCTGTTAATTACTACTCTATACCAAATGAGAACCAAGGCGACTGTAAAACCTACTTCAAGTGTATAGGAACCAAGTAAATAGCTGGGAGCACTTAGATATTATAAGAGACACTAGTTCAGTTGGAAAGTTCTTGACCAGAAAAGTTAAGGTAAGAAAGATATCTCCCTATTTATTATACCATGTCAAATGGCTACTTATATACTGGATAAGAGGAATTATACGAGATCAATGAATCTATCTACGGATAATAGTATTAGGGGAAAGGGTACGAATAGGATAATAGTGGGGAAAAGGTGAATGATGAGTGGTTAAGATTCAGAGTAAAACCGGGTGATTGTTAATTAAAACTAATGAGTATTTTCATGAGTGAGTAGAACATAGAAGATAATGTAAAGTAGGAAATGAAAACAGAGTGAATAAGGTTATAAAGATTACAATAAACAATAAAAATGGATATGTCTTGATGGATGGTAACATAATGATCTACATAAGCTATCCCTTACACCTTTGTACTCCCAAAATTATAGCTGATTACCCGAAACAGATGATAACCCAGACTAATACCAATATGAGTGGAGTCACAACAGGTCAATTCAGCAGATGATACATTGTAGTTATTACCCAGAGAAATATACCGAAAGATACGACCAATAACGAGAGAATTAACCTAGTGCTTCAGACTTATAACACCATATATACAGAACAGTAATATCGGTAGAACTACACCTAACAGATGACTAAACACTTTTAACAGAGGAACCAAGAAATAGGAAGTTTACCCAAAAGAAATACAACACAGATACTGTCAAAATCATAGTAGCGCTCTTGGTTTAGTGGTAGAATTTCACCCTTCCAAGGTGAAGGCCGGGGTTCGATTCCCCGAGGGCGCATTATATTTTTACAAAACTTTTGTTGGCTTGTGTCTCCCTTCTTAATAGGTAGTTATAATTGTTATATATTGTCGCCTATATTTTATCAGGTTATACAAATACTGCTTATTAAGAAATGACATAGCAATAATTATAAATCACAGAACATACAATAGATTATAAAGCAACTAACATATACACTCTATACATTATCTGACTAAGAAGCTGTCATACTTCTTATTATTAATCATAACTTAGCCCTTTGTAAAAACATATAAATACCCATCATCTTTTATTCAATAAACGACATATTTTTACCTACCACTTAAATAACAAGTACCTTACATACAAAACTTATAACAACCTATTAAGAAAGGTGACAATATAAGTTACTTGTTATTTAAGAGACAAGCGAAATAGGATAACGGGTATTTATATGTTTTTACAAAGGTCTAAGATATAATTAATAATAACAAGTATGATAACTTTTTAATCACACTATGCTACAACTGAGTGCTTTTTACGAGTTCTAACTTCAGGATTTCCTGCTTTTTAAAATAATCAACCAATCATATTGCAGTAAAAAGGGATCAGATAATGAAAATATTCGAAATGGTCCAATAATTTATTTTGAAGCCTTCAAGCGTTTAAGACAGTTACCGTAAGTGCGTATTTAAAGTATCAACAGTAGAGTGCTAATATTCATTGATATAATCAAGTATAAGTTTCATGATTTTTCATTGTATTTTAATCAAAAGCTGAAATTATGTGTGGAAGTCCTTATTCTGAGTTTGAACATGTAAAAATTATTATTAATTGACTTGGTAATTTTTATTATCTCTTTTCCCCCTTTACATTCATACCATAATCCGAATGCAGAACACTCATCTTGTAGTATTTATACAGTACAAAGAGCCCAAATCTACACTTGACTAGTTGGAAACATCTCAGAATACAAGTATATGTTAAGACAAGGTAATATTTATTGGATAATTATAGTAGTACTTTATTGATATTTTATAGATAAGATATTTGACCAATGCTATTGGAAAGGTCCTTGTTGAATAGATAATATGGGGATATTACTCTGTATGAAGTCTGTCTCAGTGAACCTGCACTTTCAGGCTTCTTCACCAATCCAACTTGATTAATAATATCACTGATATTGATAACAGCATATGCTGGTGTTTCATCGGGTCCGAACACACTGATCATTGGAATATGTGGGTTGTATGGGCAAGTACCGGTTGTCTTTGGTAATTCAACAAGGGCAAGATGTCTTTCAACATCATCATATGTGTGGGTGAAAAAAAACATTGTCGTTCCAATGAATGTATAGAGCCTGGAGGGATTGCGATTGCTATGAATTTGGGATGGTTAACATATGGACAAGTACATCATTCTATCTCTTACTTTATGACAGGTGACTGGAACATTAAGTAGTGATTGCCACGACGATACTGATTTTGATAATGGCGGTTATAAGCAGAGGAATATAGAGTATTTTTGATCAAGGCACGGCCAGCGATAGTTATTGCTGGACTGAATGGATTGTAAGTGGTTTGATTACTTGGTAATATTGATTTTTTTTAGTGGGATCTGATCGATATTGATCTGGATACATATCTCAGTTTCTCTACCCCAGCCCCTGCCCAGAAAACAAAGGCCAAGACAAAGCGTGGTAAGACATGTATAACCAGTAAACATTCTTCTTAATCAAGTCAACACTTATCCAATTTAGTACATAAGAAAAACAATTGACATGTTTTTCCCTTTCTTACCGTTATTCCTCTTCCTTCTTTCTCATTCCTTTTCTTTTTGTGAGTACGTAGACATCTCAAATAATACGAGTCTCCCTGCTGGTTTCTTTACTATAGTGTTTGTTAACCTTCCTTCCATGTGTCCACATAGAACATCTGGCTGGTCCATAGTTCAAAGAACCCTTCATTAAATCTATTATGGTCTCTACTAATTGTATATATGACTCTCCAGTAAGAAGAATATGCCTGAATACACACACTGCCATCTCTGTGATAATACTCTCTTTTTTAAGTAACATCAGGTATCGATTGATTCTTTAACTGTTTATCAAATACAAAAAGATACCATCAGACATAAAGTAATAAGAAAACTCGAGTAATTCCATCTCTATGTTGTTAATACCACTGCTATTAGTACTAATTGAATAACAGACTATCCACTCTTAAAGAGGCCATATATGTAAGTTATATCATTCCATTAGTAGTGAGTAACATTGTCAAAATAGAAACTCTTAATAGCCTTGGGAAGTATCTATTGGAAGAAAAAGTACGTATGCTTATTACTTATATCATTGTTACCTTATTTTAATCATTTCTCATTAGATATACTGGCTTCTCTCATGGGATGTTCACAAGTAACCATAATATCTACAAACAAGACCCTAGTAAGTAATGAATTCCATACATAGATACTACAGTATCAGTGTGATCCATCCCTGTAAGCTGTTACATTGAATATACTACATATACATGTTACTATAATATAAATAATAAAAACCACACCTACCATTATTTGATATGACTTCGATGATTGTTATAAGCTTTCGATATGCACTATTAAAAGCAGGAAAAGTGAATTCTAAAATCTTTTACGAGTTTGACTCCCACTGTTAAGAATCAGGAAAAACGAGTTCAAAAATCTTTTACGAGTTTGACTCCCACTGTTAAGAATCAGGAAAAACGAGTTCAAAAATCTTTTACGAGTTTGACTCGCACTATTAAAAATCAGCGAGCGATTTCTGTTCACTTAACTATATCATCAATCCTGACTTTTTTACACACAAATTTATACAGGATTTACTGTACCTAAAAAACTTTCAAGATTTTATTTGTAGCATAGTGTCAGATGACGAGTAAGGTGTATATGTTGATTGCTTCATAATTAATTGTATGTTCTATGGTTTATAATATTGCATGTGCTTTTTGATTGCTAATGACCCACATGATTCAATTGATTATTATTATCATGTAGTTTCTTAATAAGCTGTATTTTATGACCTGATAAATGTAGGCGACAGTGAGAAGATGTGAAGGATGAATTCTTTTAGGATTGCCACTATTACACTGGATGTTACAATAACTTGTATGAATAGGGTGTGGTATTTCACCTCAATTCATCAAATATAAACACCCTTTGAAGTGCCATTATGAGTTCTAATACACACAATGTATTAGAACTATCTATTCAGTGATAATCATACAATTGAGAATTACTGTTAGAATTACCATATTAGGATATTAATCATCAAGATTCAAATATCCATAGTTACCAATATGTACAATATTTTAACTATTACATTCAATTCATAAACGGCCACTATCCAGGCAGGAACCCTGGATGCTTTTATAATTAGATATTTTGACCTGACTCTCCCCATTCAATTTTGGATACAATAAACGGTTTAAACAGAGAATCATTCAATATAAACTCGTCTATTTTCATTATCTACTCAAACATACACACACACCATTCAAATATCTCGTCAAAATATCTCATAGGGGTTCTAATACTATATAATAAAAACTAGAGTTTTCTCTCACAATATATATACAGAAGTAGTACTTCCTGGACTTGGAGATAATACTGGCGTTTATAACGATAGAGAATTTGTTCTGAACCTGTGTCATTATCGTACGTAGTTTAGAAGCACATCAGTTCCTAAAAAGTATACACTCAATTCTATTATTTCCTCCATAGTGTCAATTTTACAGAAATCACTCCTTTGCTCAAGCGAGACCCATTTATTCTCTTTTTTAGTCAATTTTTAAACTACAACGCTACAATACCGCTGTTATTTTAAAACAACAGTGTTAATTAGTTTTTGTGTAAATTGTGCAAGCATGCTTGAAAAATAAGAATATACAATTAAAAGTGTTGTAGATAGATTCATTGATCCCATATAGTTTCTCCGCAAAGTACAGCGTATTTATATAGGAAATCAACTAGCTATTGTGAAATTGATCTGAGCGGAATACCCATCTCAGATCAGTGAATTGAGCCACCCATAAGAGTATAGAACAAAAGAACTAAGTATACGTTGCCACATCGAATCTCCTGAACTCATAGAAGAGTTCTCATTGGGATTCCTGCAAAAATAATAGAATAGTGGCTTATTATCGTATCTTCTTGGAATGATACAGTGATCCATTTACTGTCTATAGCCTTATATAGTCATTTATTATGGGTATTCAGCACATTTACTGCCAAGTCATAAATATAGATAAACATTGGACCATATTATCGTATAATATGTACCGACATGTATTGTTTACTGTAATAAACAATACACCGTTCAGAACTATGCTAATTTTACGTGACTGGAATCACTATTGTACAGGCATGTTATGCATTGATTTAACCAATTTTATTCAGATTAATTTGCGTAAACAGGTCTTGATGATCCATAGATTTATATGCCCAAGTAATACAATAATGTGCAGACAATAGACGCCATTCTTCAAGTTCATCCAATATTTCCAGTTTAGCCATCCTATTATGCACAATTCAACATCATCTTCAAATCCATCCATCAATGTTTATTTTCTTACCTTTTAAATTCATTCTTATCCATATATCTGTCATGGATAGTATTGATATCCACTGATTTAGAGTACTGCCATCCCAATTCCTTAAATCTGTTCTCTTGATCTACTAAATCAGGATATGATTCCAGTCCTTTCAAGTCAATATTCCTACTTTTAAGATTCTGTATCATCATTTTCCCAAATGCATCATTGGGTTTAATCTGCTCATACAATACAAACATGGTATTACGCATATGATTGGTTATCCACTTCAGGATGTCTGCAGAGTGATTAGGATTCAGATAAATGAATACACATTCTGATATGAATAATGTGGGTATACTAATATTTATGCAAACGATTAATGTTCAATAATAGTAGTCTATTGGCCTAATTCTAGAAAATATACCTTGTATCCAATCCAGATTCCATTAATGATTTCACCACCTCGGGCCAATTTCTTAAATCTCCCCCTAATAGGCAGTAACTGGGACCCTTTAGAATCATGCCTCCTTTCTCTATCTAGGGTCAGTTAAATAGCATAACATGATGTGTTATTCTCCTTACCTATCTTCACTTGATCAGAATCACCGAGTAACTGATGAAGTTCTGTCTTCCGTTTGATGCACATCGCTTTCTTCATCGTAATCTCGGGGAAATCCACTTCAAAATAACACTTCAGTCTCGAAATTAGCTTCTCTTCTTTACCCAATAATCCTGCCTATACATGCTTCCTGATAAGAATAACTAATGCCTGTTAATAAGCTTCTTACTTACCTTTATCAGAAAGTATCTTGTATCGAATCCTGCACCCAAAGATACTATCTGTTTATGGCTGGCTGACATGGATAAGAACTGCTGAACTATAGAATCTAAAGCATGACTTCGGATAAAGGTACCTAGACAACAGAAGTAAATAATGACAGTTGTCATTCTCTCTATCTCTCCTAACCTCTGTTAATAATGGGTGATCTGCGTATCGGTCTACGAACAAACAAGTGAACAAAAGGGTCTTTGAAGTATCCTTGAGTAACAGCTGAACTATAAAAAAACATACTTAATTACCATATGTAGTGTCAATAAGATGAGTGTTAGTTACAGTCTACTGATAGTGGCATCGTCATTAGTTCCTCTTATGATATCGTCATTAGAAGGGAAATCTTCCATTTTTTATTTCCAAACAAGTAAAAGAAGAAAAAGGCGACTTTCTGTTGAATTTAAATATCCGTTTTATCATTCTTTTTTTTAGCCCCTTCTCTTTACCCTGACTTTTGGCATCACCAAGGATGAATGTAATCAGATGCCAGGCCAAACATCTGAGACAATACACTACCTTCAAGACAGGTGATTACTGTATGTTACGCCAAGTGAAGAGTAACAAAAAATTCTTTGTTGGACCTCTGGAAGAGACAGGCCAACGTGGAGTCAAAGGTGGCATTATTCCTCACAGTGATATAATAGGAAAGAGTGTTAGAAGTGTGATAAGGTCAACGGGTGGTAAGGTATTCAGTATCTATCATGCACAATATTCAGCTTATAATTTATTGACAGATTCTCTCGGTTATATGGCCCATCTCCCAACACTTGATGAGTGAGTTCCCGAGTATTTGATTCAGTCCAAATGTATTTACTCTTATGCTTATTATAGATTTGTGATCAATGTCCCCAGAGCATGTACTCCTATTTACCCTAAAGATGCTTCATCGATTGTAAGCAAATGAGAAACTCTATTTTACATACGTAGCATTGATCAACCCCCATCTATCAGGTACAAATGTTAGATCTCGAACCAGGGCATAGAGTACTTGAAGCAGGCACAGGGAATGGATCTCTTACATTGTATATGGCAAGAGCAATAGCAGGAGGAGGGGATAGGACAGGAAAGATCGACACTTTCGATATTCGGGAATCACACTCCAAAACAGCAGAAAAACACATCAATCTGTATTCCCATGGTAGATATAGATCTGTTGTATCTTTTTATATTGGTTCAGTAGGAGATTCACTACCCAGTATACTCAATGATAGAGATGAACAATACGATGCTATTGCCCTTGATATGCCAGAACCAATAAAGGAAATAACCAAGATCTTACCTTATCTTCGAAATGATAGATTCATTGTGTGTTATTTACCCAATATGACACAGGTATTGGAGATAGCAGACCATATACAGAATCTTCCCCTTGTGATGGAGGATTGTATCGAGACTGAGTGGAAGGAATGGGAGGTGAGATCGACCCATATTAGGAGCAAAGTGCCCAAGACAACTGAGGACAATATGGACAATAGTGTATCCACAGAAGCTAGAGCATGGATATGTAGACCAAAGAACTTTGATGTGAGGGGACATACAGCTTTTCTTGTAAAGCTAAGAAAGGCAGCCCTTGCTGAATAGGCAAATAAAAACAATAGACATTTTAGAATCATATGAATCATGAGACTATATATTGATGAAACCACTGTTGAATACCGATAAATACACTGATAGAATGATATGCATGGCTATTTGATCAGTTCTCTTTAGTCTAGACTTTATGCATCCACTGGTGTGATGAATCTGACTGTATGACTCTGGGGATCAGTTATGTCATAAATGATACTCTTCTTGCTTGGGGATGAGTAATAAGACTTGTATGGCATAAAAGGAATAAATATGTGATAATTTCATGGTTAGAATCAGGTTCGTCTCTGACTATCTGATTTTGATCCTTCCACAACATAAGGTTCATAGCATCCGAACTATCCACAATCCGGAATAGAAGTTACACTACTGTATACAACTGAAAATACAGTCTACAGTGACTAAATCTGGTAATGGTTATTGTGATGTTATACAAGAGCTAGCACAGACTGGAATTTGGTCATTATGAGTGAGATTGCCCTTATTAAAAGGAGTAAATAATTCAACATTATGTCATTCTACATAATATCATACATCTTTTTAATGCTGATTGGAATGAGTGTATAGATAAATGCTTGATTTATTGAAATGATGCATTAGTCAACTGACCTACCATGATGTTACCTCCATAAGTGATCTAAATCAAGTAATCATACAGCCATTATGGCTATGTAGCCTGAATTGATCCTTTATATCCGTGCTCTTTAGTGCTACGCTTCCAATGTGAATTTATCTCACATGTAGGGGGGATAAGTTACCCGCAATAATAGATAGTAAATGACCAAACTTGTGGTAGATATTATCATTAATGACTGATCATTGTTATAACAAGAATGTAAGGGTAAAGAAGATGAAGATATTCTCACTTGATAACCAGTTTACCGACGGATTTGAAGCAGACTTTCTCCAATTACTATGACTATAGAGCGAAGTTGCTTGCAAGTTGGAGCAATTCTATTCAGGAGTTTTATTTTTTCAGTGGACTTGAATTCAAAAATTGAAACTGGCAATACCAGAGATGCTGTACACCGAAAAGTCCGGCTTGAATGTAACGATGATGTTTCTCAATATCCATACATCAATCCATTTTATTGTGAAAGGAGCATCCGAAGTAATAATAAGTGATAGTAATGGTGTCAGATAATTATGATGTAGCTGTCAAGATACTTCGTTAAATACAATTCAATCCTTTTGTGGGTACTGTCTATCAAATGATAGTTTGGTCAATTTATGGCTTGCGTTGTTATCACCAAAGGTGTTAGTAAACCACTTGTCTCTAGTTTTCTTATGATGCTTGCTCTCTTCTTTACACCCTGTAACATCTGACACTCTTAAGCCATAGACATCGGTCATAACTAATATCTCATTCTATTCTACTCAGTCATGAATTACTTTACTCTCTGGTAAGAATATGAATCATTGTTTCTGACATAATGGCTGACATTGTTCTGTGCCTTATTTTGATCTGACTAGATTCCGGAAGAAAGGATGACACACGGCTGCATGCATGTTTGGTACTTGGTGATGATGCATGTACACTGATCATATTTATTCTGCTAAATCTTGGGCCAATTCCTGTTCTGTTGACCCCGATTTCTTCTTTGTAATATCGTTTAAAGAGACCACTTACAGCACAATTATTGTCTCTTGAAACCGTCTTGATGCTCTCTATTGCAATACAACCCAGGAGATCACATTGGGTCTGGTATAAATCTCTCCAAATGGACCTGGAGATAGTCTTGCTTATGCCTTTTATTTATTTAATTATAGGCATGACTTCCATTTAAAAGTAATCTGATACACTGATGAACCCAAAGACTTCACTTATTGCATATACTCCCTGGGCAACTCATCACCCTGAATATGACTGATATGAAATGGTCGGAAACATCGTATTCATCGTCTTCCAACAATAGGTTTCAATGCCCGCCAGTCGACTGTGGAAACACCCATGACGGCATTACTTAAAGGGAAGGGTGTGAAACCATGTCTTGGGCGAAAATATATAATTTTATATTTTTCAAACCTAAATAAACCATCCCTTTTTTTTCTTATTCTTATTATTTCACAATGCCTAATATCATAGCCGACAATACAGAATCCAGTAGTCTTACACAAGCAATAGGAAATTTGGCCCGTGCTGCTACTGTTCGTCATGGCCATTCTACTCAATTAACAAATAGTTTATGCACTCCAGAACCACCACAGCACACTAATGTACCACTCACACAACTCATGGCTGACATGTCTGCAGACAATTCAGGTATTAGTCAGTCACTGAATACCAATAGTAGTGATATGAAGAGGAGTCAACAAGCAGTAACTGATACCAGCAACAGTATCTCCATACACTTTGATGGAGCTAATCATGTCATTGTCAGGCCAAATAGGATAATACGAGGTAAGGTATACTTTGTAGTATCAGATACAGATCATAGTAAAATAACCAGGGATTCATAGGTAAAGTGATAGTGAATACATCAGAAAGACTTTATGTGACCAGAATAAGGATAAAGGTAAACAGGGATTGATATCGAGTCTGAACATTCCCACTCACATTTCATCAGTTTCGGGCTGAAGAGGTGGCTATGGTGAGATTAGAAGAGGGGGCAGGTGACAATAAAGGAGGTGATAGATTACATGAGAAGATCACTACTTTCTTCCAAGTGGACTGGAAATTATGGGGAAATGATGCAATTGGTATGCACTCATTTTATTGAGAACAGACAATGGAGACTAAAAAAATTTACCTTAGCATATTCACAGGCCGGTTGGGATGAATTGGAGGCTGGATACTATGAATTCCCATTTGCATTAAAGGTCGGTTGATTGGAACACACATAAAACAGTTCAATTACTAAAATCATCAGTTCTCATATTAGTTCCCAAATGTTAATTATCCACCATCTGGAGAGGAACCTAAGGGATTCAGTATACGCTATATATGGTCATCCCAGATAGATGGACCTGCACTCCAGACAGGGTTGAAGAGTAGAGAATATCTGACACCCTATAGACCCATCATTGTCACCACTCCAGGTAAAAGTATAGAACAAGAGATTCAAACATCCCATTAATCGGCTTATCATGTAGATCGTAATTGGGAATTTAAGAAGATAGTGAAGGATAGGAAGACTACAGTGGCATTTGTGAAGGCTAATATGATCAGACAATCTTACTGTCCAGGTAAGGAGAAACTGACCTTATTGAATCATGCTCTAGTTGCTGATATCTCTATTTAACAGATGAACCCTTTTTGATGCATTTAAAAGTGTCATTAGCACAATCAGATGCCAAGATAGCTAGTATTGTCTTCAAGTTTCGTAAACACCACGAGGGTAAAATGTTAGTGCAGAAGGGGACAGCATACCGTGAACATGTGAGGGTGGTCTTACAGGGTGTTCTTCCTGTTCATAATAATGACAGTAAATACGACGATGACATTACATTCAATATACCTACTCGTCTTGTCTCTCCTTCATTTATATCCAATCATACCCGAGTTCATTATGATCTACAGTTTGTTATCCATGTTGAGCATGGTTCACTGTTTAAATCCAATCAATCATGTGAATTTGCTATCCCATTAACAATAGCCAATTTGCCTAATAATCAGTTATTACGCATTCCTGGATTGACATCTATTGAATTCTATCGTAACAGTAAACAATGTCCACAGTTCTTTGATCCTAGCCTAGAAGAACCCCCAGAGCAATTAGGGGTTCATAGCCAGTTAATGAATTCTATCCAGGCAGTGTTAATGACATCAACACCCAGAGATGATCCACCTAATTACTTTAGTGTACCGAATCTCCCTCCCCAACTTGACATCATGAGAGAAAGAAAAGAGAAGGTTGTTTACTTAACTAGGTCAGCCAAGGGTAGTGCACATGGTGCTGATCTGACAGAAGCCACCATTATTCCTGGATTATTTGATGAAGGGTGGTAATAAATGTATTCAACCTTTTAATTCTCTTGTTATATAAAACGTAAATAAAACTCATGCCGTTACATAGATTGATAATCAAGATTTATTTATGATACACCTCATGAACATCATTTTCATGCATTGGATTTCAATCGTAATGAGTAAAATACAGTTGAGTAACGACATAGTTAGAAAAGTGCTGGGTGTATGTCACTACATATGTAGTACATATTTTGACTTTGAATAGATGTATGCACATATCCTCTCAAAAAATGTGGTACCTCACAAAATATAAGATTACATCCACCACAAACTTTTTGGTTGCTATATTAAACAGATTCCTTTTACTGTTACCATGACAATTGATAGAATTAGTACCAAATTATCTTTAAACAATATCATAGTAATTGACACTGACTATTCATATAATTCCTGTTTTCTGCTTTTTTATTACTTTTGCACACTCTGCGCTCTCTCCAAAGTGTGGTAGAAGAAGTAGTAATAGGTTGATGTATCGCAGCAATAAAAGACTTCACCTTTCTACCCGTCAATAAGCTGATTTCTAACTTCTTTACAATCTCTGTTAAAATGGCTTTGAAGGGTGTTATAGTAATAAAAAGGCTATAGATAACAGACTTTTTTCACGTGCCTAAATACAAGCATTCATTGTGTATGTCTATATTTCACATTCTATTATATTTCCCAACTCAAATAAGCAATGACCATATAATCATATGAAAAGATGTCTTTTATTTACTTAATAATGAGAACGGGGCAGTGTACATGTGCCTGAACATAATCACTGAAGCTACCCAAGAAGAATCTATGATTATATACGTCAGTAGAAGCATATGATTATATCTTTCTATTTTTGTACCTCTTCCATCCTGATAAATTACGACTACCAAGAACCAGACAATCCATCGATCCTTCTTCCACATACTGTATTAATACATCACATGCATTTCCCACCACTGTCTTGAATATCTTTGATTCTACTTGATAACCAGCTTTCTGTATTATATCCACATACTTCTTCATAGCCTTTGTCTTCTCTTCTATTATCTATATTACCAAACATGTCAATAGCACGATATATCCACACAATCAACCATGCCTATACCTCTTTCTTGTATACTTCAAGTGAATCAGAAGTAGGTAACTCAAGTGAGTCTTCAAGTAAAGCGTATCAGAATGTTATTCCTTCCATATATCAATTATATCCTATGAACTACCTAAATCCTCCAGTTCAACGTCCAGAACAATAACCATGACAGCATACACAACATCTCCTTTACGCAGGAAGTTCTCCATTGCCCATTTAACAGTCTTGGGTGCCTCCTCAGATAAAGGATCAATAGCAAATGCAACCTTTCGAGTATTCATGATATAAATATAAGAAAAGAAAGATAAAAGAGATGGAGAGCAGATATCATTTTCCATGGTTACATCAAGTAAACTGTTCAATCTACGCTTTACTTTTTTTTTATTCTTAGCACCTTCCTTATCAATCTCGATTCTTGCTATTAAATAACGTGTTATTACTACTTCTGATAGTAAAGTGTATTTATAAACCATCCACTGTTTGAGGTGTGTTCATATAATGGGCGGGACTTTATTGATCATACGATGTTGCTTGAATAGGCTGGCATTATTATTCAAACTCATTATTCCCATATGTATCCCTTTTAGTGTTCATGACAAATCGATATTTCAATTCCCTTTGAACACTCCATTCCACACCATATTCAGTCATACTGAATATTATTCTTTACAAATATAACAGGCAGCAATAGTTACTATAGGAACCATGATTACTCTAAGACATAAAGCAACCATCATATTACAACTGTTACCATGACATATTATATTAATCTGACACTTTCATAAGGTAGTAGAGGTACATATATATAGACTTACGCGTTTTACAGTCATAACACTCATCATCCGGAGGAAATAATTTCCAATAATTCCAAAAAGAGTGTAATCTGGGGAACTTCACTTCCAAGTTAGAAACTTCGGGAGCTCTCATAAGGAGTAAGTATCAAGAACCATCACCTTAGATGCCTATACCTATGGGTTGTACGTATTTTGAATTTACGACAAATTTGTCTAGATGCATGTAGGAGAAGAAGAAAACGAAGTCATGATCACGTGCATATACACTTCTCATGCATGTTGTAATATAGGACGCACTTAACATCAAATGGGTTGGGAAGATAAGGTTGATTTTAAGTATTCACAGCCATTCTCGTACTTGATAAGATGATACTTATCCTATGCTGAGAGACAGACTGATCATAGACTGAGAGAGAATTTCCCAATACATTGTTGATATATGCCATTTTTTTCTTCTTTTCTGCTATTGATTTACATTCTATATACCAGCACAATCACTCTTCCTATAGTCTCGCTATATCCACCACATAACAATAGTCACTACAGAAGTATCTTTCTTCGAATATCATGTTGTTTGTTCACATAGTAGTGATTTCTAATTCATCACACTAGAAGGGAGGCACTGTACAGTTATATACATTATGGACTGTACTATTAGTTTATTTATTCTCTCTTTGATTCTTTACTAAGATGCCTATGTCTCATCCATTGCAGTCTTCTTTGTCTTTCTAGCCTGTCGAATAGATTTATTACTGTTATCTGAGGAAGGGTTAGATTCTAATGGGTCTGGAATACCCGCCACAATATCCTTCAAGAAATCAAATTGTTCCACTGTCTCCACTGTCTTCTTTCTATTCACAGTATGCATGAGTAAAATAGGTGTATTTGTCTACTTGATACTACTTACAGGTGTGCAACTGACAGTCTCTTCGCATTACGAGTACGGGATTCCTGGCAGGCCTGGTCAATTAAAGACTGCATAAATAGTTCTAGTGCTTTTGCTGTAAGCAGTTTCAGTATCTATATACTCTCATATGAGCAGCCTACTTACATATAAGAATAGGTGTTGCTTGGGCTACTTTCCCAACATCTTCATCTAACTGCATAATCTTCTTGATACGAGCCTATTGATGAATAGTTCACTTTATAATTAATCAATCATATTAACAAGTATACTCATACACTAAATCAGTCTCATTCATTACCACAGGGAATTTTGTCTTATACTTCTTCTTCATAGTTTTTGTTGTGTAGAATGTGTATAGTGAAGAACGGAAATAAACAGGATGAAAGGAAAAAAAAAAGGAAAAATGACCGATAAAATGATAGTCACAATTGAGGACACTAGCTTCTCTTCTATTCTCCGTGTGATAAGTTGACTTCGGTAGAATATGTGGGATTAACTATATGTGCAAATAACAGGCTAATTTACTTTACGTTTATAGATAGTGGGTGATATTGGCTCAGTATTTATCACTATGAAATTGAGTAGTTGAATAGCACACAACTATGTTAGATGGGTACGAAACGTCATTCATTATTCTTCATTCCCAGACACAATTATTTATTCTCCTATTGTTTACTCTTCTCTCTTCCTCTCTATTAACGCGTCTCTTTTATCTTATTCCCCCCTATTTCTTCTCTTTCAACCACTACTTCCCTCATACACACTCTTTATTTTCTTGCTATTATGAATGTTAAAGGAAGATTGACCTATTCATTAACCCTAACCCTATTATTCTCATTTCTAATGTGCTTTCATGAATGAATTGAATATGTATTGTGCATTATAAGTGGTGCGATCTGTGGCAGTAGTTAATCTTCCCTTAGTTATTTCATAATAGACCCAATTAGATGAGTGTTATGGTTGATAAGATCTAGTATTAGTTTACTATAGTTCATATGAGCGTATCTTATTGATTCATGCCTTGTCGCTTGAATGTATCCTTACCCCCCTCCCACGAAGCCAAAGCAGGTCTACGTCCTGTGGGAGATGGATCCAATCTATGATTGGTGAACGAAGACTTTGGCATTGTTATTTTTGTTACATCACGCTATAGGTTGCTACCCAACGCCACTTCTATTGCTATGTTACTCAAGATACACAATTACACACATTAGACAAAGACATATTGTGTTGACTATTCAATAGTGGTATAAAGTTTATTATATGAAGAGATGTACAAGTATGAAGTATTATGAGTAGGTAATTTTGTCTAAAGGATGTTTGTACGGATGATTGTTTAGAAAGTGGCAATCTTTCTCCACTTGCTCTTCATCTTCTTGCAGAGAGTAAGGTGCCATTCGTGTCTTTCTTTAGTGTCAAAGGCAACTTGGCAGTGGCTACAGTAAACCCATTGGTCAGAATCATTTTCAGTGTACAAGTGACCTTGCTTGGAGGATTTAGGGGTCAATAGGGAGAGGATGTTGATTGGTTGGAACATTGTTATAATGGATTATTTGAGTGAGATTGTGTGAATAAAAAAGAAAGGAAATGTGGGAATTGAGGTCTTTATATACTTTTCTCTTGGATCCCCCTTATTGTTGCTGTATGATTAGTTTGTACAGAATCAGAGATCTGTGGTGGGTGCGCGGATAGGTATTTCTATTTTAGTATTTGCATATTGGGTAGTCTTCTACTCATTTCAACTGCTAATGAAGTGATCAATAGGATTTAGTGGATATAAATAAATCTGATTTGGGTCAGAGTCATTCCCCTTGCGATCAACTCCTGGGCATCGAATATAGGCTATTCTTACTAGTCATCAGAAATGAGTGACTATAAATATCGAATATTATGCCAACTCCATAGTATTTGAGTGTAGATACTTGATAGATCTCTATTGATCAGATCATGCATACTAATTCAGGCACCAAATAAATAATTCCTTTTTCCCAGATTCAATCATATCAAAGCTATGAATCTATGTCGACTCTACAAATATTATTAGCCCTTCTTTTTCCATGCCCGATCATTCATAGTATTCTATTCTTCTTGGAAAAATGATCGACTGTTTGTACAAGAACATATACTATCTGCTAAATGTTCGCATAAACATCAGCTATTCGATGTTAGATAGCCCTATTTACTTATATTGAGCATCACCTGATCAGCTTCTTGGGAGGAAACATTAAATTACAGCCAAATTGTTCACTGATAGCCACTACTCCCCCACCCCCTCTAATGATCACATTACTATATTCCAATGCTAACTTATCTATTCTATTTGGGGGAAACTCAAGTCATTTGACATTGGGATAAATCTTTCTTTCACTAACAAATACATTCTATTTTATGATAGTTATCCACTTCACCCCTGGATGATATTCTGATCGTCCTGCTTTTCAATAGATGGGAAATTAAGTGGCAAATAAACAGTGGTGTGTACATCCACTTATCAAACTATTGCAGCCATATTAGATCAATGAACTATCGACTTCTGATAACAATATCTTCACATCCCCAATGTACAAAGCACTGCATTCATACTGTTACTTAATCTATCTCGCCCACATAAGTATGATGAGTACACTACTACTAATGCTTATTGTTTCACGCATACAACTGTTAATGTTTATCCTGTATATAACCTGAAATTGCTTATTTCCCATGTAGAGACTCTCATCAGTTGTTCACAATCCATCCTTTTCATACATTGTTTATTTAAAAGATATCCTTTATGAGCATACTTTAGTTTAATTTTAGACATTCTACTCTAATATGGTTCTCAGCAGAAAGAATCCTATTATTGCATTCCACATTTACTTGGATCATTTAATTCAAACGGCTCTCCAGGGATCAACTCACATTTATACTGCCCAAGGAGCAGATGCATCTGTTCATTAATTTTAAAAGATCAGAATATAGTGTTTCATTCACTGCTATTCTTCCCCTCATTGTTTCTAAGCATTGAAAGCATATTAAAATAATAGATAGAATCTATTAAATGCTTTAACAAGAAAGTATTGGATTTGTCACTTGTATAACATAGCGTACTACTCTATATGTACTTCAAAAAAAACCATCATTACTTATTCAAGCTCTCTGTGTGAGTTAAGGATAATAAGCCAATTATATCTATTATGAAAGAACATCGAATGTTTCTGTAGCTTGATTGTCTATAGAGTATTTATTTATTGTTTATTGACATGATTAGGTTGTATATGTGAAGTATGTATGTATAATGATTAGCTATAGTGATAAAAACTGATGTATATATAAGACAACATAAGAAGGAAATGAGTGCATAAATGATTGAGTGGTTTGTTGTTGACATACCATAGAGAGATCCAGGCATAATTGAATATAAAAATGAGTGTCATAAAAGTAGAACATAGATAAGTGAATATAAAAATTGTTTCCTATTGTGTATACGAGAGATCATAGGAAGGTATTGACAAATATTGAGTCATTCATTATTCTATATGAGGCAATGTCATTATCTTCTTCATTTAGACTCTGGTAGCTAACTGATCTAGAGGGTGAATAGCTAGGAGAGAACTGTGAGATTGGTGAACAAGTAGTGGTTGATGCTTCCGGATAATCCAAGAAATTGATCCATGACAGTTGATTATCGTTCATGGACATCTCTTCTGGAATAATAAACACATTGGGGTATGCAAGATCATGCTCATTCATGTTCAAATTCAGCAAATTGAATACTGGTTCTTTCTGGATTGGCTCAACCTCGGTAATCTTGCTATTGAAGTGATTAACCCGAGCAGCATACTCATCATACGTTCTTTTTAGTTTACGAACAGGTGCTGGCACAATGAAGTCTAACTCCAGTTGACATCGGTCAATTAGGAAACGATCCATCAGTTGATCAAAATGAGAAGTGGTTAATAAGCTACAATTCAAGTCCTTGATGATGGAGATACTCTTATATAAACTTATTCTATCTGGAATATTATGCTCACCGTTTGCAATGGTAGCATCCAGATGCATGGATGTAGCCAATGTGAGGGATAACAGGAATATATTATACAGATACATCTTCTGATCCAGATCAAGCATCTGTTCTGTTATGTGGATGATGATGTTGGCTGATGTAGTGCATACACTGAGATTAGTGTTATGCTTACTATTGAGGGAAATAGTCCTCTTGTTGAGCATGATGCGCACTGTATGGTATAATATTCTGTAGATCTTGGCAATGGGTGTAGGGGAAGAATTGTCGGTTACTTTGCCGTAGTCCAGGTAAGAAGGCAAGTGCAGCAGCCATTCAGTCAAGTTAGATTCCAATATGGCAGTAGAAATAGAATAATCATAGATACATCCCAGTATCTTTGCCAACTTGATCATTTCAATGAATAGTTGTACCGAGGTGTCAAGTGATAGTGAATATGATCTCTTGGGAATATTTAACAGCCTATATTGATTGTGTATTCTGAATAGCTCATCATCTTCTAATTGAGGCCACTTACAGTCCCATCTGTCCGACTGGTGATTGAACAGTAATCTCTCTCCACCATTACTACTGGCTAGCCACTGATCTATGACATATGCTATCCAGAATGCACGGCGCTTCATTTCTGAATAATAAAGATCATCCTTGTACTCATATCCCATATTCAGCTGCTGGACTGCCTGTACCAGTTGCAGTCTAAGCAAATAACATTTATGCATGTCCCCTGTAAGATAAGTGTACCAAGACATAACAATGAGTGCCTAAAATAATTAAATGTATTAGTGGGTTAGGTGTAGCCAAAAGAAGAGATGTATGATGTGAGTAACTGATAAGACGTTATAATGTAACACTTTTTAATATTAAACAAATGATATGAGAATAGAGAAATAAGGAAGTGTATATTATAGGGAAGGTATAGAAGTGAGTATGTAAGGGTATATGTGTATATGGGTATATGTGTGTGTGTGCGCGCGCGCGCGTGTGTGTGTGTGTGTATATGTGTGTATATGTGTGTATATATGTGTGTGTGTATGTGTGTACATATGTGTATCGAATGTATCGAATGAATGGGTGGATGTATGGGTATATGAAGATGAGTCGATGGAGGTGAGTGGTATATTCAACACACACACACACACACACATATATATATATATATGATATGCATATATTTGTATGGCTATACAGATATAGATATATATTCGAAAAAAATGGGGGGGGTGGGGGGATGATGGAAGGGGTGAATAATAATAATAATAAAATTAATTAGATGTGGGGTACCTGCACAGTAGAAAGCATAGGTGAATTGCGGGACATATTTAGTATATATTCAAATTCATGAAACATTGATTGTTCTTGTCTTGGTCCATTGGTGAAATACTGGCCCATGATGAGAACAGCCAGTCTGAGAAGAGGGTCTATGGTGTTCTCTTCTAGTTCAAGTGTGAATTGGGGGCGGGAAAGTACTGGAAAGACAAAATTGAAATAGCGGAAGTAGTTCTCGATCCACAAAGAGCTTGATGCTTCATTTATACTGTTACTGATTGAATTCAATAGTGTGCCATTGCTGCCCTACAGAATAGTCAAATGAATGGATCTTATCAGTGATACGCTTTCTTTCTTATAGTAATGATATTAACGTACGTATGAGTATAAATAACTATCATTATGCACATTTTGCTGCATAGTATCCACGGCACCAGCAATGAGGCATAACAGAGCATTCACAGGCTGCAAATGAGTACTCTGGGGAATATCCTCAATATTCTTCTCACTCAATATAATATGCTTATTATCTAGGAGATGGGTTGAATATATATATTTATATACACACACACTTTCTCTCTTTCTTTCTCATCTACCTGGTTTAACTGACTGATCCTTCCCCAATAATGATTCAATTCGATGAGCTCTGTTCTCTATCACTTCCACAAATCCCTTGGGCGGCCCTCTCTTCTTGGGAGGATCAGAGTATTGGCAGTCTTTTCCAATTGAAGCACATCGAGAACAGGTCGGTTGTATTCCATCACATTTTACTTTCTTTTTACGACAGTTAGAACAGGCCAGTGTGACCTTGACACGCTTAGATACCAATTCTCCCTTAGACATAGTCCTCTTATATTTACTTGATTCTATCAGTTGTTATATTGAGTAAATGTACATGAAATAGATATATTTATAGGGTTTGTTTATATGTATGTATGTGTCACACTATATATATAATAACTGTGATATGTGGTATATGACAGGATAAAGTATATAGAGGAAAGAGAGGGAGAAGATGTGTATTGGAGAAAAGAAGAGCAAGAATTAATAAATAAAATAGTTTAAATACATAATATCACAATGATAATCACACACACACAGAGAGAGAGAGAAAAAAAGGGTGTAAAGAGACTTAACACTCATTAAAATAAAGAGGGTGTCGGGGGAGAAAGGGGGACAAATAATAATAATAATAAATCTCGGTCCCAACACCTTGATTGGTCACAGTATTTGTCTTATTTCGGGAATATGCATCCCCTTGACCCCTTCCCACTCTTTCATCGGCCAGTTCTCAATGTAATGTACACTTCTTTAATAATAAACAAACACATACATTGGTTGATTGACAATCATTCAATCAGTCCTATTTGTGTACTACTACAAACATGTATGGAACATCCTCGGATGATGATACTCAATGTTGGTCAGATCTCTAACAAGATCAAATGATATGCTATATAAGGATAAACACTCAAGGGTGGAATCAGTTACCCTATGATAACTATACAATGAATATATTGACCCTTATTGGGTCTGTACTGAGTAATGATCATCAAGTAGTGTATCAGCCATGTATCAATATAGGTATATTGACAACACCCGTGATAGATGGATATAGTTGGTAAGTCACTTAACACTTACATTTTGTCTTATTCCACCTGTTCCCATCTTATTATTCATCCCCCAATGGCAGAATTACTATTTTACACTCCTATTCAAGTACTATTACACACGGGAGTAGGTCAGGAAGTAACAGCATTCAACTGAACAGTGGTAATCGCGTATATTTTTTAAATAGGCATTGTATCTGCTAATAAAGTCAACCCTGAATATATAGGTATAACTATTATCAGGAATCACGCTTTCTCTCTTTGAGCAGTAGATCTGTCATGCTTATGAGTGGAGCATTTATTACAAAGAAGG
Organism: Pilobolus umbonatus; assembly: GCA_025528865.1. Classification (NCBI taxonomy): domain Eukaryota; kingdom Fungi; phylum Mucoromycota; class Mucoromycetes; order Mucorales; family Pilobolaceae; genus Pilobolus; species Pilobolus umbonatus. The sequence continues at coordinate 22,452 of JAIXMH010000010.1, forward strand.
GTATATTGATCCGGCCATAGCTGGTTACAGTTTTACCGTGGTTGGATCATAAAAAGAGAATGACCCTTTCAGCAATGTCACTTGAGGAAGTTCAAGAAGGTAATTAACCAGTAAGAAGTTCCCTCACTCATAATCATTATAGACTCAACAGAGATCAATGTCGAATAGGAGGTCAAACATAAAATTATCAGTGATTGATTCAGTATATCCCTATAAATGGTATAGGTACTCTCTATATCATTACCATTATTTGGCCGAATTTGACATTTCCTCAATGCTTATTGGTGTACACCTCGGGGATGTTAACCGTATATGTTCTTCATACATACTCATTTCTGTCATTATCGGCTTAAATCAAAGAATCAACTGTTTTCTTCTATTAGAAAGATGTAACATATTAATATGTGCTGTTTATGTTTATTTCAGAGCAATAGAGTCCTTGTTGTAAAGAGAAGTCAATGTGGGCTCTATTCAGGTGTTAAGGTTGCACAGCCAACCAGTTTCCAAGTAAGGGGTATTCTTCTATTGGCCTGAAGCATTCAAGGGCATTTTTCTGGTTGGTCAACTCAAAGCATTGATCTCTATTGATATCAAGCACAGGTATTCAAAGAATGCCTTTCTTATATGCCACCAATCAACTTCAAGTGTTTATTGAAGTCAATAACCACCTTAATGCTATGATCCCAGTGTACTTCTCTTACAGCTGTCACCTTCTGACTAACATTGACCGTTATTCCGTGCCATTTAACCTGGTAATTCTCTTGAGGTTGATTGGTAGTTCATCAGATTTCCCACTTGATCTTATATACACATTATGTACTTCTGATTATCTGAAGTAGGCCCTATCATTCATAGAAAAAAAGAACAAGGAAAGAGGAGGGACTCAAAGGGGATAAAGAAGAAGACAATCTCTTTATAAATAACCACGTGATCTTACATGTCTCTTCTTTTTCCAGTGATTGTCTCACAATATATCACATTTGTTAATATTCATTGCCAGTTTCTATGTGCATGTGTATCTCCATTTGTGTACCCAATCGTGGGTGCATCTGTGTATCCATTCTTGTTATTTGTTACTATGGTGATGTCTAAAGATACTGTCTGTATCCATAGTGATAAAAGAAGAGATAGCTATTGTCATCGATAATATCGATCTGATAACACCCTCCAGCCTATCACACCAGAATGATATGCCACATGGAATACAGAATATATATAGATATAGATATAGCTATATATATATATAGATACAATAGGCACATATAAATAAACCTATTATAATACAAACATAATATATCTTTTTATTGCATGATAGATGAGTTAAATAATCAGTGAATGTTATTTCAGTGAATAGATTTGATTGATATAATACATGCGCCATAATCTGCTGGTATGAATGATCTATTCCAATATAAATAGTCAGGATGTGCTTATCTTCATTATTCGAATTACTGTTTATAGTAAGACATATGAAATAAATATAAAATAAATGCAATAATAAATCAGATGAGTGTTAGATATTACAATATAAATAATAATAATCTCTCTCTTCTCACTTTCCTTCCTTCTCCTTCCTATCACACAAACACACACATTGTATGAATTGAAATGTCTCTATGGAATATCACATCAGATATCATAGGCTGGGTAACATCGAACAATGGAAATAAACAGATATTGGGCATTCATTTATTTATGTCTGTAGTCCTATTTCATAATATGGTCAATCAGCTTCTATCCACAAATATCACTCAACTACAAAAGACAGAGGTAAGTGATGGATGAATGAGTATAATTACGCATTAACACTTATTACAGTGTTCGTGGTCTGTCAATAGACTATCTACTGTATAACTTACTGGGCTTCTTTTGTTATTCTGTAAATATTTATATTGTTGACATGACATGACCATTGACATTCAACCAAACTAGATCTACAATATAGCCTTCTATTATAATAACGAGATAAGGGATGAATGTGAGTGTGAGTATCTCTATGGAGTATGCTCTATTACTGACTTGTATGCATAGACAAACAGAGACATCCACACAGTAATCTGGTCAGATTCAATGATGTCATATTCTCAGTGCATGGATTCATCTTATCTGCCATCATTGTATTACAGATGAGTGTCTATAAAGTGAGTGTTGTTTATTTATTCAGCCACTGATATGCACTAATCAGTACAATAGAAATATGACAACCAGCACATATCATCATTTGCAGCATCATTCATCTGGCTCACATGTTTAGGGGGTATGTTAGTTATATCTGCCATCTATTATGGTGGAGTTGTTTGGATTGATTTCATGTATTATTTAAGTTCTCTTACTCTTGTTGTATACTTTATTAAGTATGTCCCACAGGTAATTCAGTGTTGATAGTGCAGTGGATAGTGTACTCATTTATACATAGATATGGCTTAATGGTAAACGGAAATCAACTCGTGGATTGAGTGTCGAGTATATAGTATGGGTAAAGTAGTGTATTCTGATCTTTATATCTATCTATATACTCATAGCGTATCATAATAGGAACTCATCGGGGGTACTCTCTCCATTGTTCAATTACTGCTGGATGCATACATCAAACAAGATTGGACAGGCATAGAAGGAGTAAGTAGAGACACACATAGGATATGATATCATGACTCACATCACTTGTTCTCCTTTGTAGGATAATGTCAAACTGTAAGTAGAGTACTCTTGTGTGTGTATATATATAAGAATGTATGTATATTGACATTTTTTATTTCACAGTGGTATAGGTATCATTGTTGTGTGCTGTGATATTACTGTGTTAATACAACACTATATCTATCGTCCACGCATCCTATTCGACTATGACATTTATCAGAATCAGGAAGAACAGCGGTTATTGGATGAAAGTATGTTCAATACAGATGATGAGGCCAGCATGTTTAACTATGGTTCAGTCCATAGTTAAAAGTAGAAGCCATGAAGAAAATGCCCTGTTGTACATTATCACTAATAGTTATATACTTTTTTTTTATTATTACACTCTAATCGTATATTGTATGTATATTTTGCTTTTATATATATTTATTTATTTTTTAACTCTCCTTCCATTTTACACACACACACACACATACACACACACACATACACACATTTTTATATTAAACATCTATTTTTTCCCTTTTCTTTGTATCTACTTGTTACGAGCATAGAATTCATAAGCAAGTGAGTGATATTCAGGAGGGAAAGGTGAGGGGATTTCTGAGCGTCCAGGTCTAGAAATAGGTGATCTGAGGAAGATTGTCTGACAAGTATTGTAGTTGACTTCAAGATATTCTGGCACAAACAGAAATGGCTGTGAAAAGGGCTTGGGTGTGAAATCTAATTCCTGTCCTTTCTCTCCCTTCAAGAACTGAATAGCAGAGGGTTCGACAGAGATAACATCACCATCCTTCACTTTATGAGAAGGATAATTCAACTATAAAAGAGATATTAGACTTATGCATCAATAAGAAATACACCATGACTGAATACCTTTTTACCATTCACTTTCACCTTTCCATGTACACATAATTGACGTGCAGCATAGATAGAAGGACAGAAATTGGAACGGAATACAATGAAATCCAAGCGACGTTCTAATTCAGCATATGTGAGAACAGCCACAGGAGGATGTGAAGTACCACCCTCAGTAGAAGATTGAATAGTGGGCAATTTGGGATCAAAGAATTTACTCTTGAACTGACGTTCTGTGACTTCATCACCGTGATAAGCTCTGGTTTCTCTCTTAGCCAACCACTTCTGTTGAAAGAGTGTTTTGTTGTTCATGTTGGGAAGTTCTTTATGTGCAATATTGAAAAGGTTGTATTTGTTCCATGACATACGTCCAAGTTTCCTTGTTAATGAATAAGTGGGCTTTCTCATTCTGTCTACTTCAATATGTTTATTAAAAGGGGTTTCTTGGGTGGAGTAAAGGGCAGGGGGAGTGTAAAAAATAATAAATAAATAAAAAAAAATTGTGACAAGTATTCCCTCTTTCTTTTCAGCAATGGATGGCCGACCCCCTAGTCGAATAAGAAAAGGGAAGCCACAATTAATACTATTGTATCAGTTTATTAAAATAAGGGTACTAAATTAACATAGAGTGAGAGAGCATCACAGGAGAGAGAACGGAAGGGGACATTAGATAACAATACTGCATCTATTCCTACTATAAGAAGACAATGGACAATAGAGCATGTACTACATATATGTGTAAATTCATGCACTGTAGATATTCAAGATACGTGCATCCCCCCGAGATGGGATTACACATTTAATCAAATTATATTATATTACTCCTTATACACACACACACACTCTCTCTTTCTTTTATTGTTTCTACAGGGATGTTATCCATTCTCATTCAATGAAAGGGGGGGGAGGAGAGAGTGATAGATTAAGGGCCATGAGTATATAAACTGTCCATACTCACCCATCTTTCTTCCTATAATATCAATATGGAATCAATATATCTTATCCAGAGTTACATTGTCTGGACCAGGACAATTACATTAATACTATCCATCATTGTGGTGATACTATCACTCAGTATATACAACAATAATGCAATTCCCATATTTTCTTTATTAGAAGACACCATGGCATCCACTACACTCAAGGGTGATCAGATACTCTATGATATGATACTGGATAGAAGGTTGATTGCTACTCTGGTTGCTTCCCAGGCATCCATCTTCTGTCCATTATTCCTGCTGATGGGTGCTAATACGGGAGTATCTCAATACACAGTCATATCAACACAAGAGAGATGGAGAATCATCACTGAACAATTCTGTCAGTTCCTGCTTCCATTGGGACTAGCATTAAGCTGGATATTCTGTGTTTCCTTTGATAATAAGACAGATATAGCACTCATAGATCAGAACATGAGTACTACCTTCTCTAAATATACAGTCAAATGTCAACTGGGTCTATATATTGTGGCTGTATTGAAGTGTATCATCATCCTCATATTGTTATCAGAAGTCATTGCTATCTGGTTGGCCTCATATAGATATGCCACACTGTTGATCAGAGATGGACAGTGTATCCATTTATCAGATGATGAAGAATATAGTCTGATATCGATGGATAAAGAAGACAGTTATATGTTTGATGAAGACGAGAAGCATTAGTTAGTATGGGTGTGAAGTATATGTATATTAGCTCTCTATGGGGAAATGTATGAATTCCCCTTATTTTAGTGCTTATTAATGAAATAAAAGCTAAATTTTACTGAATATGTTGTGTGTTTGGGTGTATACTTGGTGCGTTTATATAGAGAGGATGGATTCTTACCATTTACCAATCGGGTATAAGAAGCAGAGATAGAACCGAGGGAACAAAAGAACCGAGAGAAAATTAAGCTGTGGAAGTACTAAGAGTTGAAGTGGGATACTTACTAAATAAATGAAGTGGAGTATTCACTCAATAGATAAAGTGTGGTATTTATGATATTTACTAAATAGATTTGCACATAATTCATCTTATTTGTACATAGTTTTTAATTCCCGGTGAAATTTTGGCTGTATGGGAGTACATGCTTATTGCACATTGAACTCTGAAAGCTGAGTAACTCACGTGATTTTATGGATAAACTATGTAAATGAATCATCAATCGGTTCAAATCTACACTAAGAGTTAGGTCCACTTGATATAAAGCCCACAGTACATCACTACCTTCTTTTTCTCCTTGGTACAATTATCAGGAGAATTAGAAAAAGTAATGTTTTCATTATTTGACTTGACAATAATATAAATTAACAATATAATAAAGCTCTTCATATTACAATACAATATCATACTGCCCAATTAAGATTAAAGTACAAGAATATAATATTTCAACTCTTAACCTGGGTTTCAAATATAAAGTCTGTATATGAAAGTATGTCATAAGCGGACTTTCTTATAGGCATAATTGACAAAGCCGTACCTCCCACATATCTGGACGTGGCCTGGGTATAAAGTGGGAAGTATCTGTTAGACTCTTAGTAGTAATGGGACATAGAAGACATGGCGGCCATAGAGTTGCATGATTATAGTTATCTTTGAAACTGGTTTTGAAAAACAGAGGAACATGGTGAATAATCTCCTGAATATGAAGATAAAAAGCCACCCTTAGCAGACATTCATCCGTGCACAGAATATGTACTTGAAACACAGGATTTTTTTTACATGCTAAAAGATATAGGATTCTCTTCCGATGACACCAGGCAACCTTGTCCCTTACTTCTATTAAGAGAAATGTACTGAACAATAATTCTTCATATAGGTATACACTGAGTAGATGCCTGTTTAAAGAACACCAATAATGTTTCTCTCATCAATATAACAGATTCAGGTTGTTTAAAAGTATCACCATCTATTCTCTGTCAATGAGTTAGTTTATGTGAAATTGCATTTAAACCTTACATCTGTGTCCCAAAATGGTATTACTGTTTCCATAGTAATACTATAGTTACCAGTGTTACTTGTAGATTTCTGGTGTCTACAGCTATAACACTTGTTTTCATAGCAGTTGATTATTTAAATAACATAGCAACCATATCCTATTTGCATCTTATATGCTCAAGTACCTCATCATTGGAAATAGGAAGAGAGATATGAAACGTCATTCATTATTCTTCATTCCCAGACACAATTATTTATTCTCCTATTGTTTACTCTTCTCTCTTCCTCTCTATTAACGCGTCTCTTTTATCTTATTCCCCCCTATTTCTTCTCTTTCAACCACTACTTCCCTCATACACACTCTTTATTTTCTTGCTATTATGAATGTTAAAGGAAGATTGACCTATTCATTAACCCTAACCCTATTATTCTCATTTCTAATGTGCTTTCATGAATGAATTGAATATGTATTGTGCATTATAAGTGGTGCGATCTGTGGCAGTAGTTAATCTTCCCTTAGTTATTTCATAATAGACCCAATTAGATGAGTGTTATGGTTGATAAGATCTAGTATTAGTTTACTATAGTTCATATGAGCGTATCTTATTGATTCATGCCTTGTCGCTTGAATGTATCCTTTCCCCCCTCCCACGAAGCCAAAGCAGGTCTACGTCCTGTGGGAGATGGATCCAATCTATGATTGGTGAACGAAGACTTTGGCATTGTTATTTTTGTTACATCACGCTATAGGTTGCTACCCAACGCCACTTCTATTGCTATGTTACTCAAGATACACAATTACACACATTAGACAAAGACATATTGTGTTGACTATTCAATAGTGGTATAAAGTTTATTATATGAAGAGATGTACAAGTATGAAGTATTATGAGTAGGTAATTTTGTCTAAAGGATGTTTGTACGGATGATTGTTTAGAAAGTGGCAATCTTTCTCCACTTGCTCTTCATCTTCTTGCAGAGAGTAAGGTGCCATTCGTGTCTTTCTTTAGTGTCAAAGGCAACTTGGCAGTGGCTACAGTAAACCCATTGGTCAGAATCATTTTCAGTGTACAAGTGACCTTGCTTGGAGGATTTAGGGGTCAATAGGGAGAGGATGTTGATTGGTTGGAACATTGTTATAATGGATTATTTGAGTGAGATTGTGTGAATAAAAAAGAAAGGAAATGTGGGAATTGAGGTCTTTATATACTTTTCTCTTGGATCCCCCTTATTGTTGCTGTATGATTAGTTTGTACAGAATCAGAGATCTGTGGTGGGTGCGCGGATAGGTATTTCTATTTTAGTATTTGCATATTGGGTAGTCTTCTACTCATTCAGCTGCTAATGAAGTGATCAATAGGATTTAGTGGATATAAATAAATCTGATTTGGGTCAGAGTCATTCCCCTTGCGATCAACTCCTGGGCATCGAATATAGGCTATTCTTACTAGTCATCAGAAATGAGTGACTATAAATATCGAATATTATGCGAACTCCATAGTATTTGAGTGTAGATACTTGATAGATCTCTATTGATCAGATCATGCATACTAATTCAGGCACCAAATAAATAATTCCTTTTTCCCAGATTCAATCATATCAAAGCTATGAATCTATGTCGACTCTACAAATATTATTAGCCCTTCTTTTTCCATGCCCGATCATTCATAGTATTCTATTCTTATTGGAAAAATGATCGACTGTTTGTACAAGAACATATACTATCTGCTAAATGTTCGCATAAACATCAGCTATTCGATGTTAGATAGCCCTATTTACTTATATTGAGCATCACCTGATCAGCTTCTTGGGAGGAAACATTAAATTACAGCCAAATTGTTCACTGATAGCCACTACTCCCCCACCCCCTCTAATGATCACATTACTATATTCCAATGCTAACTTATCTATTCTATTTGGGGGAAACTCAAGTCATTTGACATTGGGATAAATCTTTCTTTCACTAACAAATACATTCTATTTTATGATAGTTATCCACTTCACCCCTGAATGATATTCTGATCGTCCTGCTTTTTAATAGATGGGAAATTAAGTGGCAAATAAACAGTGGTGTGTACATCCACTTATCAAACTATTGCAGCCATATTAGATCAATGAACTATCGACTTCTGATAACAATATCTTCACATCCCCAATGTACAAAGCACTGCATTCCTACTGTTACTTAATCTATCTCGCCCACATAAGTATGATGAGTACACTACTACTAATGCTTATTGTTTCACGCATACAACTGTTAATGTTTATCCTGTATATAACCTGAAATTGCTTATTTCCCATGTAGAGACTCTCATCAGTTGTTCACAATCCATCCTTTTCATACATTGTTTATTTGAAAGATATCCTTTATGAGCATACTTCAGTTTAATTTTAGACATTCTACTCTAATATGGTTCTCAGCAGAAAGAATCCTATTATTGCATTCCACATTTACTTGGACCATTTAATTCAAACGGCTCTCCATGGATCAACCCACATTTATACTGCATTCATGCTGTTTATTCAACTTCACTGATTATAAAGAAGTAACATCTTGCAAGTATTTCATCCATCCAGTGCTATTATTCTCCACATTGACTCTAAGCATCAAATGCACATATGTGGAGTAAATGCACATTACAGTAAACACACAATTATTTACTATGTATTACACACATCTCTGCCTTTGCCTCTACATTAGCAAAAAATGTTGCACAGCGAGGTGCCAACGATATGTTCAGGGAAATACAGATAGCATGTGAAATAACCATGGATTGTTATGTACCAGTGCATTGTTGGTTATAGTTAGAATAGTAAACTTATATCATTTTATGTCATATGTTTGTTTATTATGTGGAAAGCAAGCTTTCTAGATAGTGGATCACTGGGAGTGGTAATTTTCATGACAGTACCTGGAAAAGTATCAGCACTCGTTTCTATTTTTTATCAGAACAATCAAACTCATTATAGCTGTTCACCTCAAATGAATTATTACTGTATATTCTATGCTTATTGTTATGAGCAGTAGGAAACTGTGTTGGATCCATTGGTATCAACTCTTTCACCTCTTACGCTGAATTTGAACACAATCTGTATGTTGTTTACGTATGCTCGGTAACATAACCATAAGAAAGTGAAAAGCTCATCAAATGTCAAAATGTAAGACAGTACACATTAAAGGCCACCAAATGTAAGACGATAACCGATACTCGATATCTTATAAGTATTATACAATTAGGAAGATCTCGTATAAACGGCAATGTTCATTACACAATATGACCTGTTACTAACAATAATCCTCATATATGGATTGGTATCATGTAAATGAAATCAAAAAAACTAAAAGAGCACCATGGATCTACAGATGTTTTATGGGGCTAAAAAAGACCACAGCCTACAAATGCACTTGTAATTCAATGAGGTTTATTAGCCTATTTATTAGCGAACCATTAGGGTGCACCAAAGTTAGATTTTATGACACACGAATGATAACTTATGAACTGACTACTAAAATGCGATGCAATAAGACTTTATAACCAGGAACACAAACATATAAAAAGAAAGCTTATTCAAATGAGATGAAGGTGATAAATGCCTTAACCAAATGTATAGATAGCATACTGGTAGTAATATCACTGACACTAGTTGAAGGATTTTAACAATAAAGTTTAGAAGCTCAGAAAAAAAGCTATCTTGAAATTATCGACTGATGTGAATAATGAAAGGCAGGTTTTTAACATAAATAATAAAGTTACATGTCGCCTAAGGTAGCCAATTTTCCTATTACTTGATCTTGTAACTGGACAATGTATAAATAGGAAGATTATGAAGAGCTGTTAATATTCCTACATAGATTACAAGACGACTTGGGTTTTATACAGTATGGAAATCAAAAATTATACAATTATTATCATAGAAAGCATTGGTGGTATTATGCCTGATAAAACTTATACTTACTTGGGCAGAATAAATAGCTATCAGTAGAAATACAATGCTTAGTGCAATAAATGAGTTGTAAACATTGTTACCAACAATCACAGCCAATTGATCTCATAACAGAGTAAAAAAAGTTAATGAGTGGATGTACACACCACTGTTTATTTGCCACTTAATTTCCCATCTATTAAAAAGCAGGACGATCAGAATATCATTCAGGGGTGAAGTGGATAACTATCATAAAATAGAATGTATTTGTTAGTGAAAGAAAGATTTATCCCAATGTCAAATGACTTGAGTTTCCCCCAAATAGAATAGATAAGTTAGCATTGGAATATAGTAATGTGATCATTAGAGGGGGTGGGGGAGTAATGGCTATCAGTGAACAATTTGGCTGTAATTTAATGTTTCCTCCCAAGAAGCTGATCAGGTGATGCTCAATATAAGTAAATAGGGCTATCTAACATCGAATAGCTGATGTTTATGCGAACATTTAGCAGATAGTATATGTTCTTGTACAAACAGTCGATCATTTTTCCAAGAAGAATAGAATACTATGAATGATTGGGCATGGAAAAAGAAGGGCTAATAATATTTGTAGAGTCGACATAGATTCATAGCTTTGATATGATTGAATCTGGGAAAAAGGAATTATTTATTTGGTGCCTGAATTAGTATGCATGATCTGATCAATAGAGATCTATCAAGTATCTACACTCAAATACTATGGAGTTCGCATAATATTCGATATTTATAGTCACTAATTTCTGATGACTATTAAGGATAGCCTATATTCGATGACCAGGAGTTGATCGCAAGGGGAATGACTGACCCAAATCAGATTTATTTATATCCACTGTAGTCTATTGATCACTTCAATAGCAGTTGAAATGAGTAGAAGACTACCCAATATGCAAATACCAAGATAGAAATACCTATCCGTGCACCCACCACAGATCTCTGATTCTGTACACACTCAATCATACAGCGGTAATAAGGGGGATCCAAGAGAAAATTATATAAAGACCTCAATTCCCATGTTTCCTTTCTTCTTTATTCACACAATCTCACTCGAATAATCCATTATAACAATGTTCCAACCAATCAACATCCTCTCCTTATTGACCCCTAAATCTTCCAAGCAAAATCACTTGTACACTGAAAGCGAATCTGACCAATGGGTCTACTGTAGCCACTGCCAAGTTGCCTTTGACACTAAAGAAAGGCACGAATGGCACCTTACTCTCTGCAAGAAGATGAAGAGCAAGTGGAGAAAGATTGCCACTTTCTAAACAATCATCCGTACAAACATCCATTAGACTATAAAAATTACCTACTTCATAATACTTCATACTTGTACATCTCTTCATATAATAAACTCTATACCACTATTGAATAGTCAGCACAATATGTCTTTGTCTAATGTGTGTAATTGTGTGTATCGTCTTTCTTTAATCAGTGAGTGCATATTGCAGATCAGATAAACAACTCCAAGTAATAATCATTGAAGTGGGAGGTTGTTAACTGCGGTATTCTATTGTAGATGGGTTGATTGGAAGAAGTTTACATGATTGCCCATATGAATACAACAAAATGAATATACCAGATTAAGTAATCTTTACTGTCTGATCACTATCTAGCATTCCCAGTAAAGGAACAGTAGAACCCTTTACCTGAATAGCATTTAAACATAATCTAAAGCACATGGGAGTGCATGGTGATATCAATTGAATACAATGCATGCTTCTACCATATGGTTTAATATGCAAAATAAATGTATTAATATCCCTCTGCATCCACAAGGAGTATACAATAGACATGTGTTATATAAGTTAATCTATAGTCATATATATTTGCAGACTATTTGGTAATAACTGTTAAGATTATCAATGAGTACATACACGCAGAAGTGTGTTGATGAGCATGTATTCATCTATGTAAATGAGCGGATACATTATAAAGTAATAATGGCAACTGATATAGCAATAAACAAAGAGCAACCTCTTTTTTTATTGCTGCTTACTGTATTTTATAAGATGAGGTGAATCTATAGACTGCATTAAGTGAATGAATGAGTGTTATTCTAGATGTTAATGAGTTATGGCAGGTGATTATTTAATCAATGACTGTCAATAAATTATGACCTACCTTGGGAATAAAGCTTACCAGTTAAAAAAAGAAAAGAAAAAAGAGAGAAATATACGCGTTTATATAGTTTTTATCTGGTGTGGGAATGTTTGGAATGACAGAACCTTAAGCTTATCATGCTTATCATAAAAAATAATCACGTGATATCTATTATCCCAGTGTCTGAAAATATAGGACAAATGACCCATTTTTAAGCCTTCATGAGAATGTTTCTCTCCTCCAATTAACAGTTCTTCCTATTAGGACCACTTCTTGATTAACTAATTAGAAAATACTAAAACAAGAACATGCTGTCTAATCCCTATGAAGAAGACCCTCATTCTATATTCATATTTAGAAACCCTTTTCGATTCCTCACTCGCAAAGGAAGAGAGATTGGTATCTACTTATCTGGAGCACTGGTAATGAGAATCCTATTTCAGATGACAATAAACAACCCATCAGTAATAATAATAATCATATAGTTTGCAATAGGCTGGTGGCTATTTGTAGATGCTGTTATTAACTCAAGTAAAAATGTGGGAGAAGTGAAGATGGGCTTCGAAGACTGGTTTTCTGGTCTGTTAACCACAATGGGTATGATAATGTAAGAGTAAATAAGTGGATAGTTCTATAGATAGGCACTGACTTCACTCCAGTGTTAACTTGATAGACAAGAGAAGACTATATGATGAAGACCAGTATACTGAACCAGGAATGCAATGGAAAGCCAGATTATTTCTATTCTTCGGATTTGCATTATTAGCAGGAGGACTTGCTGGATCATGTGTAAGACTGACTAAGTGATATCATACATATTGACTCATATACTTGTTTTAATGTAGTGTGTATTGATCATTAAGTATGTGGTCCATTTAGAATCAGCAGAACCTTATCTACAGTATGGAATATTGGGAGTAGGACAGAGTGGGTTGATCATGTTAAGGTAAAATAGAATAAAGTTCGCATGAATCAGTAGATTAAACACCCGTTTACACTCAATAGTACAATTATCTTGTGGATTGCCCAGAATACAAAGGCAGTAAGGGCACATAAAGAAGTGTATCTATGTATACTAACAATGTATCTAAATAGGAATACGACTATGAACTTCACATATAGAATGAGAGTTGTTTCAAATAAAATATTATCAATATTCTACTTATAGACATGCACTGTGTATAATACCAGACGTGTTCTTGGTTTGTGTATATTCAGGAGTATGTTCTCCCTATTCATATTAATAGATAGAGAGAAGTGGAGCATAGTGGATGAGTTACTGTTATGCACAGACAATGATGATGAGCAAAAATGAACAATATAAATGTGGTGTCTGGTTATATATTGATGTGTAACCAGCTCCTCTATTTAACATCTAATTTTTTTATTATTATTATTATATTTTTATTCTTCTATATTCTAACCATCATTCTCCTTTCCTTTATTTCTTACTTCTTTTTTCACAATAAACACATACTTTCCTTTCTTAATAAACAGCTAATATATTACAAATGGGAGATCGTCGAAGTGGTATGGTCCAATCATTTGGATACCCTCAAAATAGCTCTATTGTCAGTAGAGCAGTGGCTGCTGCTGCTGCTAACAACCATCATTCCAACCGCACTAGGGGCAGAGGATCAAAGAGATATTCTGTCTCTGTATTCTACTCAATGGCAGCAGAACAAGATATTGAAGTAGTCGATGATTTGGCCACAGGTACTTAAATAGATAGGTTACATATGATATTAATCAATAATTAACGTATGAAAATAATTATAATTAAATGACTTATAAATAACTTCTAATTAAAATAAGCTCAAAAGTCACTACGAGAATTAAAGACCAAGATATCCAGTCAATCAAAGAAGAATTTTATGCGTGAGAGAGACGTACGTTTCTTGGATGCCCGTATTGGGTTATTAATACAAAACAGAATGGCCCTGGATGAAGTAACTATGCAATATATATTTATGTACATTGATTAATATCATTCTCACTATTACCTAGCAACATGAAGTGGCATCTCGATTAGAGGACAACGAAGATGATGGAGTCAACCAATATCCTGACGAGCGAAGAATGCAACAGTATGGAAACTTATTCTACCTTCTACAAAGTGAACCTCGTCATATTGCCATATTGTGTAGACTCGTTAATCTGTCAGAAATAGACACACTGCTACAGACTGTCATGTTCACTTTATATGGTAATCAGTATGAGAGCAGAGAAGAGCACCTGTTGCTTACCATGTTTCAGGTAGGTTAACAACCAAAAGGAAAAAATATATATTCGTGATTTAAATTATATTAACAAAAGAAGAGAACTATAAAATTGCCTTTTATAGAATGTACTGGCTGCTCAGTTTGAAACAACCACTGAATTTGCTTCTCTTTTACGTGCAAACACACCTGTTTCTCGAATGATGACCACTTACACTCGTCGTGGTCCAGGTCAATCATACCTTAAATCAGTATTATCAGACAAGATTAATCAGTTATTGGATCATGAGAGCTTAAATCTTCAGATCAATCCACTAAAGGTCTATGAGGAATTAGTAGCCCAGATGGAATCTGAAATGGGCTGTTTACCCGCGGATTTCCCCAGAAGTGTTACTGCTGAAGTGGCATCCACTAATCCAACTGTGATTAGTATGATACGCCCTAGATTGGAGACATTGATGGACATTGCCAATTCATTCCTCAGCACAATCATAAACTCTTTAGACCAGATCCCTTATGGTATTCGATGGATTTGTAAACAGATCAGATCATTAACAAAGAGAAAATATCCAGATGCAACTGAACATGCTATTGCTTCACTCATTGGTGGCTTCTTCTTCCTAAGATTTGTCAATCCAGCCATTGTAACTCCACAGGCATATATGCTCGTTGATGGTATTCCCGGTGCAAATTCACGTATCACATTAACACTGGTAAGTGGTGATAATGTATATCATAAATAGTCTCTTATTTTATTTTCTTCTGTTTAGTTGGCCAAGATGCTCCAGAATTTGGCTAATAAGCCTTCTTATGCTAAAGAAAGTTACATGATTCCAACGAACCCCTTTGTGGAGAAGAACAAGAAACGAACTAATAAATTCCTGAACGATCTATGTGAAGTAGTAGATTTCTATGAACAACTTGAAATGGACCAATATATGGCATTGAGCAAGAAGGATATTATGATCAACATCACACCTAATGAAATCTACAACACTCTCTCTCTTATTCAACAACATCTCAGTATATTGTCACCCAATCCAAATGACCATTTGAGGATACTTATCTCTGAAGTAGGTATCATACCAGCACAGGTACCCAGAAAAGAGAATAAGCAGATTGAATTACCACTGTACAGTAGATGGGAAATGCCTATTCAAGGTATGTTTACTCCAAAGTGATTCACACAATACTCCCTTCTAATAAATCTATAATAGATCTTACCATGTCACTCATGTCCGAGAATAACATCACCCAGAATGATATTCTTTACATGGAGGCCAAATCAATCTTTGTACAGATCATTCGTTCACTTCCTTATCTAGGAAGACCTCCATTGAAGCTACATATGATTGCTGAGACTGCAGGAACAGCTAAAGATGCACAGCTTGTTCATAAAGGCATCAAAGTCAAAGAGATGTTATGTGAACTAGAGGAAGCTGGTGTAATTGATAGAAGAGATGGACATCAGTTTTTGGTGGAGGAAATCACTCAGGAATTAGCTCATTTGGGTGATTTGAAATTGAAGGTGATGGAGGAACTGCAGTCTCTGGAAAATGTATACAAGACCATTATCGATCATAACAACTACTTGAAGAGTCAACTGGAAATATTCAAGGCCTATCTGCAGAATGTGAGGATGCAGAGTGGCGCTGGAGTCACTGCCAATAACAGCAGTAAGAAGCAAATGGTGGGCATTGGAGTGGAAGTGAACGATGCTAAACACGCTAAGAAGGGAAGTAAGGCTGCTACTGTACAAGGGCCATTTAAGTTCTCTCATCAACAATTGGAAAGAGATGGTATCATCGCTGAAACTGATGTACCTGAGAATAGGTAAATACTGGTATATCATCATTTAGTCTACTCACTTTAATAACATTATTATCCCTAGGCGTCACCATATCTACATGACTATCTCATCACCCTTACCTGGCACATTCATTATTTCTCTTCATTACAAAGGTAATGTAAAATATAGTTAGTATAACCACTTGACGCTCTTATCAATATTTCATATCATAGGCCGTGATAAACCTGTATTGGAAATAGATCTCAAGTTGGATGATTTGCTCGAAAAGGTAATTGAATGGAGTACTTGTTTGATGGCCTTATTAACATGGGGGTTATAGCAACAAGACAATGTACAAGTACTAGATCTTGAATATCTGAAGCTAAATGTATCAAGAACACTGCAATTATTAACCAAGACCTTTATGTCCAGAAATAGGTAATGCAGCCAGAGAGTGCATTAATTTGATGAGTATACTAACCAATCTCAATAGAACTGGTTTCTTTTCCTAATCTTACAATAGCACATATAGAGTCCTAATGATCTGTATCATATGTTTCTGATTCTGTTATACTTGGAGTACATTCTATCTTATATCACCTATTATTAATGTTATTACTTACATACACACTCACACCCACACTTCCATACATACACACATATATATATATATTTATGTATATATGTTTATGTTCTTATCCTTCTTATTTCTTCACATTTTTGGCTTCATCCTGCACACTTCTAATCATTCTACTATCTCCTTTTTTTCAGTCTCACTCCCTTATTTTACTAGTGTATTAGCAGTCTCTTAAAATGTTATTAATCATCCCATCTTCATCTAATCCTGTTTTCCTATGACTTATTTATTATATATAACCTACTACGCCATATATATACATATATATATCTTCACGCACACACACATATATATATACTCACCCATATATTATACTTCTATTCTCATACACTATCTTATTTCTCACTGTATATTTACATTTATAAAAAATAACCAAAACCTCATTTTACTTCACTCATTTTTATCTTGATACAAAAGATATATACCGTAATTAAAGCTTAGCTAATACAGCTTCGGCACCAGAGGCGGCTACACCAGGGCCAGTCTCTACACCCACATATTTGACAATCAAGTCATCCACAATAATGGCAAATCTCTTTGACCTGATACCCATACCTGCCTTGGTCAAATCTTGAGTGAGTCCCAAAGCATTGGAGAACAATGCACTGCCATCACCTGCCATAATCACCTTGTTACCTGAATGATAGGCCTTTGCAAACGCGTTCATCACGAATCCATCAACAACAGAGATACAAATGATCTCATCAACACCCTTTGCCTTGAGTTGATCATACGCATCCAGGTAACCAGGTACATGAGATTCAGAACATGTAGGGGTAAAAGGACCTAAACATAAGAAGGATGAATATACAACATAGGATTGCTTATCTATATCCGCATACCGGGAATAGCAAAGATAACAGCCTTCTTTCCCTTCAATTTTTCATGAATCTTATAGGGAATAGGACTACATAAGATGTTATTTACATATCACGCATCAATGATATGACTGTAATTACCGTGTACAGGCTGTAATGTCTTCTTTATCGTCATAGGGAACATAATAGAGTGTTTCATTAGGAATCTATCAAGCTATGATAAGAACAAAAATAGAGATAGATAATACAAATAAACAATACTTACAGTGTCACCCACTTGAATAGTCTTTACATACAAACTGTTATTAGTAGTTTACATAGAAGAGAAGATGAGACTTACCATTTTATATTTCTAGAGGAAAGAGATGTGATTTTCTGACATTGAATAGGATAGAATCTTTTGTTTTTCTGGGTGTGTAGATAATCAACCCACACTCTCGCCATTGCAATATAGTTTCTTTCTTCTCTGCCTTGGGAACGTTATAAACTAGAAAAAAAATGACCTACAACAGACTATCCACTCTACAAAGACGCCTATTTCACAGTTACCCTGGACATCCTAATGTAAGCAGGATAATGTATCAGCCGGCTTTCTTCACTTCATTGGGTCTTCATCGACAGACACAGCCTACTGACTATAAAGACTATACTATTAAGACATACGAGGATAACAGACACAGTATAATACCACCCACCAACACAAAGATGCTCTTACGTGACTTTATTGAAGACTCACTCTATAACCCTCATTATGGATACCATCACAAGTCAAAGGGTGAGGAGTCATTACTGAAATACTCGGAAATAGATATATCCAGTGTATGTATGTTCTTCTATTGATCATTCGATTCACTCACTCCAAGTAAACATAGTTAGTCTATAGTTATGCTGTTGCTAAATACATGGTGGCAGAGTATAAGCTGAATCTGTATCCACATAAAGACTTGATTATATATGAAATGGTAGGAAGAGATAATCAGTTGGTATCACACATACTCGATTATATCCAGAAGTATGAACCCTCTATCTATAAGAGAACACAGTATAATATTATACCCTTATTGGATCAACTACAGACACAATTACCTGTGATTGAACACTCTTGCTTGAATGTTCATGATGAGAGCATATTCAATTGGAACTCACTTGTAACTGAACAGTGCTTTATTCTGGGCATGGAAGCATTGGTAGGACTACCTATGATGATGATATAAAAATATACACACACAGTCTAATATGATCTCAAATTAGAGTCATTTTCCTCATGATGTGATTCGATATGATCTCAAGACAATGGAAGCTCACCAAGGATATATCTGTATTGACAATGACTATAACTATGAGGAGATATTTGAACCTGTAGGCACAGATCAGTTAATAACACGCTACTCCTCTATCCGGAAACGCATGGGACCTAGTGAGAAGTACAACAAGCAGTTGATTCAACCTGCCAGATCCTATCTTTATAAACTGCAGCAGATGATGAAATATCCTCGGGTAAATCAACAGTATACTTACCCTGAATACATTCCCACCAGACTGCTTGAGTTTCTTGATATATTGGCCACCCATTTCCCTGGACATAGATTGATAATGGCTGATTATGCTTCACTCGATAATACAGTGGAGGGTATCAATGGGCCTTTAGTAGAGAACAATGGATCCCACTTGTGCACTTACCAACTATCACCCGGACACTTCGATATCATATTCCCCACCAACTTTGATCTCTTAAGGGATACTTATCTGTTGATCTGCAGAGGATCCAAGGCAGGTAACGAGAAGAAGGTGAAGGTGGTTCAATATGATGACTTCATAGAGAGATACAATGATATTGACAGGCCATCCTATAATAAATCAAATATGTACAAACTGCTCCATAAGAACAATGTGAAGATTTTATTTACTTGAATAAAAACAAAGATGTGGCAATTTTATCAATTCCGGGATCTTTCTAAATTGTTTAGCCGTTTCTCCCAGTATTTGTAATTCTTTTTTTAAATTTCATGTGAATTATTCCCACAAAGCCTATAAAAAGAACTTGTCTTTTTTTATTCCCTGTCTTCTTCACTCTTTCATTAAACATGTCTCAATTCCCTATTGCACTTCCCAGCCAGGACAATCATCAGATGACTCTTCATAGAGAAGGTCCTCTCTTTATTCTCCATTTACACAACGAGGATAACAGATTCACTACTGAGTTCTGTACTAGCATACTCAAGGCACTTCAGATAGTGGAGGATCTGGCTATTGGATTGTATGATCTGGATGGGATGGCATTGGTAACTGTGGGAAATGACAAGATCTATAGCAATGGATTGGACTTGGCACATGCCATTTCTTATAGGCCCTTCATGGATGTATTCAATCTCGTATTGAAGCGTGTATTGACATTCTGTATTCCAACAGTCGCAGCTTTAAATGGGTAAATTTACCATCACTTTATAGATAATATATAGAAACTTATATATTATATTCTAGACATGCATTTGCTGGTGGATGTATGCTCGCACTTGCTCATGGTAAGAGAAACAGTCGCTGTACAAGAAGATGGCCTAATAAATAAAATTAGATTACAGAGTAATGCGCTCTGATCGTGGTTATATATGCATGAATGAAGTTGATTTACCTTCTGCCCTGGCTCCTGGTATGGCAGCATTGGTACGAGAGAAAACGAGTCCCAAAACATACCGTGATATGATATTACAAGGCCATCGTTATAATGCACAACAAGCATTGGATAATGAATTGGTAGATTTGATCTGTCCTCATGATCAAGTCTTACCCAAAGCAAAAGAACTTGCCTTGAAATGGGCGCCCAAAGCCATTGCTGGTGTTGTATACCAGCAATTGAAAAATGAGGTAACAACACTATTTACCTATTTATACATAGACTATTAACCATTCTCTTTAGATGTACACTGATGTAGTAAGATTGTTAGGTGTGCCATATCACCAACTTGCTGCCAAGATGTAATACACCTCAATGACACAATGAGGGGCAAGATAATGTCATTTTTTATTTTTATCTTTGCATAATAAAATTAGAAGGATATTCCATAAACTCCTTGTTTATTCCTCTTTTACGTTTTTCTTCTTTCTTTGGATGCTATTTGACACTGATCATCATAAAATACATAATACGCTGCTTATAGATGGGATTGATCCAATAGACACTCATGTTGACAGTATCATTGACTCATATGCATCTGTCCAACCTCCACCAGATCCTCATTTCAAACTAATAAGAACTTATAGCTATAGAAAGCCGTTTCATAACCCGATACCGCACAAGAGCAAATCTACGCATGACAGTCCAGAGAAAAAGATAGAACTACTCGAACTGCAGTTATCAAAGCACATCAAGAGAGAATCAGACCTGGAAAGAGAAATAGCATCCTTGAAACAACAGAAACTAAGATCACAAAAACAGTTCTCCAACAAGAAGAAATACCTCTTGCCCAGTCAAAATAACAGTAGCATTGATGGGTCTATATGGAAGGACCTCATGATCTGGACAGGAACTGAGCTTCCCTCTTTATTTGGGTACGAGCACACTGAAAACAAGTACATGCACCAAGACATCACCAGTGAAGACATTACTTCTGTGTACATTGAACGACTCAGAAACAAACTTCAGTTCTATGTGGACAGTGCAGATAACATCCAAGACATCGAATCCTATCGATCATTGATCTTCCAATTACATGAAGATGTCGTTTTCTCTCTCAATAGCTGGAACGAGTTCAATAATCATCAGCATCTGAAAGAAGAGACGAGTGTTCAGAGACTACTGAAAGCACTTGATCAAAGCTTAATCAGAAACAGGCAAATGGAGAATGATACATCTATTATCATTCAACAATATGAATCGCAAATAAAGTCTGTCATTCAAATGATGTCAAATAAGCAAGACACAGATAGGATTCATCTAGCATCTGATACCATCCACCATCATCATGCCTGTCAAAAGATACTAGCAAAGACGCAGACTGTACTGGAAGCAGAAATCACCAGATTAAAAACCACACTCGCCCAATATCAAGATGAGAAGGATGAGTATGAGACTACACTTGAGATGGTTAGAAGTGAAATGAAGATGATGATGGAAGAATTAGAAGAGAGCAGGCAACAGGCGTTGAGGTACAAAACACAAGCTAACAGGCTTCGAGCAGGATTAGAGACAATCCAGAGAAGAGAAAGAGAGGAGTGTGTCCATAACGATGATATGATCAATGAGAACACAGCTGTTCATTTGATGTATGATGTGATAGAAAGCCAATTGATTGGGCTGGAACAAGAAAGTCAGGAACAGGCCTTTGTGCTGGCAGAAATAAATAAATCAGCCAATGCAGCAGAGAAAAGGTATCATCAGAGTATACTGGAGAAGAATAAAGAGATAAGGGAATTTCAATGTGCTCAACAGATGATGAAATCTCAGTTGGAATTGCTTCTGTTAGAAAAGAAGGAGTTATTGGATTATATCGAACAGGCTTCTGAGGAGAATGCGGATAGAAATAAACTGTTGGCTACCATTTCATCCTTAGAGTCTACTTTGAAGGCAACAAGAGTCAGCCATGATTTACAGACAACACGTATTCGCCAATTAGAACAACAACACTGTGTCAGTCTGGGTGAATTAGAGAGTTCATTAAAAGAATTAGAAGATATATTTAGAAAGAGACTTGACAGAGCAGAGATATCGAAAGAAATAGCAGTACAGATCGAGCATGAACAAGCAAGCTGGAGGAACCGTCAGAAAATGGAGTATGAAAAGAAGCATGCTATAGATCAACTGAATATAAATAGAGAAAACAGATTCTTATCCTGCCAATTGGTTGAAATAGAGGATGAGGTAAATGCACTGAAAAGAGGACACCAGGAAGCACTCGTCCTACTTCAGCATAACATCCAATCTTCCCATGATAGAATAGTACAAGACATGATCATTCAAAATCAGATGAATAAACGTACACTGACTGCACAGTGTGATACGCTCTACCAACAGAACCAGGCTCTAATGGATGAAGCATTTATTCTGCACAGCCGAAACAGATTGATGGCCGAGACATTGAGTAAATTAATGCCATAAAAAAATATATTGACCCCTGAGGAAATACGACCGTCTATTCGAATGTCCGAACCTCATAAAAAATAATAATAAATGTTCCCTGTCAATGTTATTATAGCCTATCCCTTTTATCTATGTTTAGAAACAAATGCCTTCATATCCTCAATAGAGGAATACCAAAGAGGACATATAGTACAACCACTACACAATCCTCTAAGAAACTCTTGGTCATTACCGGAATGAGTTTACTGGGGGCTTATTATGGGTATGATTATATATGTAATCAAGGACCTACAGCACTTGATAGAAATCGATATGTACCACTTGATTTAATAGAAAAGGAGAAAGTATCACCTGACACATACCGGTTACGTCTGGCCACTAAGAAATCATCAGAACCATATCCTGTTCCTTCTTGTGTTTATGTGAAAGATGATTCTATCCAGGTCATGAGACCTTATACACCCATCAATCATAATCCATATGAAGATGGGTTTGTGGATTTGATAGTGAAACGGTATGAGAATGGTTCAGTGTCTCGAACCTTGAGTGGCTTCAGTCTTAATGAGAAAGTACACGTGCGAGGTCCAATGATGGAGGAATATGAGTACAAAGAGAATACAGTGGATGAAGTTGGGATGGTAATATATAAATATGCATTTTGTATCAGTTCATATAGAAAATATCTTTTTTTTATGGGATGTCTTTTTGGGTAGTGTGTGTGTGTGTGCGCGCATATCTATTTGTATTTTTAATTTAATCTTATGCATGTTTATTCATGATAGATTGCTGGTGGAACGGGTATTACTCCCATGTATCAATTGATGTGTCGAATCCTGTCTAATAAAGATGACCATACCCAGCTATGGTTGATTTATGGCAATAAGACATTGGAAGATATTATCCTCAAACATGAACTCGATACACTCCAGAAACAGTATCCTGACAGACTGAAGATCACCTATGTACTCGAGCATCCTCCGGCAGACTGGACAGGGGAGAGAGGATATATTACCAGGCCAGTGATTGAGCCAATGTTATTGAATCATTCCAAATCAAGGAAAATATTTGTATGTGGACCTGATAGAATGCTGTCTCTCATTTGTGGACAGAAGGCCAGGGATTATTCACAAGGACAAGTCGAGGGTATTCTATCTCAAATGGGCCTTACCTCTAATGAGATATGGAAGTTTCAATAAGATGATCACAGGCACTCAATAGTTGAACCATAGAATCCATTCCTCAAAATAATTTTTTTTAGTGATTAAATTCAGAGATAAAACAAATTACTTACTCTCTCTCTCTCTCTCTCTCTTCTACATATATATTTATCATATGATTACCATCCCCGATAGACCCCCTTCACCCACCCTTTCGACCAGTTCTGTTACTTCTTCTGTATCATGGATGCATAAATCATCCACAGAATTGATACCTATGTTAAAGAATGCCTACAGTACTTTGAAGGATAAAGAGATAGGTAAAAAGAGGAGATAGATTGTGTATCTTTATTTATATGTTTGTAACAATATCTATTTACCTATATATGGGTGCATAAACAGAGTTAAGATTAGCTGCTGAAATAGGAAATTCCTTATTAGAGAATAATAAATTACTCAAAACCAACTATGAAGTATTACTGAACACACCCTACCCTACTCCATCTCAGTCTTATTCATTAATAAAAGAGCCTGAGAGAATAGACTTGGAGGAAGAAGAGAGTGAGCTGAGATATGTTCCGTCTAGAACTAAAGAAGCACTTATCGAGATCCTCGAGAGTCAGAAGAATGACCTGAATGAAAAGCTAGAACTAGCCTTACAGACCCAGGATAAGGCAGACCGCTTGAATTCCAAGAAGACTCGGGAATTGGAGAATGAGATCCGGTTCTTACAGACCAGTCTCGAGAATGCTACTCTGAAGATCCAGGAATTGGAGAACAGTCGATTGGTGTTGGTGGGAAAACAAGAGGATTCCAGTAAACATATGCTTGAGAGTGATGTGGTAGAGATGAGGTTCCAGTTTGAACAACTGAAGATAGAGAATGATCACGTGAATCAATGCAAGGCTGAAGTTGAAAAGAAGCTGAATGCCACTTTGAAGGATCTGCGTTTACTCAAAGAACAGTACGATAATTTCCAGTTCAAGGCATTTGACCATGATGAACTGAAGACATCTTTCCAGAACCAGCAAGAACATATCAGAGAGCTAAAAGAGAGTTTAGAAGAACACAGGATGATTATTCAAAAACTATCTGATAGTGGAGTTCACATTCCATCGGGTCTCTTCAGCAGTGCCACTCAGTATGATGAGAATGGGCAAGATGGAAGAGATGAAGAGAGAATGAGAATAAAATGTAACTTATTGTCCGAACTGGAGAATGCATGGCCTAAGGAATCTGAAACCGAAGAAGTTCTCTCCAGTTCTGAGGACGGATTGTCCAATTCGATTCAGACAGTCTATGATCAATTACCGAGTGTAGATCAAGCATTAGAAAGCATCCTACTAAAAGCAGGTCTAGTGGGTAAAGATGCCCTGGATGATGCTCTTAGTCTGATAGGAAGATTAGAGAGTGAGTATGATCACAAGAAGTTCCTCAAAGCAAACAGGGAGTGGGATTATGCATCTTCATCTGACTATGATATGGATGATTTACCTGTTGATAACATCTATCCTGTTCTTACCACTGTGAAGCCTGAGGTGGTGCCTGCTCCTAGTAAGCTCTCATTCAGGACATATCTAGAGGATGTTGTTAAATCCATGTTATACATGAGTTGGAAATGGCTTCGATTCATTATTATAATGACAATAGCCGTATTTATCAGTATAAATGAAGGTGTTCATGAACTCTGAAGTGAATCACAAACAAATATACCAACCTAATAAATGATCCTACACACCTGCTTATATTAAAATACTGTCTCCAACAAAAGGGTATTTGAACAGCCCCTCTTTTTTATCTTTTAAATTAAATAATAAATAAATAAGAGGCACTATTTGTGTCCCCCCTTCCCTTTTATTCCCCAACACTTGTCAATACTTGGAACATATGATAAAGGCCTTTATTCTGTGCCTTTTGACACTGGGATATGTGTTGTCTCAGAGTGGTATGCCAAGTCTATCTATCTATATGATAAAACAGTATTATTTACTGTCCTCTATTTACAACAGCTGAAGATTATAGAATCACATCATTACCTGGTATCGATATCACCACACTCAACTTCATACAATATGCTGGGTATACATAAAAGAAACGAGAGGTTGTAATCTATGTATTAATCTCACATGAATAGACACATTGAAGTATCGAATGAGACAGACAGAAATCTATTCTTTTGGATGATAGAGAGTGAGAAGAAGCTGGAGAAAGAGAAACTAGTAACTACTTGTTGAATGATAGTATGAGTATTCATTGACACCTGCTCTTTAGATATTGTGGCTCAATGGTGGACCAGGCTGTTCAAGGTAAAAACAACGGATAGAGAGTATGGGACTGAATAGGTAGATTAATCCTATTTTGTTCAAGTATGGATGGTCTCTTCTTAGAGAACGGTCCTTATAGGGTGAATAAAGACAAGAGTCTGTCAATTAATGCAGGTGGATGGCAGCAGTATGCTACTGTTCTCTATGGTAA
This sequence comes from Pilobolus umbonatus, assembly GCA_025528865.1. Taxonomy (NCBI): domain Eukaryota; kingdom Fungi; phylum Mucoromycota; class Mucoromycetes; order Mucorales; family Pilobolaceae; genus Pilobolus; species Pilobolus umbonatus. Next base: position 49,095 of record JAIXMH010000010.1, read on the forward strand.
AGTGAATACACTCTATTTCTGTATGACTTTGTTCACTTATTTATATTCTGCAGTGGATCAACCTGTTGGAACTGGATTCAGTTTCTCCGATTTCAATGGATATAGACACAGTCTAGACGAGGTATAGATAGATCCATGTATATGTATGTAACAACTTACTCACCTTTATGCCTAGATTGCTGAGGATGTAATCATGTTTATGGATAAGATATATGAACTGTTTCCTAATTTGAAGCAATATGAATTGTATATTGCCGGAGAGAGTTTTGCAGGAACATACATACCCTACATTGGACATAGATTACTCCAGTTGAATAAAAAGGAAGATAAGGGGGTATGTTTTATTTCACATACAATATATATGTATATATCTATGGAAAAACTAACTTGGGAGACAGTATAATCTACATGGATTAGCTATAGGCAATGGATGGATATCTTCTCAACACCAAGTAATGTATGATAGACAATGATCTCTATTTGCATACTCATTTCTATTCTTATAGTATGATGCTTACTACGACTATGCAATGACACATGGTCTTATCAATGACGATTATAAGGTAGAGTGAATGATACCCGAGAATTGAGTCTCTAGTTTTAAATGATTATTCTAGCCTATGGCATCAAAGCATCTGAGGGAATGTCATGAGAAGTTGAAAGAGAACGATCTTGTTCATATATCCGAATGCGAGAAGATATTGACCGATATCATTGATAGCAGCACTCATGAGTAAAAAAAAACACTTAGTTCTCATACCATATTCATCACATCTAATCTACTATTTTTCTCCAAAACTTAGAAATGATGCAGGTGAAAAGGTTTGCATAAATTCCTATGATATTCGACTGACAGAGGAACCTTCTCCTGCATGTGGGCTAACATGGCCATATGAATTGGATGTAGTTACTGAGTATTTAAGAGTAAGGATTATTGTATCTCATGAATGGCATACACTAATTCAATACAATAGTTACCAGAATTAAAGAGGGCTGTTCATTCTGAAAAACAGTTGGGTGGATGGGATGAATGCTCATCTACTGTATCCAAGGCACTTACTGGCGATCGAAGCAAATCAGCTTATTATGTAAATTAGACTATGCATATCAAGTATATACGCTGACCTTTGTTATGTTGATAGTTACTCCCTGATATCTTGAAGGAAGTTCCTATCTTATTATATAGGTATATAAAATATATACTTCTAAATGATAAATTTCACTGTATTAATAACGTCTGCAATATTAAGTGGTGAATATGATCTCATCTGTAATTATATCGGCACAGAATACATGATAGGTAATATGACATGGAATGGTGCCCAAGGATACAAGGTAAAGAAAAAAAGAAGAGAATGGGCTTGTGCGCACACAGTGCTTATTTGCATGGCTTTTATTAGAAATCGACCAAGAAAGAAGACTGGAAAATAGACAACCATGTAGTGGGCTATTATAAGGAAGAAAGGAATCTAAGTTTTGTGTTTATTAAGGATGGTAGTCATATGGTGCCTTATGATAAACCATTAGAGACATTGGATATGATCAATCGGTTCATCAATGTAGGCGATGGTATGGTGAATGGAAAACAAAGTTCTGTAGGCAATAGACAAGCCAACGAAACAGTATATGCAACTGGGGATAATAAGAATGACACCCGGGCTAGTGAAGATGACAGTGATTCAGTAGACGCACAATGGTCAGATTATCATAACATTGGAACAGTATCTGTGGTGGTTTTGGTGATCTTTGCAATACTATGCTGTTGGCGTAGTGGTAAGAGAAAACACTCTGCCACTGCCCAGTTTGGAGGTGCGCCTCAGCAGACACGTGAAGGAGCAAAACAACCCATGTCCCTCAAATCCATACTGAGCTATTTCAAAGGTAGCAGGAAGATCAATAAGCCTTTCAGACTGGAAAACCAAGATGAGTCCAATGAATTGTAAGTGTGTTATTGAGATTGTTGAATGGAAAACTGATTGATGTGTTCTATTTAGAGATGAATTGGTAGTGGATATGCCCACTGTGTATGAGGTGAATTCTCAATCTGAAGATGAAGATGACCATGACAAATACGCTGTTGGTGGGAGAGCACGATCCAGTCACTCACTTTCAGATGACGAATTTGATGATTTTGCTGACTGGGACGATGGTGAAGCTATCATGAATAGTGAGAATAACCGTAGGAAATAGGACAACTGATATCTAGCAAGTAAGAATAAAATGACTGGACAAATGCAGATGTAGATATATTATTGGTTTATTTGATTGGGGGTGGAAACATGCATTAAAGTATGACTATATATATTGATATAAAAGGAATGCATTGATATAGGCATTCAGGTGGTTCTATCATAAGTAGATGTATTTAAAGGGAGTGAAATTAATCATCAACGGTGAATGCTTCATCATTGTATGGCAGCTTCTTTGAGCAATCATGTAGCATATAGAGGGCTAAACCTTGCCAGGCACTGTATGTGTAAGTAGAATCACTGATCTTATCTTTATCCCAGTGGGTGATTGAGAAGAATTTAGATGTCTTGGTTGACTCAAACTCCTTCTTGGCTTCGAAATATTGCTGAACATAAGGATTGTTGGGAATGAATTTCTCTAATGCAGCCATAAATGTCAAGGTGTTAGTATCTTCGGAGCAGTTTAGCTTACTAGCCAAATCCACGGTGGGACCCATATCAATCCCCATTGTATCCTTGATAGACTGTTTCACCAATTGGGGATACCATGCTATTCTTTTAATTTTAGGGTCTGTTAATAGTCGTGCTACTTTGGTATGCCTGATATTATCGCGTTTATTGATTGGGCAGACCCTCTCCATTAATATGGTGTAGGATTCAAAAGTACTCAAGAATAACTGGATAGCCTTCAGAATGGTTGCGCCGTTACTGCTCTTCATTATATGGAAGGTAAGAACAACTTTGAAGGAGTCATCAATTACTTCAGGAATATTGATCATATTCAACTGCTCAGAATCGGTAATACCGCAGATGTAGAAGTATCGGTCACTTTGTGTGAGGAAGGAGCAGTCAATGTAACTAGAATATTTTTCCACAATGCGTCCCTGACTGTCATGGCGGGAAGATTGACTGAGTTTATTGTCATCCGATTTGAGGTAGACATTGGTCATTCTCATGGGTTCAGAATCAGAATCAGAGGAGCCTTGATCATCATCAGTATCATTAGGATTGGACACTTTAGGCCCTGAAAACACAGTGCGCATAGGGTGTGAGTTCATTGGCATCAGCATGGTATCAGGTCGTTCTTCTTTCACCTCCCAGTTATTTCCATTAGAAATTATAACATCCCTGTTCTTGTTCCATTGTCCTGACACAACAGTATCAAACTTGACCTCGGATCTCTTCAACTTGTCTTCATCTATCTTCTGCTTGGCCAAGTCTTCATAGTATGAATCCTTTTTCTTGACCTCCCAGTCAGTTCTGGATGAATCCATAAAACTAGACCATTTCTTGCCACCTTCAACGGAATCACCATACACGAACGATCCAGCATTCTCACCTACTGTACTTCTCGTCTTCATAGTAGCACTGTAGTTTTCCTTCTTGGGTTTACTCAGGAACGGTTGGCACTGAGGGGATGCAGAAGTGGAGCTATTTGGTGGTGGAATATTAGGTGATTTATAACTACTCGAAGACGGGGATGCACTCTGTATTGGATGTCTATTGGAGGCACTCGAAGATGGACGGTATAAAGTGCTAGAAGAAGATTTTTTATTGTCAACAACATTTCTTTCAGGCTCCTTGCTGACATTGACCTGTCTGGACTTGTTCTTGAGTATTGTCTTTTGTGATTGATTGAATGAGTTTCCAAAGAACGGATTGTCAGAAGTGACATCTGTTGGCTCCCATGATTCAATGCTAACAACTTCGGCCTCTTTCTGTATGTTGTCAGGAGCAAAACGAGCATTAGAGACATCTTTGGATGAACCGATATCATCTATGAAATCATTGTATCCGAATGTCTCCACTTTACCATTGGAGTTGGAGTCAGATAATTCACCCACGACAATATCATTGTATGCTGACATGGAAGACCCTGCAGGTGAGTTTACTTGTTCCATAATGGATAATTGCATTGCTTTCTTCAGATCATTCTGGAAAATGGGATCATCGTCATTAAAGCCGTCTTCAGTGTACACAGGGGATGATTTCGTACTGAATTTATTCTTCTTTCCTCTATTGTTCTTTACATAGACAGGTGGATTATTGGCCGACGAGGGGCTAGTTGAATTATTGGCGGTAGATGAACTTCTGACGATGGATCGCTGCCTATGCCATCTTTCCAGTGCTTTGGGTGTTGACTTGTTCAGTACATAGAATGGCCAGAAGTGAAGATTCTGTGTCTCATAATTGGCAGTCATCTCATTCAAAACAATAAGACTGACCACATCAAATATCGCATAGACTAATGCATCTACAGGTAGAGGACATCTATTCCAAATACATTTGTCTCCAGCATAGTTGAAGCTATGCCCCAGCGACTTGGCATTTGTGAACTCATCAATAGCATTCCATGAATTGGCATATTTCTTCATTGCACTGAATAGATTCATCTCCTCGACAGCCACCTCCTTCATCTTTATCTGTAAATCAAGCACGGGTGCCAGAGATATCTGCTTGAAATAGGATTCGATGGCCAATGCATCACCTTTGAATGCCCATCCAAGGAAATTGTACTTCTCATTCTCCAAGAACGGTCTGAATTTGCTGTCCAATATGTCATGTCCCACACTGTCTATATGTACAGCATATGCCTTGTACTTTGATACTGCCAACTGTATCAGTTTCAGCTCAGGGAATGAATTCTTCAGACTCATGAATTCACAATCTATCGCAATACACTGACTCTGCTCTAAATCAGCCATCATTTCATCCAGTTGCTGTTCTGTCGTAACAAGTTTGGCTATAATCTTCTCACTGTCATCATCAATCGATATGTGCACTGTTGATCCATCAATGATATCCCAGTTGGAAGGAGTATCACTAGCAATATAGATAGATTGATCAGACACAGCCTTGATTTTAACAGGAGTACTCTTGTTGATAGGAGTACTCTTGTTGATAGGAGTACTTTTGTTGATAGAAATACTCTTATTGACAGGAATACTCTTGTTGATAGGAGTACTTTTGCTGGTAGTAGTTGTTTCAGTAACAGCAGCACCAGAAATAGGTGTAGATGATATCGAATTCTTCAGTGTATTCCAGTCCCTTCCTTCATTGACCAGTGTACGTAATGACAGTGTGGCCTTATCGACTAGTTCATAGTTGTTGTTCTCAAATGTAGATAGCATGCTCAAAGCAGCCTCAGATATTCTTATCGTATTCTCCCAGTAGACTTCAGGAGATATACTCTCAGCTGATTCTCCTACCATTCTTTGCTGGATTATGTGTATTTATTATCAATCAAGATGTTGATGGCAAGAGAATAATATAAACAAAAGAAACCTATATATATCTGCTCCTATTTATATGTTATCCAATAGGATGCAATCTAGTATGGACAAAAGAATACCGTTGATTTGGATTCATTCCAGATATCATATATTGGACCTGAGGAAAGCACTGGTTTATTGTAGAGGGAGATCCTGTCCTCTTCCAGCTTCACCACCCTATCCTGCCTGTTTCATGTACTGAAACAGGAACAAACAAAACAAAAAGGAGAAATAACAAAGGATGAATGATTCTTCTTATTGGTGAATTCAGTGCTCTTTTCATTCTCTATGGTGAATGGAGTGCATATACAGAGATGGCCATATTTACATTTAATTATCACTTACAAGCTGAGACGTGTTTTTACTATTGGAACACATTGGAATAACAGGTAGATTACTGACAGTCAATAGTTGATAACGGAAAAGAGAAAGAAGAATGGCATTCTTTGCTGGTTTGCTTATAAGATACTGTTTGGTCAAAGAATTGAACTATCTCTTGATCGTGGAGTCAACAGTATGATCACCTATTGGACATGTCTCAATTCTATTATGAGATGGCCGTGTTGGATTCATCTGGTCTGCCATTTCAATGTCCGGCTATGGATTCCCATATAGAAAAAGGGATACACACTATGCATACATAGATTAAGTTGTAGTACCAAATGTGCCAGAATGATCATTTTTAATCAACAACAACAAAAAGGAACAATATCCCTTTTTATATAGACAACTTCTCCATGTATTATAGTTTTGGTAGTGGAATTAATGTTTTATATTGGTTGAGAAATAGATTTAGTATTTGGTGACATAACCAGTACCCTTATATCCCTCTGAAGAGATACCAGAGACAGGATTGGAGTTCTGGCTCTTAAGGTACTCATTGGTAGCTTCTTGCCATTCCTTGCTGACAGTATGGGGAGTTTCTTGACCTATTATTGAGATATTAGACACTGTGTATATGGACTCTATTTATCATATCATGCATTACCTCCAATACGAATAGCATAGAAGAGAGCAGCAGAGGCAGCAATGACACCACCAATACCAGCAAGAACCTTCATGTTATGGCCAGGCTTGGTGATAGGTTCACGAGGACCATGAGCACCAAAAGCAATATAATCTATACATATTGAATGGTGTCAATAAATAAATAAATAGCACTATGTCCACTCTATCTCTACTCTACTCACAGGCAGCCTTCTTCTCTTCAAGAGAAAGAGTCTTCCAGTCAGCCTTTTGTGCTTCTTCAAGCTGCTTAGCAATGGTGTTCTGTTCAGCAGTGGAAAGAGTCTTCCAACGGGTTTCAATGTTTTGAACAGCAACATTGGTGGAGGCGTTACGGCGAGTGATGCGGGCAGCACCAACACGAGTACGAGTAGCAGCAATACGAAGCATATTTGTTAATTAAAAAAGAGAGAGAGGGGAGAAAGAAAAACAACGGTTATTATGATTTCGGTTCTTTTTTTTTTTTTTTTTTTGGCCTTGGTTGGATCAGTACCATAAATAAAATTTAAGCTGGGGTGTTGGGGAGCAAATGAGATGAGGACTTGAAGGGAGATATGTATGACGTCGGTGAATAATTGAATATCCGGTCCAGTTCGCTGTAGATACTTGGGTGCAGTAAGAACTAAGCTGAGAATAAGACCTTATGTCGCACTATATATGACCCTATATATGATCAAGTAGTGTATAGACTACATATTTTGCACTTGCAAAGATATCCTGGTCAGTATTTATAAATAGTCTCTAGGATTCCACCAAGGTAAACACTGTCACGTGATTAGGATATGTCTCTTTAGATTTTCAGCATTTATGAATTCCAAATAAATATCTAAATTCCCTTTTGCAGCAAGTATACTTTCCTATTCCAGTTGATTCATGGCAACTAAAGGAACAGATGATGAATACAGTTATAATGAGATATCCAGAGAGAGCATTTCCATGGTTACCATAGATAGACAGTTATTAGTTAAAGATAGATGTTTATTTCTATGGTGTACATTTAATAGATTCTATATCAGGGGATATGTTATACAAAAAGAGCGCATTAAGTTAATATATGATTGTATATAAATAAGCAGAAAAGGAGTGTAATGGGGTATATAATGCATGGATAAGTGTGTGTAATTATAGGATAATACAAGAGCGTGAGGAATCAGTATCAAATTTCACTAGAATGAAAGCAAAGGAAAATATAAGTTGACATATTCTATGCATCCTATTCCTATGATTTGACACGTGGAACTTACCTGAAATGGCAACTTTGGCAGCCTGTTCAAAACACTCACGAACACCTCTGTTGTGTTTAGCTGAGCATTCAAGATAACGAATAGCGTGTATCTTCTTAGCTACCTCCAATCCCTGCATTGAGATCATTAGTCATGGAATATCTGTTTATCCAAGTTGTATAGTTTACCTCTTCATAGAGAATAGGCTTGGTGGTCTTTCCCGACTTCTTTAATGCTGCTTCATCGTCTCTGAGATCACATTTGAGTGCGACTAATATGGTCACTGCTTGTGGGCATCCTTTCTGTAATTCCTCTACCCATCTATTTGGTATATTCTCGAGGGAGTCTCTGTTCTCAATAGAGAAGCATACAATGATGACATGAGTATCACTATAGGATAATGACCTCAGACGATCGAATTCTTCTTGGCCTAAACATACAAATTCAATGGCCTTGTTCATCTTCCTTTCTGTTATCTATTTACCTGCAGTGTCCCAGATAGACAATTCTACTTTTTTGCCTTCTACACTGACTTCATGGATGTAATTATCAAATACAGTGGGTTCATAGATCTATGGATGAGCTGATAATCAGTCTAAAAGAACACAATAAAATGACTATGTGTTCTCTTTACCAGTGGGAATTGATTTCGGGTGAATACATTCAGCAGGGATGTCTTACCACAGGCACCATCCCCTACTACTACAACCTTCCTCTGTATTGGTTTATGGAGTGTTCTACAGCGATACATTTTTATAGTTATCTGGAGAAGAAAGAGAGAGTGGAAAGAGAGCAAGATGGGGTCGAAAGGGGCTATTTATGATCCCGATCAATGGGAGTACACTCCAATCAGAATATGCCTGTAGTCATTCCATATTAGCCTGATCATACAGTCTATATTAAGTATCGACATATTTCATAAGAGTATAATTAGTAATAGAAGTAAGGTTAAGCATTTCATGTACTCTGTTCAATTTCATAAGGTTATATTTATAGTTAGCTTGTGATAATCTCATATTTGTATGTATTCCTCTTGTGGATTACCATATAAGGAGAACAGAGAGAAGTGGGATTCACTTTATTCACTGCCATCACACTCTATACACACACATCTCATCATGTATTCTGACATGTGTATGGATTTAGCAGAGACCAGAGATCTTCCTTTTTTTATGGGTCATCATTTATAGACCTTATTCTAATAGTAGTTGGAATACAGTCTGATGATGACAAAGGAGAGTATGTCATCTATTGATAAGTAGACAGTTGGCTGTACTTGCATAGTCTATTAGAGAATAACATAGGAGAAATAGAGATGACAGCAAAGGTAATAAGGGTGTGTAACCACTACTCTGATATTCGGACACTCAAATGACAGGTTACTATGGTTACTACCCAAGAGAAAAAAAAATGTTTTTCTTTTCTAAATCCCCCTTTCCCCCAATTCAAACTTTGACATCATGAACAAATCAAAGGGTGGTGGGAATTACAATACATTATCAAAAGTGATAGAACAGAGTATTGAATTGCCTGGGCTTATACAAGTCAGAAGGATTGACTAATTATTTACATTCCACTGTGCAAGCATATGCACTGCAAGTAGATTCCTCTTTAAGAAGAGTAAAGAGATGTCATATCTATTTATACGAGAATTTCAACCCTTTTTTATTTACACTGTTCCATTTTACTATGAACACTGCAACAGCTACTTCTATCTCATGTATGCCGCTTCTTTCAGATTTGCATAATAATAATCGGCAATGAGATGATTATATAGTTGATAATCTCACTACTATGCCCTATGAATATAATCCAGCTGTTGCTTTGTATAGATTTACCCAATGAGTTTCCTTCCAGTAACACTGACAATAATGGAGAAACACCATCTATGACAATAGAGCATATCACTGGAAGGGTTGTCCGTACTGAGAAATTTCCCAACCAGTGATAAAGTACCTGTGGTATGTCCTAATGAGAGAACTGAAGTCAGTTTCAGGGATGTCAGATTGTATCTTTTGTTGAAATGATTCCCAATTTAACTTTACCCCAATCTCTCAATCCACTGTATATGGCACTACATTATACCTTGTTGCTTCCAATGAGTAATTTGGGTGGAGCCGAGTGATGCAGTCAACAAGTGGAGATCATCTGGAACAGAGAATGTTACTAAAGAAATAGACTTCAGGAAGGAGATACAGAATTTTCACACAGTATTCAAAGCACAGCAATTCTTGGTTGATAGCGAAGATGAGTAAATAAACTGGAGAGCAAATTTGGTTGCGAATGTGCACACATTGTTGTCTATATCAACAGACACTCTATCAAGCTGTGTTTTCGCGCACGATCATTATTAGTGTACTCGCTACTGACTATAGACATTACTCAAACGACGATACTTTGTAAAGATGATTGAATACATGTAAACCCAGAGGATAGTCAGTCTAGAATAGACGATGATGGTCACAATCCAACCCAGTGCACTTCACCTTTGCAAAAATAGCTGATATTTCTGGCTGCAACAGCCAAACCCTATAATTGCTTTGCTAAAAAATAATCTAGTAGGAGTAAATCGCTGATACCATTGTCTGGTTCAACTACTATCGTCATATTCGGTAACACATTATAAAAAAGGATAGAAGAGAACCCTCCTTTTGTAACTGCCCCTTCGATAAAACCGAAAACCACCTATGGAGAACTTAAAACCCCGCCCTTAATTGTTGCGCTTCTTATTGTTCATATCAGATACACCTATTACCCAATTAGGTAATTCATGTTATCCATATTTTATTAAGTGGTACCATGTCTCGTCTTTCATGGTAAAGGACATAGACGATATAAAAAGAATGTACATTAAGCGAAATAGTCCATTTGAGTGTGAGAAAGGGTAATGAGTAAAGAGGGCATTAAGTTGGGTGGAATGAAATGAAGAGATGTATGAGATGATGAGGTTTATGCAGTGTTATTAGTTGATTAGAGATGTTGTGGACCTTCTGAGTGATCATCTTCTGCCTCTGATTCGCTCAGACTGCCCATTCTTCTCAACTCTGCCTCTTTTATTCTACGTAATCTCTCTCTCTTCCTTCTATAATAGCCTGTCTTCTTTCTGGTCTCTTCCAATCCATAGCACAATATATCATATTGACAGAACAAACAGATCCAATCATCTGATATAGGGTTCTGGAACAATGTTACATCAGAAGATAGAAATCCCCCAGGTGCAATCTCCACCTCTTTCTTGTTGTTCCTCTTCTTGTTCTTTTTTGTATTAGTCGTGGTTGTACTCGCTGCAGGAGTCTTCTTCTGTTGTATGACGTCCTTTGTCACTGGTGGTGGTTGTGGTGGTTCTGGGTGATCTTCCTCATTCCCATTGGCTGCCTTGGTCTTCTTCTTCTTATGGGCATTAGGGGCTCTCTTGTTCTGATTAGCCGGGAGTTTCTTACTTATGAGCTGGACTGCCTTGGAAGATACATCTGACTCCTTCTTGACAGGTTTAAGTGGATCCATGGTTGTCTTTGAAGAAGTGGATTTCACTGGCTGTGGTGGAGGAACAGGCTTGATGAGGGGTTTGTTCTTCAGATTAGACAATTCCTTCAGCTTCTCCTTGGTGGTCTCATCCAGTGTGAAATCAAATACGACATTGGGTATTGTTCTCTTGTTTGACCTCCATTTACTCTCTTTCCTCCTGGGACTATTTCTGAATTCCTCTACTGGATCCTTTGTCAGTGCTTTATCTCCATCATCTGTCTCTTCTTCTGTGGGTGGTGCAGTAGGTGCCCCCGATCTCTTCATCTTCTTTGACTTGTCTCTGCTGTCGGTTGAACCACTTGGGAAGAACAAGAAGTCAGATGGATCAGTCTCTGTATGCTGCTTATTCTCTTCATCCGCAGCATCCTTCCATGGCCATGTTGAGGGGATAGTGGTACTGGATCTCTTCCAGCGTGGTTTAGGTAATGGGAGTATCCGACGGTGTTGAAGGTGGTTGAAGGAGTCCTCTGGTGAATGATGTTCTTCTTCCGTGGTGCATGAATGGATGTGATTGGATTGAGGTATATTGGTTGAAAGAGAAAACTGGAATTCGGGTGGTGGTATAAAGCGACTGGATAGTTTGTTGTTATTCTTTGCTTTGGGTGGCTCAAATGAGAAGTTGAAAGCAGGAGGGTCATCTGAGACCTTATGATTCCTCATCATTGTAATGAGCTGTTCCATATCTGAGTTAGACTCTTTGTTCTTGTCATCTTCTGAATAAGAAAAGAAGCCTAGATGGTCTCCCTTGAAGAGAGGTCTTGGCAGAGTATCGGTCTTAATGTCAACAGGCTCACTCAAGACAGATGATATCGACTTCTTACTGATGAGGTTCTTACTGTTGTTGGGTCTTATTTTGGGTGAGCGTATGAGTCTGGGGGAAGTGGAGATGCGATCACCCTTAGAGTTGGTGAGATGAAATAACTGATATCCTGACCATGACCTTTTTGGTATCATTTTAGATGTATTAATACCTATAGAACATAAAGGTAAGTTAACAGTCTGAGAAGAGTCCATGATGAGCATGAGAATGAAGGAAAACAATAACAAAAAGGTAATAAAACAGTAATAAAATAAAACAATAAACAAAAATAAACAAAAAATAAACAAAAAAAAATAGAATAAATAATAACAATAAACATAGAATAAATAAATAGCTCATCGAGTGTAGACTAACAAAGAGAAGACATATTTACCATTATGGTTTACATTGGAAGAGTCATCTTTGAGTGTGGTTGCAACAATGGAGGACATGGAAGGTTCATCTGAATGGGAGGGGCACTCAGCAGCACACTTAAAAGGGAATACACGAAGCGGAGCCTGAGTGACGTCGTCCTGTGGCCTTTGATTTTTAGTATTCTTGATTTTACAGGATTCTCTGTCAAACTTCAGTGCTCTCTCTAGTGGAGACTCCTCCTCTCCCTTCTTCTGATTATCCGCAGTCTTCTTGTTACGCACTGCTTCACTCTCATTGAGCGATCCTACCATTTGACCCATATTGACTGGTAAAATCTTCTATTTGAACGTGTTCTATTTTTTATAAAGGGGTGAAACGGACAATTAATTTAATATAAAAAAGAGGGGAAGAAAGAGAATAGAATAAAATGTATGTAGTGTCTATTTATTTATATACATATTTGGATAGAACTTAATAACAGTATATAAACAGTAATTATGGCCTTTTATTACATATTTAAGGGTGCAATACCATTCTTCATTCTAAGGAATTAGCATAGTCTATATCCTAATCATTTCCAAGGTGTAAATTTGATCTTCATGCAATTGGTATCCTCTTCCACTGTGACTGGTCTATATTTCATAGGCAGATATTGGGTGGATTTATTTTATTTATTTATTTATTTTTCTTTTTTCCCTTTTACTCGAGCATGGTAAGAGGTGAACAAGTGATGCATGGGAACTCTATTCACTCTTGTTTATTCTTCAATTAGGATCGTCTTAATATCAACAGTCAAATTGAACATTGTAAGAACTACTCATGATGTTAATTACTTGATAGACTGACAGATAATTAGTACAATCTAAATATGTTGGAACAGGACATGCTGACACTATCAAACAGTAAATATCAATACCACATAATCCATTGCAACTAACTATATTTTTTGTCTACTTAGTGAGTGGCTAACTAATCAACACCGAGATTCACTTGCTTCTTATGTTGGACATAACTCATTACTCTCCTATATCTCTGTTGCTGAGAACGAGTGTAAGGCCCGTGTGAAGTACAACTTATTGGAGGTAAAAATAAGAGAGAAGATGTCTGTTTATTTACTCTTTATTCACCCCTTTATCACACAGAAAATGTTACAGCCATGTGGACCACCACCAGAGAAAGAAGAGCAATAGAGAGCATTCATATTTTGATCAATAAAACCACCTTATATGACGACTATTTTATTATTATTATTATTATTGTTATTCATGATACTATTGATATGGACAAGGTAGAGTGAGAACATAGTCATGAAGAGAGGGCTTCTCTACTCGTATGATGAACTCTTTTAGTCCTTTGATTCCTAAGTCGAGGAAGAACGAGGATTTACTGATTGGGCGGTCAAGAACAGATTCATGTACTCTATAAAATGTATTGAACTTGGAAGTGAAGTTGCAGTAATAGACCCAGTAGATAGGGGATTTGGATGTACGTATGAATACATAGATATCATCCACAGATATCAGCTGTTGATTGATGACTACTGTACGCAGACACCTGGATTTCATATGGACTTTCATCGACAACTCTTCAGGGTATTCAATAAAGTCATCTGGTGACAGGTAAAGATATTGCAGTTGAAGGAAACAGGTGTCGATTACTTTGAGGAAGGATGGTTCGAATCTACCTCCTCTCAGTGTGAAATGGGTGATAGACTCATTGACAAGACCATGTAATACAGAGGGTACAAAGCAGTACTCTTTATTGTCGACTGTCATATTATCGCCCGGTATCTGGATATCCACTTTCTTCGCATTTCTACAGAATGTCACGACAGGTGTCAGATCATAAGCAAGAAGAAGAGCAGGGTTTGATGAATGGGGAGGATGATAGACAGACTCTGATTTGATACTAGGGAAATCATTGGGTGATGTGAATACTTCTTCAAGCACTACTTCACTCAGATACTCTCCAAACTGATGCAGATAGGGAACAAAGGGTCTCTGATGGGCCAGATATAAACTGAGAATCTTCAATTCAGCTGAACGTATGGATTCTTTTGGCTTATGATGGGAAATACCTATTGTAGCTACACATGATGGATTGGTTCTTATGTACTTGACTGACATCTTGAAATGATTGGTGTATGTTGACTGACTGTTCCTATCCTTGTACCTGTACCAGTATCTTCTCAATGTCGTGGCTGTTGTTATTTGATGTTCACATTGAACAGTGAAGCTGATGTATTTGAGGGGTGTATAGAACATTGCATTCATTATACTCAACATATGATCACTACCAAGATCATTTCCCAAGGTGGTTGTAGAGAGAATACTCAACCTCTTTAGATTAGAGAATACCTCTAGAAGATATTGAATATGTCGAGCATCAATTTTGATGATATCCAGTGTGAGTGCCTTCATGTTCTGAAATTGTATTGATGGATATGTATTCTTTGGTAGTGGAATCACTGTTGGACATATATTGTGGAATGACACGAGACGATTGAAGTAAGATTGAATGTTGGTCTGGCGAATATCATCCATCAATGCAGGCATGAATGGTTCGGCATGTTTCCATAAGGGAATGGTGAGTGAGATCATTGCAGGAAACAATGAAATATATTTGTGTATGTCCTTCACTTGTTGATATGGAAATTCCTTCTCACATTGGAGTATCGATAGATAGATTAATCCCTTGCTGTATTTATGGTTACAGCGATAGAAGTCATCTAGTCTATCGATGTTGGTGAATGCATTAGACGTACAACCAATTCTTACCAGCGGGACATCTTTGGCTGATAACAAGTATCTAAAATAGACTGAATCTCTGGGTAGATAAATGGTCTCTAGTTTAGGACAGAGCTGGAAGAGTTGGCGTAACTGATCTTTGGTGAGTGATGTTGTTGTGAATGTAATGGATTGGATAAATGTCCCAGACTTGGGGATACGATGTCTATCACTGACACATCGAAGGAAGAGTGCTTCCTGAGAGGCAGACCTTAATCGGATATGCCTATACAGTATCTTCTCTGCCATTTTGTTGAATACTTTCGACACCAATAGACAGGTGAAAGTAGTCTCGGGTGTAGTGTATCTCATAATTATCTTATATATATCCTCATCCAGTCTCCTTGCTGGCTTTCTCCTAGGGTAAAATGGAGTGGGTATCTTCATTATAGAAAAATGAAAATGAAAATTGAAAAGGAATAAGGAATATATATATATATACACACACACACACACACACACACAAATTTATATGAGTACAGATGTCATTGTCTCTAGACTACCTCTTCTCATTCATTCAAAATCTACTCCTCTATTTTAATCATATCATAAATGGTCATTCAACATATCACACAGGGAGTTCATTGTAGTAAAATAGAAATAGGATGACTATTCCTATCGAGTTAACTGGTGTGATACTTTTTAAATTTATTATTTATCTCTGCAGGTGAAATATTGAGTTTATTAATTTAATTTATTAAACAAAAGAACAAAAACTTCTTCCTTTAGTACTTCATTAACCATGATCTCATCTCTACTCAAACACAGCAAGGCTGAATCATTTAAAGAGAGCAATGAGTGGTCAAGGAGACATGGCTATCATTCACCCATTGATTCCTACTTAATAATGCAGTGGGTGTGTCTGATCATATTGGACCTTGGATACTTCTGCTTCTTACTACACTTTACAACTATTGAGGACACAACTCTCGATGGTGATGTTATACCCTCAGTGGAGCAACTAGAAGCAGAAGGGACACATAACATAGTCAACCCATATTCATCCTGGACATGTACATAACTATGATAGAACATATATGTCTGACGTTTTAAATAATAATAAAATACATTATTAGGCTATGTGATGATAGGATTTAGTATGATGGTCAAAATATTCAGTATATGGACATCCATGGCAGAGACAGAAGATCCAGTAGTGACTGAGGGAAATGTCAACAGAAGCCTCACTTATGTACGTAGATATGGAATACCCGTGATTGATAGCCATACAAGTATATGTAACATATGTAGAATAAAAGTGTAAGGAACCCTCAATATCAGATCCGATTTAATCACCTCTTAATTTTCAATTCTAATTTGAATAAGTAAACAGATCAAAGGCAACCAGACATTGTAAATTATGCAATAAATGTGTGGATGAGATGGATCATCACTGTAAATGGCTGAACTGCTGTATTGGAAGGAAGAATTACAGGTAAATCAACGTGTGATAAAACTCTATCTTTCCCTAACCCTCTCCCAATCAGATCCTTCATCATACTCGTGACATCTTCATTTCTCGCCCTATTATGGTATTCCTTTATTGCATTAAATGTCACATATATAGGATTCTATGAGAAGCCATCCTTTATTCTGCATGGTAAACATACACAAATAACAGCAATTATACCACATAAATTAGTATATATACTGACATGTGGTACTTTCTAGCACTCAATCACTTTCAGATGGATATAAACACAGTGGACATCACCCATCTCTACTATATCACACTCTTCACCACATGTTTCATAACAATAATATCCCTCATCTCATTCATTTCAATAATGCGACTACTGATATTTCATTTCAAATTAGGTTAGTGACATTAACACGATCAGTAACTACTTGGATTAACAATAACAAATAAACCTAAATTCTCTTATTTAGCTAGATTAAATATAACCACAGTCGAATACCTTAGTCGATCCATGTATCAGAATTTTGATACTGACGAGGAAGATGATGGAGATTGCTATTCAGATAATGAGATAGATTCAGATGAGAGTGCCTATCCATCAAGGAAACCTGTATCAAACAAAGGATATCAGATACACAGACTGGTCACACGCAAGATACGCCGTATATGGATCACAATAGCCAGAAAGATACTTCCCAGTAATCGATACCGACAACTGAAGAACATGAAACACCCTTCATGGTTATCTCCATTCTCCCGCAAAAAGATACCATCCCGCCAGCATACCATGAATATGGAGGAGTTATTTGCCACCCGCACCATCCGCCCCTCCGCCATGAGTGAGGAGATTGATTACGAGGACAGTATGGGATTAGATATGACATTATTGGATGAGAAGCCAAAAATGCCCAGTCGCAGTAAGATAGCTCGGTTACTGGATATGACAGATTCAGAGACCATGATTATTATGCAGCAGGAGCAACAAGGACATCATCTTCATCCATCCTAATCTTCCATGTATATTTATTCTATCCACTTATTGTTTTATTCATAGGAATAATACATATATATATTTATTTATTTATTTTTTGCATGAATAATGACACTCTAAAGTCTTTTCTCAATGTATCACTCACTCATAACAATAAAAAGGATAGATGGATGAGGTATTTTATTTCTCAAATCCCTTATCTACTCTCCTCTCAGATCATCAATTCACCTTGATCATCTTCCCTGTTTAAAACCCTCATTATTTATATCTCTGGCCTTACTCCCTCATCCATGCCCATATATAGTTTATCCGTGATTGATAACGGCCAGAATAAACCATATATACACACTTTTTTTTTAATATAAAACAATCAAACACTCATTTATATTTCTCTTCTTTCCCTCTTTAACTATTCAAACCATGGACAGCCAATATTCTATTGTGTTAGACAAACCATACTTCCTGTTAGAAGAAGGACAATCACATGCCTATTCAAATATATATGGAGTCATCCAAATGAATTCCGTCTATCTTCAGCCGCCGGAATGGATTGATGTCCAGTTGATTGGTACTGAAATTATAGGCAAAAAGAGCCAGATCATAGTGAATGACATCTACAGGATATCCAATCATGATATTGAATGGACAATAGACCAAGATAATGACTTCCAATACAACTTCCCATTCAATATTCCAATAGAAAGTGAGAACGTACCCTCTTCGTTTCAGATGATGGATCCAAATAAACAATACAGTATACTAGGTGGTATATTCTATACTCTACAAGTCATTACTCCCAACCAGAAAATAACTCGTCCCATCCACCTTTACCGTTCCCATGTATCTGCACCCAGAAGAGTGTTCTGGGGTATATCTAACAAGCTAAAATGGCAATACGAGTTGGAGTTTCCCCAAATATTTGATATAACCTCGAACAGATCTGGTTTAATATCTATAAGGCTGAGGTCTACTTGTTATAGAAACACAAGTGAATCATGTTTAATTGGATGCCAACTCATTCAGTCTGTACACTTGGAAGGGTAAAGTATACAATAAGAGTATTCTATTCCTTGTCTTCTAAAATGATCGTTTCTCTTCTTTCTAGCAGTGAGAATCAACATCAGTTGCTGATGACACATACACATTTACTTATTACACCAAACACATCTTGGAAACAACCATGTCAAATTGAATTTGATTTAGATGATACTGTATTACCCACTGTAATCAGTCATCGTATTGGCGTGACACACTCCATTAGAATAACATTTGCATTTTCCAATCTACTTGAGCGAACAAACCATTCGATGGAATTCACATTTCCAGTAAGGATAGGCGGTGTAGAAGAAAGAATAGATTATTATAGTAGTAGTAAAGATGTAACTGTTTCAAGATCAAGTTCTACTTCTTCTCGTGGTACGGACATAATGAGTCTTGACAGTGCCATAGATTTAACTAGTTTCAAGGCAAACTAAATAAATAATGGTTATGTGTTGTTTATTTATCTTTATTCCTGTGTTGGCTGTCTTTAGTACTGTGCAATGTGCATACAATGAGATAATGGATCAATAGAGAGATAGAATCTTCGCTGGTCCTGTGTTCTTTGCTGCACGGACTTATATTCTTTATGGTCTTTTGCATTACAAGAAAGGATGACAGTTTATTGCCGCCTGATAAACATACACAAACAACTCTTCCTTTTCTTCTTTACACCCTTTCATTCCATGTGATAAACATACATCAAATGTCAAAGGGGAAATATCCTCGCCGTGTGAATGTAATGATTCGGCGACTCAAAAACGTGTTTTCTCTGGGCCTTGTCTTATTATAATATCAGAATAGGGGTAAGAGTTGATGTACAGAGAGTTGTACTCATGAGTCACAAGTACTTGATGAATGAGTCAATTTGGCCATACAAATAAGAAATTACAGATATCTTTATTCTCTTACATTGTTCTCCTGACCTCACATGATATACGCTGGTATAGAATGGGCATATGATGCTATACATATATATAGAATAATGCAAACTCTCTTCTTGCTCTATATAATAATGCTACCTCTTCCAATATATAATTGTTATCCAATCGGATGAGAGCATTAACATATATCTGTGAGAGAATTATGGTAGGATCATGAATACCCAATAAACATCTCATGAAGAGTAGTACATATGGATGTATAGGGAACAATGCCTCACGAGAAGATGAACGCTGCTCTCATTATGTCATTCTTCAATAATACTATAAATATATATAGAATGCATTTATTTATTTTATGAGTTAAATGTAAGGAATAGGGGACATATACATGATTGTATTTTTAGTAGTTGATGACTTTGTATGGATTGCCTGTCTTGTTCAGTAATGATGACCAGTAAGGCTCTAATTCATATATGTAGTTGAAGTGACCACCGAAATCACATTCAAGTTGATTTAAATCCACATAATCTTCTATATGTACTTGCTCATTACTCAAGTTCCTTGTCTCCTTGTCTTCTCTTCCATCAATGACAAATTTGATTTTATTCTTGGTGACTGCATCCATAAATGGAGAGATCACTTTGAAGGTGGCAAGGAAGAACCAGGGTGCTATGAGAAGAAAGATTTTGAGTTTGGTTTACCATTACTGCCAAGATGGGATTTACTTACAGTGTACAACGAAGGCAACTCCCAGTCTTTCTGGGTAGTGATTACCCAATATCTCCAGGAATTTCTTGCATGTGCTGATACTGGGATTATGTGCCGAAGAAGCCTCTTTAAAGTCAATAATGATGGCTATATTCTCTACATTCTGAGGCATAAGACGGATGCCTCGTTCTAAGCTGTATACTATATGCTTGATTTGACGTTCAATGTCTTTTGAGTTCTGTAATCTAGGACGCATAATCCAGATAGGTCTACCACATTTATCGAAGCCATTGAAGTACATCTTCCCTGTTTCGGCCTATGATAATTACTGAGTTATGTATTATTATTATTAATACATTGTCCTAAATGTTTACCTCTGGTTTAATATAGCTAGGGCTCAATTGGTCTGGGCGGTATTCTCTTCTCCATGCCAAGGTACCCTCTAACATTATCTTTGCTTGCTAGAAATAATAATTAAAATGAATAATAAACCCTGGTTTCCATACTAATCATTCAAACCTCATAATCCCACTTTCGAGCTCTCAAATATCTCTTGACGGTATTCTCGGTAATGAATCCCCTCTCACTGGGATAATAGGGGTCTGTGGTTGGGAGCATAGTGGATTCAATATCACTCTTCAATCTGTCCACCTTCTTCTTCTGCTCGTTGCTTAATGGGGGATGTTCTACAGGATGATATGCATTGGGTGGTGTCAGAATAGGCTCATGCATAATGGGTCCATATCTGTCAATGGGTGCAGCAGTGGGAAACTTCAGACTGGTGGTTGAAGTGGATTTAAGTTTATCAAACATCTTCATTTTGGGTGTTTTAGTTCAAGTAGTTTTGAAAGAGAAAAGGGATGAAAGGACGGGAAATGGAGAAATAAGCTTTTATATGTTGTAATTAAATTCGGAGACTACACCATATTTTACTAAATTCATAGTGATGATGAAGTAGAATTAACAGTAATGCATGAGGTGCACTGTTTAGGATAAACTCGGTATGAATTCATCAATACACCCCACAAATGAATAACAACCGTTTCTCTTCTCCAAGAGACACTTCCTATTCAAATAAACAGGATAAATTTATGAAGGAAGTTGCCGGCACATATAGATTATCCAGCCAATACTATATATCCAAATATAGGCAATTCTATTCTACAGTCAGTTACACATGTCCAAACATTTAGTGTTTGACCTTTTTCGGTTGATAGAGCAATTCTGGTTAAAGAGTATTTATCCGTCATATATATTACAGGCGATGGTTCTCTATGAGTGATTACAGAAACCATAGAGCACATCATTACAGGCATCAGCAATTCTACCAGATACATTTCTTCCCGCTTATAATCAATCCCACTTCGTTCAGCATTTGACTACTCCAAAGCACCAAAAATCACAATTGGATTTCTTCCACTCAAATGTAGTAATAATCAAGCTATGCATCTCACATCTATTTAAGCTACTCTCTTACTATAGGAATACCATAGATCATCTCGCAACCACCAATCTCTTTCATATCTCTGTATCTCTATACATATTACAGAGTATGTGTATTTTTAACGATTTAAACTCCGTTATTGTCAGTATAAATAACAACTCTGCATGTTGCTGCTTTGTTACGCTCCTTTTCTTTACTCTAAACAGGAAGAAATACAAACACAATGAAATAACAAATATGAACCATTTATTGTAACATAAGATGAAATTATCACCTTGAAAACTCGAAATACCTCTCTTTATGGCTGTTCAGTGTTTGGTCAGTAGATCTTGTCAAGATTAGAAATAACAGTCTATATTTCTCCCAGCTTAAGCACCTGTATTTTTGAAATACCGTAACTCAGTGAATGGATTCGTAGCAAAAGTAAAGCTTTGACTCCTTGCTTTCGATAGAGAAACCCTCAATGAACAGTTTATACAGAAGAGTATTCTATTCTTTTCTGGTGGGTAAAAACAATCGTGGGAAATTTCGCTTGGTATTGTCCTCTGCCACTAAAATTGGTCACAGCCAAATGGTTTAAAGTACATTGTGAATGCAACAAGAGAGCGCTGTAAATATATATTATATTAAGGTGTTAGTGACTAGGAATGTAGAAGTGGAATAGTGGCTGGCAGCCCCAAGTTTCCTTGTGATGGCGATAACAACAATCTATTTCAGAAGAACTGAGAAGAGTGTTTGTAGAGCAGGATTATCTATTGAGGATGCCAGTCAGTTCTTTGGAGTGGTTTTTCAAGTCAAATAAACAATCTTCTAGAGAACAAACTTATTGGGAGAATGTATATGAATCAAAGGCGCACTGTATAAAATCTTGACAAATAATAAGCAGTTTATTGAAATACCAGCGATGATAAAGGCCGTTTATTCATCAAATATACAGTTATTTCTCCAGCATAAGAAGGGAAGAACATATTTATCAAAGAGGTTGAATCAAAAGAGCCAAGAGCATGACAAAGAAAGATCGCACAGGAACGAGAAGATTTATGCCAATCTTGTAATCATCCTAACAAATAAGGGACTTTGAAGAATTTGCATAAGAATATAGTAATACATCAGATCCAACAAGTCACCAATGAATCGTTTGTTTTTCTGTTATAACTCCAAATATATTAAAGATTCAGGAGGTTGATTTGACAGCAGACGAGGGATTGGTCTGAAATTGCAATGTGATCGCTGATGAGAAACAAGACAGATATCAATGAAGAGATTATAGAAGAGTATAAACGCTGCTCCGACGATCAACAGAACCCAAAATCAAGTTCTTTTCTTATTATTTTTGATTTTCTAATTGACGTGTGGAAAGCTTGTAAGGTATCTGGAATGCTTTGGAAGTATGACAATAGACTGGGAGTTACTTAAATACACGTACATTCATTGTCCATCTGGAATATGAACTGATGCGAGTTTGGTTAACCTGCTCAAACAAGTCAGTTTTTGAGCCAAATTATTGGTTAGATGTCACGAATAAAGTACTCTTAATGAAGTAATTCTCTGTTTAGTAGTAATGAACTATTGGCTGATAATAGTTAATGCTAAGGGATAATAGGTTGCAGTATGTTTGCTATTACATAGTGATTAAAGATATTGAGTACTGCTGTCACCCAATCATTGTTGTTTGTTATGGATATATCAAGCGATTTCCCTATTAGGATAGCGATGATAGCCGATAGAGCCTATGCACAGTTACTAGATGAATATTATATCATTAGTCGTCATCTGTGGTAAACAATTAGAATTTTTAGATGATGTTATGCATGTCCATTTACTGGAGAAGTAGTATTCTTATATCAATTACTGTAAGGAAATAAATTTTGAATGACATTCAGTCAAGAAAGCATAATGTTTGTCCTTCCGAGGCCTAAGAGACTTGGAATTGTTTATAGCATTAGACACAGAAACATGTAAATGAAAGCTATCAGAGACCAAGATTCCTTATCTTACTTAAATATCGAAGCTCACCTACAAATGTTTCCTGCAAACAGTATTACGAAGGTATAGGATCACATCATTTTGGCCACTTGCTTGGTGAATAATGCAGTTATAAGTGTGCTTAGACAAGTGGATTGTTCTTCGATCTTCATAGTCCGGGGAATTATAGGATGAAAAGATCAAGAATCCTGTTTCTTACCCCGCTTCTCCGAAGAACTCACATAACATATGCTCACCTCCAGTAACATGCCAAGCAGTTACTTCGAAAGAAGCAGGAGAGATGATACAGACATCAAAGAAATAGAATTCTTATCACTGATTGTGTCTTGTCAGACATTGAGTGCTTACCAAATAAATACCTCATTTACCCTGATAACTGTTGAGAACATATTTAGTTTGTAAAATATTTCATTTGAAGTATTATTTAAAACATGCTTTTACTTATTTAACAAGGAAAATAAATTGTAGGGAAATAACTCCTTTTCTTTTTTGTTAAAATAAACAAAAAATGACAGTGTTCTGTGCATCTGTAAGAGATTTTGTGACTAATTTGTTATCCACTGCCATCAATATAGCATGGCTGCCTATTTCCTTCTGGACATGTGTATTCTCCTTCTTTTCATTGATTGTATTTCCAAGAAAGAGAATAGTTCCTCAAGTGGTGGCTATTACTGGTGCTAGGTAAATATAAAAATTATCTTTCATTGATGTATGATCCTAATTGCTCTTTATTTGTTCTGCAGTTCTGGTATTGGGGAAGGCATTGCATATGCATATGCTCGGGATATGATATCGTTGGTTTTAATTGCCCGCAACTTAGGTAGATAACACAATTACAAACACACACACACACACACACACACACACACACAGTGACAGAAACTGACTTCGTTGAAATACCCATAGAGCGTTTAGAGAAAGTAGCTAGGAAATGCAGAGAACTGGGATCACCTGATGTCAAGGTGATTCAGTTGGATATCTCTGATACCAAGAACTATGTGAAGTTTCTTGAAGAAAAGACTGTGCCCTATGGAATTGATCTGTTTATTGCTAATGCAGGTATAAGTAAAGTAAAAGGAAAATTATTGTTAGATCAGTCTGAGCAAATACTACAGACAAATCTCATGGGTACACTTGCTGGTGTGAACACTGTCTACCAAGAAATGAAGAAACGCGGACGTCCTGGTCAGATCGCTGTAGTGACATCCGTCTTGGGATTCTTCAATAATCCCTCTTTCCTCGCTTATGCTGCATCAAAGGCAGCATTGAACAGCTATTGTCGTGATCTCCGTGCATTAGGTGAAGATGACAATGTCATTGTCAACACAATTGCTCCTGGTTTCATCCGTACACCTATGAGTGAAGGGTGGAAAGGATTCGAGAAATTCTTTTCCTTGAATGCTGATTATTTTGGTGAGATTGTGAAGAATTCATTAGCAAGTGATGTTCCATTCATTTCTGTTCCCATTCATCAATGCTTGGTCTTGGCAGCTGCTTCGACTTTGCCTCCTTCTGCAAAACAAACCTTGGCGCATGTCATGCATAAGTACATAGAGCCTATCATCTTCAGATATCATCATAGGAATGATAAAAAGGATGATTAAACAAATAAACACACACACACACACACACACACACACATACATAAATTATCGGTTAAAATAGTTTGAGTACATTAGATGAATCAAATGTATTTGTAGTAAATAAAAGTATATGTATATACAATTGAATGAGTGAATAGAAGAGAACAACTGTTATTACATGTTACCATACAATAACAGAAAATAAAATAAACAGGGAAGATGGAGAGGTATAGACAAAAGAAAAGTTGTTCAGCAGTAGTGTAATCATATATGCGAAAGTATACACAATTTTCACCTACTACTTTTTTTAAGAAAAAAATGGTAATATAGACAGGATCAATAAACAGAGATAAAAAAAAGAATAGAAAAATACAATAAAGAGGAGAGA
This sequence comes from Pilobolus umbonatus, assembly GCA_025528865.1. Classification (NCBI taxonomy): domain Eukaryota; kingdom Fungi; phylum Mucoromycota; class Mucoromycetes; order Mucorales; family Pilobolaceae; genus Pilobolus; species Pilobolus umbonatus. The sequence goes on from JAIXMH010000010.1 coordinate 74,711, forward strand.
TGAGAGGTTTCATGTCACTTACATTCACAGAGGAGGTGTTACTTTGGCAGTTGAAGAAGCAAGATGAACTGTGGATTCATTATGCAGAAGTGAGGGAATCATATTGTTTGCCTGTGTTTGTTTCTTGGCCTTCAACATATTTTTCAATGCACGTAAGGCAAAGACAGTCAATCCGATGCCTACCCAATCTTCATCGTGGAGGTCTCGTAAATCACCCACTGTCATGATATCTTGGTTTTTTAGTTTATTCGCCCACTCTTGAGCTTTTTCGGCATTACGGTGAGTAGCAATAGCACAGTCCCTCACGAAAAAGTCTATGTCTGTGTCATCTGAGTACTCTAATAGATAGAGAGGATTAGTTTACAATGATACATGTTCCAGCCATACCCTTGTTCAATTCCATACCTGCTAATATCTTGGAAAACAAAGCTTCACGGGTACAGTTTGGTGTTAAAGGAGACACTGTCACAGGTGATTCTGTTAATGGAGGAGAATCATATACAGTTTTGGAAGAAAGGGGTTTGGGAGCAGCAATGGTAGTGGAAGGATATTGATCAGCTGAGAAAAGTCTAGAGGTGTCTACTTTCAACCCGAGGCTTCCACGGTGATTGATTAGTTCATCTACCATCAGAGTATAATTCTCCTGCATTTCCTTCAAATGTAGAGCCGCATCTTGGAATTTATGTTCAGCTGCCAGTGCTCTACTCTCATATCCATCGCATTTATGCTCAATTTCCATGACATGTTCAGCAGCTTTCTCTAATTCTTGGCGAGTTCTATGGAGTTCTGTTCTGATATCGTTCTCTCTACGCCAGATAGAATCCTTAGAGTTCTCTTCTTGTTCAGAATCAGATGGCTTCTTCATATCTCTCAGGATACGATTGATTTCCTTGGTTATGTGATGTTGATATCTCTCAGGAAGTACTTGCTCCTCAATCTAATACATTATAAATTGAGTACTCACATTCTTAATCAACAAGAGAATAAGTCTTACCATTTCTCGGACAACCTCTTCTGCTGTATCTGTTTCAACATTGAAATCAAATTTAACCGATAGTTTATCAATTCCTTTAAATATGACCTGGAGAGTCAAGTGGACATGAGTTGGATCAGCTGTCAGTAATATGACATCGGGTTCGACTGCTAGGAAATTATCTTCTAAAATCTCTTGGGCTGACATTCTACCAGAGTCGTGTTATAGAGTTAAAGTAAGTTTCATTTATTACCAATATGTCATCTTTACCTTTGTTCTTCTGGGCCCAAGCAATTCTCGATAATACGTCTGACTTCACTGTGTACAGAGCTCAGACTGGCTGGTTTCACTCCCTGATACCATGGATTAATACCCCTATCCTTAACACACAATACTGACGTACTTACAGATGAGACTTTCTTATATACTTGAGCAGCATTTTTGCATTCTCCATAAGGATAATCACCTGTCACCATCTCCAATAAGCACATGCCAAATGCATAGATATCCACCTTTTCATTGTACCCTTCTTCCTCGTACATTTCAGGAGCCATGAATTCAGGAGTACCGATTATGGTGTACTTCTTACCCATCTTCATTTCAGCTGTACCCATATCACCTATTTTTACTTCTCCATGTGCACCATTAATAAAGATATTATCACACTTGATATCTCTGTGTATGATCGGAGGATTATATGCATGCAAATAAGCCAACCCCTTCAAGATCTGACGGGACCATCTCTTGACTATCTTTATATTAGGCAGATTCAGCTTTCGGATGTATTCACGCAATGTGCCTGAAGTCATCAGTTCAGTGACAAACACAAACTCGTCCTTTTGATACCAGGCATCATGGAACGCAATGATATTGGGGTGTCTGACTGACTTGAGTATCTCTATCTCATGTTCCATGGCCTTTCGATCGATAGAACGACTGGCTTGGATGGTGTTCCATGCTACTTCATAGCCTTCTTCTCGATCAATTGCTTTGTAAACAACCTTATAAGCACCTTTACCGAGTAAAGTGTTGAGCCGAAGATAGCGTTCATTAGGGGAAACTTCTGTTACTTCTTCAATATGATGGGATCCGGATTGGTCAATGATCTCACTGGCTGAACAAGTGGCTACCGAGTTCGATCGGCTGCTCTTGCTCATGGTGAATTTAGTCACATTGTCCGGTGTTGAGGTAGACTTGAGGGTGAGTGGATAAGGCTTATCCACTGGGTCATCCTCGTAGTTTACACCTTCATCCTCGAGGTTGGCAGACATAGGACCTGACATTTCTCAAAAGAAGCTGTAGTTATGTGTGTGTTGATGGACACTCTATTACTGAGTAGCTTTGTATAAATAGCCAGTTGAGTATCGAGGTATATTTAATATGAAATGAGATGTCTATTGTTTGTTTGTATATCTAATGTGTATCTATGTGTTTATGCTGTTTTATGCCTATGTATATCTATGTGTTGTTTATGTGTGCGTCTATTAATGCAGTATGAATTGAAGTGTGAATCTTGTCTCGATGGCTTGGAGTGATATTTCAGTATGAGAAGAGAAAAGAAAAAAAAAATTGTTTAAAAATGGGGGTAGAAATGACATTTATCTCCTACACACCACCCAATATATACAGTCTGTGTGCACGATAGGTTATTGACATGAAACCAGTTATTCTGATCATTGCCAGACGAAATACAAGCCATTATTAGGCAGGGATATTTTCCCTCATAGTAAATGAAGTGTTTATCATAATCATGTATGCCTTTTAAACTATCTCAACAAGAACATACAGCCCTGTAACTGAGTAAATAATAGGCTCTATTTTCTGACTACGCCACGTTAACCCCTTTTATGGCTCATAGACGTTGATGGCTTATGAACAATGAGTATTGAATGGGATTAAGATAATAGACTTGTATAAGGACCATAGACATTGACTCGGCATATCCAATCATCTTATCTATAGTCTTAATCAACTGTGATGAATATGTGTTGCTATTATTCCCTTGTCATGAGCATCGGTATTTCAAATAGAAGTGTCACTTGCATGACAAGGAATATGAAAAGGTGTATGTACTCGAATACACACCACAGATAACACTATCAACCATCAACACTCGTCTGAACACAGTCCCTTGTGTGTTTGATCAGCCAGTCCCAATTGCTCTCCCTATAAAGTATACCTCCAAACACTCTATATTAATACACTGAGAGCCTGTGTTTTACAAGGTACTTGCTCAGGAATAATACTATAACCAACTGGTTCATTTAGGGTTTCTGTCACTTGATGACCTTTAAACATGTACAGTCGTTCCAACGCCAAAGGGCGGTTTTTTAAATAGATGGGCGGGTAATAAATGATTCCAAAGTACGGAATTTTACTTCTCAAAGGGCGGTTTTTCTCTCAAAAGGCGGTTGTTTCCAAAGCATATTTTTAAAAATCAGTCGAAGCTTTTTTTTTCAGTGAATCTTCTGACCGGGCGTTTTTTTTCCAATATCGCACTTCAAATTTAAAGCTCATCGGTGACGTTGATTTTTTATGTTGATAACTCATTGGTTTGTTAAACATAAATCCTTCTTTAAGTATATAAAAATCCAAAATTACTTATGTGAGTATCGTGTCTCTTTACTCCATAGTCTTTTAAATATATTTCTCTTCACTGCACTTAAAAATCATCATCCCAAGAATATTATTTGGCAAATTTGCAGTGTGGGATTTACCTTATTTCATTGCACTAAAGTAGCCAATCAAAACAATAATAAACGGGAACACCATTTAACCCCGCCAAAGTACAGAATTTACAGCCTAATTCCCCTATTCCTAGTTTTTGAAAAATTAATGCAAAAGGGGTTTCGAAAAAACCGCCCTAAAATATACCAACACATAGTATATAGATAGAGACTATTCTATGTAGTCAAACAGGGTGCACTACTTCTATCTACCAAGAGTATTTATTTATTATCATACTCATACTTTATTATCTATCAGTGATACTCTCTACGATAAAGTACCCTGTGTTGTCTTCTATGATGTATGACTAGGTGTTGCTGTATAAACAATCGGTACTTATGATTGTATGATGACCATGTTGTGTAGTAGACTGACTTTCTCTTATTAGATATCTTACTTGTAATCAAGAAGTTGTAAGTAACAGATACAACATATAATGAACTCAATACTTACACTCTTATCTAATACAGCTTCTTTATCATATAGTATAATTAACACAGCTTAATGAATACCATAATTTCTCTCTGTCACAATGTACACTGCTTACCATTACTATACCATCCAACATATAATGCTTAATCTCTCAATCTATTTCAACGTTCAATGTTTACAATGCTTCTTATACTTTATGGTGATTCAACAAATGGAATAACCAGCCCTCTCGATCAATACTCGTAGCTTATTTTCATACAATTCTTCATTCTATTCATAATAAAATACTTTTGATATGCATTGCGTTCAATTATAACCATAATAATATTGTCTATCCTATAGTACATCTAATGAATCCATCCAATAGTAACTGTATCTATGAGATGTATGTATCCAATGGTATAACTATACATGAATCTTCTGTCTGGGTAAACGTCACTTGGCCGAGCCGAAGTATTACCAACGGATGTTGGTACAGTCCATTGAATTGTATAGCTTTTTTTTGGTTCTAGCAATCGGAATATTACCAACCTGAGATATGCAATGTCCGAGTTTGGTAGGTCCAAATCTTTCATAGTGATATGCTTAGTAGTTATTGACTCTGCAGGTTTAACTCAATATAAAAGATCTGGAATTATTTGCAGAAACTATTGCACATGACAACCAAATACACGAGGACGAAAGTGTTGAAAAAAGAAGTTTATTTAGATTCGATGGCAGAGAAAACTTGTTTCATCGCTCAAAGACCCCTCTTACTCCTAATCTAAATCAATTAACTCTACATTTAAAAAATTTCTTTTATTTATTAAAAACTTGTTAAAAACTTGTGTTATTTTATTGTTTCAAAACTGCTTGAATGTTTGGCTACCTGCAGAATTGCAGGGTATTGTTTATATTCTGATGGATCAAGATCCATCGATTTTAGCGAGCAAACAAATGGATCTTCAGAGTAACAAATGGTTAGAGCTTTCGTTTCATCGATGATCTTGGTATATTTTCTAACATTCTCTGCATTGTGTGGCACAGCATAAAACAAACATACTGCTTCCTCGCGAGAAATAATCATGATTTTTTCAAGTGAAGCTGAAATATAAAAAAAACCGCCCTTTGAGAAGTAAAATTCCGTACTTTGGAATCATTTATTACCCGCCCATCTATTTAAAAACCGCCCTTTGGTGTTGGAACGACTGTACATGTCCATTTCGGATAAATATTCTTTCGATAAGCATCCAATCATATTATATCCCCGGAGTTTAGAAAAAGAGAAAGGTAAACAAGTACTGTGAAATAACACTTATCCCCCACTGAGTAAATAATACCACAGAAAATACTCTCTTTTTGCACATACTCCATTCCTATTGAATATATATGTTCGAAGTAAAACCATAAGTGTATACAATAGAATGTTCCATGCACATTATATTCTACTCACTGTATAATAATTTGAGGCTCAATTGACCAATAAACAAAGGCAATCCATGGCTGGAATTCTGTCAAACATTGGGAACGATGGACACCCTGAAATAGATTTCTATTGATGGTAACTGAGATTGAACTCTATTTTCTGATTGACTCTAGAGTGTATAATGAAGACAATAACAAGGATCAACACACAGGATAACAAACAAGAATTATACTTTGGACCTGTTGACTGATAGTGTGATGTATACAAAAAGCCTGTCCCAATTCCATTGCCGGTTGATGGCTGTTGATTGGATAGGTCATTGTGTACAGTAAGAATGTAACTAGCTGCCATTGAAGTGCTGCTACACAGTATGCAAGGTGCGTAAATACTTTTCTATCCACATATATAATCTGATTACATGATAATACAGCCTACTAAAGTAATAGACTTGTGTATCCTCATTATATAAGCCATCAAAACCTCTTACTATAATAGTAAACCAAGCATCTTTTCATGTAATCATGCTATAAAGACAATCCAACATCACTCCATTCTGTCAATGGATTTCCTTATTCTGTTGGTATCGGCATAGTGCCTCTTGAGAGAACATAAATAATACCATGCCATAATATTATAGAGATTGAACACTGATCATTACAGTGTCACTTGCGATCTTGATATGCGTGGTCTCTTAACGGCAATACAATGTTCATTGAGACAAATTATAAACTATGGCTTCATTCAGACAGAAAATGGGAACTTCGATTCCATGAATATTTGTACAACTACAAACAAGAGTTTGAGAATGTTGGAGCATAGATTTGAGTGATCTCTCACATATATAAGAAGACAGTATCCACCCTCTGTTTCTTTCTTTCTTTGCTCTTTCATATGTAAATTACCAAAAGATAGCTATAGCTTAATAAAATGATAGGTGACACCCAGTAGCCCAGTTCAATCAACTGCAGGTCATTCACTGTGTTTATAGATCTTTCTTCCAGCTGAGGGAATGTTCATAACCAATATACATCTCAAACATATCTATTAAAGACTGTATATGCAACTCAATTCTGGATCCAACCTGATAGTCCATTGGGAAAATAAAGTCATCACCATACAGGTTTGCAATGAATCCACGTTTAATTAAATTTCTTCCCTTCTGCTATCTGTTACACATTTTATGGCTATTCAGGTGATTTCCATACCACCATCATGTCATTCAATTGGTTCCACGGCTAATATAGAAATAGACACATCTCTTTTGTGCGCCTATTTCTCTTCCTTCATGATGTGAGTGTCTCTATAAACAATAGAAACTTAGAATATTGTCATACAAATACGCATAGAAGAGCCCATTACCCATCTCTTACCAGAAAGAGAGTGGCCGGTCACACCATTCTAGTTGACCTTGAATTAAGATGTACCGTGGGTTGAATAAACGGAGTTTTAGATATTGCAAACATGGTAATCACCATAGCCATCTTATTGCTTTCTCTAGGAATTTGGAGCCAAGATATGAATGGTAATATTTTTTAGTACATAAATAAGATGAATCGGTTAGTCTCTTATATAATATAGGGTTAAAACCAGTTTTATTGTGCTATTAATATGGCATAGCGCTTTATTTATCCTTTTATATGAGCATGTATCATTATTGATTTCTACGTGTTGCTTATTAGATAAGAAACACGAGACTTATTCTTAACCGATCACTGGTCTTAGTTTAGTCACTCGATTGCACTTCTCTTTGACAGGGAATGTAATTATTATGTCCTTTTCGTAGTCTGCCCAAAGAACATCTGTCTGATATCAATACCACTTGACAGAAGAAAAGTAAAAAGTCTTAATAAAAAGAAAACACATATACATCTATTCTTCCAATGTATGACAGTGAATATCTATCTCTTTATGGTATAACTGCCCTATCATAGTCTAGAAATAACAGCTTGAAAAGAAACACATACAAGTGAGTGACATTGTATGGGCAAAAAAAGGTATACACAATGTTTCAATCTTATTGTTTGTCATTGCCGTGTGATATTTAAGGTTTCTTACATTACCTGATGCATATGCTGCAGTCTATTAAATGAAGGAAATTGGCTGATTGTATATATATATATATTAGCCCGTCTGCTGCAGATGAGTTGAACTATTCACCTATATAAATAAATAAAAATAGATGACTGTTGTAGATCTACTATGGAAACAATAGATGTTACTTTAGATTAAAATGGAAAGGACGGTGTATCCACTGTTGTAAAGAAGGCAGAGAAGTTCATATTAATATTGATAACTAGTAGCACAAGCAACGAGGTTATTTAACAACTGATAGTTATTCTCCTTTGATCGAGAAACTCCGCAATAATTCAACTTCCTGTGATCAAGGACAGGGAAGTCTATTCCCTTTTGAGCCATTTCTCTTTTTGGGTATATATTCTGTGTCCAAAATATAAAATATGCTAGTAAAAGATCACATCTTCTTCCGTTCCCTTTCACTTGGACAATATCTGTTATAGTAAACGTATACCTTCTATTTGCACCGAGAAGACAGAACTAGACACCATTCCAACACTTTCAGCACAAGGATTTGGATTTGTGTAATAGATATTATCATCTGTCATATATCATAGCAACCATTTAGATACCAAGATACCCTTAATATCCTAGCAACAAAGAATCGAATTTCTATAGCAACGTGTACCTATAACAATGGGAATTATATACTCAAGAAGAAAGACCATTAAGGATGTCAAGATATACGCATCCAAGTTTTCATCCACCTCCTCAACAACACAAAGTAAGAAATATATAAAAATGTTTACATGAAGAATAAATATTTACTCACACTCACTTTCTTCAAGAGAATAGTATTTTGAATATCAACAGTGACAAGATATCTCGCCCAGAAACACCGACATCCTATCAAAACCATGTAATCACATCATTTGATTCGATTCTATCTCGAGATTCTGATATTGATAGCCAAATTAACTATCAATCGAACAGTTTCTTCCTGCCTAAGGATTGGGATTCAAGAGAGCACCATTATAATGTATGAATATAACTTTATTCCATAAGATAACCATCTCTCATCTCTATCTATTTATGTATTAGCTTCATTTTGTTCTCAAGACACTGTTTGCAGGGTAAGACTGGGAATATTTTTTGACATTTTAAAAAAAAGCTCATTTATAACCTGTATTCTCATTTAACAGAAATACGACACCCGCTGTTGCACCCAAGTTACAAAAAGGGGCTCTCGTAATTCAATTGGGAACTTGTACAGGTCCTTGGATAATGGTCAGCTATCATATTAATTAAGTAACAATTAGAGAATGAACCTTGATGTTCTAAATATAAACCTAATACCTTTCTTCTATTTTGTATGGTTATATTCACACTTTATTATAATCCATATGCTATTTCAAACTCCCTTTCTATCAAAAGGACATGGCCACACATTACCCAAGATGTCAGTTTATAGGCATAGAGCTTGTAAGAAGCCTTACACAAGGAGTACCATTATTACCCAATGTTACATTCATACTCGGCAATCTTGAGAACGGGTTCGACATCGCCGATTCTTCCGTAAGCTACATTCACTTGAGGTCGATGGGAACCTTCTTGACTACCGACAAATGGCCCAAACTACTGAAGGAGTTCAGGCGTATATTGAAGCCGGATGGACTGATAAGAATAGAGGAAATACATCATTCGGTAAGTGCCTATTATATACTGTATTGTAAACATGATCACTCATCTGAAAATAACATCCCTGTAGCCATCAGGAACAGTTATGATTGAATCATTCTTTGAAGCATGTGAGTATATTCCAAATAAAGAGCAGTAGATCACATCATGACTGAATCTCTTCTTAGTGCGTACTATATTAATCGGAATGAACATCGATTATGACATTGCCCTCAAATATGGCCACATATTAACAAGCAATGGGTTTGAATTGGTTGAAACCAAAAAGAGAGGTGTCCATTATGGTAACTCTATCTTAATATGTTAATCTTATCTTAATATGTTAATCGACATTTCTAAATCTTCTGTATATATAGCATCCAATGGTAAGCTGAGTGAAGAGGTAGTGTCCACAATTCTCAACTCATTCTATGATCTGAGTGATGTTCTTGCTCCCAAGATGGGCTTAGATGTAGAGGACTTTAGACACAGAGTAGAGATGATATGTTCTCAATGTGTTCGTATTGATGCCAAAATGGAATGGTATTCCTGGGTGGCTAAAATGTCTTCATTATAGATAGATTAACCCCATACATTCATTTCAGCCCTTTCTATCAATCCCCCTTTCCTTCCTGCCAAACCCTTCCCTTCTTATTTGTCAAAACATGTCCTATCATTCAACTTCATTCCTCTATGCCGTCTCTCTATTATTACTTATATTTATTTCCTATATATATATAATCTATATATATACTTTACCTCCTCAACTTTTGTTATTGTTATTCCTTAATAAAGAACAATCACTCTTGATGAGACTGACCCAGGTGGAATAAATTATTCCTGTACCCCTTTTATGGTCTATAGGGAATGGACGATGACGATTGGGTGACTCATAAAAACACCAATGAGAAGTATGAGGCAAATTACTGGACTATCCAATAAACATCCATCATGCCTTTATTGTAATTATGAATGCAATAAAAATAAAATTTATAATAGATCTGTTTATTCCTTTGGATTCGAGTATAAATATCCCCATTCCGTCACTCTTTTTTTCCTTCTTTCTTTCTATCTTCCTTCATTAGTGATATATAAACACTCACACACACACACACTTGATGACTAAATCATATGGAACAACGGATCATAATGAGCCAGTTATTATCACAAAAGACTCTATCATTTTAACTGATGCTGAAAGAGATCTACTACAGGCAGACAGAGTGGGCTATGGTACAAGATCCAAAATAGAAAGTGCCTTCAATCTAGTCAATTCAACTGTGGGTGCTGGTATCATTGGATTGCCATTTGCTATTCATTTGGCTGGATTCTGGACTGGCATTATGCTCTCTATCATTGTCTCTGTTATATCTCAATTGGGACTCCATATGTTGGTTGCTTCCGGGCAGAGAGTGAATGCATTCAAGTACGCTGTATTGATGGAACGCACCATGGGCAGGGCTGGATATCACTTCTTAAACTTCCTTATTCTCGTTCAAGCAACTGGTGCCTGTGTTAGTTATTATATACGTAAATATTTTCTGTATAATCTCCCTATCAAATGTGGTTGTCTAACAACAGATTATTTATCTAGTTTTGGGTGACACAATCCCTGTCTTATTAGGCTTCTATTTCCCACAATACCCTTTGTTGGGTGATAGATCACTGATCATATTGCTTCTGTCTATATTTTGTGTAAAGTATTTAAAAGCCTTAGTGGGTATGGACATCTCAAAACTGACCTTATTGCCTGATTAGGTATTTCCATTGAATTTGTCTCGTTCACTAGGTGCATTAGCCAAATGGTCCATTGTTTCTGTTCTCTGTTTACCTGTTATCATTCTCACCCTTCTCCTGAGAGCTCCTACTTACTCCCAACAACACGAATCTCCTCTTAATTGGGTGGGTCCTGACATCTTTGGTGCATTGGGCATCCTTGCATTCTCCTTCTCATGCTCACATGTATGTTTCAGTGTGTTCCTCAGTTTAAAGGATCAGACTTCTCACTCATGGTCCATCACAACCATCCTAGCAACTGTCATGAGTTGGGTTGTTTCCATGGCATTTGCTGTTATTGGGTATCTGAGTTTCGGCAACGATCTCCAACCCAATCTATTCCTGAACTTTCCTGCAGATGATCTACTTGTGAATATCGGTCGATTCACACTGGGTTTCAGTATGATATTAACGATTCCGTAAGTAATGATGTTTTCTATGACATTTGTCATACACTGGTAATTAACCCTTTTCATTGTTCTCCTTAGAATGGCATTTTACCCTACAAGGGAAGCTGTACAGAAACTGCTGGGCTTTGAAACTGCTACAAGACAGCCAAATAACATTCAACATTATACCGTTACTGTTGCCCTGTTTGTGATTATTACTGTTTTGGGTATCAAAATAAGATCACTCGGCAAAGTGTATGCTCTGATTGGTGGTTTCGCTGCTACCTTTTTGGCCTACATTCTGCCCGCTATTGCATGCCTTGTCACACGACGATACCCGGCAGTTGTTGGTACCATTACCACCACATTACCAGATAACCTGTCCAAAGACAGTGATGAACTCAACAACAAAACCCATCTCTTGAGTAAACATCACGCACCCTCTACTTCTTCTGGTTCAGACATTGAAGATACCCTATCTGAATATGAAACACCCATAGTTATCATAGACGATAATCTCCCCAAGTTTGGACTTCTTGATCTGTCGGCCATATTCTTGATCATCTGGGGGTTTGTTGTGATGGTGTTTGCTACTTCAGGTGTATTCAAATAGATTTAGTCCTTATTCATTAACATCTATACTTTTTACTGCTATTTAATCCCCCCCCTTTTCCTCCTCCTTCCCTCATGATACCCCAAATAAACAAACAAACAACCTTTTGATATATACAGAATATCTTTTTATTCTATTAGAGTTGGCCACAATCAACAATAGTAACACGTTGAGAGGTTTTTCCTGAGGATGATCCACATCGTTCCATTTCACGTACAACATTCATTCCAGACACTACTTGTCCAAACACTACATGTTTACCATCTAACCATTCCGTTTTCTCAGTACAGATAAAGAACTGACTGCCATTTGTGTTGGGTCCTCCATTGGCCATAGACATGATGCCCTAAAATAGAGTATGAGCTTCATTCAATAGAGGATATTCTTCACTTACAGGTCCAGTGTGTTTCAAGGTAAAGTTCTCATCAGCAAATTTACCCCCATAAATAGATTTACCCCCTGTTCCATTGCCCTTTGTGAAGTCACCTCCCTGACACATGAACTGAGGTATAATACGATGAAATGACGAGTTCTTGTATCCAAATCCTGCTTCTCCTGTACACAAAGCACGGAAGTTCTCTATTAAGAGCATCATTAGTAAATCAACGTATATTCCTTATAAATCCTACCAGCTGTCTTTGGTACAATATCTCCACGCAACTAGTTTAAAATTGTGATTAGCATGCTATTGTTGAAATAAAGTTTGTTAACTTACTTCTATTTCAATACGCCCTGCCAGTGAACTTCCAATCTGAATATCCAGATAAACTCTCGTTCTACCACCTGATATTGATGGTGTATAGCTACTACTGTGTTCTTCTGGTTCTGCTGTTTCTTCCTTATCATCCCCTTTCTCCTTCTCTTCTTCATCGTCGGCATTAGCATACTTCTGTAACCAACTTTCTTCGGTCCATACTATGAATAGTGAAACAGGGTCAGATGTCATCCACTTTCTTTTTTCTTTTGTTTACCTGCACGGTGAGATGTGGCTGTTATGTTCTGAGGTTTAGCTAATTGTACTTTGATGACCTTTCCATTCAATTCAGACAAGTGCATATTCTCAATAGCTGCCTGACAATCCTCAGGTAATTCAAATTCCACGAACCCGAATCCCTTGTGTGCATTATCCGCTGTGTGAAAATAAATAAGTATATCACCTTGAGTAGAACTCTAGACTACTTACTGTTGACTGGATCAGCTGGTAACTGTACTGCTACTATCTCGCCAAAAGGTATAAAAGCAGCGTGCAATGTAGTTTCATCTACTTGTTGATCTATGCCACCTAGAAAGAAGAATGTCTTTAAGTCAAGTAGCTCATATATGAACAAAGCAAAAGGGGACAAGTACCTATGAAGAGTGTGGTCTTGTTGTCTTTGGCAATATTGACAGTGGCCATTTTTTTATATTATCCAATTTAAGTCTATAAGCGGGACAAAAATAAAAAAGGAATGGGAGAAATAACTGCTTTATCCAGGTTGAAATTCAAGCCACTCTTGGGCCAGTAGCTGTGACTTGACTCTTGCTATTCTTTTATGCATGTCATACGTATTCTTCGTCAAGTCTTGATATAAAAGGCATCCGTCCGGTATCCAAAGAAGTCTACATTACTCAATATATTCAACAGGAGTCGTAGTGATATAGTAGATGTACATCTCACTGCTTGTGATATACTGGATGATTGGTCAGATCCCCTATTCCTATGTGTTTAAGCCTATTTATTTTGTTTTTGCTGTAAAATGCCACTATGCACAATAATAATAATAATAATAACAATAGACTATCCTAGATTATTCTCCTATATCATATATATATATATATACTTATACATAGTTATTGCTGAGAATAGAAGTAAGCAAGAGCTGCTGTTAATAAAGCAAATAGAATCATAATGCTTAAAGGATAGCCTGTTTTCTTAACCTGTACTTTCTCAATCACTATAGGACCTGCTTCACGTAAGGCCTTCACTTCCTCTTTATACTTTGATAATTCCTCCTCCATTAATCTCAACTTGTCACTCACTTTATCATCCTCCTTTTCCTTTATACTTGAACTCTATTGTCTTATTTGTTAATTACAGGCACAATACATATTATCATCCGTTTACCTCATTCTGTACCGGTGTATCAACCACATCATTCTGGTCATGAGTGGGTTGAGAATAGAGAGTACTGAATTTGTATTGACAGATACTGCTTCTTGCTTTGGACTCAACATGGCTCCACTAAAAAGAAGATGAAAGTTAGATTCGATTCAAATACAACCATCCTATCGCACATACTAAGTCTTGAATACTCATCACTTCTAAATCTCCTTCCACCAGTGTACTCAATATAAGGAATTTATCCTTACATTTATTATCTAAAGGAGGTTCCTCTTTAAAGGCCTGGAGTAGAACTAACCAACAGTCAGTCTCGCCGATATACCACCCCCTGGTCTCTTTATATCACTTACTGGATACTGCCATAGTCTGATTAGGCTGGATTATGTCTGAATTTGGACGCACACAGTACAGCTTAGGAGCAGTAGTCTTTACTTTGAAAGCAACAGGCTTGTCATGAGGATTACTAATGTGTATCGTCTTCTTCGATACACGTGTTAGGGGTCCTATCCACCGATCAATACACAGATGAGCTATGGTTGTTCTAAATACATATTCTAAATAGCTTACTCTCAAATTCAATGATATCCTTAACATCAATGTTGACTGACATTGTTTATCGTCTATTGTTCTGTATACAAAAATGTAATATAGGGAAACCGAGAAGATAGCAAAGTGGTTAAAAAAGGGTAAAAATAAATAAATAAAGTCGGAGTTCAATGGATGCAGCACCCTCACAGACAAGATAATTTTGCTTACTTTCATGGTGCATATTTCCCCTTTGCCCGTTCATATGAAGAACTGCGGGTAAAAATGGTTTATCTGATTATGGGAAATGAAAGGAATGTTCATGGTGCATATTCTATTTAAGAATTCAATCGAACTCTCCTGTTACTTTTTATACTTCGTTCATCAGAAGAATGGGTAAGTCACTCAAGAAGATCTACAGTCAACACAGCTTCCTTCATCTGCATTATCCATACCAACCCTCTTCATTCATCAATGACAGTGGTAAATACAGCCCATTTATGACATTGGATAATAGTCATGAAATAGATGTAAGCAACACTAGCCAATCATGTACTCAATCTCTCATCCTTTTTGTGAAATGGGAATACAGAGCACATTGGACACGGATATGGTGGAAGTAATCAATACAATAGAAAAAGAACAGTTCGAGAGAAGGATAAGAAACAGGGAGGATACTGAAGAAGAAGATAGTCATGCGTAAGTGTGGGTACAGACAGCATTGCTTTGTTTACTCATCTCACAAACAGGCACAACGAGTTGATATGTCAGACACAGAGTTTAGAGATCCTTGATGATAACCTGCTCCAACATCTCACTCAGTTGAAGATATCACAGGCAGATAAAGACATTTCAATAACATTTTCCAAATATGTTGATAAGGCACGAATCATGTCACTGAGTGATATTGTGTCCTATAGAGAGAGGGAAGGTAATCGAGAGTGGTCTCACTTGGGGGAATGAGTCTATCTTAATATAAAGCACATAGGTACACAAAGAGATATGTTACCTGTCACCAATACAAGGGTTATCCATATATATAAGAAGTATATACATACACAAACATATATGTGTCTATTGCATGTATTTAATTGTTCTATTTCACATTTATTAGAATGGCTGTTTTCTTGAGTCAATATCATACAGGTATTATACCCAAATCATTTCAAGTAATACCCTATCTATCCAATTGGGTGGATATCCTGTTCCTGACATCCCCCACAACATGGACATCACAAGCAACTTATGAGGCTACCAAGATATTCATGTCTCATATCAAGGCCAAGCAGATCCAACAGTAATAAATAACAACCATAACACACAGCCCCATTTCTGATACTCTATGTATATATAAATAGATTCTTTCAGTATGTATTACTAGAACGTGTTCGATCCAATATCAACTCCAACAATGGCCAATACATGGATATCCCACTATCTGCAGCTGTGATGAAAGGATTGACATGTTATGGTCAGTTCTTGAGAGGGTTTCTTATTCCCTTATGTGAGTCAGATAACTTCAATATGAATGAAGCTACTCTTATTGGTGCCATCCTCGCACAAATCAATCTATCCGGATTACACGCTGCTACTACCTTGCTCTATCTATCACAAATACCCTTTACAGTACCCAGCTGTTTATTTATCCTCATCTTCTTGGAGAAGAAAGAGAACTTGCCATTCAGAGTAATCCATCTACTGGTACAGTACTTCATTGAGTTGATGGATGAAGTTCGAGATCTACCTCTAATATGGTACCAAGCTCTCTACAGCTTTGTTGATAGGTAATACATGCTTACTCTCCTATTTATAAATATAGAGTTCTGATATTATCTTCCATTATAGTTATGTGATTGAAATGGTAAATGAACAGAAATTAGGTTTATTAAAGTTAGCATGTATCAAATCACATTTGACAGATAACATATCTGCATCCATACAGCAATTACTACTCTCTAACATGTCATAAAATCAATCACATAACAAAAGAAGCACAAACAAACTTGCCAATATTATCTCGTACTTCTTATTTGCTAGTGATAAACCTTACAAACTCCTCTTCTTTTTTATTTTTTCAAGTCCTAAATATTCAATTTCACCTCCCATATCTTCCCCTCTTTTTCATCCACTCTTCTATCAATAAAAATATGCCTTTGGTAAGACAATAAGCTGTTTAAGAGTGAATGGTTTCTAATATCTGTTTGTAAACAAAGGAATTTGCTCTTCAATATAGGTAAAAGAAGAGGGTGTCATTTAATTTCATTATTTTGACATAAAATTATATCATTTCTAGCGGACAATTCCCTGATCCTGGGCCATGGAAGGCACCAGTTGCTAAGAAAGCAATATTAACTCGAGAATTGGGATTGAAGTCATTACCCAATCAAGTATCAAAGAGGATAATCAAAGATACATTCCAATTCAATGTCATGGTAGTGGGTAACTATATTCACATTTGCCTAGTGATGATAGTTTAACCCCAAATTTTTCAAAGGTGAGACTGGTCTCGGGAAATCCACTTTCCTCAATACATTATTCAATACTGATCTGTATAAACTCGATACCAAATATCCTCAACAAACCGATTCAATCAATATCAAGGCATCAGATTATGGTAAAAATAACTAAAACAGAGAGTGTACCCGATCCACCCTGAAAACTTTATTTTTATTTGGCTTATTAGAACTGGAAGAAGGTGATGTGATCTTGCATTTGAGGTTGATTGATACAGTCGGATTCGGTGATAGAGTGGATAGATCAAATGAGTAGGTAAAAGTGCCTGTTCACCTATGATCTATGATCTAAACTCAACACAGTCTAGAACCTATTCTCTCGTATATCAATGATCAGTATGAAGCATTCTATCAAGAAGATCGACATATCACTTCAAGAAAGGGTATGGTCGATAACAGAGTCCATCTCTGTTTCTATTTTATCACTCCAAGTGTCAGAGGGTGAGTTGCATAATCATGATAGATAAACTATACTGACCAGCCATGGTGCAGTCTCAAAGAATTAGATATCATTACGATGAAGGCATTGGGTGATAAAGTGAATCTGGTTCCTGTGATTGCTAAATCAGATACCTTGACTATTGAAGAGAAAGAGCTGATTAAGAAGAATATGCTGGAGGATTTTGCTAAATATCATATCAAGGTCTTTCCCAATTCCTATGAAGATCATGAACCTATTCCTGATTTAGAAGTAGGTCATTAAGGATATTGCCCTGTGCAATCCAATATCTAACCTTGTGTACAGAAACACATCCCATTCACAGTAGTTGGAAGTGAAGACTACTATGAAGTCAATAAGCGATCATTTAGAGGAAGACAGTTCAGATGGGGATATGTAGATGGTAAAATAATGGCTTACCTGATTTGTATAAATACCTAATGCTTCTCTTTCTCTAGTGGAAGATCCTCGACACTCTGATTTCATCCATCTTCGGGAACTCATCATGTCTCATTGTTTGGAGGAATTGATTGATTTCACACATACAATACATTATGCAGAGATGAGAGCAGGTCGTTTGACTGGAACTGAGGGTAGACGCCCTGATTCTATTCTACTCTGTGATGAATTCCATGATGAGAATATGAAGCAACTTCATGAGTTCATGTTAAAGGAGATGTCAGACAAAGAAGAAGCATTAAAGCAACAGTTCTTACTCAAGGTGAAGGAAGCAGAGAATGCTCTGAGAGTGAAGGAAGAGAATGTAAGTGATGAACTGACTGTACACACGTGTATTTTTATTGATACTATTTGTAAAATGATATAAGCTTCAGCAGCAAAGGAATGATTATCAGATTGAATTAGAGAATGAACAAGAGGTCATTCAGAGGCATAAAGAGTCTATATCTGATTTACTTCAGAAGATGTCTATTCGTTACTAGTTGTCTAGAGGTCTTATTATAGAATATGCATGAGTTAAATATGAGATATGAAATAAATAAAAATAAGTTCATTTGTTTACCTATTGAAACCACCTCTTCTGTTCATGTATTGTCTATATTTAATGGGCTTACGTATCTTTGCACCAGACACATCAGCTCCTGCCACTTTCTTACCCTTTGTTGTATCAAACCCGGCAAATCCCATCAATTTCCTCATCTTAGTCTCCTCATCTTCCTCGCCCTCCTCCTCTTCCTCCACACCACCTTCTTCTTCAGCCTTCTCTGGCTTCTTCTTCTCTTTTTCTACTGAGTCTATACTAGAACGACGTCTGCGGTGTTCCTTTCTCGGAGATACCGATCTACTTCTTGATCTGTACGATCTCCTTCCTCTGTCTGTTATTATATATAGAATGATAAGCTCTTCACTCTATTTACAGACAGATATAGATAATATAGAATACCAGCAAGAATCAATATTTACCTCTTCTATCCGGACTCCTCTCAATATGTCTGCTTCTTCTGGGTGGAGAGCGACTTATTCTTCTCTCTCGACTTCTTTCTCTACGTCTTCTTCTACCTGCAGGGGAACGTGATCTTGAACGGGGATTGTCAAGATCTCTGTAGTCTCTTTCTCTCTGCCTGCTACTGTATCTTTTGGGTGAAGGTGAACGGGGCATGTTGGGATGAACTGTGTGAGGGAAAGTTATTGTGGAAAAGAAATAAAAAAAAGTCAACCTTGTAATAATATCACGTGACTTTTATTTCATGGTCAAGCAAGCAGGAATGTTAGTATATCTCAGTCATTCAGTTAGATGGCTTTACTCTGCTGTATGCTTTATGAACTATAAATATAGACTCATGTAATCCTTAGCTATTCTTCTAGAGAAGTTTCTTCTCCGTAAGGCCATACTCAAATTGATTCGAACAACATGCAATGTTTTATCTACCCTAGCTGTGAATGCCTGTTTATGCAAACCATCACTTTTATTACATCGAGTTCTACCTCCCACCAACTGCAGTGTTAGAGTAAATACCAAGCACAATGTAAAAGACGGATCTGTGAATTTGGAAAGCCCGCGCATTTTCAACTGCAAATTACACCCAAACGCAAGAGATCAGAACATAATGGTTATTTATAGTGGGATGTGCCACTTTTGCTTCACCAAGCCAATGCTTTCCCCATACAAAAACTGGGTGAGCCTTGTATGGATATCTGGTAGTGCATTGCCAATGTCATCGATTCGATGTTGATCCATTGAGTTCGAACACGCTTTCTAGGACTAAATAAAATACATGTCGAAATTGGATGGAAATTGGTAGTTGCCAATTCATTTTTGTTAATTGGTTGATTGTTCTTTATAGAATGCAATGGTTACTCGCCTATCTCTTTGGCAATAGGATGAATCATGCAAATAGTGTGTTATCCGCGTAGAGAAGTCTCCAGCACAATTTTCACTCAACTAACACCCCTCACCTTTTTAGACAATAGAGATGCTCAATGCTGCAGTGTACGGGAAAGGAAAAAGGGACTGGATTTGATAGTTATTCTATTATTCCTGATATGTAGACAAGGTTGTTTTCTACATATTCATGTACAGCTTGATTAGACTGTGATAGATTCTGTTTCTATTTACAAATGCCTAGGGTTAATAAGACATCAATATGGGGTCTGTAAACTTTTACATCTATAGGTATATATAAGTTTATAAAAGATATGTGTACATCTCTTCTTATTTATAGGTTTATAATAAACACTATAATATAGCCATGTGCCTGAATAGATAGATTCAATTGAAGATAATATTACAACATACAGCTTCTAATTAGGCTGATAGATGTTGGCAGCGACTAAAAAGTAGACATTATCTAGTATAAGATGAGATCATGTAGTATAGTAATGGGTACATTAGGGCAGGATAGGATCAAAGATTTTCACCAAGCAGAGTTGTCTAAATAAGAGGTTATTTGATATAAATATTCCTAACCTTCATTACGCCTCATTTTTACATCTCTCTTCTCTTCTCTACATTCCGTCATCTATTTATTGCTGCTATCAAATGTAAACTGCCTCTTTTCTCTCCTCTACATTCAATTAAAAAGTAATTAATATGGTCATCTACATATGGTTACTTGTTCTGATTATCTTGCCATCTAGTTATTGCTGCTATCCAATATAAGCTGCCACTTTTATCTCCATTGGTTCTTCTCTGTGCTTAACTGCTCTCTCATGGTTCTCTTATCTGCTTCATTCAATGTCGGGTTCCAACTGGTCTGCAATGATCCATATATAACAATGTTCTTTTTGGTGTGAAAGTTCATTGTTGTCCGCACAGATGTTCGTAGAGGTCAATATTGGTAATTCCATAGTCTTGCTGTCATTGATGGCTCGACTGCGCTTGGTTGCTTTTCCCACTACCTTCATGGCGCCAAGTCGGACGTTAAAGATAGGGCTCCCACTAAGATGATACAGTCAGTGTGAATGGAATCCATTTGTACAGCATCAAAGTCATTCAGTCATAGTGAATATAATTCAATATACGATCTATTACTCACCTCACTAGTTTATACAGACAATGACATTGGCTCTTTACTCCACAATGGTTAAACATAATCTATCAAGCCTTACATTATGCCTCAAGTATCAGCTACTCATTTCATTTCATATTCTGTGTATCTCCCTCTGAAGTGGTACAATGTTCTATCCTTGGATATTCATTGCCGTCCGTATAGATGTCTGTAACAAAACATGCAGCCATATGTTGTATACACCAGTAACCATATGTCACCAGTAAATCCATGGTCGCATATGAAAAATGATACTAGGTATCTTTTTTGTATGGTCTGAAATGTATGGTAGCATGATTTTGTCCTACAGGGTACCACGCCGGACGTTAAAGACAGAGCCACCCACTGATACTTATGCAAAGCCATACCTGCACATCTAATCTATGCTATGTAATAAGTATATAACCCATAGAAGCATCAATGCTAAACACTCCTTTTACATAGAAATATACATACAAATCAATCTACCTTGCTGGTTGCTCTATATACAAAATATAAACCAACTTATTTTTTGAAATCATTTTACTTGGTTTATTGCCAAGAAGACTTGATGATATTACAGACATTAAAATGAAGGACGGTGTGATAGAACAGGTACGAAAGGTTTATATGTAGTGTATAAAAGTAGATACTCCATGTTTATTTATAGTCAATGGAAACATCATTTAATATGGGATACACTCCTTTTGAGTATTAATCATAGTGAAGATAAAAAAAATTATTATTATTATATGGGTGCACCCTTGTACTCTGGCACCTTTTCACGTAACAAGTTCTCAGTGAATGTCCATAATTCTTCTGGACCCTTATCAGATGCAGCAGGTCCTCTGGGAGATGATGGTTGACCATAAGGAATCTATTTATTTATATACACAGTTATTACTATTATATCGTATATCATCTATTAAATTGCACTTTACATAATATTTTCCTGTAATCTCTTTCTCTTCAACCTCGGGGCTGGTTGCAAGATAGAGTTGAGTGAGGGCACCATCTTCAGTAGACATGCCATACCAGTCAGTCACGGCTCTTGCGAATCTAAAGGGAATATAACGACCGAGTTCGCTTTTAACTACACCTGGATGGTTGCAATTGGCATAGACCTTATATGAAGAGAGTGTTAATAAATTAATATCGAGAAGAATAAATAGCTCACTTTGACACCCTTTTCCTTCAATCGCCTGCTTAATTCTCTGGTGAATAATATATTACATGCTTTGGATTTACTATAATGGAAGAGTCTATTGTATTTGGCAGGGTCATTGATAGTCTCCAGATCCAGACCACCCATAAGTAACATATGTCCCATTGAACTCACTGTGACAATACGGCTTGGGGAAGTTGCCTCAAGTACAGGCAACAGTAGCATCGTCAGATAATAATGAGCCACATGATTGGTTGCAAACTGACTTTCAAGGCCTAATGCAGATGAAGTGTGATAAAGGTTGAGGGGACAATGTCATACTTCAAAATAATGTGTGTTTACCTTCTTTTGATAGGGAGTAGGCAGGGATCATGATACCAGCGTTGTTCATTAATATGTGTAATTGAGAGTGCTTTTCTCTGAATTCCTTGGCAAATTGAGTGACTGAATCCAAGGATAAGAGATCAAGCTCCATAAAGTGGACATTGGGGTTGCCTGTTTCTTTCTTGATTTTCTCTACTGCAGGTTCTGCTTTATCTTTATTACGACAGGCAAGAATACTTTATAGATGCTATGAGATAATGATTATATGTACTGGATATTCTACTTACATGGCACATCCCTTTCTGGCCATTTCCAGGGCACATACTCTGCCAATCTATGTTCAAAATGTGTTAATATGCATCCTATGCTTCTATATTTGACACGTACACCTGTATTGCTGCCTGTAATAATAGCCAGTTTTCCTGTAAGGTCAGGAATCTTATCAAAAGAGTAATGATTTGTATTGCCAAACATAAGATGGATGTATCGAAAGAACCAGCAGTAAGAATATAGTGAAAGCACCAACAACAAGGATGTTTCCTGGTTATTATATAATTTAATTAATTGGATGACCATGTTACGCTATTTTAACTTGACCTTGTACTCCGATACATTGTCCCCCTAGATGTTTATAAGAGTACTGCCTATAAGAATATTCATAATAACTCGACCTCAGCGAATAATTGTCTGTTCGATTTTACGCTGATATTCTTTTATTTTTTGGTTAGTGGTAGTCATATCTGTGATATTTATTGTGTGAATGAGTGAGTGTGTGTGTGTAGTGAGTTTGGACGGTTATAAGAAATGAGTCTCTTTGTCATCCTTTCTTATTCAGTTGAATGTATTTGTTCTAATGGCTGCAGGAAGTTGCATTTTTAACCAGAGCAAAGCGGAGGTGCTAAAAATCTACCCGTATACCGTCATTGGAACAAATACAGCAACGAAGGAAAAAACAGCGTTTCAAATCTCGCACTGCTGGGTTGTGGGCATCGCGCTTCAACTCGTGTATGGAAATGCAAACACACAGTATTAAATTAATCAGAAAGATGGTCGAAATCACAGCTTATAATTGCACTCTACTGCTTATACAGTGTAGTAGTGTCACTGTAAAAAATACATGTAGATGTGACTGTCTCAAAACGATTGTCAACTTTTTAATATATAAGAGAAGAGAAGAGGTACTCAATGCACTGTAACAGAATGTGGGGAGAATATAGATGAGCGATTGCATTATGAATACCGGATGGTGATAGATACCAAATACCAACATTTCATCCTCCTCATTACGATAACCCTGTTCATGACTGACTGTACTATTTGAAGGCCGTGTACTTCAATTTTTTCCATTTATGGTAACACACAGGATAATAATAGGAATCCCTCATTCATGATAGAAGAATGATATTGAAATGGTTCGACTTGGGTGAGTATCACTTATGTTATCAAGCATTGATGGAGTGTATTTTATAGCATAAAGTAAAGTAACAAGGTAAATAAATAACATGTAAGAATAACAATCACTTATTGTTTGTTACACATATTCCTAATAAACATACATACACAAACACGCTGTCCTCTCTCCTTCTCTTTCTTTCACTCTCTCTTCATCTAATATTCTCACACTTGAACAAAAAGCTGAAATATGACCAACACTCTCACAATAAAATGCAATAATGATCACTACAAAGTACTTCATTACAAGAAAACACTCTCCATATTCATGATTCACGTTCAAATACTCACCAACGAAGACGAAAAACAAGAATAAATACACAGGATAGACTGAAGAGTAAGTAACTACTGACACAATAGACAGAAGACTGTAATAATCAATATTCTGATCGACACTCATCTCCAAGCCAAGCCAAGCAAGCAAGTCTCTGATAAACAACACACTGCCCATTCCCTTCAAGTCAGATACACACTCTATTCTTATTTATCCTCTATATCTTGTATGATACACTTGTTTATACCTCTATGGCTGTCTAGACTGATGATCTGAAGGTGCATGTAAGTTCTATTGACAATATGAATCCATATTACTCGTTGGTCTGTCCCCTGGGCTGTGAATGAGCGTGTTGAATACTTTATTGTATTGGGTGCACGTTAAAGGATGGCTGTATGACTCTTTTGCTGCAGACCACTCATGTACAGACGTGGGCACAAGGCAGCCAATACTGTAGTATGGAAGGTTGGGTATTCTGCGCTGTCAGGAATCCTTCCGCTGATTATTGAAGGTGGACGGTGTGCTGGAGAGTGAACAGAATTGCTTTGGTTGGACCCTCTAGCTGCCATAGAAAATAGGCATAACGTAAAGTACATAGGATATAGATTTAATGTAGTCTATCCATCTTATCACATAACATACTATATTCTACCTATGTAAATAAGCTTAAACACCAAGTGATGCACTCCTTGTTCTATCTTATTTTCCTTTTCCTTCTCTATCTATATTACTTTATACACCCTCTCTTACTTTTCTCATTTCTCTAACTCAAACTAAAAGCCTTGTCTGTCAATTCTTTGTTTATTAGCCACCATCTACTCAATCCCAAAGCCAACATGTTTACTCTTGGGCTCGATCATGACATTATTCGATAATAGCACCAAAGAGAGTAGTGCGATGAATCAGTTATTTTAGATATCACATAACGGTAATATATAATGTTCTCTGGCTACCCCACAATAAGATCTGCGTCAAATATCAATAGCCTGATAGCAAAGTAAGGCTTAAGGCTATAAACACTATTTCAATCCCAATCAGTACAGTTTCCTGTGTGACAAGGTAAACCTTCTAATCCTTATAACACACACCTTTGGGCTCAATGTAATACCTGTTTAATCTCCCACATCATAGTATCACACACGTATAGTTCCATAATGATAACTGCTACTATTGTAAGGCTTTCTGCTAATAGTTTTTCTCCAAAGAAAACCGGAAAGCTTGTACAACACTTATTGAGGCATTCTGATAATCCCAAAATCCTCTTCGATATAAAAATTGACTTCGGCCTACCACTAGAAGCTATGGGTTACTTACTTATATATTACATTTAATATACACTGTCATGCACTTAATGAATGCAGAGTGATATTAATACAGTTACTTTGCATAGTAACGCATATGGCTGAATCATGCAATGTATTCAATTGATATCATCGCGCACTCCCCTGTGCTTGATATTATGTCTACATGATATTCAGGTAAAGTTTAATACTGCTAAATATTTACTAGAATATTTATCATACAGTATGGAATGCATAGTCAGGTATATATTAATCTGGTTAATTATACACACTTATTATATGATCAACACATCTATATAGAATGGTGTAGTTGATAACTCCCACTTCAGTGGTTGAGGCTGATTTTTATCCGGCAGCCTGGTATTGTTATTATATACGGTAGTCTATCTACATCAGAATGATAAACACTTACATGATTGCTCATCTTAGATGATTTGGAATACACACTCACAAAATAATGAGAGATGAAACATATAATCTTAAAACTCACAAAAACATATAAAGTTGACTATTTAATAGTAGGATAGGTTTATTATATTAAGAAGTATTATGGAGTAAGTAAATTTGTATTCTAAGGGATGTTTGTACGGATGATTGTTTAGAAAGTGGCAATCTTTCTCCACTTGCTCTTCATCTTCTTGCAGAGAGTAAGGTGCCATTCGTGTCTTTCTTTAGTGTCAAAGGCAACTTGGCAGTGGCTACAGTAGACCCATTGGTCAGATTCGCTTTCAGTGTACAAGTGATTTTGCTTGGAAGATTTAGGGGTCAATAAGGAGAGGATGTTGATTGGTTGGAACATTGTTATAATGGATTATTTGAGTGAGATTGTGTGAATAAAGAAGAAAGGAAACATGGGAATTGAGGTCTTTATATACTTTTCTCTTGGATCCCCCTTATTACTGCTGTATGAATGAGTGTGTACAGAATCAGAGATCTGTGGTGGGTGCACGGATAGGTGTTCCTATTTTAGTATTTGCATATTGGGTAGTCTTCTACTCATTTCAACTGCTATTGAAGTGATCAATGGACTACAGTGGATATAAATAAATCTGATTTGGGTCAGAGTCACTCCCCTTGCGATCAACTCCTGGTCATCGAATATAGGCTATTCTTACTAGTCATCAGAAATGAGTGACTATAAATATAGAATATTATGCCAACTCCATAGTATTTCAGTGTAGATATTTTGATTGCTCTTTACTGATCAGATCAGGCACCAAATAATTCCCATTTCCCAGATACAATCCTATCAAAGCTACGAATTTATGTTGGCTGTAGAAAAAAAGGCATCATCACTCCCTGTTCTTTAGTTAATACACCAAAGTATATAAACTTCTTGGTAAAATCATAATAACAGTTTATACAAGAATATTCATTATCTGATCTATACCCACAAAAATTAGTTATTCGATGTTCAATAGGTTTATATATGATCATCTGACTAGTTACTGGGGGGACATTGAAATGCAGCCAAAATATTTACTGTCAAGCCCTTACACCCCCGAAATGATCACATTACTATCCCACTGCTTGGTTATTTATTGCATTTGGGGAAGATCATGATCAGTATCGATACTCAAGTCATTTGACATTAGAATAAATTCTATTTCTCACCAAGAAATACATTGTATTTTATGATTGTCACTATGTTTAACCTACTTTCAATCCATGGTAAATCAAGAGGTAAAGAAAAAAAGTGAATGTATTCATTCATGAAAGATAACCCATCATACAATCAACTGATTGCTGTTTCTTTTCTAAACGCCCATTGTAAAATTCCAAATGGTCCTTTGTCATCCGATGAAGAGAACTACAAATGCTTTCTGTTGTTATGAGCATACCATCGTTGCTGTCAATACTGTATATAACCTTAGTCTGCTTATTTTTCATGTAGGAACTTTTATCAGTTCTTCACAATCTTTCCTTTTTATACATTGTCTATTTAAAAGAAATCCTTCATAGGCATAATTCAGTTTAAATTTAGGCATTCTACTCTAAATCGGTTTTCAGCAGAAAGATCCTATTATTGCATTACACATTTACTTTGATCATATAATTCGAATATACTTTTTATAATCAATCAGCAATTATTTTACAGCAAGAGAAAATACCTGTGCCCGTATTTTAGCTTCAATGATTAGAGTATAGTAACATCTTCTATTTCATCCACTGTTATTACATTGAGCGTACATATTTAGATTAAATGCAGACCAAAATATGCATACAAGTGTTAATTAAATATTGAACACTCCTCTGCCTTTGACTCTACATTAGCAAACAATAAAGTAAGTATTGAAAAATGCCTGCATCAATATAGAAATGACATGTTCAGGGAAATACAGATACCATGTGGAACAATCATATGAATTAATATGTACCAAGGCATTGTTGGTTATAGGTAAAATAGTAGGCACATACCCATGCAATGCTACTTGTGTTTGATTATAACTCTATGAATTCTAAATGTTCTAATAAAAATCCTACTAATCTTTAAATCTAGAGATAACTTTAAATAGAATGTAATTAAGCGTTATATTAGAGGTCAAAAGAAATTGATAGATATTACTATATATGATATTCAATAAACAATCCCATTTATTAAAAATAAGTTTAAATTTCCACCTTGAATTTTACGGTCTTGATTCTGCTGTATTCTTTAAGGGCATCTTCACCAAGATCTTTGCCAAAACCTGATTCACCAAAACCGCCAAAGGGTGTTGATACATGGAAAGTGTTATAACAATTGACCCATACAGTTCCGGCTCTCAATTCATTTGAAACATGAATAGCAGTATTCATGTCTTTGGTGAATACTCCACCACCTAATCCATAAACAGTGTCGTTGGCTATTTCAATGGCCTCTTTGATATCTTTGAATGTGGACATGGCAACTACAGGACCAAATATCTCTTCCTGCATTATCTTCATGCTACTCTTGCAATGTGTAAAAATGGTAGGCTCAATAAAATACCCTTTGTTTCCCCACTGTTTTCCACCGCAGGCCACTTTAGCACCTTCTTCTTGGCCCAACTTTATATAATTCAAGACTTTATCAAATTGAAGCTTGCTGACTTGGGGTCCTTGAGATGTCTTGGGATCAAAAGGATCACCTAATACTACCTGCTTAGTTCTTTCAATAAAGAGTTTCAAGAACTCATCAAACACTGACTCATGAACGAGAATACGTGATCCGGCACTACATGTCTGGCCTTGGTTGGGGAATATACCATTCCAAGCATGTATGGCTGCACTTTTGAGATCGGCATCGGCACATACAATTTGGGCAGATTTTCCTCCAAGTTCCAACTGAACACTCTTAAGAGAGCCTTCTGCACTAGCCTTGATAATCCTGCGGCCTGTAAGGGATGATCCAGTAAATGCAATCTTGTTTACTCTCGGATGATGTGTAAGATAACTACCAGTAGTATGACCATATCCTGTAATGATATTTATGACACCCTATTATAGTTATGTAAGATGGGAGAGAGCTAAAAAGATAGGAAGGTAATACTTACTGGAGGAAATCCAGCTTCTTTCACAAGACTAGCCAGTTTAGTCAAAGGTAAAGGTGTAATTTCAGAAGATTTTATAACAACTATCAAAAAAGAACAGTTAATTTGATTCCACAGTACGTTGACATAAAGTTATTTACCACAATTTCCAGCTGCCAATGATGGACCCAACTTGAATGCAGCGGGTACCAATGGGTAGTTCCATGGAAGCACGCAACCCACTACTCCAAGTGGTTCATGCCGAGTATAACACATCTCATCGAATGAGGTATCAATAGTTTTACCATGAATCTTATCTGCCCAACCAGCAAAGTAACGAAGAGCATTCGTGGTTAAACCAATATCAGCAGTAGTTGCCAAAGCATAAGTCTTTCCGTTATCAAGAACAGAAAGCGTTGCCATTTCTTCAGCATCCCTCTCAATTAACTCTGCCAATCTGAGAATAAGTTTTCCACGTTCAGCAGGAGCCACCTTACGCCAGACATTGGTGAAACTAGCATTAGCAGCATCAACGGCTTTGTTCACATCGGACTCATCTGCAGAATGAACTGAGCAGATAACTTCTTCGTTCACAGGATTGATTGTCTCTATGAGTGGACCATTACCGGGAACAAACTCGTTGTTGATGAAGAGATAAGTATGAACTATAAGATAGTTAGATTCACGGTGTTTACAGATCATTCCACTTACCCTTTAACTCCTTTCCGTGAGACGTGCGAACTGTTTGGATATCACCCTTGGTCATTTTTATGTTAATTGAATTAGATAAGAATATGGTTTAAAATATTAAGTTGACAGGTATTTATATTGAAATGAGATTTCATTAACTGAACTGCGGCATTGTTGAAATACAAGATTTATGTGTTATTCAAGCATCTGATAATGTGTGTAATAGCACGTATGGAATTATGAATCATAAAAGAGTCTGTTTAGATGGTTTGGAAGTGATATTTCCCACCTTGAAGTGTTGAATTTGAAAACTGATATAGATTTGACACGAGTAAGCTCTATTTGGTTTCCATTACGACACTGTCTCTTCATGGACACTTACATGAAAGGGGGCTTGGGTTTAATGTATAGAATTATATATATATATGAATAGGAGTACAATGTTTTCCTTGTGTCAATCCTGCCTTATTATTTACCATTATTAGCCATCGCACAAACCTTATCTGAGTGAGCTATTTGATAATTACTAAATCAATGCTGTTAAGTAACCATCATCTTTTTGGCTTTGCAAAGTCTAAATTACTTTGTATACAGCCAGGGGAATATTCCCATGGACAGATTTAAAGGGATTACTTTTACACGCCTGAGACGGCCCCCTATTATAAAGTACATATTCTGTCAATATATTCGGACAAATGCATAATATCCCAAAATGGATGACATCGTTTATGCACACACTTGGGACTGTGTATTTCAACTGTCTATGTTATCTTTCCTTCTTACTGACTCATGACAAAAGGCAAAGCAGGCAAAGCAAAGAAATGTAAGCACAGAACATACTCTATTTTATGCCCTCAGTCCAACTTATTATATACGAATAGTGAAAGAGAAAGGACAGAGAAGAAGCAAGAGACTGAATGTGAGAACAAAGAAAACACACCACTGTGTTTCTATTTTCTTATACACTTCTTTTTCATTCTAGAAATCATCATATACTTCTAGCTTTGATACCGGGAGCTTGGAGAATGAACTGAGAAAGCTCAATCTTCGTACCAAAGATGTTGCCGGTGACGGTAACTGTTTATTCCGGTATGAATGATATGAACTATCTTCTCGTATTTCTTTTAATAATTCAATCCATAGTGCATTATCTGACCAGTATCACGGGAAAGAATCTAACCATAAAGAGATAAGACAGGAAATATGCCAGTACTTAAGAGAACATGAAGAAGAATATAAGTACTTTGTGGAGGATGACCAGACTTTTGAACATCATGTTGATCTCATGTCACAGAATGCAACATTCGGTGGTAATATGGAGTTGGTTGCATTCGCTAAACTGAAGAAGGTAGACATTAAAGTGTATCAGCCTGGGATGATGTATGTATCATGTGTAAAGTTTAGTCTATTAATTGTAACTCAAATATTGTTAAAGCTATGTTATTCAAGGTACGGAAGAAGAGGATCAGACCGAAGTAGAGGAGTCGAATAAGCATGTTCTTCATATAGCGTAAATGCATGAATATGATTGTAGTTACAGTGTGTCTAATATATGAATTGGCTGTAGATATCATAGCTGGGAGCACTATAGCTCCATAGATACCCTGGATGGATCTAGTATGGAATCACATGTTGATGAGGTAGGCACAGTTAATATAGGATTCTGTGTGATTTAGTAACATTCTGGATATTCCTAGAAAATGAAGGATGGCATTGTTGATAGTGGAAATTGCTCTGATATAGAAGAGAAAATGGATGAGCATGAGAACCCAATCGGTTCTAAAGAGAAAGTGATTATGCAATCATGTCCTGGGGCAAAAATAAACCGTGTGCGTTTTTTGATCAGGAAATTCAAAGGAGATGTTGATAAAGTGATAGACTGTATATATGAAGCAGAAAAAAAGGCCATTGAGAATGATTCACCAAATGAGCATCTAACAGACAACTGTTCGAATACAGTACCATTGACATTGGATGATGAGCAGAATGAGCTGCAAAGTAACAATAATAGCACGGATTGCAAAATGAACAATGTCATGAGCATAAATACGGAAAATGGCAATACAAATAGCAATCTTAGTCCTTGTGCGAAGGAGATGGGTATTAATTTACCATGTAATATAAAGGATATACCAGAAGCGGACAGGTTTATTGCACTACCCAAAACAGTAGACACAATAATACAATCAGAAGACGCAGCAGCAAACTCTGAATACTCAATAACAAAGCCAATAGACACAACAGCACAGTCAGAAGATACAATAACACAATCAGAAGACAAAGTGATACAATCGGAAGCCACAATAACTCATCCAGGAAATACACCAACACCATCAGCAGACACCAAGCATGTCCACAAAAGAAAGGTATCCAAGAAACTCTCGAAGGCTGATGCTAAGAAACTAGCCAAGCTGAAGAAGAAGAATAACACGTCAATGAAGAAAAAAGAAAGGACTAGTGAGAGGTCCAAAGGAAAGAGTGCCAAGTCAAAAGATAACAATGATTCTCCCAAGGAAGAATCATCAATGAAGGAGTTGTTTATTTAATACCCCATTGGTTCTAGTTAATCAGGCAATGACTATTTACTTGAAGGATGGGCTCAATGAATCAGGTTCACCAGGTAGCCATTTTCTTAGTATTTTCGGTACTTCAACACTTCCATCAGGTCTCTGAAATGTCTCCAGTATGGCAATAATGATACGAGGTATAGCCACAGCAGTGCCATTGAGTGTATGACAAAAGTGTGTATTCTGATCTTTTTGATATTTAGGACGATATCTGATGGATAGTCGACGTGATTGATAGTCTGTGCAGTTAGAAGTAGATGAAATCTATTTTTTTTTTCTCATTAAACAGCTCATTCTTCCATTTGCCTATTCTTTTTTTCTTACCTCCCCCCATGTTTTCCTGCCTGGCATCCATGCTTCTATATCGTATTTACGGTAGGCACTTGCTCCCAATTCCTCTGTGGGCATGTCCAATACTCTATTCATATTGTTGAGTTACAGGATTATTTTCTAGGCACGCAATATTACCTAAATGACAGGCCTAAATCTGAGAATATCTCTTCCTGTAATGCTCTTATTTCCTCCATCATTGCCTCACTCTGATCAGGTGTGGTTACCGCAAATAACTCCACCTTTGAGAATTGATGAACACGATATAGACCCTTTGTTTCTACTCCTCTACCCCCTGCTTCCACACGAAATGCGTGTCCAAAGCCTACTAGTTTCTGAGGTAAATCTGACTCATCTAACAGCCTTGTGGCAAACTTGCCTGCTAACGGAATTTCTGCTGTACCTGCTAAACATAGTCCTGATGCGGGATCCGATGTCTTGGTGTAAACATCATATATCTGAGAACTCTCTCCACTCCTTGGTTGAAATCCACAGCCATAAGCAATATCTGTTCGCACCACATCAGGTGTCAGAACGCCAAAGAATCCTCGTGAAGCTGCTTTATGCATAGCATATTGAATGAGTGCTAGTTCCAGAAATGCACCCATTCCTTGAAGATAATAAAAACTGGATCCACTTGAGATGGCTGCCTGTTCTAAATCCAGTATATTCAGCATTTTCGCAATATGTACATGATCCTTTAACCAAGGCTCACTCCTCTGTTCACCCACCACCTTGACGATACGTGCATTATCTTCTGGTCCAATGGGTGATTGAGGGTGAGTGTTGTTGGGTATTTTTAGTGCTTGTGTCAGTAGTGCTGATTCCACTAGACGTAACTTGTCCTCGCAATCTTTGATTTCACCCTTAAGTGATCTGCCTCTCATTATTAGTTCGTCTCGTTCCTGTTTATTACTCTTTGCTGCTGCTTTTGTAGCCAATGATAAATTGTTTCTTTCTGATCTCAATTTGGACAGTCTGTTGTAGAGTGTCAATCGTTCTTCATTCTGTTGTTTGAAGTATCTCATGTCAACAGGCTCATATTTCCTCTTCATTATGTTCTGTTCTATCAAGTCTCCTTTGCCTGCAAGAAGATTGTAGTCTAACTTGGGATGTATCCCAGTCTTTTCGATGGCTTGTGAATAAAAGCGCTGGTGTCTAAAATGGCTTCTCACTAGCTGTCTTAACATTTTTAAAGAGGGGGAAAGATCACTCTATTTCCTGTCAGTTGAAGGGTCTCTCAGTCATATATCTGAGACTGAAAATAGCCATCCAAATAACTGACATATTCCACATATAAATATACCATCACTCAATAGTCTCTACTGTTCCAATGTTTGTTTATTTTTGAATATGGGGTAAATAATAAAGCTTTATCTGGAAATATCATAAGTGATTCCCACATAACGAAGACGTTCAATCAGATCTGTTTCCCAGAAAGTGGTGCTAGGGGTAAGAACACCATTAGGGATGTATCCTAATTTCTTATTGTTTAAGACAGAGAGAGCACACTGTAATACCAATCTGGGTGTAGAAACATATCCTGCTTCAGGACCACGCACCACTACCTTCTCTGTAACATTCGGTTCTATACTTGCATCAGGAGTCACTGACTGATCATAGCCCTTTGCACGGAGAATGATCTCAAAGGATGTCTCATTTAATTGAGTCTGTGTAGGATGTTCCTTGGAGCATAGTCCACCAGAGAATTTCTCTGGATTTGACAGTAGGAGATTACGCCCCCATGGTGAGCTAGCTAAGAATGTAAAGATAGCACCCATGATATAGTATAATATGACTATGTAGAAGGAAGGTAATAAGATATATGCTGCAAATTGGGTGGGAGGTGGGATTGATACTCCAGGTTTCTTGGTATTGGGTTCAGCTAATCCTGATAAGAATATTTGTTGTGAAAGACGGACGATAGAAGGATCTGCAAAGATAAACGGCACATGATAACCAAACTCTTCGTCCTTTGTGGCCTGTTTATGGAATTTCAGTTTACGCCCTTGAGGAGGAGGAAGTTTGGCCAGTGTAGATGCCTTACGAATCTCTCTGAGAAGTTCAGCTGAACCAAATCCATGGACTATACAAGAGAAAAAGTGAGAAGATTTCATATGAACTCATAAGACACAATAACATACCTGCTGATTCAAAAGTGGCAAATCCAACACGAGTACCACTATTTCCAGTATGAAGACGCAGATACATTTCTATTTGTGAGAGAGTCCATTTATTCTGTGCAAATAGATTCTTAACATAAAGTACTCCCATATCAGTAGGCACCTAATTGATTAGAAACATCAGTTTATTGCCATTCCTATTCCAAAGAAGCATACGACTTACACTATCAAAACCACAGGAGTGTACTATGGTCACATTATTCTTCACTGCTTTATCCTGATAAGTACGCTGCATACGTTCCACAAATTCAGGTTCACCTATTGTTTGTAACTTGTTAGTCTACCCCATTACCAGCCTCTGTCCTGTATTGATACACTACCAGTAACATCAACATAATCACATTTGTTCTCTACACATGCACGTACTACATATTCACCGAGAAAGCGAAATGGACCTACTGCGTTGATGACGATCTTTGAATGACCTGCCATGGAATCAAGTGATTCCTTCTTTGTTACATCAGCAATCACAATAGCTGGCTTGAATTTCAATCCAGAAGGAAAGTAGTCGGTCATTTCATCGATGATCTTCTCCATAGTTGCTTCATTTCTACCAGCAATAGCCCAATGGAATCCAGCAGGATAGAATTCTGGGTGGTCTCTGAATAACTCGAATATGTGTCGGACAATCTGTTTGCCTGTGAGGCCTGTAGCCCCAAACACAGTCAGATCATATAGTTTCTCACTGCCAGTCATGGTTAAAGAGTTGAATGTAAGAAAGAAGTGAGAGTAAAAATGGCTCCTGAGAGAGACTATCCAATTTCTACTACTCACCTCGAAACTGGGGTTTAAAATGAGTATCCATTCTCCCTCACGTGTATGCTGCCTGTAGTAATGTGATTATGATTAAACAAGTATACAGATACATGAAGTTTATTTATTATTATTGCTGTATTTCACATTCATCTACACTAATTAAACCACTCTAGAAATTATACTACTGATCCATTGCCTGTTATATCATGAAAGAAATAAACATGTGAATACAACATGCAACTTAAACCTGCTTATCAAATATTTACCTCTGGTGTAGGACCTTGTGGGGCAGGTCCCCTGTTCTTTGAAAGACCAGAGACAATATCATCAACACGCAACAACAAACATGCGGACTAGAATAAGGGATGTCAGTATCAAGTCAAGAAGCAATATATTTTTCATCATTTTACCTCTATAGCTGTCTTGATTGTCTGCACTTTAACAGCACTAGGTTCCCATATACCATAAGCCTTCATATCTACTACTTGACCAGCCTCACCATCAATACCATATGAGTGTTCACCCAATGCATGTTTGGCTCTTAATTTGGTCAATGTTTTGATGGCATTACCACCACAGTTCTGAACAAGAGTACGGGGGATGACTTCCATGGCCTCGGCTACTGCTCTGTATGGCCATTGTTCAACACCTTCGATTAATTTGGCCTTCTCTTCTAATTTAACAGACACTGCCATCTCTGTAGCACCTCCACCAGGAGCGAGTTTAGCACTGAAGAATACATTACGTGCTACACACATAGCATCTTGAAGATTACGTTCAATCTCGTTAATGATATCCTTACTGGGACCACGTAAGATGATAGAACATGCTTTGGGATCCTGACACTTGGTTAAGAAAGTGAAATATTCATCTCCAATCTTCTCAATGTTGAAGAGACCACACTTGGTTCCGACATCGGATTCAAGGAGATCATCCACACGGTTGACAATGGTAGCACCAACAGCACGAGCAATACGGTTATTGTCTGTCTTACGAACACGTCTGATAGCTGTAATGTTTGCTTTGACAAAGTAATGTTGAGCAAGATCTGTTGATAGATGTCATTAGTTTGGATATTTCTTCTTCTTCTTTACCAATAGAATACATTACCTGAAACACCTTTCTCGGTGAATACAAGATCAGGCTTCAAGGAGATGATCTTATCACACATGGCCTTCACTTGTTCTTCTTCGATCTCAAGAATACGGTTCCAGTCAGCTTCCTTAGAGATTTCGATGTTAGTCTGGGATTCACCCTTCTTATACTCAAGAGGACAATCCAACAGAATGATACGAGGATTCTCGATTCTACGACGCATTTTGGGATGAGTGAC
The DNA here is from genome assembly GCA_025528865.1 of Pilobolus umbonatus. Classification (NCBI taxonomy): domain Eukaryota; kingdom Fungi; phylum Mucoromycota; class Mucoromycetes; order Mucorales; family Pilobolaceae; genus Pilobolus; species Pilobolus umbonatus. Next base: position 111,645 of record JAIXMH010000010.1, read on the forward strand.
ATCCTTGTTCAGGATGAGACCATCCAATACTTGTGATTGTTCAATTTCACCACCGGGAATCTGTGTGTTAAAAGATGGTTTGAGTGATTATGAACAGGAAATAAAATAATAGGATGCTTACCATTTCAACACGGGCATATCTCTTGATATCCACTTCTACTTTATTGGTATTCACATCTGTAAGGGCAACACAACGGACAGCATCCAGAGCAAGTTTACACATTAAGTCACTCCAGGTGCTCACAAACTTAGTTCCAATGGATGATTTGATCAATTTCAACATCTCAGCCTGGTTGTTTACATCAACTGGAACAGATATGTCCTCGACTATCTTCAGAGCATCCTCTAATGCCTTCTTATAAGCACTGATTATAACAATAGGATGAATGTTATTCTGGATATGGGGTAAAGCAGCAGCAAGTATTTCACCAGCTATAAAGGGCGAAACAATGTTAAGATAATAGTGAAACTAAAATAGAGTGAAAGGCACTTTACCCAAGATGATGACACTTGTAGTACCATCTCCTACTTCCTCATCTTGTGTTCTAGAGAGTTCAATCATACTCTTAGCAGCGGGATGATCTACTTCAATCTCACGAAGAATAGCATTACCGTCATTAGTCAATAAGATACCACCCATAGGATCAAGTAACATCTTCAACATGGATCGAGGACCCAGACAGGTACGGATGACATCAGCTACAGTCTATTGATGAGGTATAAATACATAGATATCAATATAATATAGAGATAAACATACCTTTGCAGCTGTGATATTGGATATCTGTGCCTTACGACCAGATTCACGCTCCATATTGGTGTCTAATAAATAGAAGGGGTTAATGACTGACAGAAGTCTGTTCTTCATATATCCATATTACTCATGACAAGCACTTGAGACTGCATATTATAGAATATATGTGTATGAAAGGGTTATTTATGGTAAGGAGAGGGAAGGAAAAGAAAGGAAGGGAAAGGAAGATTATTATTATTATTATTATTTTCGAGAAGCGCGTATAACTGGAGAGTGGAAAAAAAAAGAGGAAAAAAAAAGACAAGGGAACGAGCTCACTTACGGAGTTTATAATGGGTCTTTCACTCTCTCCTCTTCTGAACATGTCAAGAATATTGGTATGTGAAATGACATGAATACAGAAAACCATACTCATGACACAACTCATTCAGTTGGTAGGTCTCGGCAATATCACCTATCCCAATACAAGGCATAATGTGGGCATGATGGTACTTGAACATATTGCACATAGTTACCACCTGAACTGGTCAACGAACAAGCAGTGGAATTCAGAGACTACTCAGTTGAGTATAGAGTCAGTTATTGATAACAAAGGGTATGAGATCACATTGTTGAAGCCAAAGAAGGCTATGAATATCAGTGGATCATGTGTGATGAAAGCAGGTGAGTGGTATTCAGTCATTGAAACAGTAGTATTGATCTATTTCTTTAGTGAAGGATCTATCTATTCCCCTGAACAATCTCTATGTGTTCCATGATGATATGCAACGAGATCTCGGCAAGCTTAGTCTCAAGAAGACTGGGTCTGCTAATGGGCATAATGGAGTCAAGTCTGTTATTGATCATGTCAGAAATCAACAGTTCAATAGAGTACGCATTGGCATAGGGAGACCCATCATGGATGATAGATCACACCATATTGTCTCTGATTATGTTCTGGGTAAATTCACTCGGGAGGAGATGAACTTATTGACACACTCTGTTTATCCACTATTCAGTAAGGATGGGTTGTCTTTATTGTTAGATAAAGGTGAACTTTTATCTAATCAACCAAAGAAGAAGAAGGTGAAGAAGAGTGTGGAGAGAATGATACCCATAGCAGTTAGATCTTGAGATGTATGAAATGTACACTTCTTATTTTTATTTTTTGAGTATATAATAATATATAGGATATGTAGTTAGTTATATGCTCTGGAGTTCATCTAATTCGTTGGTTGCCTATAATAGCATATGCATTGTATGCCGCTATGGATGGGCTGTCCATCATCAACAGATCATTGTTCTGTTGGATCATCTGCTGTGGCTGTATCGATTGGCCTGTATAGAATGTGGGGTTGAATGAATTAGGATGGCCATTGTTACTGCCATTGCTGCCATTACTGCCATTACTGCTGTTGTTGTTATTGTTGTGCTGGAGTGAAAGTCCATTGGGTGTGATGGGACTATAGATACTGGGGATATCATCATCAGATACAAAAGGGCTAGGACTACATGAGATAGGTGTATTTAATGCTGTATGATAAGCACTCAGGGCAGGTGAAGTTTGTTGATCGAGTGGACTCAGACTGGTGGTGACATTCAAACGATGTTGAGACAGATTTTGTGTTTGAACGGTAAGGGCAGGAAGGTGTTGATTTCGGCCGGATTGGTTAGAGATGGGTGTAATATTGGGTGATAATCTTGTGGGTGAGGTAAACGATGGACTCGATGGGTCCAAACAGAAGGTATTGTGTTGAGGAAGAGTGGTATTGTCATGTGAAGTAATAAAGATAGAAGGTGGTGTCTCGTTATAGAGATGGTTATTGTTGTTATTGTTGCTGTTGTTACTGTTGCTATTGTTATTTATGTCACTATGGATATGGAGGTTGTCATTGTTACGATCATTGTCATGGCAACTATTATCAGATGAAATGAGATCGGTATAATTCATATTTAATTCAGGTGGTACATGTACTAAATAAATGAGTATTAGATGCAAGCTCTGTGTTTTGTTGTGTTGTACTCACATTGTACTCCATGTCGTTGAATTAAGAAATCCATCGTATGTTTCAATAATTCCTGCTGTTTGTTCTGCCTTGTCTTGGTTTCTTCCAGATCCTTGACTATGTGGGTGAAGCTCTCCTGAAGGCGGTTTAATTTCTGCATCAACTCAGTCTGGGATGCTTGTATCATGGTCATGTGGGAACTCATATCATTATTGTCTTTTTTGGTGACATCTGTCTCCAGTGATTTTCTTTTTATATCGTCCAAGAGATGAGAACGGTCTTTGAGGAACTTGGGGTGGGAGAATTCCCAGATCTGGTTCTCTGCCAATGTCCTATGTCCTCTAGGTGATTTATTCACTTTATGGAACCCGTACCTATTTATATATATATATATATATATTATATATAGGATAGTTAATTACCAAGCATTTGAATTCATAGCTAACAATTAAGAGTGGAGTATACAGGCAATACATCCCATAAATAGTATACATATATATACACATATACACACATATACATACATATACTACCTACGAATTAAGTTATACATTAATATTATTTATATGGAAACTTGCATGTTTAACTGTCGAACGAAACTACTGAAATTATTATGCTTAAAATGTTTGGGTAATACATCTCTTGAGAATTCCATTATATTGCAGACAATAAACGATGAGCCAGTATAGTTCCAAGCTATTAGATGTTGATACTGATTATCTATAACCATACTTTGGGGTAAAGTAGAGCAGTAGTTGAGTGTTGTGAATTGATAGATCATAAAAGATAAAAAGTACGGTAACCATAGCAAATCAATTTGTAGGTAGGAAACAATGGATGAATAGTCTATATTATCATTTAGAAAGAGATCCACTTACTTGTACAGTTTATGGACAAATGTGTTGTTATTATTTGTTTTACTGTTTGGAGGAGGAGGCTGTAGTGATATTGATTGTGAAAACTGCTGATTCAGTGAATCTCGAGGTGAATCGTTAGGTGATTCCAAAGGTGAGTAGATGGGTGATGTTCTGGGTGATCCAACAGAGGATACCGAGAAACTATCATTAAATGAACCTGTGAGGGAAGACAAAGAGGATTCTCTTCCATGAAGCATATTTATTGTGTATGAAAAGTACTAGGAGAAATCACAAATAAGGGTGAATATAAAAAAGGGGAGGAAAGAAAGAGAGAATGAAATTTGATACTCAAATGGGAGATAAGTCAAATGATGGTGAAATACTATATAAACATATCTACCTTCAATATATAAATAAGAAGTTCGATAAGATTAATTGATGCAGTCATGTGAATGAAATAGGTATTCATATATCAATAAGTACAGTGTATATACATTCTTCTTTTAGTGATAGTTATCAATCAATCGGAGGAACTGAAGATATACATTCTGCATTATTTGCTTTCTCTCAGAGTATCTATCTCTGTATTATACACACACATTAGACAGGTAGAGATGTGGTATTTATACAGTATGAGGGAGTGTGACAATGACTATCACTCAAATTAGATAATTACACAATTCCAATAACAAGTACATGTATCTCACAATAAGGACAAAGCACACCGTATCCAAGTCGAATACTCAATATACAATATGTTTGTCTGGACAGTCTAAATGATATATATGAGAATGTGCTGAATAGATTTATATAGAAATTTCCCCGTGTTGATATAGTGTTACCACACACTTATTTGTTCTGCCGAGAAGTTACATGTCAACTAAAATGGTAGTCAACATCTCAATATGATCATGATAGATTCAACATCAGGAATATGATAAAGAGGAATATGCAATTGTATGCTTCACATCTAAGCAATATTCATTTCAGTCATATGCAACTAAAAAAGAAAAATACCTTCAGAGGATGAATATTCGTTAGCAGAGATGATTTCGCTTCTCAGTGTGTAGCTCTTATCTATCTTGTCTATTATTATTCCTATTTGGGTAAAAACTCATAGTAATCTTGTTGACTAGAAGTCCTTGCCATTCTTTCCTAAAGGATGTACATCGGAAGTGGTTCAAGTGGGTGATTGGGGTCTCTATAGTCATATACTTTGATTTGGCCAACCGATTGAATTCCAACAGGAGGATACTCTTTTTGTTTTGGGATCTGCCAGAGAAATTAGCCTATGATCCTCCCATTATACACAATATGTATTTGTTATTATGAACATCACTGAGCCTTTATTCTCTCTTATTGCTTTATCCAGCCTATTCCCAGGGTAAGCTGTAGAGGATAGTGATGGTCGGGTGTCTGTGATAAGTGGGTGATTGTTTGATAGAAATGGTGTTACTGAATATGTAGGACATGCTTCTTGAATGTATTCTGCTAAAAATTTAAGGAAAATGCAAGTTAGAACTGGGTATAGAGATACTTAGAGATGCTATTAATGGATGTTAAACACTCTATATTCTGAACGGATAGGTGATATTGTGATATTGCACACATTTATAAATAGGCTTTTGGGAATGGTTTTTCTTTTCCCTCTCATCCCCTCTTCATTCCGCATATAACTAGGTAATTGATTGTTGCCATTTAGCTGCTACTTTTTTATTATATATTCTCTTCAATGCCCTTCATCAAGTCAATAGGTTGTCTCTTTTACCAAGTACTTCAATAGAGACAATCAATATGAAACATAAGCAGTACAAATGAGTCTCGCATGTTTCTATTCCGCAATTTTGCTCTTCCTGGGTATTTCATGAAGATGTCATTCTTGTACTATTCACTGTCAACAGTAATCAGATCAGGCAAATAAATAATCAAGAGTATGTATTATGAGTATGACGACTGTAGAGTATAGATGGCCTGTACAAGAACTTATCGGTTTTGAGAAAGCTCACTCAGCATATTTAGACTGAGTAAGTATTTCTAAGGGCATCTCATATTGTTTCAGCCTATTTTTTGATGTTTACTCTTGTAAACAGGACATTGAAGATGGAGAAGGGACATTCAATGGTTTGCCTATTTCCCTTTTTTGAGAGCAGTTGCTCAGGAAATTGCAGATGAAGACATATGTGGTATTTCATTTCATTCCATCGAATACAAATATCCTTTGACGTGCTATTATGAGTTCTAATACCCACTATCTATTCAGTGATAATCATACAATTGAGAGTTACTGCTAGAATTACCATATTAGGATATAATCATCAAGATTTAATAACCCTAGTTACTACTCACCCATTTTAAGGTCTTGAAATTGTCTGATTCCCAGGTACCTGATGATGTGGCCAACAATAAGCCACTAAGATGTGAGCAGTGATGTTAACGATGTATAACATAGTTAGATGTACTCTATATACAATAAACTATCATCGGTATATCTAAAAGTGCATTCTTTCGACATATCTGAATCTGATATCTGCAAGCACTATGTGATTGGATTAGTAGATGACACAGCATATTTTACCCGTTATGATCAATGATGTGATTTATCACAAAAATGAAGGTGCAATGCAGTATGGACTGATCTATAAAGAACCCATTCTAGTCAAATGACCCAAGTAACTGCGTAATGCAAAAATAAGCTTCTTCTGCTTAAAACCGATTTAGAGAAAAATGACTAAAATAAACTGAAGTATGCCCATGAAAGATATCTTTAAATAGGCAATGTATAAAAAGGAAAGATTGGGAACAACTGATAAGGATTTATACCTGATAAATAAGCAGATTCAGGTTATATAGATTATGGACAGCAGCAAGTGTATGTTTACAACAGTAGAAAGCATTGTTAGTATTATGCCGAATAAATCTTTTCCTTAATTGGGCGAGACAAAATAACCAATACTTGAAACACGATGTCTTGCACACTGGGATTGTACATATTTTTATCAACAACCCATAGTAAATTATACGACACTTTCTATTTGCCACTTAATTTGACAAGTATCTATAAAAAATGGGAGAACTAAATAGATATGATAGCTATTATAGAATACAATACCTTTTTGATGAGAGGAAGAGTCATTCCAATATCAAATGACTTTAATCTTTAGAATAGTAATGTGATCATTTGGGGGGTTTGGCTGCAATGTTCCCTCAGTAACTAAGGATAGGTCTATTGAACATCGGATAGCTGATGTTTATGTGAGTATAGATCAAGCATTAGACGTTCCCGTACTTACAGCAACTTATAATTTCATCAAGGTGAATAGAATACTATGAATGATCGGGCATGGAAAAAGAAGGGCTAATAATATTTGTAGAGTCAACATAGATTCATAGCTTTGATATGATTGAATCTGGGAAAAAGGAATTATTTATTTGGTGCCTGAATTAGTATGCATGATCTGATCAATAGAGATCTATCAAGTATCTACACTCAAATACTATGGAGTTCGCATAATATTCGATATTTATAGTCACTCATTTCTGATGACTAGTAAGAATAGCCTATATTCGATGACCAGGAGTTGATCGCAAGGGGAATGACTCTGACCCAAATCAGATTTATTTATATCCACTAAATCCTATTGATCACTTCATTAGCAGTTGAAATGAGTAGAAGACTACCCAATATGCAAATACTAAAATAGAAATACCTATCCGCGCACCCACCACAGATCTCTGATTCTGTACACACTCATTCATACAGCAGTAATAAGGGGGATCCAAGAGAAAAGTATATAAAGACCTCAATTCCCATGTTTCCTTTCTTCTTTATTCACACAATCTCACTCAAATAATCCATTATAACAATGTTCCAACCAATCAACATCCTCTCCTTATTGACCCCTAAATCCTCCAAGCAAAATCACTTGTACACTGAAAATGATTCTGACCAATGGGTCTACTGTAGCCACTGCCAAGTTGCCTTTGACACTAAAGAAAGACACGAATGGCACCTTACTCTCTGCAAGAAGATGAAGAGCAAGTGGAGAAAGATTGCCACTTTCTAAACAATCATCCGTACAAACATCCATTAGACTATAAAAATTACCTACTTCATAATACTTCATACTTGTACATCTCTTCATATAATAAACTCTATACCACTATTGAATAGTCAGCACAATATGTCTTTGTCTAATGTGTGTAATTGTGTGTATCGTCTTTCTTTAATCAGTGAGTGCATATTGCAGATCAGATAAACAACTCCAAGTAATAATCATTGAAGTGGGAGGTTGTTAACTGCGGTATTCTATTGTAGATGGGTTGATTGGAAGAAGTTTACATGATTGCCCATATAAATACAACAAAATGAATATACCAGATTAAGTAATCTTTACTGTCTGATCACTATCTAGCATTCCCAGTAAATGAACAGTAGAACCCTTTACCTGAATAGCATTTAAACATAATCTAAAGCACATGGGAGTGCATGGTGATATCAATTGAATACAATGCATGCTTCTACCATATGGTTTAATATGCAAAATAAATGTATTAATATCCCTCTGCATCCACAAGGAGTATACAATAGACATGTGTTATATAAGTTAATCTATAGTCATATATATTTGCAGACTATTTGGTAATAACTGTTAAGATTATCAATGAGTACATACACGCAGAAGTGTGTTGATGAGCATGTATTCATCTATGTAAAAGAGCGGATACATTATAAAGTAATAATGGCAACTGATATAGCAATAAACAAAGAGCAACCTCTTTTTTTATTGCTGCTTACTGTATTTTATAAGATGAGGTGAATCTATAGACTGCATTAAGTGAATGAATGAGTGTTATTCTAGATGTTAATGAGTTATGGCAGGTGATTATTTAATCAATGACTGTCAATAAATTATGACCTACCTTGGGAATAAAGCTTACCAGTTAAAAAAAGAAAAGAAAAAAGAGAGAAATATACGCGTTTATATAGTTTTTATCTGGTGTGGGAATTTTTATATTGAATATGTCCATTTATAGATATATTGATGTTAGAAGGCAACTTTCTTTAAACCTTAAATCTATAAATGAGGCATTAAGCCTTATGAGTTATGTTTGCATACAAGAACAAAATACTCTGGCTACAATATGTCATCCAATAGAATCGTTTGATACCCTTAATAAACACGTGATTTATAAATATTGTTTATTTTCGATATCTTTTTTACTCTCTTGTCACAAACGATTCCTATGGCTCAACAACAAGTCAGTATTGCTGATCTCGATCTGTCATCTCTCCAACAGGTGAAAGTTCAATTAGAGGAGGTATATATATGAATATAGATATAGTGTGCTTGTATATTATTCCTCTATGTTGACAAAGTTAGTAGGAATTAAACCACTTGACACAGTCATATGGTAAACTCAAGAATGTACAATCAAAGTTTGCTGACTGTGGAGACAGTGTAAATGCACTGAAGACAGAAAGAGCAGAAGGTATGCAATACAGTATACTGTACATATCTATATACATATTGCAATAGATGCTCATACTCTTAACTGAAACACCCCCTATTTACTCTTAGACAAAACTATTCTCGTCCCACTCACTTCATCTATATCCTTTTTATGTATTATTTATGCCAGGAATATTTACAATTCTGCAGTGAATATTTACTGTTTATCCCGTGGATATTTCAGTAAATGTTTATTGTCTATGTCGTGAATAGCCGCGTGTATGAACTAATGTATACAATATTGTTCTTAACCTTATCCTTCTTTATTTTGTGATTACCTCTATGTTCCTGGTAAATTGAGTGATGTCAGGAAGGTGATTGTTGATGTGGGTACAGGATATTACATCGAGAAGGTAGGAATGCACGGATCTTTATACATGGATACACGTATAATATATTCAGTACACAGTGATCATTATTTATAACCTGTATTCTATCTATATAGTCTATCAATGATGCATCCATGTTCTATAAGAACAAGGTTGATTATGTCAAGAAGAATCTGGAGACACTTGAGAAGTCAATCACTGATAAACAGAGTAGTTTGAGAGGTATGATCACAACCTGCAATATATGGAATGATCAGCTGATATATTTTGTTACTAGCCATTGTTAATGTAATGCAAGAGAAGTTTCAGGCACAACAGAAGTAGCCATAAACACATAGTAGATATCAATAAAGTGTGTTAATTGACTGTAAAGAAGTACACTCTACATTGTATGACTTTAAATAATAAACAAACGTACCATTTCTCATTTTAAATTTAATCACAGATAAACCCCTTTCATATACCTCATTACTCTTCCCTCTTTTCATAATTAATCAGGATTCTAAGGAATCATAATCATATCCAAGGAGGCATCCTATACACTCATTTTGATAATTAACTTAGGCATACACTCACTTACATATAAAGATTACTTACTATTGAAAACATCTTGCTTCTACTGCCTATGGACATATTCAATCGAGGTAAATCAAAGGGGAAGAAGAAGCATGAATCACCCAACATACAAACAAGCAACCACACTATGCAATATACCACACCTCAATCACCCATCAGTCCACACAACAGAATAACCACCGAGGATTACTTCACTCTCGGTATGTTGAGTGCTATTTAATAGCATGTATCTACTCACCAACATATATTAAATAGGTGAAGGAAACTCAATAAGGAGTTCACAATCATCACTCCCAAGCACAGACAGTGAACACACGAACATTGACATAATGACAGAAAATGAAATAGAAGACTTCTTCGAGAGAATGCTTGTAACTATTATTAGAAGTGGTATTCTCCTTGTTTATTGACTGTTTATTCTACTAGTCAAGAAGAGGAATACACGATATTAATGCGCGAAAGAAGATGTCGTCCTTCTCCATAGAAAAGAAGAGACTGATGGTTGCCCAGGACTTGCAAGCGGAGACCAACAGGACAGTCAGGAAATCAGACAAGAAGGTGGATCAGCAGGAACCGAAAGGCCCTGAATACTATGTGAGGAAGTTATCTGATACATCAAAAGGAATAAACACGAAAATAGTGTCACATTTAGCAGTAGGATTAAGAACCATGCCACTTAGGTAACTATTATATGCAGGCAACTATGAATTGACTTATGAATCGTACTTCTTATTAGCTGGGTTCGACAGTTCATCGATATGAGTGGGTTACAGGTCATCACAGAGCTACTGACTACGATGAATAAGATGAAAGCAAAGTAAGTCTGCTTGCTGGGTAATCTATCACATACTAAAATCTTGGCAGTAGACAGGAAGTAAATCTGTCTGCTGAAGCTGATCTCTTGAAGTGCTTCAAAGCTCTTTTGAATAACAGGGTATGTTTATTCGGCTTGTGTTTTATGGATGATGATTAACACCATGTTAGGTGGGTGCTCGAGAAGCATTGCAACACCCTCAATGTATTCAACAAATAGTCCACTGTTTAATATCTCCATCCATCAACTCAAGAAGACTAGTATGTGAAGTACTCGTCTTTATGTGTTATTATGAGATACCAGTTGGACAGGATCTAGTCTTGAAGGCAATGGATCAGCTTAGAGATAAACAGAAGGGATTAGGGAGATTTGACGTATGGCTGACTGATCTTGAGATTACACTCGGTGGAAGAGGAAGAATGGGAAGCATGGTTGGAGCAAGTGATGATTTCAAAAGAATGGCTGCTTATGGTCCACCTGACAATCAATTGACTGAATATGCTGTATGTTGATATCATAAATGACAGAATCTCCCATCATTAATATTAAATTCTTACATATAGCTGTATAATATGATACTGGTGAATGCTATCATCAATGTGGTGGATGACCCAGAAATTCGTATTCATCTACGTAACCAAATGACAGCATCTGGCCTGGAAAGAGTCATGGAGAAAATGAATGAACTGTCAGATGACCACGTAGATCGACAGGTGAGAGAGTTCAAAACACTAGCTGAAAATGACCAGGATGAGATAATGGATATGTATCATGAATATGTACTCAGTGACCAAAATGACCCAAGAGATGTATTTGAATGTATTTTGGCCAGTGTTGAAGGTACCCGTGGATATGACTTTTTCCTGAGCTGTTTACAGCATATTCTACTTATTAATAATGAGGAAGGAGGGCTTAAATCAAGATACTTTCAAATCATTGACAATCTGGTATCACAAGTGGTACTAGATCATAAAGGATTAGCAGAAGATTTTTCTGCAGAATACACCACTACCGTACAGCATTTAATCAATAAATTCGCCGATCAAGATCAATTAAAAGCCACTTTAGAAGACATAAAAGATCTTCAGGCTAGTTATGATGAGTTGCTGGCAGAGCGTGATCTACTTCGAGAACAACTGTCATATCAAGGAGGTAAATGGTTTGATTATGCTCTATACAGCTATTCATCTAAATACTATTTCTAATAACTACAGTTCTATAGATGCACTTGAAACAGTTCAACTGAAAGAAAAGACAGCCTCACTCGAAGATCTTCTTCGTATGTCACGACACACCATCTCTACCCTTCAACGAAAATTAAGAGATCTTCAAGCAGATTATGAAGGCAGTTTATCTAAAGCAGAGAAACAGCTGGATGAGCTACATTCAATTATTTACGAGAATGGAAAAGCTGAAGACGATAATATTATCATTCCAAAAAAGCTACTAATAAAAGAGTTCGAAAAGATACAAGGCGAGGAGAGCATACACACCCAAGAAAGTTTAGAGGGCAAAGGTAAAGCGATAGACAAGCGGGAACTATTCTATAAAGACGAGAATAAGTATAAATCTATGGCATTGGGTCTGTCAGAGGAATTCAAATCACAGTTGGCAAGACAATTCGGATCAAGCAGTGCTCTTGGTGACTTTGTGCTTCCTGGTGCAATGTCGCTAATGGGCTCAACCACTCGTAAATCCAACAATCGTCGAAAACATGTTGTGACGCACTTCTCACCACATGCTTCTCTAGAGGCATCTATAGCAGAACATGTAGGTGGAGAAGAGAATAGAGAATCAATCAAGGTCAATACCACAGACTTTATACCAAACAGGAAAGATTCTCTGAGCTCTCAATCAAGCATAACTAGTCCAAAACCCTCTGTTAGCTTATCTCTAACTAGGCAGGAATCAGTCAGAAATACAGGCCCCAAGTCTGATGTTGATGGTGACCTAGATAACAATACAGAAGACGATCTTCTTTCATTGGCAATTACTACTATTGACGAAGAAAATGATATACCAACCGAAGACCCAACCGAGAACAATTCAGAGTCTGAAAGTACAAACAATCTCTCCACTCAAACAACACCCTCTACATCAGAATTATTCCCACCACCCCCTCCACCTCCACCTCCACCACCAATCATGGAATCATTATTATCCAAACCCGCCTTCACAACAAACAACAGCAACTCATCTCTCACACCTCCTCCTCCCCCACCTCCTCCCCCACCAAGCGGCTTTCCATCCAACCAAGATCCCAGCGATACTCTTACATTTGCGCCTCCACCTCCCCCATCTGGTGGAATGATGCCCCCTCCTCCACCAGGTGGATTATCCGCTGCTTTAGCACGAAAACAGATGAAACATTTACCCACTGTGAAGACACGTCAACTGCAATGGCAGAAACTGAATACTTCTACCCTACACTCTACCATATGGAAATCAACATTAGATGAAAATGATGAGGAATTGCAAGATCTATTACTGAGTGAGGGCATCTTCAATCAAATGGAAGAGGTATTTGCACAGAAAGTAATACCTCAGAAACAGGCATCCAAGAAAGAAAAGAGACCTGAGATATGTATTATTGATTCAAGAAAGGCCCATAAAATAAGTAAGTAGAAAAAAATTGACCGGCTGATACCGTTGATTGACTCCTCCCTATAGATATTTCTGTTCTTGCCAAATGCAAGAATATCTCATTCAGTGAATTCAAGAAGAAAGTGCTCTCCGTGGATGAAAAATTCTGCACAGAAGTTCTTCTTCGTAATCTATTAGTGAATGCACCTTCTCATGAAGAAACAGGCAAATTATCTGTATTCTTGCAGACAGCTTCACAAGAAGATCTGCAATATTTATCCAAACCAGATGCATTCTGTGCAGAGGTGAGATCTAATATATGCACTACTTTAATCTGATACTCATGCGTGTTTTCAATAGATAATCGGTATTGATAGATTTAAGGAACGTATTGCCAATATGTTGTTTGCCACTACTTTTAATGAGCGTATTACACAATTGAGCAGGAATATGTCCAATGTGATGGATGCATCCAATAATCTGAAAGAATCCGAAGCATGCAGAGAGTTCCTTAATGTATGTATCAATAAGCAGCACTGTCGTTAGTTAGATTCTGACTTTATTCCATTATTAGATTATCCTGATGATTGGTAACTTCTTGAATAGCACTAATTTCCAGGGTGGTGCTTTTGGTATTCGTATTGGAAGTATCAATAAGCTGGTCGACACAAGGGCAGCTAGTAATGATACCACTTTGCTTCATTTCTTGTGTACAATGGTTGAGAGTAGATTCCCATTTATAAACGATAACTTACTAGCTGATCTGGCATTGTGTGGAGAAGCCTGTCGAGGTAAGAGAACATATGGTTATGTGATAACAATTTCATCTCAACACCCCATTCTTAGTTACTATTCAGGATCTCATCAAAGACTACAATGAGCTGCGTGTTGGTCTTCAAACACTGATTCATGAACTCGATTGCCACTATGGCTCTGAGTATGATGCCCCTGACGGAGACCGATTTTCAGCAGCCATGTATGATTTCCGTGATAGGGCCATTGAGAAGTTCGATCAACTCGAGGTTCGATACACATCCATGGATATTGCCTACAAAGATGTAGTTTCATACTTTGGAGAAGATCCTAGTAACATGAAGCCGGATGAGTTTTTTGGTATCTTCCAGACGTTCATATCTAGCTGGAAGAAAGCCAAATCTGATATTGAGAAAAAGAAAGCGATGTTTGAGCAGTCTCAGAAGGCTAAATTATTCCAGGAACAACGTAAGGCCAATCTGAAGTCTAGATTGAAGATAAATGAAGGTAAATATCTACTTATAACTGCCTATGAGTGCTTACTGACTTCTTCTTAGGCACAACTGAATCAGATGATAAGGACATAATGGACAATCTATTAGAAAAACTTAGGTCGGGTGAGATGACAACGACATCTAACCGTAAGAGCCGTAGAATGTCTATAAGGGAAAGGAGAAGGACAAGGGCTGAATCGATGATGGTGAAAGCCGAGGATCTGTTGAAGCATATACAAACTGAGGAGGAGACACCGCCCTTGCCACGACCCCGGGCTGTATCCAAGCGATTTACTAGTTCTGAGCTGATGAAGAAATTGGCCTCACTTGCAGAATGATCTAATTGAATTTACTGTTTATTGCAGAATAAAATATTTTTGGGATTTAGCCAATTAATATATAAAGGGACTCCCCTTTTTAATATCTCACACGCACTACGTATTTTTTTTACCTCTAATACATTATATCTAACGTACATCTAGCTTGAAATAAACATTAAAGATGTCGAAGTTTGTTTCGATCCTTCGAGATATAAAAGATATCATACCGCTAGTAGAGAAAAATGTAGATTAGAACTCAAGTTTAAAATAAACTACAGTCGTTATAAATTCACATTCTGTATGCCCTAATTTCTAGTACATTACTATCTACCTCTTGTTTACAACTTAAGTGACAATCCAATTGGCCTTTGGTATTGTTTCTAAGAAATTCCAGAAAATCTATTTTTACTACATTTTCGTTTGTCTTCAAGCTTTTGCTTCCATCAGTCAAAGTAAGGTCAACGTCTTGTGCATTTAACCACTTACTGAAGTCCAAAGGGGGTTTAACATATAGTAGCTAATTTGTAACCTGGATCAAAAAGGTGCTCCTCTTTTGGTCGAAACATTCAACGAATATAATGTGTATTGTTGGCTGTTTCTTCAGTTATTTCTTGTTTGGATTTATAAGGTTGGCCCGCCAAAAACACGACACTTGCAGACGAGCATAGGATCATTTTGGTTACTGGTGTAGCCAAGATCGACATCAGGTGATGCTTTAAGATTTTCAAGACAAAGTTGAAGTCTTTCTTCATAAAAGGATTTGCAATAAAATATACAACTTGAATCATGTTCATGGAGCAGTGAAATGGGCCAGTTTTTTTTCGAAGCAGTGAAATGGACCCTTTTTAGACTCAAAATTTTATCATGAATATTAGATATCACTGGGGAAGATGCTAGCCGGGGTAGGGCATTATCAGATCTAGTCCGGGCGTATAGGTAAAGAAGGCAAGTAAGGTATTTTGCTTATAAGATAGAGGTAGATCTTTCTCAATGATGGCTATATCTAGGAAGAGCTGGAGAAAGTATATGCTTACTTTTTTGTACAGAAGAAAAGACCTGTATGATTCTATTAGACAGAGAGTAAAAAAAAAGGGATCAGTTGTAAGGAAGCTGCTGCTTTGTATGTAGTTAGATATGGTTAGCTGAAGTAGACACTGGACCACTTCAGAAAGCAGTTGAAAGAAGTGAATGATATTAATATCACGTATAGAATTAATAAAAGTAAACATGTTGTCTTTCTTCCTTAAATAGCCATAATTTACTCTTGTCTGTAATGCGGCTACTCCTGCTTCTTATATGTCTTTCTATTTGAAGACGCTTGAAAATAGTATAGTCATTTCAATGAATCACTCATAATTGATCACACACTAGCAGTATACAGCCTCTAAATAAACGCATCATATAAGGGCTCATGTTTTCCGTAGTGTATTTTAATAATACATGTGCAATATAACGGTCTTTAATGAAGTGGATGAATTAAGGAGAAAGAGTGTATTTACACTGGAGAGACAGTAACGGAAATTCAATTCTCATCAGGTATTTAAACCCCCAATCTCATCACCGCCAAAATCACGGGTTGGAATCTGAGTCTATACACATAAGCTAATAAAATACCCTCTCATTAATTGAAACTAGCCCATATTTTCATTGTTATTCACACTCATAGAAACACTTACCCTAGGTATTCCCAAGTTATTACTATTTACTTGTTATATAGGCACTATTTTGTATGTATCTACCATTAATACATGAAGAACTTTCTGTTCTATACCCACCCTAATCACTTGTATTTCAGTAGCATATGACCAGTAAGGAGTATAACAACCTCTTTGGAGTTTCTAATGGAGATGATATCTTTAGCCAGATACAGAAAACAGACTCGGGATCACTGACTAATCCTGGGGAAAATGGTACAACGACCAAGTCATTAGGTGATGCTTCTGCTCTGTTTGGAGGAACAGCTACTTCTGCAAACGCATCTGACTTCTTCTTCCAACCAACTACTCAACCACAACCATCAAAATTAGACGCGCCTGCTTCTTCCTCCTTCGAACAGGACACCACCCAGTTTAATTCCTCCTATGATGAAGTACCGAAGCAGAATCAACCATCTCTGACTGATGCTTATCATCCTCAGCCACATCAACCATCTGCTACTGATGCAATAGCACAGCCTTATGATTATAATGCTTATAACTCTTATGACTACAGTCAACAGCAATATCAGGGTCAGGAATATGATATGTATGCAACCAATACGGATAATCAAGATATAAGCACCCAGCAACAGCCTGAATACAGTAACCAATGGCAGGCATTTGACCCCAACGTTCACTATTACTATGATGAGCAAGGGCAATTACACTACTATGATCCCAATACCAACCAGGAATATGATATGAGTCAATATGGATATGATCAACAGGCATCAGATTATAATTATCAATATGATCCACAATATGCAGACTATTATACCCAGCAAGGTTATGATCACACCAATTATGATGCTAGTATCAATACTACTGTGAACAATGGAGTATATGATGGCACAAATAATGGATTATATGATGTATCTGCCACTAATGGAGTATATGATGCATCTGCCACTAATGGAGTATATGATGCATCTGCCACTAATGGAGTATATGATGCATCTGCCACTAATGGAGTATATGATGCATCTGCCACTATTGGAGTATATGATGCATCTGCCACTAATGGAATATATGATGCATCTGCTACTGTAAATAAGCAGGATTACGATAACACCATTACACCTACTAAAAGTTATGATCCACAGGTATTTAGTGCAACAGCAGGTGGGAATGAGAAGCATGAGATTGCCACTCTACAGAGTGATATCCAGTATAATCCAACAAATTGTGAACCTATATCTAATAATGAGGGGGTGTATTATGACCCATCAGTCATCCCTACCCGTGATAATCACATATCAGAGAATGCTATTGCTCAGATGCCTGTTCAAGATCAATCTGAACAGATTATTGGTACTCAACCACTAGCCTCCCAAGACACCCACAATCAATACCACATGGATGCATATAATCAGAATAAGAAGGACGCTTTTGCGAAAGTATCTCCTGAAGCAGAGAACGAGAATCAGAATTACTATTATATGCCTCCCATCAACAATGGCAGTCTGAATCCTTATGAGGTAACTGTATCACAACAAGAAGATATAAAAACAAAAGAATCCGAGAAAGCCACTGATATACAAAGTAATAACGATGATACATCACCAACTGTATTCAATTACGATGAGACCAATGCACCCTATGTATCATTGAATGAGAAATCATCTTATTTCACTCAATCATATGCACCTCAACATACACAAGAAACAAAGACTTCGGATAATAAGCAACGAGAGCAGAACATATATGACATGACTTCTGCATACAATGGAAATCATGATATAGCAGAAGTTCCTCTTCAAGACGAAGCATTGAATGACATGGACAATTATCGACCTCATAATGTAATAGATAGTTATAATATACATTCATACGATGTTATGGATTCATCCATAGATGATCTATTGACCAAAGTAGAAAGGATTTCAGTGACTGACCATACTTCAGAGGTGGTCCATCCATCACACTCTGACTCTAACTATGAGCAAGATGCATCGGCCAGCACTTCTTTTGATTTCTCCAATGTGTCTTTTGCAGGAACAGACAAAAGAGAGAGTATCAGTGACACATATACTCCTATGAACATTTCTAATTCAACATCTGATATAGATATGGGTGGATCCTACCGATCCCCTCCCACCGGTACAATTTCAGATAATCAATCGATGTTCTCTCAAACAGCATCTACAAGTGTCTCTGAAAGCTTTGTTTCGGGCCCTCCCAGAAGTATTCCCGGTAGTGTTGCATCTGCTCCTCCAAGAAGTATCTCTGGCGGTACTATTTCTGCTCCTCCTAGAAGTCTATCCAATGATGCTGTCTCTGTCTCTACTAGGAGTATGTCTCATGATGCTACTTCTGGTCCCCCTAGAAATTTTTCTGGAGGTAACTTCTCCGCTCCCCCTAGAAGTGTCTCCAATGATGCCGTTTCTGGTCCCCCTAGAGGTATCTCTAATGATGCAGTCTCTGGTCCCCCTAGAAGTGTTTCCGATGGATTGGTCTCTGCTCCTCCCAGAAGTGCCTCTAATCCTTCGATAAATGACTTCAAGACAAACTATTCTATGAAAGAGGAATACAGCTATCAATCATTCTCTTCCAATACTCTATTAGCCAATATGGCAGAACAGAAATCCATGCATCGCTCTAACAATGTCATGACACCAGATCGTCGTAGTTCACCATCCCCTTTCGCCTACAACAGTAAACCCATCGAGCGATCAGCAACTGTTCCACCCCCTATGACAGAACGTAGTGAGTCTCCCAAACCAGCTTTAATATCCTGTCCTGATCCTCAATGTGAAGGTGAGAATAAGCCTAAAGCCAAGTTTTGCTGTGAATGTGGCCGTCCTCTCGCAGGCATTTCACGCTCAACTACACCTAGTGCCAATCTATATAATTCTTCGTTCAGTACACTTGCTATGGACAATGGATATCATGGTAAATATGACGAACTAAGCTTGGATCCATTAAATCGTAACATGGCACCGCCCTTTGGATCCAATGGTAAGATAGTTGCAATGACAAACCAATTGAGATAGAATATTCAATCATTATGAGTAGTTTTAGATGGCAAGAAGAATGCATTGATATCAAAACTGAAGGAATATCCAGGCACCACATTGTTTGACAAGTACTCAACCATAGATAGAAAGCAAGAAGAAGCAGGAAAGTATATTCGTAAGCGAATAGAAGAGTTTGAACAACAAGATGAGGATAAAGATAAGATATTGTTATGGAGAATAGTTGAGTTGATGATAAATGTACAGATGGATGATGAGTAAGATGGTTCACGATATAAGCTTCTATCCAATTCTGACAATGACTTTTTCTCAGGACATCCTTAAACCAGTCGATCATTGCATTGCTATCACATAGTGACAGTGCTGAGCAAATGGATTCGGGAGACTCAGATAACAAATCAAAATTAGATATTTTACAGGACTATTTAGTCAAGGGTGATCGTGAGGGATGCTGTCAGTTTGCAATGGAAAATGATCTATGGTCACATGCATTTATTATCAGTCATGGAACACACACAGACCTCTTTCAGCGTGTGGCCCGAGGGTTTATTGATAAACAATTATCCTCCCCATCTGAAGAAGTAGTACCCGATATTCCCAAGAATAGGAAGATGTTACGAATGCTCTACGCTATGTTTAGTGGAAATGAATCAGATGCCGGTAAATCAGATGAGGGTTGTGTTTCTTACAACAAGTATTGATTTCTTTCAAAACTTTTAGTATCTGAACTGGTCAGGACCTCTGATGATGATCACTCTTCTTCCTCAATCATCAAAGATTGGAAGGAAGCACTTGCCTTGATCTTAGCCAATAGTACTACAAATAGTCAGGCGGTTATTTCTTCATTGGGTGATGCACTGTATCAACAAGGGCTGGTCTATGCACCATCTATCTGGTTAGTCTAGTTGCTACTAAACATCCATATGATATGTAACCATTTCAATCTGTCCATAAATAGCTATATTCTGTCACCCCAAGTATCCTTGAAACCAAGACTAGAATCTGGCCATGCACCATTCAGCCTATTATCAGTTCATGGCACAGGTATTCCTTCTGATACAGATGTATTCTATTTGGCGGAATTATATGAGATGAGCCTTATCAGCAAGGGTAAACAAGATGAGGCTGTTGATGTACAAGATTATAAATTGGTACATGCTTGGTGGTTATCTGATTTAGGGTACACGGATGAAGCTCAGGATTATTGTGAGGCCATTTCTAAAGTTATTGGATCATCCGATACACCTGAGACTAAACTAGAAAGCATCAAGCAGATTGGTGAGCAGGATCTATTGGGACTGGCAGCCAGGTAAGAATGAGGAGAAGGATAACAAAGAGTAGTTTCATTGTTATTTATTTGTATTTATTGAAATGGTTTTCATAGCAATTCCCTCTACTCCTTATTAACAAAAGATACCTTTAATACGTTAATACATTCTATACAAGGCAAGATGACAGCGAAAAGTAGTAATGATCTGTACTCTGTTGGTAGTGTAGCCTGATTCACTTTTTTAATTTTAAACGCTCATTCTTCTATTTCACAATACAGCTGATAATACAACCCATACGGCGGAGGATACATCACAGGATATGTACCAGCCTATGAATGGGTATAATTACGGTTATCAGTATGGACAAATTGAGCACACTGAGAGTGGTCCTCATCAGGAAGTTACACCATCAAAGCACCAAACACAGCCATCCACTTTCCCAATGCACAAGGGTATTCAATCACCCTTCCAGAGTAACAATATGGCTCCAGATAGTATGAAACCTATTCAGTCCCCTTTCGGAACTCAACCTGCTTATGGACAAGTACCATCCTATGCCGAGAACAATAGTCCCTCATGGTGGAATTCAGGGAATAAAACCAATGATTCCCCTGCCCATGATTCCACATCTTATGAGCCTTATGAGAGCACGAATAGTTATGAACCAGCCACTTCTTATCAACCGGATGTCTATGCACCTCCGAATACATCTTTGACGAATGAGCCCAATGATGAAGATGATATTTTAGGTTTGGGTAACTCATCACGTAATAAGAAGGGACCAGAAACATCCGATGATACCAAAAAGGAAGTCGAGGAAGATAAAGAGGATCCCAAACAGGACAAAAAGGAAACAGGTAAAGTGGTGGTTTTATAATAACTTCGTGTAAACTAACCTATACCTTCCAACAGGAGGTGGTTGGGGCATATTCTCATTGTTTTCTCGAAAGGAGAAAGAGACTAAAGAAGATGAGAAGAAGCCGGTGAAGGCTAATCTGGGTGAAGAGAGCTCATTCTATTACGATGAGAAAGAGAAGAGATGGGTGAACAAAAAGGTAAGGAATTATCTAATGTGAATGAGTCTTAGCCTAAATGCTTATCGTATTTGTCTAGAATGATGTGAAGCCTGTCGCTGCTACTCCCCCTCCCCCTCCCAGAAGTACCCAGCCTGTCCAATCGAGTCCATTGGGCCCACCCATTCAATCCAGACCCAATAGTGTCCCACCCAGTATTCAATCTGCCCCCATTCCCAATAACACTCCTCCCATGAGTGGTTCTCCTACTGCAGGTCCTCCCGTTGCAGGCACACCCTCTTTCAACACCCCGCCCACATCAAGAAGGGCAGGTGGTGCAGGTGGTAGAAAACCAATGCGTTCTCGTTATGTCGATGTTCTCAATAATCAATAATATTACAATAAACACATATATATTTATATACTCGCTTTATTTTTTTATAACAGGCTCAAAGTGACAGAACAGTGGCAGGAGTGGTTTCTGTTTCCTGGCTGTTGTTTTCTTCAGTGGAAAAAGGATAGGATAGACTGCTCTCTTCCGTATTACTCAGATTGATTATATGATAATCTTCTTTGAAGAGTGACTGATGTACATATTGCTGCAGTTGTTGTGGGGTCCACCCAGATTCAATGGCATGTCCAATACCACCTCTTCTTTCAATCTCCTTCTCTAATAGCACATTTGTCTTCTTAATGGCTAATCGATAGGCAAATATATCCTTATGTTGTTGCTTAATCGTCTCCAATTCATTCTCCAAAACAGCCTCTAATTCTTCAAAGTATTGCATCTTAATCTCCAGTTTCTTTACTTCTGTATCAATGACAGAATGTACCAATCTTCTGATTTCTCTTTCTTCAATTAGTGATAGTGACCTGGCCTTGGCTGCTGCTGACCCTAGAGCAACTGAAGCTGCCTTTTCAATAGATGTTCGTGGTTTTTTCACTTTATGTTCATCCTCTGTTTCCATCTCTTCCAGATCCTGTCCCTTCTTCCTCTTTATTTGTTCCTGACAAGCAATAGCAGCATCAGCAGCAGCAGAGGCCACTTTGGGATCAACAGCAGATGCAAGGAATGCAAGGATAGACATGACTGGATTATCTGCTTGTGAAAATGGTGTTCGCTTATGTTCCAATACAACATTACTGTTATCATCGTCCCCGAATGAGGTCAATTTGTTCCTATAAGGTTCATCAATGGGCAATTGTAAGAAGTGGTATAAACACTGATCCCTTGTTTTTGTGCCAACATGTTCAGCTATTGTGTTCCAATCCTCATCATACAGTTCAATGGCTTCCAATAACAGCAGAGTTTCTTCATCAGACCATGCTAACTGATCTTCATTTCCATGCTTGAATGCAGCAGGTTCATAGCGAATAAAATCACTGCTGAAGCAGGTAGAAGGGAATCTACCTTCCTTGTAGCAGAATGGACATAGTTCCATGTTCTTTACTTTAAGACTGTGGTATCTTTCTCTTGTACAATCTACACCACAAGTAGTACAAAAGTACTCTTTGTTATCTTTATTGTTTGCTGATTCAAATACCTTCTGTCGTAATTCAACATTCATTTGATCTTTGGATGTGGTTATGGGTTTAATACTTGGCTTAAAGGGTGTTAAACCACGGGGTGTATCTGCAGTGACTCTGAAATGACCTGTGAAGGGTGGACCCATAGTGGAAGGCCATGTAGAAGGATCACACTAACGAAAAGAGAAAGTTAATACAAACAATATCACTCCCCCCCCCTTCTCTTCTTTTCTTACTTCGTTATTGATCAATCCCCACTGTTCTAAAAATGCATGGACTCTCATGATAGCACAGACATCACCTGCGAGGTTTCTACGACAAGCAGTTACAGCTAAATATTCTTTTGGATTAAGTCGATAGGTGTTGATCATGAAGTCACGGTAATCTTTATAGATTGTCTCTGTTTTGGAGGGATTGGTATTGGTAAAGAATTCAGGTAATGACACACGTTCAATGTTATGAATAGTAGTCATATCAAACCAGGATGCATAACTGGGTATAGTTACAGCCTTTGTCTGATCCTTCAAGTATTGACGTGCTTCTATTTCACTCTTCATAGGTAGAACAGTCATTCCTTCTATTTTATCGTCTAATGTCTTTCCTTTGGAATAATCTAGTTCCATGTGTGTATCTCCTTGTAGTTTTTCAGATGATTCTGCTGATGTGTCCAATACAAACTGTTTGTGGGTGGATTCAGTAGTCATGTTGTAACTTGTGTTGATATGATCAGGGGATTCCCTGTTTGTCTCTGTTGGATTGAGAGGTAAAGTTGGTTTATTGTTTAATGAATCTTCCATATTTCATATAGAGTTATATGCTTATGTATGTATGTATGTATAATGTATGTAACGTATGTAGTTTTTTTTTTATTTTATTATACAAATATCAATCCAGTCACTTACCCCCAATGCCCACACACACACTTTCTCTCTCTCTCCTCTCCCCGCCCCTTCCCTTCTCCCACCCCATCCAATCATATCATGGCTTGCGTCATTCCTAATTGGAAGTAGCTATTTCCCCCGACTATGAGAAGAGGGTGAGTAAACAGACAGATAGATCCATACTTGAGTATGTTCTCTGTACTGTAGGTAGGACAGTGATATTCTATTCTGTAAGATATGTATTATCGATTGAGAAATAACATGTGATACATACAATACTTCTTGTGACCCATAAGACAATACGTACCCCTTCATTTAGATTGGGTTGGAATAGTGTCGTCCACCCCCATCCAGAGCAGAATATACAGACTTCCACAGCCAAGAGAATAGAGAAGAGTATCCCCAATCACCTGATGATTACTGTATGGATACATATATTTGCATAGCGTCTGTATTATTTATTTGTCAGCTACTTGCAGAACAATATCATGGACACATTTATAAATATCTCATAGAAGATAAGGCAATCTTAAGCTTATATCTAATAATAGCACAAACATCATAATTAGAAAAACGTGTCATTAATTAAGCCAAACGTCATCTATGTCTATTCAACGTTAATCGTACAGTGTCTGTACCCTTCTTTCTATAATTACAGGAGAGGAGAGTAACATTCTCCTGTCATACAGGCAAATACCCTTATCAACCAACATCATGTATGCAGAACATGCTGACCTACAGATGAATCCGAGTGAAAGTAGCCAAGAGTATATCAACGCGCTTAGAGAACTCTTCATATGCTGGCTAAACTGAATACCCAGTATACGAATCACTCAGGTATTTCCATAAAAAGGAGAGGATTCAATATAACCCACTGTCCTCCCCTTCTCATTCAATCAACTAATAATAGACTTTATTGATAGACAGATATAGGGTAGATCAAGATCAATAACAGTCTCTGTCAATATATTACTAATACGTGAAGATAAGTCATTACCAACTATAGAAAATAGTTGCTCTGTTCTTCCAAAGAGATTGTCTTGAAGACTACCTTTTTTGGGCCAACACACTGCACCAAAAGTCCGATCTTGACTTGACCCACTCTCTCGACGTGTATGGATGACAGTGAACTCAAGTCATGTTCTTCTTCCTCATTCTTGGAATAATTTTGATTCAGTTTTAAAGTCAAGTATCTTACGTTTATATTGGACATCAACATTGTCTATTCATCTTACAGTTTCCCAATGAGAAATCAAAGAATGAACATCTTATGGACATAGGATACGTGTCCATTATTTCAACCTAATCTTCCTTGCACTGTAAATAGAAAGTTTACTCAGCAGAGTGTGTCTATATATAACTTCATTGACAGAGATAATAACAACTGGTTAAACACTATACCCCTTTTCCTTCCTCATCAATGAGAGTCATTGAGTATCTATTGAGTTCAAAATTTCACATGGATTTGGAGCCATGGTTGATTGCATTCAGAGGATATATACTCTGATGCTGAAACACGTGAAACATACCATTTGACAATGAACGCTGTACGAAGTTGTAATCTATTAGAGTAATTGGGCATAGTAGAGTGGCTCTGATTGTTTTGTTCTGATACTTATTAGGGGATGATTAATCACAATTATGCTGGAGAGAGATGTTCCTCAAGTAAAACTGGTCTGTCCATGAGGTCCCGATGATGATCTGTGACCAATAAATGGAAGTGCAAAATAGCAAGTAAAGTAATGCAACAAATAGGAGTGGATTAGACTTAACGATGATATTGTATAATGGCACTGTTGTTGCAATACTGTGATATCAATCCAATATGACTGGTGTTTCAAGAAACACCTTATTCTGACTGTTTGTTTGTTTGTTTGTTTGAATTCATTAATGACTTTAAGGAAATGTATACTTGGTATTAATTTAAGTAGGAGATACAGACCGGGAATTATCCAATGAAGCCCTTTTGGCTCATGAATGATCAATTGTGAATTGACAAGGGAATTCAGAATGACAGACGGAGTATCAATATACAATGTGAACAAGGTCTCAAATTAATCTATAAATATATTTCATAGTTACTAGGTAATAAATGAGTAAAAAGCGGGTTACTATGAAGTTGATATGGTAACCGAGAAGATCAAAGTCAAAAATAATAATAATTCTAAAGTGACCATATATGTCTTATTCTGTTGAATAGGATAAGCAGATGGATTGTTACCTTTAATATATACACGTATACACAGATAAATAATATATATATATATACTCTATATCCATATTAGTATGATAGGAAGGGGGATATATTATTCTAGTGCCTGGGTGGTACATGAGAATACCATTATCAGTTGCATTCTTGTCACTCCACACACACACACACTTTGACTGTTCTCTCTATTTGAGATCTTATCAGTCTCTTTTATTTATCTCTCTTTTGCTTGGTTCGCTCAATAAAATTAAAAAAGAATAAATTAACGTGAGTCTAAAAATAAGAAAGGAAGAATCTAGATTCAAGTGGGTTGGGATGATCGCCACAAGAATAAATATAAATATCAACTTTTGAACAGTTTAATTTCACCTTCTTTTTCTTCTTTATCCCACAACGCAACTCACCAAAGAGACAAACACCACTCAAATACTCAATATTACAATGCTTCAATTCTGGAATGACTGGAAACGAAAAGGCAATAATAAGATGGATGAAGAACTGAACACTGAAATGGCCCGTACTTATTCCATGATTTCAGACAATTCTACACCTTCAAATTGGAGTATAGATTGGAATGAAACCAAGAGAACTCTATCTTTCAAAGAGGACTATGTATCCTTTCCTAGTCTCGAAACCATGGCAACAGCTGACAGTCAATGTTCAAATTAAACATTATCACACATCTCTCTTTATATCCATTGCGTATATACGCTTGCATCTTGTCATCCCTTTCTTACTTATAACTGTATATATTCACCCTTCAAATACCATTTCTATCATCTTCATATCTCTTTTATAGCTGTCTTTCCCTTACTTTAATAACAATTAATAACATCAAACATTAACCATAATAATATCGACGATCCTTCAAATATGTATTCTGCTTTCTTATGTCAAAACTATTAAATAATAATAATAATAATAATAATAATAATAATAATCTCTGTATCTACATGTGTGTGTGTGTGTTAGTAATCATAATGGGTATCACTACCCCAGAGTGTTAATTATATAATCCGATACATGTCACCCCCGATTGAATATTAAGCAGACCAATAACATTGTGTATGCTTAATGTGATACTAAACACACAGTGTACCTGTATATCCTAAATAAATAAAAAAGGGCGGGGGGAATAGAGCACCACGAGACAGTCTATAGAATGACTCCATTATTCTCAATATGAAATAGTGTGTGTATTTTACAACAAGATTGATATGTATCTACTGAATAGGGTTTTATCTTATTAGTTAAGGGGAACGACACAGGGCTTTTTTCTTGGGGTTTATTTCTGTCAAAGCACATTGTGTACTTCTTAATTGGCATAAAACCTTCTCCGAAGCAACCACGGATCCCGAAGTTGATGTTACCATGGCATTATGTACTTGCAATCCTTCATTACAACACAATTGATACCAGGAGACATAAGAAGAAAGATGAGATGAGATCATATTGGTTATAGAGAATGAATATCTTGGTACTGGCTTCTATCCTACAATGGTATGACAATGAGATGGGATAATCAAATGCACCAAGAAATAGTTTTCATGCAGTTGAGAAATAAGAATACAACTATTGGTGCTATAATTAACTAACTGCTTATCATTATACATAAACAAGTCATAACCAAGTAAAATGAGATAATGCTTCCTAGGTTCATATCAAAATCCCCCATCGGATACTTTCATAGTCTATTTATGGATGTATACAGTGTTTCCTACTACTGAAAATATTGGTCAATTTTTTAATTTTAATTGGTCATTTCTTTGAACATCAAATTGCCCACTTTCGGATATTAATTGATTATTTTCTTAGCTTTCATTGGCTATTCATATTCCATAACCAATACATCAGCTTGTGATTGGTTAGTATTCAACTTATAATTTCCGCTACAAAAAAAAGTATTCAACTTATAACCAATATCATCTTGTCGTTGTACTACACTTTGATAGCTAAGAATAATACCTTTATTGATTATGTTTGATACCTACGCAACATGGAATAACATTAGCTTGTCTTTCTTTTATAAAGGAAAACCTTTGCAGTAATGGGCAGAATAATGTTATATTATTGATCATAACAGAATCATAGAAGCCACCAAGACTGTTCCTCTCCCTCCTCTGGTGGCAATTGCCCATTTCTTCCCTTCAAAAAAGTTTTCATTGCTAGCATCTGAATAGAGAGACGATACTACATTACAAACACTCTATACAATTGCTGAAGAACAAACAGTGACCAGACTCGCCGCAGAGCAATCAACTTCTGAGGTGTTACCTGAGGTTTACAATCAAACCAATTCAAATCTATTGCCTGATATCCTTTTGAAAAAGCGCCTACTCGCATATGCTCTCTGTACCCAGACATGTAAATACAAGTGTACAAAAAGAAACAAAGCATTTGTAGAGTCTATGTCACCACCACCCGAATTATCAGATGAAAAGCATGATGTAAGAGATCAGCTCTGCTATTGGTATTCTTCGTGAAGAGATCAATGAACCCAAAAGAGATGTAAGCAGTTCGAGTAAAATATAGGTAGAATAGACTGGGAAACCAGGTCACAAAGCAGGCAAAAGGAAAAGGGTTTTTTTTGGTTCTAATTCCAGCAGCCCAAGTCTGAAGACTGCATTTTATTAATAGTGTTTATAAGATATGTCAAAATAAAGTTATAAATTTATAGACAAAGGATTTGCTGATGAATATCAGTCTGTTTTCGGTATAAAGTAAACGGATCTTTTATAGCTAATCATTCTAACTTATCTTCAAATATATTTATACTGTGTGTGTGTGTGTGATAGTATATTATTCCTGCATAGAAGAAGAACAATCTATTTGATAAATAAGATAATGTCAAATATGACACTGGAAACACCAATGCCCAAACAGGATCCATCAAAGACACAACAAGAGAAGGAAACTTATGATACAAAAGACAAGTTAGACCATCCTTACTTTCTGGATGTGTCAAATGATATTTACAAAGAGGACTACTCGGCTAATGAGTTGGTTCTATCTGTTAAAAGTCTGAATCTATCCGGAGTAACTCATATCATGCCTTATTGTGCTTAGAAGATAGCACCGTTAATAAAAATAATTCACCCAAAAGAAACTAAGCCACTGAGGTTTTATTTTTTTGGCACCTTACCCACTAATAAACCATAAAAGGGGAGGGAACTCTATCTTCATACATACATTATTCTTCATATGGGATATAAGAAGAAGAGAGGAGGAGGAAAGAGAGAACAAGAGAAGGTTTATATCTCTAATGACTTGGTTACAGTATACTCTTTATTCACTTCATTCTAATACTATTAGCTCGCTGCTGTGAAGGAGTGGCAGGAAAGAAAGGGATTTGATCCCATTGAAAGAAACAATGAGAAGTTCAGACGGTATTATAAAGTGAGTACGTACAGGAGTACTTAAACCATAAGGTACTCATGTGTTTGTTGATAGAGTCAGAAACTATTATCTGACGAGGAGTTTGAGGAATTCTATCAGCAACTGAAGATCATCCTTCCTAGCACATTTAGAATAACAGGTTCTAAGAGGTATACATATTTGTTTATTGTTTGGGTAGAATCCCCATTTCTAATATATTCTATAGTACTGTTGATGAAATAGCAAAAGTAGTGAAAGAGAAATACGTTGATCATATGCATAATATCACTATTGATGGAGAACAGATAGAACCACCTAGCTCTTTACCTTGGTATCCAAATAATCTCGCCTGGAAGATCAATGTTCCTCGCTTGGTTATCCGAAAATCCCCTGAATTTAATGAATTTCATAAGTTCATTGTGGCAGAAACAGAAGCAGTAAGTACTCACACACATACACACATATAGGGAAATAGAAGGGTGCTGAAGTATCTATTTTATCAGGGTAATATCAGTAGACAGGAGGCCGTCAGCATGGTTCCTCCTCTTCTCATGGACATAAAGCCCCATCAATGGGTATTGGACATGTGTGCTGCCCCTGGATCCAAAACTGCTCAAATCATTGAAGCCATTCACTTCAATGACAAGTTAAATGAAATGCCAGGTACGTCATCAGTTAATAACAATAGGGAGTAGTTGCATGACTACTACGTTATTTTTTACTTAATCAATGTATACTTACATAATGAATGATATCAACCTCTCTAGTTGGCTTGGTTGTTGCTAATGATGCCAACTATAAGCGTAGTCATATGTTGATCCATCAATTGAAACGTCTTCAATCTCCTTGTTTCATGGCCACCAACCATGATGCTGCTCATTTGCCCAACATCCATGTTCGTACAGATGAAATATCCAAGGATGCTGAACCTTTACCTTGGCAATTTGACCGTGTTCTCTGCGATGTCCCTTGTAGCGGTGATGGAACCATCCGTAAGAATGAAAGGATCTGGAGCAATTGGTCTCCTCTCATGGGTATCTCTCTTCATAGTACTCAGGTTCAAATATTCCATCGAGGCTGTCAACTGCTCAAGATGGGTGGTCGTGTCGTATATTCAACTTGTTCATTTAACCCTATTGAAAATGAGGCTGTGGTTGCCGAAGTTCTGCGTCAAACTAAGGGTGCGATCAGGTTATTGGATGTCTCTAAGGAGCTTCCTGAATTGAAACGTAAGCCCGGCCTTAAAACATGGATAGTAACCAATAGAGAAGGTGTAGTGATCAAAGATATGAGTGAAAACACTGAAACTGACCCCAAGAAAAAGTTGCCTGCCTCAGTTTTCCCTCCTACTCCCCAGGAAGCCGATCAAATGAACCTGGATAGATGTGTTCGTATCTATCCTCATCAACAGGATACAGGTGGTTTCTTTATTGCTGTATTTGAGAAGGTGGGTCCTTTGACTCCCGGTGATCGTTTACGTATAGCTCTTAAACAAGGGCAGAAAGTGACTGAGGCTGATGTCACCACTGCAGAGGATATCCCTCCTGCTAAACGTCCTGTAGAAGAAGAGGAAGACATCATCACCAAGAAAGCAAAGACTATCGCCGAGGACAATGCTGTCAGCGAAACTGAAGTACAGCCAGAGGAATCAAAGGTAACTTTGAAGGAAAGACGTAATGCCCCTAAAGAAGCACCCTTTGAGATGATGCCTGCTGAATCCACTGATCTCACTGAGATTACCAAATTCTACGGACTAGATAGCAATTTCCCCCGTGATCAGTTCTTGCTGCGTTCGGGAGAAAATGCTAAAAACCGCAGTATTTACTTTGTATCCAAGGCTGTGAAAGCCGTATTGGAATCTAAAGATTTTCATCGTCTTCAAACTGTAAATACCGGTGTTCGTTTATTTGTCCACCAAAACTCCGTAGAGCGTAATCCCTTCAGACTGACAAGTGAAGGTTTATCTTTAATCAACCCTGTGTTGAGTAACAAGCGTCGTCTCTATATTTCAACTGTTGAGCTTAAGACTTTATTAGTCAAAGCTTTCCCTAGATTTGAAGAATTCTCTGATGCTATCCGGGAAGACCTTAAGAAGATGGAACCTGGTTGTTGTGTGGCCCATATTGACTTCACTGACAAGAAGGACCGAAATCTCATAGTACCAATGATCCTTCCTGTCTGGAGAGGAACAGATTCATTAAACGTGTTACTGAACAAAATAGATAAGAAGTCTCTGTGTATGCGCTTATTTGATATCATACCCGAGTCCACACCCGAGCATCTTATTGAGAAATCTCATGAGCATCACTTACGTCGGGAAAGGGATTTAAAGAAAGCATCAATGAGTGAAGAGAATTAAGAAACAAACCTAGTTGCCTTGTATACTGTATTGGAATTTACTGAACCGAAGAAAAAATATATCTTAGAGTCTAAAATAAAATGGCATCTACAGCCCTATAAAACAATTAAGCTTTCCATTGTTTGTGTAATTTAACATTTGACATGTTCATAGCCAGTGTTTTAATCAATAAGTATTATTAGAACATATTGTGATATATCAAAAACCACATGTACGTATATTAAGAGATTACGTATAACACACGCCTATTTGATTGAAAATACTACACTTTATTAGTTGAATTGTTTTGAATTATACGCTATATTTAGATTATATGCGTGAATAGAATGCTTGTTGATTCGCTTGTTTACTGCAACAGAGTAGTAATTGATTAAAAAAAAAGCCATTTTTTTCATATTATGTTTTCTTATATGCCAATGTTTATATCGATGAGTGTCCCTCTGCATCAGTAGGCATTGATGTTATATCGTATCTAGGCGGTGATCCCACCAAAGTTGCACTGAATTCACCATCGGAAGTTGACTTGCGACGCTGTTGCAAACATGATGGCCTTGTTACTGAAGAAGACATACCCTAAAAATTATATATACATATTAACAATGCATCTCCGTCACTTTAAATTTCTCTTGCCTGATGCACATTCTCGGTCAGCATTGTTTTATCATAATGATGATCTAAACTTGGCATAATATCATCTTCACCCTCATCTCTCCCGGATAAAGGCATATCAACAATATTTTCGACCAATCCCAACATCTCAAGTACCTCACTCTCCTCGACTGTGACACTTGCTTCCAAGTTGGAATAGGTTCTACAGAGAGGACACGAAAAACCAGGATAATTCTGGATGAGTAATGGTCGCAAACACCTGTAATGATAGACGTGGGAGCATGGGGCAATAAACAATGCTTGGAATGGTGCGATGCAGTATAAACAAATACAACACTCTTGTACTTCTTCCTTATAACCAGTATTCTTGGTGTTTGATGTTGTTTGTGATAGCTGCTGTCGCAATTGTTGAAATGCGGCTAGATTATAGGTATTCGACTGAAATTCCCGCCATTCCCGACGGTTCACTTCCAAACGCATCTTGACTGATCGATACACAGGTTCAATTCCACCTTTATAATCCACTCCTAGTTGTATCAAATCACCATCTATAATTTCATGCGCTTTGGTACTTTCTGAATTGGCTGTAGTTAACCTGATATGATTGACAAAAGTACCACTGCTTGATCCGCTATCTTTGATGTAAATCTGGGGAAATTTTTGAAAAAAAAGTCATGGTGGTGAGTCTTTTGATATCAAAGGAATCATATATATATATAAATACGTACCTTTCCATCATCTGATACCCATATCTCAGCATGATATCTACTAACCACTTTACTCTTGAATGATAGTCTATTCGGAACAGCTGCTCGGTCAGAATACCGGCCTAATTTAAGAGATGATCCACCTTTGATTAAATCACGATCAATAACATCGAACACGAAGCACCTATTAGTCATTTCAACATTAGGTATCAACTTTATGTGTATTGAATTGGGTATTTGTTCCTGGGTATTCGTGTTTACAAGAGAAGAATCACGAGAAGGTGGGCAGACAGTGTCCATATGTGTATTTCCTTCATTACTACTCTGGGAGATAGAACGCCTTAGACTAGCAAATCTCCTGGGTGGAAGTATATCATTGTTACTATCCATATTGGATGTTGAATGTGTACTTCTTAATCGCTGTATAGGAGTTGCACGTGAAGAAGAGTAATTGATGTTGAGCCCATCTAATAACATCTTATGAGAATAGAGTTGAATGAAGAAAGAAAAGGAAGAGAGAGAGAGAGAGTTTATTATATGTGTAAAAAGGGAATAGAAAATGGTTTACTTCATTAATAAGCATGGACTATTGGAGCCATACCCCATTGTAATCTTTTCATCATAATTGCCTCCTCCTTATTTTTTAAGTTGACCGTGATGGATATTACATACTTATATATATTATTATTGAAATAGTAGTGTTTATCTATTTGCATCAGTCAGAAACCTAATTATGATAACAATACAAAGTTACTTTTAAACTCATAGACATCTCTGATAATTGCTCATACCATATTTATTTTGTGCATCTCTTCTTGACTTCTTATTAGCAGCGAACATGCTCTCTAGTTTCTCTTGGTTGTTAACAGCCTGGGCAGCTAATGCCATGATATTGTTCTTCTTCAATTGCTGTTTACTTGCTGCCATCTATTTATGTACGTGTTTAATATAAGCCCTGTTTAGTGTAAATGTTTCGAAACCACTTACTGTTTGGTGTTCAAATTTAGGTGCAGCTGTCAGAGACTGTGCAGCCCTCCATTCATCACTAGGCAGAATGTCTGTCTGATTGATAGTCTTGATTTGAATATTGGATTCGCCTATGCCTCTTTTACCTATCATACGCTCCAACTATACATACGTAGTACAGCATAAGTTAGAACAAAAAGTAAAGGGGTACACAATTCATTTGAATAGACTTACTTCATCATTGACATCACCAGTCTCAGTTGACTGATCTTCATATGAATAGTATGCACTAGGATCCATTCCATATGAATACATGGCATTAGGGTCATATGCATAAGTATCCGCCGCTGTGACAGTTGGCTTTGATGTCTCTGTTGGTGGCTGGACAGTTGCTACAGTGGTCGATAGTTTCTTCTTGGGTGCTTTTGGTAAGGGTTCTTCCTTTAATTCTTTGCCTATTTAGATGAATTAGAACAAACGAGAAACAGATAGTTATTACTGTCCACTTACCAATATGGAAGAATGATCCTTTAAATGACTGTGGTATAATCACTTCCTCATTATCAATATCTGATTCAGTAGTAATAGTAGTCTTGGTGTCTTCAAGCTTTGGTTCCACTGGCGCTGCTTCTTTCTGTTTCTCTTTTGCTTTACGTGTCAAAGAAAGAGGAGTCAGTAGGGTGTTGGTAGCTAATTTGGTGGAAGGAAGGCGGGATGCATTTTTAGGTGCAGGAAGTAAGTCTGCTAGACCCACACCTCTTGTTGGTCTGGCCCGTTTCTTATCCCTCTTTTTTTCTTCTTCATCAGAGTCGTATTCTCCAGTGGGTAGATCTACATAAACTACAGCCTTTCCTTTGGGTGGAGGCAGTATGGAATTCAATGGTCGTTTTTGTGGGGTAGAATCTGTCACTGAACTATCAGAATCTGAGTCGTAGTTGGGAACCAGTGACATGATTGCGTTGAATGGATGGAAGGGGCGATGGAAATAACTTGAAGGAAAAAAAAGTAAAGATATTTCTTACCAAGTGAACTAGGGCTGGATGATGATCTCAGCCAATCAAATCAGAGGATAAGGTACGTTGAATCAATCAAAGAGATTGTGTACTCGGATGCACATGCTATTAAAGTACATAGGGAGCACATATATACATACCATTTTGTTTTAGGGCTCTTTGTGTGTGATTACACCTGTTTATGCACTATACCCTTTTACTGCACAAATTACCTGAATAATCACATAATATCTACCACTAGGATATATCCTTACAATACCCGGGCAGATTGTTTATTCTTTCATACTATGAAATCTAAACAAAGGATACATGAAGAGCATCATGCCCTAAGCATACAGGTGGTGTTCGTGAGAGTTACCAGGCGACTATTTCAATTGGCTATTGCAGTATTTTTTCAGCAGTAATTGTGACTTGTAATATAAACAGGAACAAAAAAAAGGTTGAAAAAAAAGGAAGATAAAGAAGTGGAATGAGAAGTAGTTATTTGTTCATAAGATCAAGTAGTCTGTATATAAAGTAGCAGTTCAACCGATAATAACTATGGTCAAGACTAAGAAAGAGAAGAAGATTAAGAATACTGAAGTAAAGAAAGCAGAGGAGGCTTTGACATCTCAACCCACAACACCCAATGTTGCTCCCTTTGACATCACACCCTTCAAGAATGCTGGTGGCAATATTTCTACTTATCCCATTGTATTTACCAAGGATTCCAAGTGAGTAAGACCCCACAGGCCTACTATGCTTCTCAACTAACACATGAACAAATAGATACTTTTTCAACTCAGTGGGCTCAACTATCAATGTATACAGTGTGGCCACTGGTGCTGTGGTGAAGGTATTGTCACAGTCAGTAGATAAAGGCAGCCACAAAGACACCATTACCCGTGTACTATTGAATCCTAAGAACTCCCTTCAACTTTATTCAGCAAGTTTGGATGGTACTATCAAATTATGGGATTATAGTGATGATATTCTATTAAAAACTTATAATGTAAAGGCACCTATTGAATTAATGGAAATATCTGATAGTACACCCGAATATGCCTATATAGCAGTCAAAGATCAGTCAAGAAAAGGTAAAGAGATATATAATGGAGGTTGTGGTATGTGTATTGATGACTGTTCTATAGACATACAATCCATTGTCTACCGCTATCATCTTGCCAGTAAAGTAAATGACAGTAAACTTCGTCAGATAGCTACTTCACAGAAATGTCTATCCATGGATGTCTCCCAAGATGGACAATATGTAGCAGTGGCTGATAAATATTCCGTCTATGTATGGGCAGTGGATGAGGAAGAGGAGGATGTGGATGAGTCTCAGCTGGTGATTCACAAGATGACCGAGAAAGTAACATCAGTCAAATTCCATCCATTCAAACCTATGTTGGCTGTGGGAGATTGTGATGGTCAGATCTATTGTATCGATAACTATAAATCAACAGAGAATATCAGATCTCTCTTCCATTGGCATCACTTGCCTGTAAGTTGTCTTCATTTCATGGTCGATGGCTCCTATCTATTATCTGGTGGTGAAGAAGCAGTACTGGTCATCTGGCAGTTGGAAACAGGTCATAAGCAGTTCATACCTAGATTAGGAGGTCCTATTTCTTCTATTGCCATATCTCCCAGCCAGAGATTTTACTGTATCGGGTTGGATGATAACTCCATTCGATTAATCAACACGATCACTAATAATATTGAACAGGTCATTCAGGGTGTTCAATATGGTAAGTTTTCATAATGATATTGACTAGTAATGTATCATTAACACAATCTCTTGTTTATTGTAGCCAAATTGAATCACAAGAATAACCCACTTTCTACTGGTATCATTGTTGAACCTCGTAATCAACATGTGGTATTGAATGGTGTTCAAGGCAGCATCCAGTTCTATGACCCTATCGCTGATCGTCATATCATGGATGTCGGTGTCATTCCCATGAATCGTATCAGTCGTGGTGGTGATAAAGAGATCATCTATGCCAATATATCACATGTTGCCTTTTTACCAAGTGGGGAATGGATGGCCACTGTGGATACTCGTGATGATAAAATCACTACATTTGAATTGTTCTTGAAGTTCTGGAAATGGGATCCTGATACCCAGGCATATCAACTTCTCACACGTGTCGATAACCCTCACTCCAAACCTATCACTTCTGTCACCTTCAATCCTGTTTCCCGATATGGACCTATGGCCGTCACTACATCTGAGGATAAGACATTCAAAGTATGGAGTCTGAATAACGCCTGGACATGTCGCTCTGTAGGTGTTTACCGTGACTGTATTCCTAGAACAGCAGCATTCTCTGAGGATGGAAGTATTCTCGCTGTTGCATTTGATCAGATCATTACCATTTGGGATCCTTACTCCAATTCTATTCAGACCATTCTTACTCAACCTGAACCAGTGATGATCGATAGATTGCAGTTTATGGGTGAAGGATCACCTTACTTAATTGCCGCTTCTAAAACGCATTTCTACGTATGGAATATGTTAACATGCCTGGTGTGGTGGAGTTATAAGATATCAGTTGATCATTTCGCAGTTGACCCAGTATCCAATCATTTTGTAGTTATCCTCAATTCTCCAAATAAATGCAGTTCCCTCGCTATCGTATTCAATCCCAAATCATCAGTGCCTGTAGCCATTCAGCAATTAAGGCACGGATGTCTGTCAGTAGCATGGATTCCCAAAGAACTCAACACGGATCATCAATCACCAATCTCCAGCTCTATTCTCATCTTCAACCAAAACTTTGAGTTCAACATATATCAATTGAAATCATTACAAAGACCACAGCAGTCAATCAAGAATGTAGAGACTCACAGCACATTATTAGAAAAGGATAATCAACCCAACCTACTCGATGGGATCTATGGAAAGCGCACAAATGAACGTGAGACAGATGAGCAGGCCCATATACGTCTCAGAACAGTGGAAGCAATGCGACAAGAAGCCATATCAACCCTCAAGAAAGAAGGTAAATCGAAACAGAAAGAAGATGGCTCTGTTCTGTCTGCGCCCAGTCATGTTCTCCCTGATGTAGAATCAGCTTTCGAGACATTTATGGAGTCTCTTATGCAATTAAGAATACAAGGCAGAGAATCAGCACCGATGGCTATGGATGTTGATGTAAAGGTCGAAGATAACAAAGTCTATTTAGAAGACTCTTCAATAGAAGTCAATATCACACAACAACCCCAGGAAGACTTCCCTTCATTATGTAATTATTTCTCAAAAGCATTAGGTAATGTGTAATGATAAAATAGATAGATTCATGTAACTGAAATTGATATATCATGCTCTCATTTCAATAGACAAAAAAGTTGTTCCCGCCACAAGTACCAAACAAGCAGACTCATCTTCTGATGAACAGGATGACTCTGATGAAGATGATGCTGCCGCCATTGAATGGTAAAGTCATCTTCAGAGAATGTCATATCATTCATTTCCCCCCTTAAAAATAGAAATAATAAAATTGATCTTCTACGGAATGTTTTTTTTAAAAGAGAAGTGTCTAATGATAAGCATTTTGTACTTGGTGAAGGATGTATAAAAAGACAATAAGAGAAAATACAATCATTATTTAGAAAAGGGAGTCTATTATTGACGCAGATACGAAACTCCTTTATGAGAATGTAAGTATTAGAAGATAACTGTATCTAGAAGATCACTCCTTAAGTGTATAAGCGTAAGTTGATGTTCATTTACAAAACGAGTGAGATCATGTGGAAATAGGACATCTATAACTCGGGATTCCGAGGTGTAATGTGTAACTTTATAATGATCAAAATGCACTATTGGTCTTTCCCTACAGATAGTTTCCTTATTGATTTTACTTTCAAAAATACCATTCATTTTTCTCATCGATAACCCTAATGCACAGGATTGTTAGATGTCTACATCGGATCTCACAGGTTGAATCAGCACTTCACTAGGCATCCGTGATTTAGCTGTGATTTACCGTTTGCATCTCTTAGTCCGAGAAGACATTGCAAAAAATGCAAATATATCGAGATGGATGACTTGGATCATCGAAAAAACAACTCCAAACTGAGATTACTTTCCGCCTGAATCCTCGATGTTGTACACTCCTGGCTCCATAACTTACACCAAGATTGAGTTACTGTCACTCTTGCCCAAATTTCAATCACAGGCTAATAGGATCTGTTCTAAATAAAGAAGTAAAAAAGGATAATCTTTTTCACTAGATATCCACTTCTGAGGGCAAGCATTGATCTCTAGATGGAATCTATATTGGGTATCTGCATCGATGAAGTATTAATACTTGAGATGGATATATAGGTATTCAGTTAAATATAGATAGAACTATAGAACATTTAAACATCACATTTCCCATGGATGTAGTTGTAATCGAAGTTTGCCACCTAGAAGCCCCTGGATTGGACTATTCCTGTAGTAATACAATGATCATATACTCTGCCCTATTCTATTTCCACGCACTATTCGACTTACTCTATAGCAAGATAAATAAAAAGATATATCAACAGCAGTATATCAGCCTATCCTATGACATGTGTCTGAATCATAAAGTCGCCTGGGTAATTTATTCAGGGTTAAGTAATCTATATCGATATATGCGTGATTAATGCCCAGGCAGAAGTTATTTATACTTGAGAAAGATAATTAAGGTTGCCTTTCCTTTTGATGCATCCTATTTTTTACTCTTCATCCAGCCACCTGATATGATCACGGACTCACTCATAAAATGAAAAGAATGTCATAGGATTCAACTGAAGACCAAGGGTTAGAGACAATAGAACAAAAAAAATTCATTCTAAAGTGTATGTATGTAAGATTTTTTTTTTTTATTATTTTATATCATAAGTTTGTACGAAATGAAATATGTAAGCAGGAAATGGAAGAAGTGGGGGGAAATAGAAGATAAATAACAATAGAAAGCAAAAGGGTAAATAGTAGTATAAATAAAGAGGAAACAGGTATTTATGAAGGGAATACTTTGGTGACAGAGTTAATGGCTGTACGTCTACAGTTGCCCCATTGTGTTTCCAGATCATTAATCCAACTCAATACAATAGTCAGACGATCAACAAGAGAGTATTTGTCGAGGATACTGTACCTATCACTGTTGCTGACAGGAAGAACAATGGCTGACCACCAACATAGGGCAACAGGGTTCTCAACGGGAGGTAATGGGCCATGGAGACCCTGAACAGATTCTAACCAGACAGGGCCAAGAAGTCCTTCAACTGCACTGCAGAAAGAAGTAGATGGTGTGCTGTGGGCTAATTGGCTGATGAAATTATGTATACGATTAGCTAATCTGATGGCATGTGTATCTTGGGCATAATCATAAGAGGGTTCCATAAATGAACTAGATAATGATGCTTTGGGTGAAGAAGATGGTGAAGTGACAGGGGTATTCATAGATGAGGTAGTACGGGAATGTGCAGTAGTGTATTCTGTCCAATGCTTCTTCTTTTGATAGATGGTTTCATACATCATTTCTAAATCTTCTTTTTCTTCTAAACGTATGGTGATGTTGGCAGTTGTAATCAAATCAGATTCATTAATTATTTCATCCACTTGAAATCTGTCCAATCCAACAATGTCAATCAGAATGTCGTTGTTGACGAGTTCGAAAGAGACAATCTTGACAATCGTACCAAAATGACCAGATTTTGTTTTTGTTTTACCAAGCATAGCTAATGATAGGCATCCATAGTCTGAGCATGATAAAAGTGAGTTTTTGAAGGCTATTTGACCAAAGCCAGCGTAGATGGGCAAGCGTAATTTCTGAGATGGAAGAACTGGGAAATCAGTGAGATAGATGGGTACATTACTATAGGTAGAATTGGTGCCAGTGGATGGGATCAATGATATGTCGATATGAGTGTTTTCGTTAGAACTAACTTTTGATATCTCTTGATTGACTCTCTTCACTCTAGAGTGCATAGTTATAATACTGTTGATCATTCGATTGACTGGTTGTTGTTGAATATATTTGTAGCTAGGTAATCTCTTCTGGCATAGTTTACATGAATCAAAGGATAATCTGTGTTGAAGTAAGCATAATTTACAGAAGGTGTGTCCACAATGGCTGGTCACTGGATACCTTAAGGTATGAGTGTTGTTCATTTTGCATAATAATGAGTTGGAGACTGATTGATATAAAGTAGAGTCATCGGGTGATTCCAATACTTCTTTAGTTAGGAATTGACTGGCATAGTCATCTTGACAGACGGATGGGCCAAATAAATGAGATGCCTGTTTACAGCCTGGAACGGGACAGCTGAAGACTGATCCAGTGGCTGATGATTTTGAAGGGAGACACTTGAGGCATATGGTATAACCGCAAGAGAGAGTGATAGGCTCGGATAATAATTTATTACAAGCTGAACAGTTCAATACGGATAAGTTTACCATTTTTATGATATATAAGAGTAAGGAGATATAGAAGATGAAGATATAAGGTGAATAAAGATGATAATAAATAGTATTCCAATGTCAAAAATGTTAATTGCTTTATACTCATTTTAGTATCCTTGAAGATCTTAGGTCCATGCAGTATTTTTCGATCTTGGCATAAATGAATTCCTTAAAATTTCCAAAGATGAAAGGCCAGGACATTGGGACTCATACATCATGTGATATGAAAATAGTGATTCTGTATTGGATAAAATGTATCATCTGGCCTTATTCCAGCAAATAGCACTCGGTGAAAGGCATTGTGTAAGTATAGGTGACACTGCCCACTCTTTGTTTATCCATTGCAACGACAGAAAGATCAGTTCATTTCGCTTATATGAATTGAAACCCAGTAATTAACTTCCTCGCTATCGAAATTTTATAATGAATCGGGGTTCATCTGTCTCTTTTCATCTATTAAAGTTATGCTTGTATTCTATGGGCAATTGAAAGATGGGATGGGCTATGGGGGAGTGGAGCCGATGGTGGCACCAATGTCTGAGATAGAAAGAAATAATTCAGATGGCGACTGAAATTATAATGTTATTATTGATCTCTCTCGTATTTTTACTTCTGAAATTAAAAAGGAGTATATTGAATTTAATATGTGTGGATATCATATAAGATCAAGTCTATCTTCGATATATGTAAATACTGTGTTAAATCTTATTTATGACAAATATTCGTATCCAAGCAATTACTATTTGTACCCATGGAGACATGATGGATACATGGGTCAAGGTTACGTGTTTATATCTATGGAAACAGACATACAATCATTTAATATCTTATTCTACATTGTTCTATGCTATAACTGTCATTCGTCGTAAGTAATCCCCCATCTCCCCCAACTCCCCCTTCTGTATATCTATGTTCCCCTTTATCTTAAACCATCTGTCTCTGCATATCTCCCTTCTCTTTCTTCACCCCCATTCATCCCCCCCTTTTCTGCCATCTTACCAACTCATCAGATCCATATATATATATATTCATACTTATATATTTATACATTACTCTCTACAGATTCATTACTGTTATCATACCTTCATATTCATGTTACCTATTTCCATAGTACCCCCAAAATAAAGGGGAATGCTTATGAGTATATTTATTGTCTTAATATTGGTTCATAGGGTACACCCGCTAGGAGATGAATGGATGGGTGATATTCCAATGATAAATATATAAATATGCACATTTAATATGTAAAATACACTCATTAAAGAGCATATTTGATTGGCCTCTATCTCTTGTCAAATAGTACTTGAAGATCAACTGATAAAGTAAGACTCATATGAAATAGATGACCTGTTTAGTGTCAACTGCAATTCCAATGATGGAAACCACATCAATCCATTTTAAGCAGGAATGCATAATGCAGTAACCCAATCAATTCAGCTCTATCAGTGGCTGCATACTCTAATTTACACACAAGTTATTCTTTTTGTGCGTGGGCCTAATCGGCATTCTAATACTCTGTT
Source organism: Pilobolus umbonatus (assembly GCA_025528865.1). Classification (NCBI taxonomy): domain Eukaryota; kingdom Fungi; phylum Mucoromycota; class Mucoromycetes; order Mucorales; family Pilobolaceae; genus Pilobolus; species Pilobolus umbonatus. Next base: position 155,160 of record JAIXMH010000010.1, read on the forward strand.
TACTCCCAATCAAACAGTAACTGTCAAAAGAATTATAAAATAGGAATTCGTGTTACACTTCTAGTTTTGATGGGTGTAAAAGTGCATTAACTCCTTTTGAATATTAATGGTGCAAATATAAACTTCCACTAAGCTCATAATATGGGCTGTAGTCGCATTCATAACTAACTGACTAATTACACCACTTACATGTCCTTTTAGAATACAATCTGTTATTGAGTATCAAGATATCTGTCACTATAAATCGATTATCAGTCATCCATTCCCCAAAGGACCCTTTTTTGAGCCATAAATCATTAAGGTTTTCCCCCTTAGGACTATTACATTTTATAACAGTAATTCTGACTTGGATCTATATGATGTAGATTGTGAGTCAATAGAAGCACCAGTAGTACAGTTGATAATATATAATCAGGGAAAATTCGTAACAATCCTGCATAAGACTTCAATTCATGCCATAGTTTGTTTATTCTGATCCATAATAGATCTCGCAGCAATCAACGATATCCAACATCCGACGATAGAGTTTTGTTACACAAAAACATATTTATTATACGGCCAGTGCTCCTGTTCCCCATTTCTTCACAATAAATGGACAATCGGCCTTCAATACTGCCTCAGTCACTTGTCCCTGATCCAACGCCAATTTGGCCATTCTATATTCCTTGGGGCATTTACCTACATGGTCAACAGGGCATATTAACTCATACATCAGAAGAGATTCAAATCCCTTTTTTAAAAAAACAATAAGAGTCAGTAACAACACTCTCATTCCTTACTACATCATGCATACCTTGAGTGCCACAGCACGCTTGTATAGTTTCATACCGAATGCTGCTCCTTTTACTTGAGTATGATTCATGAAGTTCTTATATTCCTCATACACCATCTGGAAATTGAATACATTGATACCCTTCTCCCTCAACTTCTTCATGCTAATAATCAACATGAGCTCCAACAGAGCAATACCTACATAAAAACAGAAATAAGGGTTATTTATCTCCTGCTTACTAAACTGTCTTATAGTGCATACCCTTCAGTATATTCGTCTTCGAATCCGACTTCTGAATGTCGCTTGATTTTGCAAAATCTGACGTTTCAAGAAATGGATGACTGGGGCCCAAGTTTGAGACAGGTTCATACTAAGAGAGCAATATATATTACTAAATACATATACTATCTTATAGACAGACACTCATTGTAACATACACACAATCGATGAAACATTCTCATGTCCTTGGTCAAATCGAATATGCTTCTAATAATCTCATTTAATACTGGTGTTTGAAATAACCGATCCAGTGTTTCATTGAACTTTTCACTGTAAGCATCAGTCTCTGGTAAATATAGAGTAGACTGTGCTATTTCTTTGAAGACAGTAAGTTCAGAAGTGGGAAATACGTATATCTGACGATGAGAGAAACGTGATTTCACTCTCTTCTCTAATAAGTCAAGGGTATCTAATCTACATGTCAGTCCAATCACTGCCATAGGATTCTGTGCACTCTGAGCAGCATCAAACAGGTTATATAATAGAGCTTGTTTAGGTTGTTGAGCAAACAGATCGAATTCCTCCAGTATAAAGATAACAGGTAGAGACGATTTATCACCTGATTTGAGTACAGACAATAGATAGTCAAAAGAGTCTGCAAAAGATGTCTAAATGAAATAGAATCAATCCATAGGGCTGCTTTCATATTGACTTATTTTTTCAAACTTACAAAAGACACATCTCGCTGATCCTGCTCAGTGAGTAGTTCACTGGCTATCTTATTAAGTGCTAATTTATCTGTACTCTCTGTCAGTCCATTCAGGTAGACTACACAGAACTCATTGACTTTGGCTTCCTTCAGATCTCTAATGACCGTTCGTACTAGTGCAGTCTTTCCTGCTCCTCTGTTCCCTATTATCACGCACGAGTTGCTTTCTCCTGCTGTTATTGTCTGTGAGAGTAGTTTGTGAAGAGTGTTGTATTGATCATCCATAGAAACCAACTTCTGGGGCAATATCTGTTGATTCAATCTTGCCAATATCAATGAACGTGCATTGGCATAAGCTGTGGTAGGGAAGTATCTGCCTAAAGCCCTATTCTTTATTTCCTCGTCCTCATCCAGCTTATCTTCTCGCTTTTTGTTGCTTATATCTGCCAAGTAGTCATTCAAATCAAGTGTGTCAGCCATTCTTAATTATTGACAGGAGAAGAATTTCATATCCCTGTGGGCCAAAGAAGTAAAATAAAAATATTTTTCTGTAGCTTATCATTGGCCAATAGCCTTACTAGAGAACTCTGCCAACACCATTTAAATCAGAGCTCTCGATGGTTCTCCTTTCTAGCCTTATGAAAGAGGTAATACTTCAGTGCTTTTACAGCATAATCTCTGTTAATATATAACTGTAAGGAGGTCTATTTATCATGGATGCCATTCGTAGGAAAGTCTCCTTTATCTTTCAATCAATGAGTATATACAATATATCTACTATTGATGGCCTCAATGTCTCGGAAAAAGATTGGGTACAATAGTAGATATATTCACCCCTAATACAGTCATCATGGTTATTTTCGTTGTTATGGTTATTTAATCATCTTCGCTCTCTCTATTTCTGTGTAACTATGTACACACTCATGACAACAAAGCATTGATATGACAACCAAACATTGGCATGACAGCCAGAAATTGACACTTTGGTGTATGAGAACAATCAGTCATTATTTTCCAAGCCCTTATCGTTATATTTTGGAGCGAATATTATTTATATGCTCTCAGTTCAATATTTTTGTGTTGAGACATGTGTAAGCATATAACTCCAACTACATATACTACATTGTCTCCAGTTGTGTATATTCTCTTTCATTCGAACATTACCTTACCGTGATAGAGAAATACCTTTTGGTTAATAAAAAAAAGAAAGTGAAGCCCATAATGTAGCGTTTTCTTGCAATTTATATTGAATGTCCGAAATGGACACTATGATCAATGATGAGCACATTAAAGCCTCAATCTTCCAGCCATCTTTCACCCATCTCATCTATCTGATTCACCGCCTTCATGACGAAATTAACAATTAAGACTAGAGAAACAGCAACCAAGTCATTGGTATTTTGTTTCTATGTGTCAGGACATGGTAACAAATAGAGTCTACTTCCCTACTTTGCTTATCTCATAATCTTTTATCTATTTCAGGCTGGGGACATGCCACTCGAGCTAATCAAGTCATTGTAGACATACTGAAATTGCCTGCAAAACATAAAGTGTATGTCATATCTACAGCCTCTGATTTCATCTTCCAAGGCATTATTCAGATTGGTGCTCTCTATCGACATGCCGATATTGATTCAGGTGTTGTACAGCCACTGCCTTATACTGTTGATCGTCATCAAACAATATCTGATTTGAGATCATTCCTTAGTAGACGTACTACAACTATACAGAAGGAAGTGTCATGGCTGAAAGAAGTGGGAGCAGACTGTGTTATATGTGATGCACCTTTTTTACCATGGTATTGAATCCATTTATCTCTCTTCAGTTGTGTTTGTATTGACTGTTTATCCTTGGCCCCCTTTTTTTTATTTAGTGCAGCAGCAAGTATAGTGGGTATACCAGCTGTAATATCCAGTAATTTCACATTTGATGAAGTCTATCTCGGCTTATGTGAGCGTGATGAATTAGATAAAGAGATTGTAGAGATGGTAGAGGAAGTCATAAAGGACTACAAAATGGCAGATTTGCTTATTCGATTACCCGGTGCCATTCGAATTCCTTCATTCGATGACAGTATACTGATAGTACCACAGACTCCATTCAACTTCTCAAGTCCCACACAGAAGAAGGGTATAGCGAATGGAAAACCTCAATTACCATGCACCAGTATATCCAATATTCAACCTCATGAGAAAGACTCAAAGACTCATTATATACGACAGATCATTGATGTTCCCCTTGTATTCAGAAAATATAGAACACCTCGTGATGAGGTATTAGAGAAAGTGGGTGTCCCCAAGAGGATATACGATACTCATAAGATATTATTATTGTCATTTGGTGGGCAATTACTTGGGGCAGCAGGATGGGGTAATCCTTTACCTGATGGCTGGATCTGTATAGTATGTGCTGCTCCCGAATCCATCAAAATGCCACCTGGATTCTATCGAGCTGCAAAAGATGCCTATGTGCCTGATTTGACAAATGCTTGTGATGTATTATTAGGAAAACTTGGTTATGGAACCTGTTCAGAATGTATTGGTCATAGCACACCTTTTGTCTATGTATCCAGACCTCAATTTATAGAAGAACTAGGCTTAAAGAAACTAATGAACGATCAAGGAAGTGCAGTAGAACTATCTCGTGAAGATTTTGAAAGTGGGAGATGGGCAGATTCTATAGTAAGAGCATCCAAAATGTCTGGTACTTGCAAAGATCCCGCATTAAAGATACCTCACAATGGAGGCGAGATTGCGGCCATAACCATAGAGAAGTTTGTAGAGGAATGGAATAACCTCAAGGCCTCTCAATCTATATCTTTACCAAAGGCCTATTCCTCCAAGATTTCACCCCAACAACATGTACTCTATTTGTAAGTATATGCCTTTGTATACATCAATATTATGCCAATTCATAACCAAAAATGATCCGTAATAATAATGATAATAAAAAGCATTATTCTATACACAATCAAATGCATAATCACATAAGAATAGTTTATGTACAGTAATTAAATATTACTCTATCCTGTTGCTTGTATGATCTGTTTATCATACACCAACTCCTGCCTAGTATATTTATAATCGAATCGAATGCATAATATAGTTACATAGAGTAAACAGTTATTAATTACCCAGAATATCATACATTACTATTACCCGGGGATCAGAAATTTAAAAGGAAAAAAATTCATTCTTTGCAGGTCAACCATGGGAAACCCCCAGCAAAATCCCCCCCCATTGCTCACATGGAGAATATTTCTATTTGATCTATACGATTAACCTTATTCTCCGCTCCAACCAGATCTTACTGTCCCCAATCCTTTGCAATCCTGCATGAAATGAACTGTATTACCATATCTCGATCAATGATTCAGAGCTAACACCAGGATTAACAGGAAATAGAAAGGAAATCAACAAATATGCTTAATAAATGTGATATATAATGTATTGCCCAAGTTTTAACCAGGAATAGATTGATATTTTATCCATATTCCCTTATTTATTGATACATATCACAACTGCTATTGCTAAATAATAGTAATTTCGTCTTCATCATGGATATCATAGAACTTAATATCACGCAAATCATCACATATATCCATTATCATCACATCTTGATCCTCATGGTCAATACCTTGTATTAAATACAACTGCTGTTTATTGGCAGGAATCTTTAGTAATCTCTGTATCAGGTGTTTTACATTTCTGATAGTCATTGTAGGCAAGATTCTCTTGGTCACTTTATCTTCTGGGGGAGGCAATTGCTGTCGTAACTTTATTTTTAGAAGGTCGTCGGCATTGATATTATTGCGAATCGTTATAGTGATTGTTATCAATCGATCTTTCAGGGCGGCTGAGGTCTCTTTGGAATTCACTTGTAAATTAGGTTCTCCATGTTCTATTAAATACCAAATCGGTCAAATCCCACTCACTTTCATCTCCTCCTCCTTAAATGTACTTACCTTTACATAGCTCAGGATAACGTGGATTCTTGGATGCAATCTCTTGATGTGTTTTACCCTCCTTGGTACAGTTGGCAAGATAATATCTCTCAAGATCAACACGCTCTTTTGGTGATATGCTTATTCCATTCAGGATAGTAATGTTTTTTATTCTTCCTAGTACCTGTGCACTCTGTACCTCCTTCTTCATATCTAAAGAAGAATGTATCGAATACTTTCCAAATTAAATAACTGCATATGATTATTTACCTTTGAATACAGGATTGTCTCTACATCTCAATTTGGTAAGTTTTGGGTAATGATTGAGTGCATCTATACTGGATAATGAATCCACTTGATTATTCTCGATACGTAAATACTGTAGATTCATGAAGGAGTCATTAGTTGGAGGGGATTGTACACTTGTTAGTTTGTTATCATTCAAATAGAGTGTTCTCAATCTATGAGCATAAACATCAGTAAAAAGCCTTCGACTGATTGATTGATATTCACCTACTTCGGTAATGATCTCAATTTTCCCACTTCCTTCCAATCACTGATATCGTTCATTTCGAGATTGAGGCATTCCAGGTTATCCAATGTGATTGATGATAGCTTTGTTATTCCATTACCACCCAATTGAAGATCCTTCAGCTGAGGAAGAGAGGGTGTTAAGGCCTCAATATCTTCCCATGTGATAAGTGATTGATTCAAAGCCATAGTACTGATATGGGTAAAGCATAATCCTTTTAAGGGATGTGCCCCAATCCTCAAATGACTGAACATAATAACAACTCATTAGATAAACCTATAAACAAACCTGTAGAGTATATGCTACCATTTACTTTAATCTGATTATCCTCAAATGGGGTAATTGTGCGATGATAGTAGAGATGGTATTCCAGTCAGAGAGCAGATTCCGTGATAGATCCAAGTCTTCAATGACTAGATGAATGTAATATCAGTAAAGTGAATACTTCATAATGGTAAAATATGTTTACTTAGGTGCTCATTTGAGATCTCATCCGGGTAACCAGCTGAGGATATGTACTGTTCTGCCAGTCCCACCACAGTCAGAGTATTTAACTTTCTATTTTAGATTTCGTGTTAAATATCCAAATCCATGTGAATATCACACTCATAACTGACCTTTGATTACGTTGTATCTTATTGAAACCATATGTCTCTACCATGACCTGCTTCTTACCATCCCAGCTAGTCTTACTATAGTCCTCATTATCGTCTGTCTTATCCATTTCATCATCAAAATATTTGTCCCTGAAGGCAGATAAGAAAGTGACGCCTGTTTTTACTTTGTCAGGTTGGAAACGAATGAATGAGCCTGATGTTGGAAATCTATGATACTCATACTATAAGAATACACCTATACACATACACATACTACTGTTCTTTACCTGCACTCAAAATACTGAGTACCCTGATGTACACCATTATGTTTTCCACGTGTAGGATCATCCCACTCAATACCCAGCCACTCTCCCTTTGTACCAAGAATAGGGCCTATGTACTTAATAGTAGCACGGTAACTATCTATTTGAATACGACTACCTGTATGAAGGAAGTCCGGGATCGGTTTCGACATGAGAGTATGATATTAAGAAAAGTAAAAACAAATAAAAACACACCGAGATAATTGAAGAGAGCACTTCTATTGGCTTATAATACCGGCAATGAGGGAGGGAGTAGGATGAACTTACTGCTCTTCCAAAATGAAAAGAAACATATACATATGACCATTACATTCTTGGCATATGAAGGACCCATATACTTTATTGATGGGCCAAGTCAGTCTTTTATTGACATCTAATCCAATTCTGCCCTTATCAATATCAAGGGGTTAGTGTTTCAACCATGAGTGGGCCGTTACACTATAATTCCATCACTAATCACAGATTGCAGTAGAAGTATCAGAGCATATTATGGGCTCAAAGTAAGAAAGTGATCCATGTGTAGCCCACTGTTTAGAACAGATTAGAACTGATCTTCAAATTAGCTCTGACTTTCCCCCAAAACAACCCCAAAACCCAGTGAAAAGATGAATGGCATGTAATTAAAAAGATGTGTTTTTATTGGTAATGATATGGGATTAATGGATCATGATATAGAGAACAAGCCCTCTATTGCTACTTCCAATTGAAAGGAAGAGAAGATGTTATGGAATATGAACGAAAGAATTAGAAATAAACTATGTAGGAAATAAGAATGAAAGAAGAGGTGCAGACAGATATTACATATATTATTTAATTCTTAAAGAACACAACATCTCCCTCATCTTCTAAGAAACGACAGGCCTTCCATACCTTAAATAAGGCAATAGGGAATGGAGTATTGTCGCAATGGTAATGTTTACCGAGGGCCTTCTTGATATGCACAGTGGCTTCTTCAGCATGATAATGAGGCATTGTAGAGAAGAAGTGGTGAGCAACATGAGTATCGGTGATATGGTGGTGGAAATAGTTAAGAACAGCACCGAATGAACGATCAACAGTTAGGGCAGCACCACGTTGGAAGTTCCAGACATTTTCACGGTAATGAGGTAAACTGGGGTCAGTGTGCTGGAGATAGGTGATCAATACAAGCCAGAAATTAACACAAAGGTAGGGGATAACATAGTATTTGATAACAGCAAGTGAACCAAACACTTGTCCACAGTAAGTCAAGACACCAATCATACCAAGGACGCCGAAAGTAGAGGACATGATATCCCAGAATTGAGTTTTATCGTAGATGGCACAGTTGGGATTGAAATGAGAGGCCCAGCCAGGGTAAGGCTGGCCACTGACATTGGTAAGAAGGTAGAAAGGCCATCCGAATACAAACATGACAAACATACGTTGAAGCACCACAATGGGTGTTTCTTCAATAGCACTATGGGGTCCTTCAGGCATAGGATCCTGATCGCGGGGAGGTAATCCAATTTGAGAACGAGTCTTAGGGACGAAGACCTAGAACGATAATAAGATAAGTAAAAAAGAAGATAAAATGAGGAAAATAACGATAATAATAAACATACCTGGTCTTTATCCAAGTGACCAGTGGCCTTGTGATGCTTAGAATGGGAATACTTCCATGAGTGATAAGGAACTAATAAGAGAGTATGGAGGACAAATCCAACACCATCATTGATAGTCTACATAGAAGGTAAATCAGTCAATTGTTATGATCATTCATTAGCAGAGAATATTGTATTTACCTTGGAGGGACTGAATGCTTGATGGCCACATTCATGACCAATAACCCAGAGGCCAGTAGAGACGACACCTTGTGCAGTCCAGTAGACAAGCCATAGGGCAATACGAGCATACATATTAGGTGTTTTATCGATAAATGTTGCAGCATAACCCAGGGCAAGCATGATAGCAAGATCATGGAATACATAGGTAAGGGATCTGAATGTATCACGACGGAAACAGTGAGCAGGAATGGCATCACGAATATCTTTGACAGTGAATTCAGGGATCTCCCAATTTCTTTCAATGGCCTCATCGATAATGGGTTTGGAATCCACAGTGGATACGTTTCTCTTGGTTGCCATGGTAACAATATTACTTGATTTTCTGGTTTTTAATATAACGAATCAGGAAAATCAACTAATAGTGATTCTCTTATAATAAATCTATTAGAAATATAGATTTTTGTGTTATATACAAGAAAGTATATAAAAATAAGAAAGAAGAGAGAATGAGGGTAAGAGAAGAAAGGGAAAAAGGACGGTATTTATTGTTAAATGGAGAACCATGGCTATCCAATGGCCGAATGAATAGATTGCGTTCAAATAGGAGACAGAAAAAAAAAATTTTTTTATAAGGTGGAAGATACGGGCTGTACAATGAGCATAAAAAGGGGAGAACAAAATAAGCGATCAGGGATTAGGCACTGAATGGATATCATATTGAAATGGCGAATTTAGTGTAAAGAAAAAAATATAAAGTAACTAGTAAAAATGCCCCCAAAAGTTGAATTAAAGTAAAATAAGATGATATTGGGTCACACCAATAATCACAGTGCAAATCATTGGCGGACATATATATATCTTCCCACTAAATTACAAGCATTGATCATTTTCTCTTACTGTTGGGCCGTTTACTATTACCCCTCGTGATTGTTCCACTTGATGACCGCCCAGTTCTCCTATTAGTTACACTACGGTTTGACGGCTCAGGTGTTGCCTCGGATTTACGGGTGCCTCTTGAAGTCCTTCTTGAGGGTTTTTCTACTGGGGACAATTAAATTATTGAAATGTTTAAAATGTTTAAATTAAGTAGATATAAGTATATATTTATATGTATGTATATATATAAAAATACAGGCATACACTCGTATAGAGATATACACACACATAAATAAAGGCATACACACACATAAATAAAGGCATACACACACATAAATAAAGGCATACACACACACACACACACACACACACACACACACTGATGGAATATAATTTGTTTTCTAAAATGAACAATCTTTACCTTCTTCTGGCTCAGGAGTGGTGGTATTAGACTCAGTCACGGAATTAGTAGGCGATGAATCCCTCTTGCTAGTACGTGTTCTTTTCGCTGGAGGTAGTTCTGGTGATACAGATACATCACCCGCTGATTGATCATCTTGTCTATGCTCTGATATCAACTGCTCATAATCCTCTAATGGAAGTGTGAATTCATGTGAATTATCTCCTTTTTTTTTCTCTTCTTCCTCCCTCTCTTCCTCCTCCTGTTCTTCATCCTCTTCTTCCTATGTATCGATAATGAATAAGCCATAAATAAAAGACTGTTTATGCATCTACTCAACTAATTCATCTAATGCTGACATCCCGTAAAAGTCACCCAATCTCTCCCATATTTCCTTAATGGTACAGGGCACAGGGCTATTCTGGTTGAACTGTCTCTGAACACTTATGATTCTAAAATGTTTATGTATGCCTTTTTATTACAAGTATTAATCGAAATAGGTTTATTTTGACTGATACCCCACTTACCAACTGGTTTACAGCGTGATATGGCATTCAACAGTGCCAATTCCATCACGGCATCCCACTCCTTATTATCACCTTCGGCCTGAATAGAATGTTCTTTACTATCTATGATATCAGCCATAGTAGAGGTGGAAGATGAAGGGGAACACTTTATTTTTCAATATTTTGGGAAAATAAATAATGATGGGCGGGCTAATGATGGCCGTAATGAATGAGAAGTCACTTAATAGGGGACACTAGCCAGTGTATCAAGCAAACATGACATTGTAACAGCTGTATTTATGATGGAAGTACATGCACAGAGTGATATCGTACTCCATCGTTTACTCTGTATCTAATATACTTACATCAAATCACCCACACATTCGTACTCTCCTTGTGTATCCCATTTATTGTGTATATTGTACATATTTGAGATCATTTATATTCACAATTATAAGACTTATACACGGTTTGGATAGTTGTATCTCTTTTATTATTGGTTTATAACAAGCACCCATTGAGAATGTTGTATTCTATCATTTTGATTATAACCTGAGAAACATGTCTACACAACAAATCACGTGTAGAATATCTTTTAATGTTTACATAATTCATTACTATGTTACTCGCTTTTAAAGAGAAATATTGTATCCAATACACAGTGTGACATTATACAAAAGGGTATGTTTAAAATTACAAGCCATGGTTTTATTGAAACAGATGACATTGGTGGAAAGGGGGGGGATGGGTATTATTTTAATGAATGATGATGCATCCATTGATAGACCTTGGAAGCAGAGTGTTTATCTCCAGCAATTGTGAACGCCTTAATAAATAGTTTATACGTTGCTGCATCAGGTTTTATATTACTAGAATTAGAGAATAATTGTACAAATGCATTGGGAGTTTTTGGCTGTTCTTCATGGGACGAGGTAGGTAAATCCAATGAGACCAATTGTTTACACAGATCAGGATAATCCATGTCTTTACGCAAGTAGATAGAAGGTGGGTCTTCTGCTGTATCCAGTACATCAGATCGCTTATATCCTGTAGCAGATTCAAATATATTCCATACATCTGCACTAGACAACGCTCGACTTGCATTCCTCTTCTCTATTCTCTCTGCTCTCTCCCATTTATGTCTAAGTTTGAGAAGGTGTACATAATCAAGAGTTCGAGAGTCTAAATGTAAAAATCCTTGCAAGAGTAAGTTGTAGGTGATAATATCAAAGTGGGAAGCCAACTTCAATCTCTTCATCTGCTGTATGAATTTCTCCACACTACCCCAGTCTTGACTGTTGATGATTCCAGTTAATATCGTATTGGTAGTATAGGAATCAGGTTTAATTCCAGATTTGATCATCTTATACAATATCTTATACGCTGCTTCTATATTATCACTATTCACAAATGCCTTGATCAAGATGTTGTAGGTGCCTGTGTCTGGTATCAGATTCTGATTCAATATTTTCTTGAACACACGCTTTGTCTTTGTTAAATCAGGCCTGGGCAGTAGAGATGCATAGCCATTCAACAAGATGTTATAGGCTGATAATGAGTGTATCTCTTTCTTCAGTTCTCGGTCAGGTCGGGTGTATTGACTTCTGTATTGCATGTCAACCCAGGCGCGTTCTAGTTTTCTGCCATCACTATTCTTCACTGCTGCGTCCATCATCGCCAGGTACAGTTTGGAACTAGCACATCTTTTGTTACTTGCTGGATCACTACGCACATAGTTATACAGTGAATAACATGCCTCACATTCACCTCGATCTCCCATAACCATTATCAATCGACTGATACCCTGTGAATTCAAGTAAACTTTCAGAGAATTCTCCATACATTCAAGTGCTTTCACCATATCCTTCCCGTCCATGATATACTGATCTTTGTACTTCAGACCAAGTAGCACATTCATTATTCTCATGATGGTTTTAGGTGTGAATTCTATATGTCTAGAGTGTAAGAGAGACCGACATCTCGGCCAATCGCGGCGGGCAATATTGGCTGTCAACACAGCCTTGAATATTCGTCTATTGGTTTCAATGGCATGCATATACGCAGGTTTCGCTTTCTTTAGTTCTCTATAGTGAATGATACAGTCGAGTAATTGCCCCCGTTCTAAGAATGCTTCGAATAACATGGCATAACAATCCATGTTATTCACATGCGAATCATTAAGAACCTTGAATCCCTTCTCTATCGCACCCTTTTTGATATATCCACTCAAAATTGTCATGTAGGAATCCTCAGACAGCCCAACTCCTTGTTCTTTGGCAGTAAAGAGTACTTCGGTTGATTTCTTTACATGAGCGATATCTGTAAATATCTTTAAGAATGTTTTATGTACATCTATGTCCATTTTCTTATCTGCAGCTGATAGAATATGATAGAGTGTCATCTTATCTTCGCCAGATAAAGAAGATCCAAATGTCCGTAACAGGATGGATACTGTAAATGAATCGGGCTGTATATTGGATGACTGCATCATTGATAATATCGACTTTACTTTTCCATATTGGTTATCCAATGACTGACATTCTAATAGATAGTTGAATGTTTTGATGGAGGGCAATACATTGATCGAAAACAGTTGGAAGAGAACATACAGGTGGGCAGGTGTAAATAGTTTCTTTAATCTAGTTGGTTGATTTTTATCGTTTAATTTGTCTATATACAATGTAGTAAATCTCTCGATAGACTCAGTATTGATTGTTGAGTCTACTGGTATCAGGTGGGAATATCCAGCCCATAATGCCTTTTTTGTCCTGGTTAGAGCATAGGTATCCCATTCTAACTGCTTCTCTTGGAATTCACTTGTTGCCCGTAAGGCAAGCTCCAAATTATTTCTGATCACACACTCAGAAACAATCTCGGCTAGACAGCTAGATACCTCTTTCATCTTTAGATGATCCATGAATTCCCGGTAAGCTTTGTAGGCCGTAGATAAATCACCTGTCTGCAGAACAGATTGAATATACTGAGGATACATATTCCGCCCAAGCCGGTAATGCGATTTACACTCTTTAAAAGTGTTTTTGATTTGATCCAGGTTTTTGATATGTCCATAGGCCTTCATAGCTGTCATGTACATACTCGGTGATGGAGTTCCACACTGCTTAGCATCCTCATATACTCGAATAATTCTCTCCCAATAACAAGAACGGGCAGTGTTCTCGGCCTTTTTTCGGAATAAAGTCATTATTTTCTCGTAGTGACTGATATCTAACTGCAATTTGCTATCATCGGTGACCAGTAAATAGTCCTTCCAGATATTTAATGGCAGTCTACCTTTGGTATTCGTTACTGTTGACTCCAGAGACATCTTTAGTCGTTGAACAGGTGTTGATATATCATTGATAATAAGCTTATCGACTTTATCCACAGAAGATCTCAAAATGGCAGTGGTATAATTGCTTGTTTTTGACAGATCATGTGTCTTTAGTGTCGCATGAGTTGTCAATCGAGCAAAGTGGATGTTATACTTGATATGTTTATGAATAGTTAAGCAGTGTAATGAAGTGAGTGTTTTGTATTGCTGTCTCAATGTCATATTGACTGAATTAAAACAATACATGGGCTGTAGGTGATGCCCACTATGCTGTTTTATTGAGCGAATACAAGACTCCCTCAGCTGAATTGACATCTCTTATCTATTTGCATAGATTCCTTGTTCGTGTATGAAGGATTGAAAGAAACTAATGTAAGATAAAATGACAGTATACAACCTGTGTTTATTATTATAATTTAACGTCACTTTCTTTTGTCTCCTAACAGGCCAAATGATCGAAGTATAAGCCACCATCTCTAATTTGGGGATTTCTTTACCCTAGGGAAACGCCCCTCCCTTTATTTTCTTGGTTTTTTTTATAAGCGCATATTCTCTTGGGCAATCACCTTCTCCACAGCCTCTTCTACATTATCACATACCATATCTGCTGGATACTCCTCCGAGTTATTTTTTCCTGTAAATATACCTGTACGTACCAGGATACTTGTCCATCCGTATCCATTGGCACCTTGAATGTCAGCGGCAGGATTATCTCCTACAGCATAAACACGAAGTGGATTGGTTGAGGGTGTGAGACTATGGAGGACCTTTTCAGCAAATTGGTAGGTGGCTGCATGAGGTTTACCATATGAAATGGATTTCAATGGTTGGCCTGTTAGACGCTCATACAGGGCATCCAGTGCTACCTTAATGGCACCTTGACCTAATCTAGGTGCAGGGAAATCAGTGCTCCAAATCTATTATGATATGCAAGGTAATTGTTAATATTCATACATCCATCTATCTATATATATTTTTTGCAATACATACCAGATCATTCTGATATAATTACAGAGTAAGTGAATATGGTGTTAGTGTTTGTTTTTCTTTGCAGTTTATAAGTGTAATCATCTTACATTGGACCAATAGATAGGGACATCCTGCACAGTATAATCATCCTTCCTAGTGCCTATAATGCCATCTTGGGAACAGAGAACATCTAACATGGTTTGTATATCTCTACCCCCTTATATAAATAGATGTCAATATCAATAATAAATATCGAATCTATTACACTTACAATCATAGCTGTCATGAAATACCATGACTGCATGAATGGGCATACGAGGGAAATCTAATGGAGTTGACTATAGAGAGATGAGAACATATACCAATATCGGTGAATAATATGAGTTACACTGGTCAGAATAGATAGATCATCATTGAAAGGTGAGTGTGGCCATGTTGATTTGTTCCAATGCATGATATCGTTGGGTACAACTGCTTCCTTGAATCCATATCTAAGATCATGCTATTAGTTACTTCACACAATAAATAATGGGATATATTTACCCTTTGGCTACATCATAGCAATGACGCTTTATGCCACCCACAATCAACACACGTTTATCTTTGTAAGTGTTAGCTAATGTCTGCATAGGGGAATGTGACAAGATCACCTGTTTAGGATCAATCTATGAAAAAGGAATAATCAGTCCGTATGCATCTATCTGCACACATCTATTATCTCTTACATGGACACCCACTAACTCACTAATATGTCTAGCCTTTCCTTCTTCAGTAACACCGCCTCCATTAGTCAATAGAACAAAAGGAATACGCCTACAAGATACATGTGAGTAATTGGATGTTATGGACTCTTCATAGACTACAAACTTATTCAATGGATTATCACCGTTCAATAATTTAAGAGCACTGTCAAAATAAAATATAATGAGTATGATGTTATACGCACTGGACAATGTGACTAACCGTTTTGCCTCGGGAATACCTTTGTCTCCCTGATACATATATATATATATAATATACACTATAAGTGATGAATAAAGTAAGCCACAAGTCAACATACCTTAATCAGTACACCATCAATATCAAAAGCAAATCCATAGGTGGGAGTATTGGTGGACAGACACCGATATGCATACCGAATATTTCTGTTAATACCCTGTGTTCTATTGATGATACTGAACATGGTGTGTCTAAATGAGTAATGTGTGTAGAAAAGACCAGCTGGAAGTCTTGACTCTACTTGTCGTGAGTTGAATAAATAAGTGTGCAAGACCCTTTCATCTTCCGAATGATGAGCAGTATTCAAAGAGGTGGGTTCTAGACTGATATCATTTACTGTATGCACCTGATCATTCTTCTACATATCAATACATTCTACACAGTCTTTCTTATCTATTGGCAAAAAGTAACAAAATGTATTCCCTGTGTCTGATAATGTCATCCCGGAGTGACTTTAATGATCTGCTTAGTACTAACCCCTATACTCTATTCACTCATGGAGATAGGAAAGACAGCCCATGCATATTCAACCATGATCAGGGTCATATGTCAAATATACAGGTTTATCCATTGATATCAGATGAGCACGTGATTAAAGCGAATACAGTATCAGCTTTAAGTTCATTAGGCGTCTTTTATTTCTTTATTGTCTTCCCCGTATTTTTATTATCTGATATTCACTCGGTATGGATGCTGCTCTTGCTCAGAAGAACTGGGAATTAGAGAACAATATAGCCACAGTTGATCCCTCCCAAGATCAGATATATTTTTATGATGCAGAACAGGATAAAGAGATAGTGTCCCAGAAACCCTGGAAGAATGAGTAATATCTAAGTATGCTATATTGACTGTTCACAATTAACACAGTGCTCATAGTCCTCATTACTTCAAGAAGGTGAAAGTGTCTGCAATAGCACTTATTAAGATGGTAATATACATAGATATATGTCTCTTATTGAATATATAGTTACTTATTATCTAAACAGGTTATCCATGCTCGTTCAGGTGGAAATATCGAGATAATGGGACTTATGCAAGGAAAGATACAGGGCGATACTATGTATATTATGGACAGTTTTGCTCTTCCTGTAGAAGGAACTGAGACAAGAGTTAGTGCACAGAATGAAGCATATGAGTATATGGTATCGTACATTGAGAAGTCAAAAGAAGTAACTATTCATATTTATATGGTTGGATGAATTACAATATTTAAACACCCTGTATGATAGGTAGGAAGACTGGAGAATGTATTGGGATGGTATCACTCTCATCCAGGTTATGGTTGCTGGTTATCTGGTATTGATGTAAACACACAAATGCTGAATCAACAATATCAGGAACCATTTGTGGCAGTAGTTGTAAGTAGAGAGAGTAGTTTGCACGGTAATCTTCTAATACCATACTTATTAGATCGATCCCAATCGTACAATGTCTGCTGGTAAAGTTGAAATAGGTGCATTCAGGACATATCCTGCTGTAAGATGATTGAAATATACCACTCATATATGTGTTACTGACATATGCTTACATATGGACAGAATTATAAACCTGTAAATGAAGGGCCATCCGAATATCAAACTATACCCTTGAATAAGATAGAGGATTTCGGTGTACATGCTAAATCGTAAGTAGGACTATTTATCTGCAATTATCATAATACTGATTGTGAATATGCAGATATTATTCGTTGGAAGTATCACATTTCAAATCATCATTAGACTCCCAATTACTAGAAGTATTATGGAACAAGTACTGGGTCAACACACTATCACAATCACCGTTATTAATTGTAAGTATGACCTGTCCTACTAAACTGTGATGCTTACAATGCGTGTATTATAGAATCGTGAATATGCTACTCGTCAAATGGCTGATTTAGCAGAGAAATTAGACCAGACAAATAATACCATGACAGGCAGAATGGGAGGTTATTATGGAGATCGTAAGAAGAATGATGAAAGTCAATTAAATAAGGTCACAAAAGACAGTTCAAAAATCACAGTGGAGGCAATGCATGGTCTTCTCTCACAGGTATTGAAGGATCAAGTGTTTAACAGGTTTGGTGATGATAAACCCACTTAAATACTTCTCTAATTGAATAAAAAAATATGTTTATACTTCTGAGACTTACACTGCAGTGTATTTGTAGTGTTTTTTCAGTGCGCACTGCTAAGTGCAGTAATGTGAGAGAGATGTGGGAATGTCTTTTGTGTAGAAATAGAAATAGAGGCAAATAATTTATTGTTGATAGTTGAATACCAATGAATAATCTTCAAAGTTATACCTATTACATAGAGTATGATGACCAGGATAAAGGGAAGGAGCAGTATAACCATTCTTCTTTGGCTTAAGTTTGATATGATAAAAATATGAGAGATACAACTGCATTAATAAAGGTTTAGAGGACTGGGGCATACCAAAAAATGGAACGAAAAGTAAGTTTCCTTCACTTGTCTATACTGATACTGTGATATCGTAAATATTGCAAGCAATCAGCGCACAGTCAGGGAAGAAAACCATTTATTATCGTCCATTTGATCTTCTGTCATATCTCTTAAAGTCTTTACTAATTCATAAACTGTATCGTACCATAGGATGGCTATGTAAAAAGCCATCCTATTATTCAAGTAAGCCTTCATCTCCTGCTTTACCTCGGTCCATCTATTCTCATCATTCTTTACATGTCTAGCAACTGCTCTAAATCCACAGTTACCGCCAGGGCTGACATTGTACACCGATTCAATTAATATCTTTTTAAATCGACTTGTCTACTTTTTTGGTTTGTAGGGGAGGAAGTCTCCGGTTTTATTTAAATAAGTCTCTTTAACGTCAAAATGAGTGGAGAAAGGGACTGGGTATATTAAAATATAAATTTAAAAGCAAAGAAGATAGAATAGAAAATGTTAATATGGGGTTAAAAGCTCGGAAAAGAGAGTGTTATACAGCTTGAAAGTCAAACTGTTTACAGATGTAGGTTCGAATGGTCCGTTATGAAAAACTGCGTTCCAATGGGATAGCCAAATGGCTTGTAAGCCGCAAGCGAAGGAAGTAAAAAGACGGGGATTGTTACCATTTAGATGAAGCAGCTTGTCCAGAAGATATTGTAGTTGAACAGTTGTAATATTGGGAGATACATATTCAGAAAATAGAGCTACCCAAACTGTAACGGAAGATGGACATGTGAAAAGAAAGTGAGTAATTGATTCGGTATTCGATAAATGGTTATTGGAACAACGGGGACAGTTATCAGTAGGAAATATGGTCGGATTCATTTTGTGTAGTAAAGATCTTGTTGGTATCTTTCCATGCAAAGCACGATACCAGATGGTACGAGCGTGTAAGGGAGTTTGAAGTTTCCAAAAGGATATCCATGATTCTGCTTGCAAAGGAGATGTGGTGATGGGAGGAGATGGAATAAGATTCTTGTATTGACGGATTGGCCCACGTCGAGTGAGGAATGGTAGAACTAAAGAAAATGTACAAGATACAATTGATGGAGGGATGAGATAGATCTTTAGAAAGGATGATAGATCAAGTGGGTTATCTTCCATTCTAGTACTGTTGATACGAGAGGCTGGTCTTGTGAGAGCAAGGATGACTTGTCTACAACTACATCGATCCTTTGTTTGCAGCGCACTGTTAGACCTCCCAAAAATCTTTTTTCGTCACTAATATTTTAACCTTAGATTTCGCACTGCAAAAACGCACTGCAAATAGCAAAAACCACATTTTCACGACTTCGACACAGCGACATAAAGACCGTTGTCATGCTTCACCCCCAGTCTCAAGCAAATATGGAGTGTCCATTCTTATGCTTATATGTCACAATAAATATTGACCTCAGTCTCAAGAAATTATGGAGTATCCATTCTTATGCTTATATGTCACAACTGATAATGGGAATACCTTGACCTCAAAAAATGGCTATTGCACCCTTATTTGCACACCTGCTCATTAGACTGCAAAATAACATGCAGAAATAAAATCGATTTATGTCAAATATTCTTTCATACACTCCCAATATTTTCTCTTCTTCCTTTATTATTAAATTGTTGTAGGACATAAGATAGCTTCCCCTACATTACACCGTGGAATGAGCAATTCCTACTACACAAATATTTTACCAACTGAAAATTATGGTGGTAAAATAAGGAGCAAGTCCTCCCACTACTCAATAGACTCCCTTAAGAAAGCTATCAGAGAACAGACTATATTACTTGAAGCAGCAGATGATGGTATTCACAGTGACAATCAGTACCCATTAGACGAATTAAAGGATAGAATAGCTGCCATTGACACCCAGTTATACGATACAAATCAGGCTACTTCTACATCAGAGTATGTTCATATGAATAAAGCACAGTGGTGGACCAGATACCAATTGAATCTAAGGCAGTTAGAAGACCTATCAGATGAAAAAGAAGCCATCACTAAAGAGATAGGCTATTTACTGGGAAACACCAACAAACTGCAGACAGAAATAAAGGAAGAATCAGAAAAATTACATCGTGCGAAATTAAAAGCGGAGAGATTAAATACCAGAACCACCAGCTATGATAACATGACAGAAGCAGATCGAATACGCGCCAAAGCCCAGGCCATGGTAGCTGCTCGATTAAATAAGACCAACAACCGTTATTATGGCAATGATATTACCTCCCATCAAGAAAGCGAGAAAGTGAATTTAATTACCAATGATATACGTACAATACAGGAAAAAATAGATGGGATTCTTGTGCAGGAACTGTCTATTATAGATCACGATTTGATGGTGGGAAAAAAGATTGTGAAGGACAGGCAGATGTTTGAGCAGGGATTCTATGTCGATGATGAATTGGCAGGCTTTATTGATCAGTTGAAGGGAACGGATAGGTATAAACACTCTGCTCAACGTCAATGGAAGGAAAAGAAACCATCAACTGTATTGCCGCCCCCTGTTCCTACATCTCAACGCCCAGGAACACCCAGATCAGAAGCAGACATTAAAGCAGCAGCTTATAAGAGAATTCAAGAGAGAAAAGTAGTGTTTGATAAACCTATCAGGAGTTATGTGAGTGATGGAAATAGTGAGGATATCAGTACAGAAGAAAAACTAGCTCAGGAAAGAATGAGACAAGCAGAGGCAGAAGCAAGGGCAAGACTAGAGGCTATGAGAGAGAAGAGAATCAAACTGAGAAAAGAAGCGGCAGAAGTTGATTCACGAAAGAAACGGGCAGCAGCAGAGGCAGCAGCAATAGCAGAAGCAGAGATGCGTAAAGAGAAGGAAATAAAACAACGATTAGAGGAAGAACGACTGGCCAAAAAGAGAAAGGAAGACGAGGAAAGAGTAGAGAGAGAGAGAGCTTTACTTGATGAAAAACTGGAAAAATTGAAAAAAGAAAAGGAAGAACAAGAGCGTAAAGAGGAAGAAATGAGGAAGAAGAGGGAAGAAGAAGAGATGATTGCAGAGGAGATTAGGCAGAAAAAGGCAAGAGAGGCTGCTGAACAAGCAGCTTTAGAAAAAAGAATGAGAAGACTCGAACTTGCTCGTCGTGAGAAGGAATTGGAAAAGGTAAAGTTGGAGGAACTTCATCGCCGTCAACTATGGGAAGAATCAGAAAGACGAAAAGCACATCAGGAAGAATCAGAAAGATCAGCTCTCAGAGAGGACACAGAAAGAAAAGCACGTCAAGAAGAAGAGGAAAAACAAGTGCAACAAGAGGAAATAGAGAGACAGGCTTATCAAGAAGAGAAAGAAAGAATTATGTCTAATAATCAAGACAGACATCAAACTGAGCAATACAATATTCAAGAAGAAAGCAAAGAGCAAAGCTCAGAAAGAAATGATATATCAAACAATACAACAGATATCCCATCAATTAATATTACTGATAGTACATATGCAGAAGACACTGTTCAAACAAATACAACTGCAGGAACTAGTGGTTATGGTGTAGATGTGGAAGATGAAGTCAACTTCAGTATTAGTAAGTTGACATTTCTTAATACAATATTGATAGTATATATGTATTCCTTCTCTTTACACACCTATTAAATCCTATAGTTTATCGAGTTAAAACGTTGTATGAATATCAGGGAATAAGAGAAGACGATCTGACATTTACAGCTAATGAGATACTTAAAGCATATCCATCAAAAGATACTAATAGTGATTGGTGGTATGGAACTTCTTTGACTACCAATAACATGGGATTCTTTCCTAGAACTTATGTTGAAATCATTGAAAAAGGTAGGCTTCTATATGGGAATATATATATTTTATATATTAAACTTGCTATCCCTATATAGCTTTCCAGGTGAGAACGCTCTACGAGTTTAATAAGACTCGGGTAGATGATCTAGGATTTATACCAAACGAGATTATCTCTGTTCAGCCATTTCAAGATGAGAAGAGTGATTGGTGGTATGGCACAAATGACGAGACGAAGGAGAGTGGCTATTTCCCTAAGACTTATGTCGAAAGAATTACAACTCGTAACTATCAATTAATGTGGTATAAATACTTTAATTTGTTATTAACTGTATTATAGCTCCATCTATATCTATTCAGACTGAAGAAAGTAAAAGCATCTTAACACCTGCAACAACTATGAATAACGGATTGCTATCAATATCCGAGAACCAATCCTCCCGTGGATTATCTGCTCCCAATACTCCTATAATGAAGAAAGCAAATCTAAAGAATAAGAAAGTAGAACTGACTAAAAGAAGGAGAGCAGCGAGTACTGCCAATTCCAATACTATGAGTCCTACACATATACCAGTATTATCTATGCCTCATTCCAGAAATATTTCCGAAAATCTCGAGCTTCTCACCTGGGCAAGCACTATGGATAGCTTGGAATTAGAAGCAATACCACCAGAAGAGCGCAAGCGACAGGAAGCCCTATATGAATTGATATCTACAGAGCGTACATATCTGAATGATCTTCAAATGATAATAAATGTGAGTAAACAATTGATATAAGCATGATGATACTCATAATGTAATAGCTCTTTTATACTGACTCTGGTAAATACCTAACACAAGATGAGAGAGACGTGGTATTCTCCAACATTGATGATCTTCTCCTGTGTAATACTGCTCTATTGAGTGATATGGAGAGTAGACAGGCTGAGCGAGCCAATGTGATTGATACACTGGGAGATGTGTTCCTGAAGCATGTAGGGCTAATATCAGTAACCTATGGTCACCACTAACTGATTGATATAGGCCGACAGTCTGAATTGTTACTCTAGATACTGTCGAAATCAGTCGTACGCGACTAAATTCCTGCAGAAGAAGAGGGAAGAAGATCAATGGTTTGAAGTGTTCTTGAAGGTAAATATCAGCCAATAATAATATCAGTGGCCATTAATATACAGTATTAGACTGCCCAGGGTAGACCCGAGTGCAGATCTCTTGATTTATCTCACTTTTTATTGGAACCCGTACAACGTATTACAAGATACCCTTTATTATTACGTCATGTAAGACAGGAGATTGCATTAGAGTCATGGTGTATTACTTTAACATACACTGATATAGATACTGGAGGTTACTCCCAAGCAACACCCTGACTATGTGCTTATTCGATCGGCACTTTCTAAGGCCGAAGAAGTATTAAGTAATGTGAATGAAGAGACACGTAGATTTGAGAATGAACAGAAAATGTCTGAACTATCTCGTATAATAGATATGGAAGGAGCAGAGGTAAATGATGAGAATTTATTGAATGAACCATGCATAATAATGAACTCCTTCTCTAGAGATTGAATATTCCAGGCAGAGAATATGTGATGGATGGAGCGCTCTTCAAGGCAAAGAGTGGAAGGAAGCTTCATGGTTATCTGTTTAATGATATACTTATATTGACTGAGCCATTAAAGACATTGAGTGCCAAAGGGTATCTATATACTCTTTATAGAGAGGTAAGATTGTTATTTCTCATATAAATTAGAGAATTAACCATTATTATTATCAGCCTATGCCATTGGAAGCAGTTAGTGTTCGACAGCAACAAACAATGACCTTGAAGTCCTCATTTAGTGGAGCTACTTCCGGTAAAATATATAACTACACAAGAGCATATTCAATATTTAACATATCCCCATTCAACAGATGACTCCACCTTCCAAATAGTGTACGGTGAATGCATAATTGGAGTAAGAACAGCCTTACCCGCACAGAAGAAACAATGGATAAATCAGATACAACATTATAGTGCTCTTCGACAATATACTTCCTGATATGTGAATAAATAAATGTTAGGTCAATCTGATTTTCATATAAAAAGTGTGGAGAATAGCTATGTACTATTAAGGCAGGTTACTCAATGAGTCGATCCAGTCATGGTTGAATCACTTGTTAATTAAATAGAAGCCATCCATCGTTCTGTTTGTGTAATAATGTTTGCAACTGAGAATAATGAATTCCATGGAAGTAATGCTCAATACTAAATATGAATAGACATGATTCACCCTTAGTTGGATAGCCGCTTGAAGATATCTATTAGCTAGATTACTGGACTGTAGTGGGATATTTTGGAGGAGGCCTTCACCATAAGGAAAGAAAAATTCCATACAACAAAGGGTATCACCATAATCTCCAACAAATTACCATGTGCTACACTGTTGCTATATAATCTTCAATAATGAATGTCTATCCATGGCAAACATTCATTCTCCATGACACCATAATTTCCTTTTCTAGTTTATATCTGTCATCATTATACTGAATAACAAATGATATTCGTTACTAGGAAACCCAGGAATCAAAAAAGGCGGGGTAGACTAGTGTGGAGTATTCAAAATGTGATTAGTAGCTATCATGTGTGGCATAATTAATAGAATATTCGTGATAGCAGTTGCTGATATGAGGATATTTCTGACAGCGATAGTTTAGTCAAAAACCATTAAATAGAGGTTTAGGACATGCATGTACTATTACTTATCGTCTGAGTAGGTATAATGCCTGTTATTGGGTATTGCCATCCATGGTTATCCAATAATCCACTTATTCCCAGGAGTACTTCTCCACACTTTGTGAATGGATAAGTGAGATTTTGACGTATTGCCTAATTAGGTAATTGATCTGATATCTCCCCCTTTTCCCGCTTTTAAAGTCTTCCCCCCAACATCATAGGACAAGGCTAATATTTATTATCTGTTTTGGGGGTGGAAAAAGGTTTTTTTTTCTGTCTCCTAATCAACCTGTCAAAAATGTCACTTCCAATAAATGAATACTTGGAAGTTCGAGCATAACAACCTACTCCGCTGTATAGAAGCCATCTTATCTTCCCCCCCTGGAGTCCGTGGTTGGTTAAACACTCTAAACTGAGACGAAAAATATATACTATCCTGATATGAAGTCATTTAAAAATATAAATAAACAAAAAAACCCATCAAGTATATTCTCCCCCAACACTCTTTATCTCCATTTATTCTCTTTTTCTTATATTCGCATTATGGCTTCCTCCAACAAGAATGATGGCCCTGACACTATTGTCACCGTCCCAGTCCCCAAAAGACTTCTTGATTCCAAAAAGTGTCCTACTCCTCATATTAACTCTATGGCACAGTATAAATCAATGTGGGAGAAGAGTGTTGAAAATCCCAACGAATTCTTTGGAAATGTAACTATTTGAGTAACTCATGCTTATCTTCTATACTAATCTTGTGTTTTTGATACTTTGATAGCTTGCTAGAGAACTTTTAACATGGGATAAACCTTTTCAGAGTGTCAGTCATGGATCTTTCGACAGCGGTGATGTTGCTTGGTTCTTAGAGGGTGAACTTAATGCTTGTTATAATGCCGTTGATCGTCATGCTATCAAGAACCCCGGAAAGATTGCTATTATTCATGAAGGTGATGAACCCAGTGAAATCCGTAAGATCACTTATGGTGAACTCCATAGAGAGGTTTGTCGCATGGCAAATGTTCTTAAGGAATTAGGTATCCGTAAGGGTGATAATGTAGCTATTTATATGCCTATGATCCCCGAAGCTATGATTGCCATCTTGGCCTGTGCTCGTATTGGTGCTGTCCACTCTGTCGTCTTTGCCGGTTTCTCCTCTGAATCTCTTTTGGAACGTGTTGCTGATTGTCGTGCTCGTGTTGTGATCACTTCAGATGAAGGTCGTCGTGGTGGAAAGAACATTGCCACTAAGCGTATTGTTGATGATGCTTTGTGCAAGAACGATCACAGTGTTGAACATGTCATTGTCTATAAGCGTACTGGTTCCGCTGTTCCTATGACGAAGGGACGTGATCTTTGGTGGCATACCGAGATGGAAAAGGCCCGTCCTACTTGCCCCCATGTCCCCATGAATGCTGAGGATCCTCTTTTCTTACTTTATACCTCTGGTTCCACTGGTGCACCCAAGGGTATTGTTCATACCACTGGTGGTTATCTTTTAGGTGCTGCTTCCACTCTCAAATATATCTTTGATATTCATGAAGATGACATTTATGCCTGTATGGCCGATATTGGATGGGTCACTGGTCATACTTATGGTGTCTATGGTCCTTTGGTTTTGGGTGCTACTTCTGTGTTATTTGAATCCACTCCTACTTACCCCACTCCTTCTCGTTTCTGGCAACTGATTGAGAAACATAAGATTACCCAATTCTACACTGCCCCCACAGCCATTCGTGCCCTTCGTCGTTTAGGTGATGAATGGGTTGACCAATGTGATTTATCTTCCCTCCGTGTTATCGGTTCCGTGGGTGAACCTATCAATCCTGAAGCATGGAACTGGTATAATGAAAAGGTCGGTCATTCTCAATGTGCTGTTGTCGATACCTACTGGCAAACCGAAACAGGTTCAATCATTGTTGCTCCTTTGCCCGGTGCTATTCCCACCAAGGCCGGTTCTGCTACTTTACCTTTCTTTGGTATCAAACCTGTCATCTTGGACCCTACTACTGGTGTTGAACTCAAGGGTAATGATGTGACTGGTGTATTAGCTATCTCTCAACCATGGCCCTCTATGGCACGCACTGTCTATAATGACCATAAGCGTTTCTGTAACACATATTTAGATCCTTACAAGGGATTCTATTTCACAGGTGATGGTGCTTCTCGTGATAAGGATGGT
The DNA here is from genome assembly GCA_025528865.1 of Pilobolus umbonatus. Lineage (NCBI taxonomy): Eukaryota > Fungi > Mucoromycota > Mucoromycetes > Mucorales > Pilobolaceae > Pilobolus > Pilobolus umbonatus. The sequence goes on from JAIXMH010000010.1 coordinate 182,159, forward strand.
TATATTTGGATTCGTGGACGTGTTGATGGTAAGAATGATTGGATATGATAATTATGGGGGAAATCGATATTAATGTATATCTCTCTATCTAGATGTTATCAATGTTTCTGGACATCGTCTTTCTACTGCCGAAATTGAGTCAGCCTTGATTCTTCACAGTGCTGTTGCTGAAGCTGCTGTTGTTGGTGGACATGATGAATTGACTGGTCAATGTATTCATGCTTTCACAACACTAAAACCTAATGTGGATGTGTCAGAGGGACTTGAGAAAGAGTTAGCCTTACAAGTGCGTAAGATTATTGGTCCATTTGCCACCCCCAAGCGTATCTATGTTATTGTTGATCTTCCCAAGACCAGATCAGGAAAATTCATGCGTCGTGTTCTCCGTAAGATCGTGAATGGTGAGCATGAGGCCCTTGGTGATTTATCTACCATGGCTGATCCTACTGTTGTTGATAAAATCATTGAACGTGTTCATGGCAAGAAATAGGTGCACTTTCTTTACTTGAATAATATATGTAGACATATATTATTTCTAGACCAAAAAAACAACTGTATTTTTTTTACCCTCTTCCCACTCCTCTTATGTATCGTATTCCTTCTTCCTCCCTTATTATATTTCTTACATACTTAGTATTTTCTACATAGATAAAAATATCCATCTCACACTTTAATAAAATCACTATGTATTATCTATTTCAATACTGTATGTGAACTCCAATGTGCCTCGATATTTAATAGTCAGATATGCCCCCCCAATGACTATAAAGAAATGAATACCCGAATAAATTACCACACACACACCCATAAGAGGTAACAAATAAGAAGGTATATTTTATTTACCTCATATTAAACAACCACATCTTATCTATCTATATTCTATTAAGGGAACACCACTTACAATAGAGAACAGTTATGGAGGTATATAATCGACATATGTACTTGATAGGTGCCCTGACTATTCTGTCCATTTTTAGAGGAGCTTCCCCAATACGTCAAACAGTAACCTCAGTGAGATGCTCTCTCAAGAAATAGAGGATCTCAACAAAGATACAGCAGAAGATAGGAGTGTGAAAGAAGCTATTATTGTTGATAAGCCTGATCCAAACAAGATAAATACAGAGGAAAGTGAGGATGACAGTGATGATGGCCGTTATTATGTTGATGACGATATTGACAGTGATGAGTATGAGCATGATTTAGCCATTCGAGATCCAGTCTTATTCAGAATAACAGAGAGTAATAGACATATCGCAGTCAAGGATCTGACTGCTGAGGATAGTCATACAAAGTCTAAAGGGTCTCGACGTCCACCCGAGCTTGTGTTTTCTGAGCCACCCATTCTTATATCCCGGGATGATTGTATTGAAGTGTCATTTTATTATGGTCTATCTAATGAAAAGAAGACAGGCAGATGTCAGAGATACATGGTTATGTGTGGTATCGGTGAAGAGAGCATGAACGCACTTCGATGGGGATTGGGTACTATTCTGAGAAGTGGAGATGAGATCCATATTTCTAGTGTTGTGCCTAACGATGAACCAGTCGAGAGTATGGATAGTGACGAGAAGTATAACTTATGGAGACAGGTATTTGTTACTTGAACACAGTCTGTATACTCGAAACTCACTCTGTCTAAACTGTAGCTTGATCGTAATTCAAAGACGATGATATCTCGTGTACGTTCTATCATGGATGAAATGTTACTGTATAATATCAAGATTGTAGTCTACTCATTAGCTGGTAAAACAAGGGAGACTTTATTAAAACAGGTAAAATGATAAAGGAAGGGGAGGTGGGCAAGATGTCTTATTGTTTCCATCTCTAGATTCATGCTATACCTAATCTAACCATGGTCATATGTGGGTGCAGAGAGCGAGGATTGTTGAAAGGGTAATGAGTGTAGAGGAGAATGGAATAAGGATAACTCACATAATCTATTGAATGTAGGATGTTATTGGGCAGTGTATCCACCTATCTAGTGCATAATTCACCTGTCCCAGTATCAGTTGTTCGCCCACAGAATAAGGAGAAGTCAAAGAAAGCAAAGAAGACTGCCGCACAGAAGTTGAGTCAGAGTGTAAGGAATGGCCATTTGAAGGTAGATGAGAAAGAGAGTTCAAGTTTGAGTCATAATAGTTATGATGGTGCTTTCTGATTGTATAAAATGTTCTATTATAAGTAAATTGTATTTGTAGAGTAAATTATGCAATATGTATGATGTTATTCAATCACATATTACATGATGTTTTATTTTTTTTATCATTTACCTGTTGTGTTTGCAGTATAAAATGTTTATTTTATTTTATGTTATATACATGTTCAAGAGAAAATGATAGCAATGACTAATAAACTTAATAACATCATAACTAATCTTGACATGAATGCTCCTTGGGGTGTTTGTGTTGCGTTGGGAGAGCCAGTGGGAATATTCTACAGTTGCATATTAGTACACATCTTACGGTGGTGTAGTTGCACTTACAAAGGTTATGCCTAAAGGAAAGAAGCCAAAGCCAGCTGATATGGACATTCCTCCTCTATTGAATGCACTATTACCAAATGGTTGGCTGAAAAATGATGTAGCGGGTCTATTGGGATCACGCAGGGGTGGGGGTCTTTGACCTGCAGGACGGGTGGGTATTGATGGATCTTCTCTATAATAGAATATTACATTTCAGTATGCCGTTACCTCATTGATACACACCACCATTATTCCCAGTATATATTTCAAGTGGTCTCCCTTCTATTCCTCTTTTATCACAATACACAACATCAATTCCTTTCATCCTCATATCTACTTCTTACCTTGGGTCTTTTTCTTCTTTACCACGGCCATATATCGGGATAACTTTGTCTTTTCCACAACCAGCCTTACAAACAGGACAGGTAGGATTACGAGATTGTGCATTTAACCATTGTGCCAAACAAGACCAACTAGATGTCATACAATGATAAATAACATCATTCTACCATCCTCCCGTCAACCCACTTACCAAAATAGATGCCCACATAGTGTCAATACAGGATGAATGGCAGTATCAAAACTAGAGAAGACATTTAATATCATTCTAAGCATATATACGTTGACATATACAGAGCATTGTATATTACCATATGTTACACTCATAGAAACCACCTCCATTATAACTACTCTCGTCATATATCTCTGTCTTGGTTGTTCTTGTTGGTTCAGTAGATGAACTAGTCTCTTTCTGTCCCACATTTCTCTGCCTCAGCTCGCTAGTATTCATACTTCTAAGGGCATCTCCAGTCATGTCATGAACTGCATTAGTAATGGGTGTGTCTATGTCTTCTGTTAGTTCAGTGATGGTTGTTCTGTGTGAATGTTCTCTAGATGAAGTGTCCTCCTCTGAGTATGTTGGGTTTGAATCCATAGTTTATGTGTTGAATAATAAATCTATCTATCTATCTATATATATAAATATATAAATATAAAAGAACTATAGAAAACAAAGTAATGCGGGCAAGAGTGGTTCTTCCCATCCATTGACCGGAGGTTTAAATATAGGCGGGGATATAAATCTTCCACTGTTAATTGAGGGCAGTTGATGGTTGGGTGAAGAAGACACTGATTACAGACCATTGGATACAATCACACACACGATGCATTGGTTAGCTGTCATAGATGCATTTACTCGATCACTTTTTATACTGTAATTTCAAGATAACCAGTTGGTATAGAAGCACATGAATACTATATACCCCCCCCTCGTCATCTGAGTTGAAATATGTCATTCATATTTTATTGCCCATTTCACTTCTGCTCTTCTTGTTTTCTTTTTTTTCTTGTTTACTACAATGTTAGTGGAAGAAGTGGATGACAGGTACACAGATCACTATCATCCATGGGAAGAAATAGTACATTATGTGTGTAAGTATTCATGCTTATAATATTGAATCCCTAAATAACCCCCTTATTATTAGCCAAAAATCAAGTGAGCAAACTACGTAGGAATAAATCAGATGAAATTGTCTATCGAGCATGGACCAAACAAGCTCTTATTGACTATGGAACAATTGAGAACTATCTTCTGAAGGAGAAACTTCATTTTCCATCTCCCGAATCATCCAATAGACCTGTTGTACTTGTGCTTCCTAATGACTTTCCTTATTCAGTGGATCCTGGAATAGATCACATATTGATATGGTCCCAAGAACCACTCCAGGCTGAGTATATCGAAAGCATATTAGAGAGCAGATATGATAGAACACTCTATGAATGGGTGTATTTTGTTAATCCTCCTGAATGGCAGAGTGTGAGAAGATTGCCACATGTTCATGTGTTTATTCGATTGGTGCCTTCACATAAATAAAGGATTCCTCTTTGTTTGACTGACTAGAATTGGCAGGAAGATTGCACCTGAGTATCACATATCATTTGCACCACTCTTTCTCAGAAGAGTTGAATCTAGAGTCTCTTATCATTGGACTGTTGATACATCCATCCTGTCTATGCATCATCATTGCACTGATTTCGATTCTTATATTTTCACGTCAGATGCTTCGAAGAGGCATTTGTCCAGTAAGAAAGATGTTGAAGTCTTTCTAACTGCTATCATTGGATAAAGGTTTGATAAGAGTAAATCGAATTATGGGCCTTGAACCAGTAAGGGAGCTAAACTTTATACTGTCCTACGATACTCTTGAAATCACAATGCTTTGAGGGAGTAGGCTGTTTACTTATTGTAAATGTCTTTATCAACCTACTTGATAGAGGATACAAAACATGGACTCTAAGAAGAGGAACAATGATGAATCACATATTTATGCATGGAATCTTTGTATCTGTGACTGTCCCATGCCATCTTGATGGCCTTGACTGTGCGTAGAAGAATATAAGAAGAATACATCAATATTCATCTGAAAAGATGTTTCTCAAGTACATATAATATGTGTTTATCATACAATGTGAGCTGTCAATGATCAGTGTTTATGGATGAGTCTATCAATTTATTTAATGACATGACAGGAGACACACATCAGCTTCTGATTAAGTTCTAGGCTGACTCGAATTTTAATTTATTAAGCCCTTTTCTCTAATTGATTACACACACACACGCACACTTATTATCAGCTACATATGAACTTTCTCTGGTCTCCTTTTGGCGGTAAAAAGGTAAGTACAGTTTAATCTTCTATCGGTAGACTTGGTTTTTATTGGCTTATTACCCAGGAAACATCTCCTCCACCACCTGTTCAGAATGTAGCTCCTCAGCAAGCCTTTAAGGCCATGAGCAGCGCCTTTCGTAAGGGTGTGCAGTATAACAGTAATGTCCCAAGATAGACACTTCTTCTACTGAATGGTACTCAATATCTTACTTTATATTCCAGTGAAAATAGTTCTTCGTGGTGATGTCATGACAGGAAAATCAAATTTGTGTAAGGGAAAGCAAATCTAATGTTCAACACTACCTACTCATCACTTTATTCAGTCCAACGTCTACAGGGCGCTGAATTTACTGAAGACTACTCTTCTACTCCTCAAATTGAAGTAGCCAACATACCATGGCATCATAAAGGTATGACATGTTTTATCAAGAGTGAACAAATTCACTGAACTCAAGTGTCTATAGACTCGACTGAAATTGTGAAGATTGAGGTATGGGATGTAGTAGATAAGGCTATCAATAAGGAATCTAGGAAAGTATCAGACAGTATAAAACTAGAACACAACACTCCTGCTATAGAAGTACCCAGAGTACAGGAGGACAGTGAGATGGGGCTGGATGCATCTACCGTCAATGTCTATAGAAATACACAGGCTGCTATATTCATGTTTGATATCACCAAACCATGGACATTCAAATACGTGAATGATGAACTATCCAAAGTACCAGAAACGATAGCCGTTCTTGTGCTGGTAAGTCCAGTTCATATGTCGCAATTTGCATATTCATACTCATTATCCATTTCATTCAGGGTAATTTTGCTGATAAGGCGTAAGTAAGGATGATCGAAACATCCGCTGCTTTTAATATATATTGAATTGTGATTTCTAGAGAAGAGAGGAAAGTAAGCTGGGATGAAATACATGCTGCCTTGTATGAGCATAATCAGGAACGTATTGAGAACGGTGCTATCAAACCCAATTTGATTCGATATGCAGAAACCAGCATGAAGTCTGGAATGGGTTTGAAATACATTTATAGTTATTTAGGGGTGCCTTTCTTACAATTGATGGTATGTATATTATGCATCAGAAAATACTATACACCATTGTATTATAAACACCATGCATTGCATTGCAGACATTATGCAGTGATATAGTGCATTACACATAATTAATATAATTCATTGTTAGGTGGAGACATTGAAGAAACAACTCGAATTGAAAGCAGTGGAGATAGTCGATCTGTTAGAAGATTTGGATGTTGAAGAAGAGGTACCCGAGACAATGCAAAGACGCAGGGGCCAGGATAACTTCAATCAACGTAATGTAGAGACAATATACATTGATCTTTGGTTTAATGAATTGTTATTTATGGCTGTTAGCATCTGAACCACACTTGGCTAGACAGCAGGAAGAGATGAAATCTGCCTGGGATCAGGAATTGGAAGAGATTGCAATGGATCGTATGTATTATCAATAGTGAACGATGATGATTTATTTATGGCTGCATATTTAGATCCATCCATATTGGAAGTGGCTCAATTCCAGAGAGAGGAGACACCACCTCCACCCACGTCACCCGCTAAACCAAGAGAGAAAAATGTTGTACTCGCAATGGATGAAATACCACCTGTGGGTGATCAATTTGATATGGGCCAGTTGGAAGATGATTGGTTTGGGGATGATTCGAATAAGCCATTGGGATTATCCATTGCAAATACAGGTACTGATTCCGATGATGATGTGCCTGTCAATCCCATGGTGGCTGGAGATGAAGATATTGAGCAGTTTGATTACTATGTGAATCCGAATAAGAATAGTACACCCGCAGTGGAGAAGACAAAGGAGGAGGCAATGCCAGTGAAAAAAGCAGAGAATGAAATGAAACATGAACCTGAAAGGCATAAAATGTATCATTCATCTGTGTATAGAAATGACATGGTTGAGGATGTATGGAGCAGTGGATTAAGAAGAACATCACAGGCTGAGATCATATCTGATAGCGAGGATGAAGATAACAGAATAGTATCCATTGATACATCACATCATCCTATTTACATTGAATCACCTCCCTTCCATTATGGTGGGGATGGATATGAAGAGATTGGTGGTGCCAATGAAAATCCATGGTCTATAGGACAGATCAACCAAAATAGTCCCCGTGATGAACCCGATAGTCTCCAAGATGAGATTCATGCCGAACACAGTGATCCCCATGGTAACACTCTCCATAATGATACACTCTATAGTAACCATCCCAAAGAACAAGAATCAGATAAAGAAGATGATACAACAGTACAAAAGGTACAGTAACACACAGACACATATATATAAACTAGCTAAACTAACATCTACCTTCCTCAGCCCACTACTAAAAAGAAGAGGTCTTCTAAGAAGAAGAGTAGTAAAAAGAAGAAGAGTTCAACATAATAAACATAGTATCAACCATACTTTTATTATTATTATATAAATGTGAATATTGGTAATCCATATACTGCGGTCTATCTATGCCTTTACCATAAAAAGTAATAATAAACAGAATAAGATGATCAAGTGATACTTTGAGAAGTGAGAAGATATTTCAATCATAGTGAATGATTGTATTCTATGTCTGGAAGCAAAGAGCCCTTTGATATTCCCGAGACAGAATCAAAAGACTCAAACAGAGTGAAATCCTTTAGTGATGAGGGGAGTTCGTTTGAAGATAACATTTCTGGTTTATTACCAAAGAACAACAGTGATATATATTCCAGAATATTTGAATCCATTGGGTTGATAGGTATATGAGAGTGTCCTTCCTTGAGTGCTGGAATGGAGGGTAATGAGTAGGGTGGTGGTGATGGTAATGTGGGTAATGGGAGAGAAGAGAATGAGTAGGGTATTGGGTGAAGTATATTCGAGGGCAATGAAGGATGGTTACTAGGACCTGAGAGGGGAGAACACAATGAGAGTTGACATAGGTGAGGAAGGTTATATTCCTGCGTCACTTTTCTTCTCTTATTACGCTGTATATATGTCATGATATCAAATAAGGTAGACTATTGATATGCCATACAACAAATAGGTCAATTCAATAAGTAAAAAGAGTAAAGAGAAGAAGAAGAAGGGAATACTGTTTACTCGATCCTTTTAAAGTACAGATGTGTTTGCACACTTTTTTTTATTTTGTCATGGCAACCAACTTATAAGATAATCAGATAAAGACAGTTAGATATGCAACACTTGTCTCTTCTAAGGAGGAATGTGAATAATATCACATACACTGAAATGAAGAGAAAAAAGGGGAATTTGTAAGGATAGAAGATGTTCTTACAGAATAGATGTTGAACACATGGTTATGGAATTTACTTACTATTTGAAAAGGCGTTGAATATATATAGTTATATTTGTATTGTTTATTATTTTCTCCTTTTGTTTATCATTTTAATTACTATTTATCATTTCAGTCTGGAGTATATTACATATAAAAAAGATCAGGATAGAAATATTGCTCACATAAATATAGCCGATAAATAATCACATTAATTGCACCTCTTTCACTTCCACATTGAAATGACTGTCTCTTCCTCTTCTGTGAGGTAACTTCCTCCTTGTCTCTGTTTGTTTATTATCATTAAAAGCTATTGTTATCACTTATTAACATTTTTTGGTTTGATTCTTATTGTTTCAATAGAGTGGCTGTTCGTGTCAGACCACTTACAGAACAGGAAAAGCAGAACAGCAGAAACAACTCCATACAGTTCATCGATAAACAGATCATAGTGGGTGGAGACAGATCATTCACCTTTGATTATGTCTATCCTCCTCATGCAGATCAAGAAGAAGTCTACAATACATGTGTCATACCACTCTTGAATACATTTATGGAAGGGTAAAATAATGAACAAGTGTGTGTGTATGTGTGTGTATAATTTAATTCATAATTTATAGCTATAACTCAACAATACTTGCATATGGGTAACACATTGTATTCTATATAAATAAATAAATATGTAGCTCAATGTTAACCATGTGATTTCGACATAGACAAACGGGAAGCGGCAAAACATACAGTATGGGAATAGGCTTGGACTCTATCAAGAATCCAGCCAATGAAGGAATAGTACCCCGATTCATTGATTCCCTTTTTCAAGGTCTATTGACCAAACAATCACCATATTATTCTTCACAGGTATTTGTGTCCTTTTTGGAATTACACAATGAGGATATAGTTGATCTCCTGAGTCCTGTCAGAAGGGATGGTCTGAATTTAACTATCAGAGAAGATACACATGGCAATATCTGCTGGAGTGGAGTACGGGAAGAGCTTGTCAAGAGTCCTGAAGAGTTAATAGGGTAAGTGATGATCAATCAATTTTAGGGTATACTTACACCATCATATACCTTAAATTAGCCTTCTTCAAAAAGGATCCATCTCTCGTACGACTGCATCGACGGATATGAACAGCTCATCATCCAGATCCCATGCTATTTTCTCCATCATATTAAAACAGCAATATTTGTCTTCGGATACACCAGATTCCCCAGACAGCCCTTCTCTATTGGAAGCAAGGAAATTGGTATCTAAATTCCATTTTGTTGATTTGGCTGGTTCAGAAAGAGTATGATCGAATAATGCATGACATATATCATTATGACTGATTCATATTTCATCAGTTGAAGCGTACAAATGCTGTGGGTGATCGGGCAAAGGAAGGCATTTCAATCAACACTGGTTTATTAGCATTAGGAAACGTAATTTCGGCTCTCGGAGATGAATCACGTCGTGTGTCCCATATCCCTTATCGGGATTCCAAACTGACACGCTTGTTACAGGACAGTTTAGGAGGCAATAGCCAGACATTGATGTTGGCTTGTGCATCACCAGCAGAATCTAATCAGACAGAGACCATAAATACTCTGAAGTATGCTAACAGAGCCAGAAACATCAGGAATCGTGTTACCATTAACCAGGAAATAGCGGAGACAGATCGATTGAAGAATATCATCACACAATTGAGAGAGGAGGTCAGGAGTACAGATGATTATCTTCGTGCAGTAAATGACGAGATGGACAGTTTGAAGGTAGAAGTAGAATCGACCAACAAGACCTTGAATCAGACAATCATTGAGTTATCCCATGTTAAATATGAACGAGATAGATTGAAGCATCAATTGATCAAAATACAGAACAATACAGACACAGATCACCTGGAGAGAGAAGATGAAACACTCGTTCCATCTTATATGGTTACAGAATACACACAAACTATCGAAATGCTTCGTGTGGAGTTATCGAAAGCTCAAGAGAAGTTAAGGATGATGGAGCAGCAGTCGAGTTTCCTACTCAATGAGAAGAAGCATATACCCTTAAGTCAGTCAATACTTGATCATGACTACTCTTCAGCTACACTTGTCGCAACTCCATGTCAGTCTATGATGCTGGTTAAAAAGATCAATCCGACAGATATCATTTCAGAGAAGTTAGATAAGAAAAAGAAACGCCATAGGTTCAATAACAAACGCACCAAATCCAATAGAAGAAGGAGTTCATCTATTAATAGCACATCTTCTAGTAAGCAGGTTAGATCAGCTGATTTGAAAGGACTTGTAAGCACAAAGATATTAAAAGAAGTAAAAAAGAACATCAGAAATGAAGCAGAATTCACACAGACCAAGGTAATGCCTGAAGTATAAGTCCAAACTGATCTATTCATCATCCTCATCATTATAGCATTTATCCGTGGCTAATATGGATTATGAGCTGAATAAAGCATGGAATGAGCCTGAAGATTTGACACATATTGTTCCTGAGCTCAAAGTAGGATGATCAACAACAACAACAAAAACCTGTGTAATTTAAACCTTTGATTTTTAGGGCCTGAAATACAGGAGAAGAACAATTGATGTGACTCCTATGAGGCCATCTGCAGATAATGAACATATGATAGAGAATAAGAAGTTGCTACAGAGATTGAGTAGTGTAATAGAAAGCAAAAACAATGTCACCAAACAACTAGAGAGATCAGAACAGCTGAAGGAGAAGCTAGTTCAACAATTCAACAAAAAGATATCTGACCTGACCCATAAAAAGTCCAATAATAGTGCACAGCATAAAAGAGAGATATCAGATATCAGAAACCAATATGAATGTAGATTAAAGAAACAACAAATAGAATCACAAAGCCTACGAAGAAAACATATGCAACTTATGAGTAAGACAGATATTATGAGAAATCAAACACAATCTATGATTGACCAACTCAACAGAAATATTGAGAAGTTAAGCCATGAAAAGAAAAAGATGATAAAGAGGATGAAGCAAGAGAGTGATAGATCCAAGGAGAGATTAACTGAAAGTGAGCGAGAAGTAACCAAGTTGAAGAGACAGGAGACCCAGTTAGTGTCAGCCAAAAAAAGAGTGGAGAGAGAATTGATTCAGCAGAAGATTGCTTCCAAAAGACTGACAGAAGAGATTGTTGCTCTCAATAGTCAATTGAAGCAAATTGCCACAATCCTCAAAAGAGTAATACTCAATCACGGGAAAGCAAATGTCAATAACAATCAATTGGTTGATAAGGCCTTGTTAGCCAAAGCAGCTGCATGTGCCAATGTACGTGGTTATGTCATTAAACAGAACATAACAAAAAAGACAGGGGGGAACTTCAAAGTGTGTAGTCTCCAGCAGCATGTATATCAAAAAAAGCGACTTATACATAAAGCGATCTCACTTTATGTAAAAGGACAGACAGCCGGTCAGATGATTGTGGAGCTAACACAAAAGGTAAGAATAGATGGTAAGAGCTCGTATAATTTTGGAAGATATTAAACTCACCTCCATTCTTATTACAAGAGAGACCGCCTTGTAGAGGAACAGGAAGAGTTGTTGAAGGAGAGAGACGTGATACTGAGTGATTCGGTGGATAATCTACAGCCACAATACATGGATGAAAGAATAGATTTGATTACTATCCAGGTATATGCGCTGAATCAACAGATTAAAAGACTTCAGGAGAAGAACATTGATACCAAAGATGACAATAACAACTGGATGGATGAAGTAGATAAGGAACTCCAAATCGGTGTATTTGATAATGCTAATACTCAGATATCATATGAAATGGCCCTTACACTCATCCGATCGCTTGAACCAGAAGAGGCAAGACTGGTAGCAGAATCCCTGATGGAAGATATTGTTCAACTTAAGACCAGAGATCAATGCTGTACTGTATCATTGGAACATTCGTCTTCCATGATTCAATGTTTGCAATTAGGACTAGTGCAGATGAGAAGAGCATTTGAACTAATGAGTAGGGAAGGTGAAATGAATGCTTCAGTTACCATCAAAGCTGCATTCAATCGGTGTATCGCTTCTATATTAGACAATATCTTTATTAGGTCATTAAGAAACAGTGTACAGATACAGAATGGAATTGTACTTCCACTGGAGGCTGAGATTCAGGAGGAAGTGGCACTCTCCTTAGTCAGCCCAAGAGAACCATCCAAGTCAGGACTGCCTGTCTTTGTTAATAGATGCCTACCACGCACAGAATCTAAACTAGGATTGATATCTATCGCTAATACTTAAGAAACTCTTTATTATTAATCAAATAACAATATATATATATATATATATAATATGATAAGTGAATGGTATATTTGTTTTAATCTGGATGTGGGTGTTTGAGTTGGTATCTTACTACCATTGAATGTATTAGTGAGATAGTATCACTTCCCATCTGGTAATATTGATCTGACTTTGATGGGTCAAACATGGCTGTGTGTGCCTTGATCTCATTGTCTGCGTTAGATAATACAGGCACAAACAGGTGCTCTACCTCTTCTGGGGGTAATCGAATAAATGTTCTATGATCATTCTCGTTATCAGGGTCATCTATCTAATGGTTGAATAAGTACCAGGTCATTCTATATAACCAATGTACTTACTTGGACATAAAAGCACTTGAATACAATATCTGGAATTTGAATCAATTTGTCTACCCTAAACCATATAATGATCAGACATCTCATAATGATGAATAGCATTCGATCTACCTTTCTTCACAGCCATGCATGTCAGTTAAATCCTTGACAAAGGTGAGTTCATCATAGACATCATTGAGAGTAGAAGTTATCTTATCACGAGCCAGATAGGCCACAGCACCCACAGCAGCCACACCTAGGACGCCTGCCAATAATCCCCATTTCTTGCCATTACTGCTTCCAGAAGTTGTCTTGCTAGTGGTAGTCACTGTTCTACTGCTGCTTGAACCTGATTGAATGGATCTAGAGTTGAGTGTTGAAGTTGCCATACTCCAATATTGGTTCATTTCTTTAATTTCCTTGTTGACTTTTCCATACTCTGATACTGCCCTTTTTGCGACAAACGACTCATTGATTGAGTAAAATGGGGTGTCATATGCTATTAATCCCACTATAGCTGCACCCAGTAATGGATCATGTTCTGCTTGTTTATTAAACCTTAATATGGTCTCAGCAGCTAACAGATGATATGAGTATCTATAATCATGTAACCAATGGCAACAGTAACCATACCAACAATACCACCCATCGAATGTCCCAATAAGACTACCATCAGATTTCCATTGCTATAGAGTCTCTTTAATTCCTGCCTCTGTTTCGATACTTCATTGTATAACCAGGAAGTAAAATCCTCGACAGCCACCCGTAAATCACTATTTCAATTGATTATTACCAACCAATATCTCCTCTTTATAAGTGGCTACTTTACCCTGCTGTCTTATAAGAAGGGTATATGGTGCAGATGACATCAGCATTGACTGTCTCATTGAGTATGGCCTGTAGTCTATTCGGGTAGTCCTGAGTAGTGTTGTTATTTATACAGAGATGGTTTAAGGAGTAAAAATGATCCTACTTTGAAGCTTAAATCTGATCCTCGAAATCCATGGATAAAGACCAAGAGCAGTTTATCCCTGTTCATAATTCAAGAATATAAGTGAAAAGAAGGTCGGGATTATTTGCTTATTATTTTTATCTTTATTAAATATTAGTTTAAAAAATAGAGAGACTAGTGGTTTAAGAGATAACACAACCACCCTTTTCTTCTGTGGGGGGTTTATTGGCTTTCTCAATTTGGGCAATAAGTAGATCGAATATCTTGGCTGTAACCAGAGGGAGTCAGTCAATGTACAACTATCCTTTATTCTACTTACAAACATTTTCATCGTGTTTGGCTGATGTTTCTATGGTTGGGCACTGCCATAGTTGGGCCAGTTCTTTACCTTCTTCCACTGTCACCTGTCTCTGAATATTGAGGTCTGATTTGTTACCTACAACAACACAGGGGACACTCTCTAATCCAGTGAAATCCAGGATCTTATCACGAATGATCTTGATCATATCAAAACTGGAGCGAGAAGAGATTGAATAGACAAGTACATATCCATTCATACTGGAGGCATGGTGGGAGGAGAGTATTGAGTATTCATCCTGTATGTAAACATGGTTAAATAGGCTCTGTAGTCGGTTGTTTGTTTTACCTGTCCTGCTGTGTCCATGATTTCCACACTGTATTCTAAATACACATATCTTTTTTTTTACTATTGATTTATCTGTTATATGCGTTGTAACATCGATAATTACCATTTCCTCGGTATTTGATAGTCTTGGTGAAGGTATTCTCAATAGTAGGATAGTAACTGTCCACAAAGTGATTCTCACAGAACTGGATGACTAAGGAAGATTTACCTATACAACACATACTGTGAATATGAATCATCCATCACACACACACACACACACACACACATTACTTACCAACAGCACGAGCACCAAGAACGGCTATTCTTCTGGTCTTTGCAGGTGTTCCAGCAGACATTTAGGATGAAAGTAAATAAATAGAAAAAAAAGGGAAGGGAAAAGGAAGAGAGGAAAGACGGAGGGAAAGGAAAAGTTTTTGTGCTCCTCCCCCCCCACCCCCCCCCACTTTCATCACTGGATGAATATGTACTAATTTAGGCCCACCATTCAAGAATGACTGAATCATCATAATGAACCTTATTACAGTACATAAACAGGCTATTCAGACAATGTTCTCTATCATCTGCTTGTTATCAGATATTGAAACATTCTATTGATTAATGAAACCATTGGAAGTATGAATCTTCTGGAGGACTGGCCGATCAACTGGGTATCATAGGAGGGGATCAAGGGCAGTATATCATTTTACAGTGGATGGAAAAAGGCTGGCCCAAATAAAAAGATAATTGGACAGTTTGGTTGGCCAATGAAAATAAATCATCATTTTGAAAATGGGTCACTGTGTTCATTTCATACGCAAATGGGTCACAATAAAGAGATGCAATAGGAGGACTAGCCAAACTCTCTCTTCGTTATTTATATTGCTCAACATGAATGAAGACTACAATTCTGACAGTGAGACAACACCTGTGATGATACAATCATACATGGACTGGGAAGAGACTGCAGCACAAAAAGAAGCTGGGAGGAAGACCAAACCTCACAGAGCTCCAACCCCTTGATGTAGTAAAAGGGGATCATAGATCACCAAGAACGAAGCAAAGGTAGTCAATTTGACCAATCTATTGCAAGAATTTGAGAATATGTCTATCAGTGAAGAGGGTAGAGAGGTAAATAGACACGATTGTTCTGTTCAACCGGAAGTTTGCTAGACTAAAGCATGACTCAGACAACGATACGACCAAAAAGACTGTATTCAAAAACACCAGAGAAAAAATCTCAATATTATTATAACGCATCGACGTCAGCCTTTAATTCGCCATGAAAAAACTCTGAGTTAAAATTACAAAACGCCCACCTTTTCACTAAAAAAGTGTTGCACAAAATTTTAGTGCGGCATAAATAAAAAATAGAGTGCACCATAAAAATAAAAGACTAATTGATGAGGCTTCTTTTATTTCTTTCCGAATAATAACGACATGACTTTCTCTTTTTTTAAGATGAATTAGGCAATGTAGTCAATGAATCTGGGAATGGCCCAATAGAGATTGAGAATGAAGATCCTTACAAACTTGAAGAATTAAGCTCATACAGTGCTTACATTGCCTAAGACTAGTTGATTTTGAGGTACTGCAAGATCGTCCTGAAGAAAAGCAAAACAGTTGGCAGCATCAATTCGATCATTTCCTAATCAATACGTTGAACGATAAATAGCTGAAACCCAATTGTCGATTTGCGGACAATATCGTTTATTTTGCGAACACTAATTCCTCTATAGCGGTATGCGCGCATGTGGATCTTTACTTGAAAAAAAAATACTTTACATGACACAGTAGCTGATTAAAAAAAAGGAATGTATAAATTTATGGAGGTATTAACGTTTGCCGAACAAGTTCTCAGGCGTAGGTGGGGTAGGTGGGGTAGGCGACTTGGATGAACGGGGAGGGTTCCAGGAACCGCGCACAGATTCTTGCTTGACCACAAGATCGTCTCGGGGTAGCTGGCTGTATGATCTCTTGGCAGAAACTTTACGTGAACGAGCTTCCGACAGGTGATTTTCATACTGGTTCATAATTGAAATGCACTGGTCACGAAAACACAACAGGTGGGTAGCCAAATCAAGATGTTCAACAATGTTGCTCATTGAGTTGCCAATACAACCAGTATACAATTGTGTACAAATGTAGGCTCCAGGAGCTTCCAGAGTAAGTTTTACAAAGTGAGCCTCCAAACCGCATATTTGCAAAGAGTCAACACTATCAACAAGGCAACCATCAAGCAAAAATCTGTCGCTCGTAGCCTTATTCTCAAGTAACACTTTGCATCTATCGAAAATATACTTTGCGTCTCCTGGTTGCTCCTCTACGGCCTCCATAGCTCCAATATATGTTTCGACATTCTGGCCTTGCCTGATTCTGTCATGCAATATTCTGAGATCAACTTTCAAGATCAAGTCAGAAACGGTGTTATGCACAATCAAGTGAGTGTCCCCCCATTTCAAACGTAGACCGGATCCGTGAAATAAGCGCCCGGATACAACACCCCAGAAGCCGACAACAAGTCCCATTCAGATGTATCTACTTCTAACAGAAATAAATGAGGCTGGTGCTTGATGATAGACATGATATGCAGCAAGAAATGCACGCAGAATCTTGTATCATTGTGACTGATATTCAGCTCATGATCGTAAATACTGTCAAAACGCTTGATCTCCTTGTAGATAGTGTCCAGTTTGCCTCTTTACTCTTGTTTTTATTATAGCAGCCATTGAGAGATGCCAGTAACTCCTTGATATAATCTTACGAATTAACAGGGTATGTCTTGGAAGGGAAGAGATCATCTAGTTGTTTCGCTGTTTTCTTTTAAACAGCTTGGCTTGAGCTGCAGGATACTTGAAGCTAAGATCAAGAATCGAATTTAGGCCAAAAGTTACAATAGCCTTTCCATTAGAGTCAAGAGAATGATAGCTCTGGCGAAGAGTAGCAGCTCTATCTTTGATGAGAGTACTAACAGATTCGGAACAGCCATCTAAGAATATACCGTCTTGTTCTTTTTGAAGGACTGTGGTGGCGGAAAGGGTGGTTGTGCTCCTATGGGAATCATCAACCAAGCTTTCTTTTAAGTAAGCTATGCAATCTAGTGCTTCTTTCTCAAAAGATATCTGAACAAACTGCCTAACTTTTTGTTGAGTTTATTCTACAGACGCGTTGATTTCTTTCTTTGTTAGATGACATGATGCTTGAAATGAAGGGGAATTCTGTATTAAATGATCCATTTTCAACACAGTGACCCATTGTTGTAGAATAGGAACTAGTCAGGTAGTAAAGCATATACATATAGTATGCACTCCAGGTGTATAATGATAAATAAGGATATTAAGTGTGGCAGCATGTCTACTGATCACAAACAATAAGTGATAATCCATCATTCTTAAACATCTCCATACTGACTTTATATTCACCTCAACCAAGTGACTATACTTCCATATCAGGAGTGATTCACTCTTCATTATAGTGAATCAATAATATGACCAATGATCCCTATTCTCCAACACATCCTGTGCTCATCTATCCTAATATTCTCTATAGGTTCATTCCACAGTGACTCATCCATAAGCCATCCTAAAGAACATGTGGAATCATCTGTCATGTCCTTGTCGCTTATTCAAATATGATAAGGAAACATACAATCATCTCAAGAGATCAAACAGGGTCTTATCTGACAGAAGATACTTTTATTATTACCTTTATTCTCACAATAAATACTAGTCTCAAAAAGTATTCCATTATCGATTTTATACATTTCTACACTCAAACAAACCCCATTATATGCCACCCATTATCGAAATGATGACCTATTTTCATTGGCCAACTCATTTTCATTTTCAACCTGTCCAATTATTTTTTTTATTGGGCCAACCTTTTTTCGTCGATTGTACCCAGATAACTCCTCCAGCTGATATCGGGCATGATGTCACCAACTTCAATAACGACTCTACACCTGGGTTTAAAATGAGTGTATTGATATGGGGGGAGGGAATGATAAGCGATATGGACATATAAGGTGTTTCTTGTTTGTATTTTTGCAAAGTTTATTAAAAGTATGCGGAAGTAATTTTTGTTTCTATGCAGAAATACATGCAATCAACGCGACGCGAAAACAGACACGTCACACTTTTTTTTCTGAGTGTGAAAAAAGAATAAATAAGGTCGTGTTCCAACTCTGGCCAAAAATAAATAAATAAATAAGCTTGATTATGACAACAAATATAATATCGACACCATTAAGAACACCTTTAGCAGAATATCCTGACAGCCCCGAATATATTGAGAAATACTCCATTAATTCAGATGATCACAGACCTACCTCTTTACTCATCACACCCAATAATTACATAAGAAAGACAACTTCTAATCTTGTTATTGTGGGATCTCATGATAAGCCTATTACTCTGGGCAGAGGAGGTGCTTCTACTGTTAAGATCGGACGCCGTAATAGACAAATAAGTCGTATTCATGTGTCTATTCAGTTCAATGATACCACCAATCAGTTTGAATTGAGTGTGTTGGGGCTCAATGGTGCTTCTATTGACGATATTCAATACAGTCAACATGCTGTAGTTCCACTAGAGAACAACAGTTTCATTGATGTGTTGGGTGATCAGATCATATTTAGAGTACCACCACCACCACTCAACTTCAACAAGTACAAAGTAGAGGATACAGTGAATATGATAACAAAGAAGGATATCTTCAGTAAAACAGAGAGTATAGAATCATCAGTTGAAGCAGAAGAAGAGAAGATAGAAGAGAAGGAAGAAGAGAAGATAGAAGAGAAGATAGAAGAGAAGATAGAAGAGAAGATAGAAGAGAAGATAGAAGAGAAAGAAGAGAAGATAGAAGAAGAGGTAGAGGATGAAGCACAGGAAGAGATGATTCAAGCAGTGAATATGAAAGAGGAGATGATACATGAAGAGATCATTCAAGCAGAAAATGTACAGGAGGATGCTGTTGAGTCCATAATGAATCCAGTGATAGACTCTAAAGTGGAGTATACAGAGACTGGAATGATTAGCAGTCAAGAGGATTTCATTACTGAAGAACCTTTGTCTCCCGAAATAAAGGACTCATTTTCAATATTTGACAGCATGGAGGATCCAAATGAGATGGATTTAGATGAAATAAAGAGTGAACCCACACCAATTGACAAGACAGAAGCAGTAGATGAACAGAGTAGTAGTGATACCACTGACTACTCTGAAGTGATCATTGATGCATTGGGTAATGATATACATGATGCACTATAAAATACTGATATACTGACTATATTCTCGATTTTAAGTCTTCTCAAGAGCATCTTCTATGCCTATGAGTGACATATGCTCGCGTATATTAAAGGCCAATCCAGTATACGCTGAACAGCCTCGTTCATTATGGATGAAGAGAATCGACACAGTATTAAAGGAGATGCCATTCTTTGGTGAGATACAGAGAAAGGGAAAGACAGCTGATGGATCACCCAAGGAGAACTTATACTATTACAACAGTGAATTAGATCCAGTTGAATGGCGTAGAACCACTTACACGCAAGTAGGCCGTAGTGCTCGTAAATGTACATTAAAAGATAAGCAGTACTTTTGGAAAATCCCACCAAAGTTAGGTCGCCATCGTAACTACTACATTCCCCCTCCTGCACCCAAAGACAATAAGCGCCAGAGAGAGGAAGATGTGCAGGATGAGAACACACAGCCTAAATTATCAAAGTATTAACTGCTCTAATCATTCCTATTTATTGCACGTATACATTATCCCTAATAAATAATACTCTTAAACTATAATTAAGATATCAATAGGTTATTTTTTTATTATTATGATTCATACAAGAAAAAGCCTTATTACAGCTTAGAAGGTTGATCATTCAGCATACAATCAGCCACATGCAGACACGTTGCCTCAATAGTAACCATAGGATTGACACCTGTAGCAGTGGGCAGAAGAGAGGCATCTCCAACATATAAATCCTTCACTTCCCATGTCTCTCCTGTTGGTTTGGTTACAGACAGTTTGGGAGAGATGCCCATACGACTATGGAAATAGATAGGCTTTTAGTATATCTTTTTTAAGTCACATTATTCCATTGACTTACCTGGTTCCCATTTGATGAGCACAGAAGATGGGCAATCCTTCATCAGGTAAGCCATACTTAATCACCTTCTCTCTCCAAGCAATGAATTTGGGGTTATCAATACGAGATTCTTCATTAGGGGAGAATACAAATGGATCAACTCCAAATTGGCCTGTTTGAAGTTCACGAGCACCAGCAGCAACAAGTACATTCAGTGATGCAACAATACCAGCGAGAATAGATTGACGGTCATGTTTGGACAGAGCATATTCAACAATTTGATTCTGTTCATCATCATAATGGACACTCCCCTTACTGTCTCTATCACGGCATAGAATAATGATAGGAACTGCACTCTCATAACTTAACATTTTTTCTTTAAAATTGGCAGATCCAAGCCATGGGATAACAGAACTATAATTGCCGGGCGGAAGACAAGGTACCTCGAGTTTAGCACCATATCCCTCATTATCCACATTCTCGGCCACTGTACTAACCTACATAGATCCAGAGATAAGTATTACCATAGTCAATTACAAACCATCAACTTACTGCAGTCATTATAGATCCTTCAAATGTCCTAATTGGACGATCGAACCAACCAAATGTGATAGAGCAAGGATGAATTTTTAGATGCTTGCCAATATTATTATTATTCAATCCACTTCTTAACAAGACACCAGGTGTTTGCAATGATCCAGCAGACACAACTACCTTATCGGCATAAATAGACACCTTTTTCTTATAGTTAACAATACACTCAACACCAACTGCTTTTCTGTCTTTGATGATCACTTTGGACACCTTTGATTTGGGTAAGAACTTGGCATTCTGCTTATAAGCATCACGAAGCCATGTATTCATGGTACCATTCTTGATGCCCCCACGACATCCTGCATAACAATTCTCACAGGCATGGGCTTTTCCACTTGTATTCTGGGGAATATCAGCAACAGGATAGCCAAGAACTCTATTGTAATCGAATCAGTCTAATACGATCATCTTTCATACACCAGATCTTACCTGCATCCATCAACAAGTACCTGATTTGAACCATTATGTTCAATTCCATCGGTAGTAGCACCAATACGCTCATAGACAAGATCCAGGTCTTTAGCAAACTACATCATCAGAAATGATATTAGGTGGAAACAGAAACAAAGATTATACTTAATAACAAACCTTGGGAGTTAAGAAGTAAGATAAACCATTTTTAGCCCATTCTTCTCTCACAAAGTGCTGAAGCTACAAAAGATACCAGTCCAGTAAGATATGTGTGTGAATTGCATATATATATCACACTTTCTCACCTTTAATGAAGCACACCAATTAACGGTTGTACCACCACCAAACACGCTTCCAGCGAGCATATTCACAGCGCCATCCAAAGTAGGACTTGCTCCTCCATTCTCATACAGTCTGCGAAATGCTGCGCCTTCTTTGATTCCAAACTCCAGTTCATGGACATATTCTCCCTTCTCAATAACAAGAACAGATTTGCCTGCTTTGGCCATTTGACATGCAATGACACCTGGATAAAAGTCAGATTTAAGGGAATATCAACACAATGTCTAAATATTTCTTACCACCACCAGCACCACTGCCAACCACAATGACATCGTAT
Source organism: Pilobolus umbonatus (assembly GCA_025528865.1). Lineage (NCBI taxonomy): Eukaryota > Fungi > Mucoromycota > Mucoromycetes > Mucorales > Pilobolaceae > Pilobolus > Pilobolus umbonatus. The sequence goes on from JAIXMH010000010.1 coordinate 204,478, forward strand.
CTGGCATTATCTTCAATGTCCCTCAACATGGGTAATTTCTCAGGAACTTCCTCAAATACTCTCTCTTGAACAGTGTTATGTTTCATGCAGTCACCCAATTCACTATGCATACTGAAGGCAGGGTGGCAGGTGAGTGTATGGAAAGTCTTATAGAGTAATCTCAATTGTGGTATATATGAATCTTTCCAGCTCAACATGACCTTCTCCTTGTCTGCTGGGGGTATATCCTTGAACTCACAGAAATGACCTGTCAAAGCAAAAGTGCCTGCTTTAGTTGTGAGTAGAGAGAGCACCATGGACAGTTCCTGCTTCTTATTGGATAGAACAGTACGGTCAACATAGTCAAACACGCTAGGCAATGTGTTTAAAGATGATGATGTCATACGACAGAAACGCCTCACATCCTCTTCACTGTGGGTTGATTTGAATTTCTGCACTAAAGCATCTTCCTCTTCTCTGCTTAAAGGGGCAAGAAATATATCGGCAATTGACTGGAATGTAGCCAACTGGGCATCATTAAGAGAGAGGGCAGCAGTTTGTCTATAGCGGAATGGATCAGCAGACATGAATGTACTATGGAGAAGGGGTAAAGAAATAAAAGGTTAGGGAGGAGGGAAGAGAAATTAGAAGAGTCTCATATATATTCGAGCAGTGAATCACGTGCTAATATCAATGCGGAAAGTAATTTTTTATTCACTTTATTTGGCCATTGTGGATTATAAGCAGGGAACTCTCTTTGATTGGGCAATATCGTATTACATCGTATGTAATGTTATATCCAACCATTCCGTATATATATAGATGAAAACAGGTCATTTTCTGCTGATTATTCTGTATCCAGCATTAGAGGATGAATTCCTATCCATTGTACCCACCACGGTAACTCCAGGGAACTGATCAAATTACACTGTCTATCTCTCTAGTTGATGTCATCAGTGGCACACGATAGAAACTATGCTGAAAGAATAAACATAAGAATTTCTTATTATTGCTATACAGCATATAATGGAGTCAACCTCTCTATGATATAGAATACGAACTCCAATGCATTATGTGGCTAGATGTCATAACAATGATGACTAACATTCTGTGGCAAGTATTCCTAATGGAGTAGTCAGAGTGGAGGTGGAGTGTCTGTTCACGATTATACATTCTGATTTATGGTTGAACACAAAGAAAACTTTCTCATAGAATAGGAACCAATCGAAATAACAGGTTAAAATGGCCGAGTGAACTCAGCATGTAATTGAGACCTGTTGCATAATCTGTCATTACAGTACTTTATGTGCAAACAATCATATAGTTGCAATCACCTATGTAGTGGAGTTGATCAATTACCCAACATAGATAATGGGTGATATTTGTCGATGCCCGGAAGAAAAAAAAACGGTTGGATGAATTGGTCTGTCTGTGGGGAGGATGAGAGGAGGGATGGGCTGTTCGAAGAATGTTCAAATGGCCATAGTCTTAAGAGGATTCATCACAGAATCAGTAAAAAGAATAAAGACCAGCACTATGTTCTCATAATTTTAATTGTAGTACTTTATCTTATATATTAAAAAGTTAGCATTAAGTATTGAAGAATACAGCTTACTGTACATACTCTCTATCGATTGAGCAATGTAGCCCAACTTACCTTACATCGTGCATAAGAATCATTCTCATTGGTCGAAGAATTCACTGCAATTCCTGCTCTTCCTGCTAAATAAGATATATTGATGACCGATATGAAGATAGATCTCTGGAGAAGACCTATTGCCATTGGATGGTTGCTTTCTTACATTACCATACACAAGTCGATTGTTTAGTATATATATTCTCATTGGAATTGTTATCTTTTATCTGATAATAAAGGCTATTTCATGTTCTCGTCGTATTCTCTTGTTATCTATTTTTGTTATCTTATTTTTCGTGGTTAATCATCACTGTTGATATTAATACAAGTTATTAGTCAAGATAACTCCAACTTTATATCATAAAAATGATAAACTCTGTTTCTTTATATCCAAACATCTTTGTGTGTGATGCTGACGTGTATGAAGTATTGTACAGGACAGATATTGAGAGAAGCAAAAAAAGTAAAGAGATCAGTCCCAATGGATGGAAACTAGCTGCGAGGGTTTGATTAGAGTGAATTTATGAGTGATAACTGTAAATGCTCAAGATCAACTCCTAACCCAACCAGCTCAACCCAAGTCTGCCACAGCTGACAGAATATGATTTGGCTTTACCTAGATATATCCATTCTTACACTCACATCTGAAGAAACTTATCAGGATCTACCTTCGATAAACAGCAAACCTAAATCTTGGTCTATTTTACTATCCAGTAATATTAACTTTACTAGTGAAGACTGTCAATGCAATGCTGGTATCCTTGATGGCAATATCCATGAGAGTCTTGTTGATCCATTTGGTTAAATTAAGTGTTATAAAATAAAGAAACGATTAAATAATGTGATCTGCATATGTGTACATATGTAGTACCTGATATAAATGATCCATAGTTATTAATTCCGGTAAGAGCACTGACCTAACACCAATCTTATGTCAAATACCTAATTCTCCAGATTTATAAGGAGTGACAAATATGAATTGGGCAAGAGCCATCAATAAAAGAAAATGAACTGGCAATCTTGAGATATCCACTGTGAAGCCTGTTTTTTAATCGAAAGAGTCCACAATCAGAATAACTGAAGTCAATGACTCTCACAATTACATCCTGTATTTATACTCTGATATCAACAGACAGAAATAGATTTTAATACAAAGAAACGTGTTTACACTCATTCCATTTATGTACTGTGCATCAAACTAGAACAGATTCTGTGGAGCATAAGGAATTCCTGCTTAATACAAACTTCATATCTTTAATGGAGGGGGGAAAGTGAAATCTATTCTTACTCCCGTTCTTTTTATTGGCTGATATTCACCATCGAGATTGAATCATTAGCCGAGGCATTAAACCCTGAACTGTATAATTTTTGAGTCTTCTTTTCTCTATTTAATATTAATTAACCAGTAGTTAAAGCATCATGTCAGCCAAATTACCAGTATTCCCTGATAGTGAATATCCGCCTGATATCGAATTGAAGTATGAAAAAATAGCAGTGTATTCAGTGTCATTTATTTATTAAGTAATTTATATGTATTTGAAATAGATTATTACAGATAGTACATAGGCATGGTAAGAAGTGTACCTCAGATTATTCTGCATCATTCTAAACAATCTATATATAAGGTGAAAGAACACCTGTTAGAAGACGTTTGGAGAAACTGTTTCCTCCAGTATGGAATATGTGCGATGCCAATAAGGCAATGTTTGCAACCATCACTAAGCTGGATAAGGACAATCATATGAAATTGGAGCATGTACCCACTCAAAGGCTAATTGAGACAGAGACAAAAGAGAATCCATCTAATGCCTTGCCTCTGGGTTCATGGTGCGTGTTCTGTAGGAGGATGGAATTGACATGATCACTCATTACTCTATTTTCAGTTATTACGGTCAGTTGACCAATTTAGGAAGGGATAGAATGACATTGTTGGGTGAGAGTATTCGGGAACAGTATATACACAAGTAAAGTAACACATTTTAATCAAGCTACTTAATTGATGCACTGATACTTACACATACGATAGACTGCACTTCCTGCCTGATATGTTCACTGAAGAGAATGTGTATATAAGGAGCAGTGAGTTTATCCGTGCACAGGAGTCTGTTCAACAATTGATTACAGCTGTATATCCTGAAAACAAAAGAAATGATCACTTCATATTAAAGCTTAGAATACGGTAAATATAAAATATTCCCACTCACAAAAGACAAAAGAGATTAATTTAATTTAAATATTTACCCAATAATGTCTGGCAGGGATCCGAGAGATGACAATATGTTTCCTAATCCTAACTGCTATAAACTAAGGAATCTGTCGAGACAGTTCCAAAAGACAGTGGCAGACATGATGAAGGATGAATTAAAGTCTATTTCAGAGAGATTGAAACCCTATGTTAAAGAGGTCTCACTTGATAGTCATCCATCTGCTAATGGAATATTAGGTAACCATAGAGACTAAATATATATATATATATATCCATGACCATATTAGGAAATGGAATTGATATCAGATATAATTAATTAATTCACATAGAAGATGTATTAATATGGCAATGTCTATAGATACTGTCATATCAGCCAAAGTACATGGATTGAAGGTGCCGAGTGATATTGATAATAAGCTCTTGGAGGACCTGGAGAGAGTGGTGGTGAATGAATGGTTCTATGGCAGTATGATATCATCAGAAGTACGCAGATTAGGTATGGGTAGATTAATGGGTGTAATCAGAGATCGTATGGTACACCGTGCTGAAGGTACAGAAAATGAAGAGAATGGAAAATTGAAACTGGCTTTGTACTCGGGTCATGACACGTAAGAATATAACTATATATATATATATACACATAGACTCACTCTTCCATAGTACTGTAGCCCCATTGCTTATTATAATGGATACATTCGATAAAAGGTAAGGAGTGTGTAAGTATTTGCTGACTGTTATTGACATATCCTATAGATGGCCTCCATTTGGCAGTGCTATATTATTTGAGCTGTTTAAGCAGAGGGAATCCGATGAGCATTATGTCAGGGTAAAGTACAATAACAAATCCCTTGCATTGCCTGGGTGTCAGAATAAAGGTGACCATAAAGAAGGAGATGGAACACTGTGTACACTGGATGCATTCAGTAGAATAGTCAAAGATCAAGTACCTGATGACTGGGAAAAGGAATGTACACTATAAGAACACAAATTAAAGTGATTGGTCTTTAATGGCAATAGGGTTAGATTGAATGTGTAACCTATTCAGCATTAAATGGGACAATAAGGACAATAGCGGAGATAGAATTATTCAGAACTTATAATTATGGGTGTTTATTTTTGTTATTGATACCATCTTTCTTGTTTCCTTCCCTCTTTCCCACTCAATATCCTCTCTTTTCTCTTCCTTCATCCTCTCTTCACTGTATTGATTTGTATGTTATTAAAATAATATCCATTAAAATACACATACACACACACACATAACATTCTATTTATTTATTTATTTATACACACATTATGAATTACTCTCACTCAATAAATAATAGTAACAATAATATGTATAACACTACAGACTGGAGTTTCCTTCACAACAATACGAATATGAACATTAACTACTCTACTGAACCATTACAAGAACCAGTACCCTTTGAAGGTAAATAAAGAGTAGTAGTTAGTGGGTGGTAGTGGTGGTAGTTGTGGTGCTGGGTGGTAGCAGTAGATGTAGGGTAGTAGTAGTGATAATAGATGTAGTAGATGTAGCAGTAACACCAGTAATACTAGTTGTGCTGATACTAGTGGTATCCACTTATTAGTAGCTGCTAGTAATACCAGCAGTACTACGAGTGGTGCAACTAGTACTACTGGTTAATATGCCTTTTATATATATACCTCTCTGTCTCTCCATATATATATATATTAACACCTATTATTCCCTGTATAGACTTTCAGTATAGTATGGGCCTAGACCCAGAGTTTGCTCTTCCTATTCCACTTGATATACCACCTCCACCTATGCCTGAGGCTGATTTCTTTGTTGAATCTCTTCCTCCCCCATTAAATAATGCTGTATTGGATGAGCATGACCATAAGACATTCACCCAGTTCCTAGACCAGTTCTTTGGTGATCCCAAAATGCAAATTGACCAACAACAGTATCCAATGTACACACCGCCAATGCCATTGGATACATTCAACAATGAAGAATATCGACAGAATTCAATACTCCACTCATTGGATGAGCAGAAGAAATATCACCATAGAAAAGAAGAACCCGCCGTGAAAGAAGAGAGGTCGGGTGCAGTCTATCTTCAGCAGAGTAATGCGATATCCGCCCCATACACTAAACCCATCCGTGATACCACTCAAAAACAAGAAACAGACAGCAATAGAAACAATGGCAGTGCTAGTCCCCAGCATGGTTATTCATTTAATGGTAACAGCAGCAGTAGTGGTGGGGCCATTCGCAGGACAAAACCCCACAAGGAGCTGCTGACAGAAGAAGAGAAGAGAAATAACCACATAGCATCAGAACAGAAGAGGCGTAGTATGATACGGTCCGGATTCAAGGATCTGACTGAAATAGTACCCACTCTGAAGAACATCAATAACTCAAAAAGCACAGTGTTATTCAAGGCAGTTGATTACATCAAATATCTTGACAAAAGAAATAGATCTTTAAGAGACAAGATAAAGCATCTGGAAGTAAGAGTAGAAGTACAGGGGCGAATGGGTGTGTTGGGCAGGCCCAATGACAGTAGTATCTATTCTTACCCTAGAACTATGAATACATCCATCTCATCCACTACTGCCAACAACAATCATATCAATCATCATAACAATAATCATACAACAGCACTACTTCAGCATAAGACACAACAGAGACAGCTGATTGAATTGCAGGAGAAGCTGCAATTAAGGCAGAAAATGATATCTCAGCAGCAGAAGATGCCTCCAGCCATTCATGACAATAGATATCGATTTGATCAACCACGATGGCTGACTGATTCATCTCCAGAAGCCAAGATGGAAGTAGATGCATCTGGTGAACCATTAAAAGCCACTGTTTCAGCATGAACATACACACTTAATAATACTTATTAACCAAAAAAGAAATAAAGGAACTGATATAAATAAATAAAAAGAGAAGACAAGGATTGTTTTTTTTTTATTACTTATTAAACCTATTTCTCGAGAGATAATAACTATGTAAACACACGCACACACACACAGAGACAGACAGACAGACACTCACTCACACGCTCATTCTATATATACATATATACATATATACATACATACACTCATTCTATATACATACATACACTCATTCTATATACATACATACACTCACTCTATATACACTCACTCATTATTATGTATTATTCTTATTCTATATTCTATCTATTTCCTTATATGTATAAATGTGTATACATCTAACCTATTTGTTTCCAATAATAAAAAATATATATACTGTTTACTACCATATGATCTTTGTAAAGTCATAACCATTTTTATTTACTATACACCATGTATCTATAATATATATGTATATATATGTTGATATCACATGTAAATTCATTTCATTAAAACGCGCCACTTCCCTATTCAGTCAGCAGATGTAACAGATTCACGTGCATATTTCTTTAATAGTGCATCGCGTCTATCTTCCCAATCTTGGGAGGATTCTCCTGCTAAATTAGAACTGGGTTCAGTCTGACTGGCTATTTTGCTGCTATCTTCCGCCACTGCAATTTGCCTACTCCTCTTCTTGATCTCATTCTGAGGATGCGGTGGTTTATTCCACTGATAATAAGATGTCCGCCTTGGTTTCTTCCCGGGCAATAATGGCCTTTCCTCCTGATTCTCATCTGTGTCATCCTGTCCACAATCACAGCACATACAACAACATAAGACAGCAACACCCACAATAGCGATAAGAACAGCTACTGATATCAGTACAATGGCTATGATTCCTAAGGGTAAAGTAGACACTATTGTCATAATGAGTTACTTCATTCAGTCATCATTCACTTTTCACATTACAATGACACTGAGAATAATAGTAGTTCTTCAATGCACAGGTATTATCCAATGGACCAAACCATCCACCACTGATACATTCTCCTATCTTTGCACAGTATCCACACCCTTCTTTGGCAATACATGCACCACAGCTCTTGTATACACTACAATCCACTGCTAATTTCAATTAGCCTGTCTATCTTCTAATGATTCATTTACCTTCTTCCCCAGATACACTCAGTAAGTTGTTTGCCAATGTCTTCAGCATAATATAAATAAATAGAAAAGATGAATGAGAAATAAAGAAGTTCAATTTATTTCTCACTTTATTGGGGTGATTCTGTTTTTAGGGCAGCATGAATTATTTCTATTAATTTTGCCAAGCAATTCAAAGACGGTTACATTGGCTCATGCATTTATTTTAATGAGATGCCAAAGTGTACTCTTGAGGAATTCTAGTTTCAGCTGAAACTTACACTCTTGCCCTTCCCCTCGGGCCATTTCTTGGTTATTTTATTTTTTTGCATTGACTAGTATAAAATAGAGATACCTGCATATTCCATTTTCCTATTCATTACTTCTTTTTCTTGAATGTACTTCATCACAACTGCTACTGTTCTGATCGTATTGGCTCATACTTCCTATGGGCTTTTGAATGACAATGAGCCTACTCATATCATTAAATTCAGATCACACATCTCCTCTCAATCAGGTAAGGTGTAATAATTCCCCGGGGAAATAGACTCTACTGATTAATTTCATTTTTTTAGTGGAGAGTGTCCTATTATCTCATCATCAGGATTTCTTGACTTCTGTGCGTCACATTGATCCGATGTCTGGTTCTACTCTTCAGAGCACAAATGTCCTCTTTGCAGAAGATAACTTGTCTCTCTCACACATATGTTTAGGAAGTACTTTCAGTGCTGTCACTGGTGTATTTTCAGATCATGCCTTTCTTGATTATCTGTACAGACAACCCTCTGTACATTATGTGGAGCCTGTATATACATACACGTCCACCGTTGTTCCCAATAATCAGTCAGATCTGAACATGCACCAGTCAAGTATTCATGAGAAGAAACATGGGAAGACTTCTAACTGGGGATTAGCCAGAATCAATCAAAGGGTAAAAGGTGATCTGGATCAATATGAATATGACACAAAAGGAGGGTAAGTGGATGTTTATGTTCGATATGTCTTTAACTCATATCATTATTTTTAGAGAAGGGATTGATATATTTGTATTAGACACGGGTGTCTATACTGATCATCTTGACTTTGATGGGCGTGCCACTCATTCTGTTAATCTAGTGAAGAACGAGGATTATGTTGATATGGGAGGACATGGTAAGAAATGATTCTTTCTTCAAGATTTATTTGAAATCTAAATCATTCTATCCCCCCCTACCCTTTACAAAGGCACACATGTCTCTTCCAAAATAATAGGATCTGAATATGGAGTGGCCAAGCATGCAAATGTGAGATCAGTCAAGATCTTGAATAAATCAGGTGATGGCACCAGCTCAAGTTTGTTGAAGGGAATTGAACATGTGATGAATACAGCCACTCCTGGTAAGAGTCTTGTCAATCTCTCATTGAGTGGACCTCGTTCTCAGCTGATAGATGAGGCCATCAATGTGCTTGTGCTTGAACATCGTATTCCAGTCTTTGTATCTGCTGGTAATGCTGGAACAGATGCCTGTTTCTTCTCTCCCTCGTCCAATCCCAATGTGTTTTCAGTAGGATCCACTGACATGAATGATCATGTACCCAGATACTCTAACTTTGGTGAATGTGTCAGTGTGTATGCGCCTGGATCAAACATTGTGAGTGCTTACATTGGAGGTATTGATTCATCCAAATCATTGGATGGTACAAGTATGGCTAGTCCCCATGTAGCAGGGATTGCCGCCAGTATGATGGCCCTCAAAACATTTAATTCTCCCCAAGAACTCTACCAGGCCATCAGGGATCTGTCTACCAAAGATGTTCTTACATTTGATGTTAACCGAAGCTCAGTCCCCAACAACAATCAGTTGGCCTTCAACGATATAAATTAGAATGAACATATGTAATAAAATATATTTATATGAACTAATAACCTTTTGGATGGTATAAACTAACATTCTTTAGAAAAAAGGATGTCCTTTTAGTTCATTTCTCATTGTTTCTCTTTCTCCCTCATCTCTTATTTTTATTTATTTCTACAATGGCAATAAATGACGAATTTGTTATAAATCTGTTATGGAACAAAGCATTATTCGCGGCCTATAGTATACAAAGCAAGAAGTTTTCTTCAAAGAAAGAACACATACAAGCAGTATGTGAGATAGAAGAACAAGTGGCACAGTCGATGGGTATTATAGTGTCAATGCTACAGAGAAGTAAAAAATAATTTTCACCGCTTTGATCATGTTTTTTCCTTATGAATTATTTTTCAAAAGCACTAAAATAAAAATGTATGTTATATAAATATCAAATTAGATGATACTTATATCACATTTTTTGAAACTATCATAACGCAAATGGATTACAAATGCCCTATCTCGCTCTCTTTCTTCAGGCATATTTTGGATTATTCATCAATACCTTCTCGAGGTACACTCATGACAATCCAGTCTATCCTTATTCGAGAAATGACCTCGGAAAATGAAGTACCAAATTGGATCATTGTTAATACAAGACTGAATGCTTGCTTGCTGATGACATTGCTGGTTGAGAAGTGTTCTGGCGTCCGGAGTGAGTCTCTATGGTCACAACAATTAGGAACAATATTGTTGGGTATGCTTGATAGCTGTGATAAAGATTTTATAGTAAAGATATATGTTCTTATCTTGATAGAAACTTTTTCCATGACAGGTAAAACAAATATTAAGATAGGGAGATAGATGGTAGGGAATTAACACACACACAAAAAAATTGATTCATCTAGGCAATGTCAAGAAACGCATTATTACTGATCTGTTGATGTTAGAGCCTGTACTCATAAATATGATTGAAGAGTATTCGAATAGGTCAATAGAGTTAAAGGTTCAATGTTCAAAATCTTGGACTGAAACCCTCAATCGAACTCTTAACTTGTCCCCTCTTCCCTCTGTAATCAACCTGTCTTGTGCATCATTCATATCATCCACAGTAGCAAAACAGAAATCAAGCACTCAGAAGATTTATCGTAGTATCAGTGATCTTTGCAGTAAGATTAAAGAAAACATGAGCAACACCTTCGGAGATGGCAAGCGCGAATTTGATACTAATACATCAAGGGATTTCGAAACACCTGATGCAGTGAAACAATTGGGAAGCAGTGCCAGTATTTTTCCCTCTCAGAAATCCATCCCTAAACTTCCTCCACTTGTTGATCTTGAACTGAAAAGGGTTCTGATAACAAGAAAGTATAAGGCTGAGTGGATTGAATTGACAAGGATGGAATTGTACGCAAAGAGTTTACTGAGGGAGTTATACATGGATGAGAAGAAAAAGGTAATAAATAAGAAGGATGAATGTACATGTACTGACACTTTGTTTCTCCTATATAGCTTCTTCCTATCATATCTAATTTACAAACATATGTTATTCTGAATCCACTCAAAGCCACCAGTAAATGTAAATTAGGAAGTAATTATCTGGAGGCCTATAATAATGGACCCTTCCTGGAGTCAGTCATGGGCAGTTCTGGTGCATTTAAAGGGAAATGGTATTATGAAGTCCTTCTGCTGACAGGTGGTCTGATGCAGATTGGCTGGGGTAACCCCGATTGTGGGCTTAGAGCAGTTGAGGGGAATGGTGTGGGTGATGATGAAGTAAGACCATTCAGATATGAAATCCCACCCTTTTTGTTTTTATAACTTCATTTCATAGTATGGATTCTCGTTCGATACCTTTCGGGGTGTGTTCTGGGTAAAGAAAAGATAAAAGAGAGATATATTTATACTGACACCTATTCTGTTAGTTTGCAGGGAAATCCCGACATCCAACATCCAAACATTGTTTAAGGTGTAAAGCAGGGGATGTGATCGGCAGTTTACTCGACTTGGATGCGGGAAAAGTGTGTTATATGGTGAATGGAGATGATATTGGGATGACTGTACACCTTTCATCCTCCCATAAAAGAAAGAATAGGAAATTGGGAGTATATCCTATCTTCAGTCTGAGTACACATCAGCATATATTAGTTAACTTTGGTTCTCAACCATGGATCTATCCACCACCTAAATTATCCCAGGATTATAAGGGTGTGAATGAAATAGAGACATCTCAGATAGCAGCCATTGACCTATTGAAGGAGTATCAGAAGAGTAAGGAAGTGATGGAAGACTGGGATGATTCATCCTGTGTCATATGCTACGCTGAACAGCAGAGTGTGACACTGTTACCATGCAAACATCAAGTTGGAGTGGTCTGTTCGAGAGAGTTGGATAAATGGTAACCAATCAATCCAGAGATATCTTATCACTTTATCTTATAAATCCCTTATATAGCCCACTGTGTCGTACTTCTATTAAACAGAAGAAAGCCTGTGTGGTGGCAGATACCCAATAAGAGCAGAAGAGAAGGATCAGGTGTTAATGAGGCATATAAATATATAGGGAAATAACAAATAAAATAGATATAAAATAAAGATGAAACCCATTGGATGAACACTGATGATGAAGAGTGATAAAGGAAAGAAGGGGGGATGTACACAGACTACCATATATGGTATATGATATATATATATACATATATCTATCTATCTATGACTCACTACACTATATCAACAGTGGGTGATTTATGTTTGTGAAATCGTTTTTTAATGAAAACAAATAAAGAGTATAATAATATATAATAGTAGTAATCTAATGGCATGTAATAAATGATGATATTCCAACTAGTATTGAAATGACTATTGTCTAGTAATCTGCCATGGATTCATGTCTGTTGAGATAATGTGCCTGCTGTAGGTGGAGTAGGAGTGGGAGAAGGGCTGGCCTTATTGGCACTGCCTAATTTGAACATACGACCGAGTGAAAAACGAAGGGAATAATTAGAAGCTGATGATTTAGTCTTCAGAGTTCGTTTATATGAGTCCTATTAACAATATTAGTTATCTATTTTACTCTCGCATTATGACCTATAATATATATATATACCAGGTATGCTATCTGGGGTTTATTGAATGCCCCTCGTCTCTTTCCTCTAATGTATTCAATAGTGTCTAATGGTTTCATACCCATTTCAATCAATGCAATGGCTACCAAAGCAGGAGCCCTACCTAATCCAGCAACACAATGAACAGCAATAGTGGGTGGAGTTATATCTGGATCTTCTTCTCTGGATGTCTCGGCCAATAATCTATTCTTCTCAACCAACTGCAACCATTCACGTACAACGAGAGGAGGAGGCTGTGTATATCTGTATTAGTCATTCTACCCTCTACTCATACCTACATTACTTACCACTCCTCCATCCTTAAAGGGTAAATCTATCACTTCAATATTCCTCTCAATCAATCTATTTGCACTGTATGTGGGTTGACAACATCTGACAACAGCCACCACATTCAATCGCATGAATTCCTCCATATAAAAGTCCAATGTGGATTCAGTGGGACAATCCAATATCAAAAAGCGTAAGAATGAGTTGGGGCAGTCGATGACAGTAAGCATACGTCCAAGAGGAGAACTGTTTCGAGACATGATCATATATATATACGTGTATATAAATAGATAATAAATAAGAGATAGATAGATAAAGTGGGTTATAAATAAGGGGTTTAAAGGTTAAGTAGATATATATAGATATATATATAGAGAATAAAAATAAAAATAAAGGGGGATAATATGGGATAGATATATATGCTTCTATGTCTCTTCTCTCTCTCTCTCTCTTTCTCTCTCTCTGTGATAGTATATATATGTTATAGATGGATATATGTATATATATATATGGCTATATATATATCTATGTTAGTACTCTACTACCACACATAATGACGTCCATACCCTCTATGAATAATATACTTGTTGTTTATGGATGAATAACACTGGGTGGTGTATTGTCTTCGATGAAAAGAATTTGATCAACCTTTAGATCAAAAGTGTAAAACATAAAAATACTGAAGAAAAAAGAAAGAAGAAGAAGAAGGGAAAAAAGTTGGGAAGAGTGAAGAAAGGGAAAAGTTTGGGATTGTATTTAAAAAAGGGTCATTGAGGTTGAAAAAAAAAATTTCTTTTTTCTCTTTTCCTACTTTATTCACGTGATTATAACTATTTTTGATTGGTGGATTCATTCTCTACCAAATAAACTTCAATGGCACAGACATCACCTCATTCTCTTCCTCTTCCTCTTCTTCTTCGTCTGTGTCTGCATAACACTCTCTGCCTGTCTCCCTTATTTCGTCATAGATAGATGCAACATAATTAAACTTTAATTCCCATGTACGTGCTGCGGCCGATGACTCAGGCATTAAGTTCATTCTGTACTCAATATCCTTGAAATCACATCCTGTTATCTGTTCTTTATCGGCTGCTTTATCTGTAAACTGCAGCACAAGACCACGTGTTCCTATATTGAATCCGAATTCCCCTCCATCATCCTCTTCTGCATTAATGGTATGAGAGAAGTTATTCAAAGGGATAATATGAAGAGCAGGTCTTGACTGGGGTAGATAGAGAGAATGAGTCAGTTTGTATGTATATATATATAGGTGTGTGTGTATATATATATATATATGTGTGTGTATATGTGTGTGTGTATATATATGTGTGTGTATATATACTCACACACACACTCACTCACTCACTCTCACTTACTTCTTTATATTCAAAGTCATATAACTCAAATTGAACTCCTCTAAGTATTCCCCAGAATCTTTCAAATCTCTATAGATTATAAACTATTATTTCATCTAACACTCTATCTATGTCATTATTCAACTTACAGGTAGATTATTCACTCTAATCTGAAGTGTAATGTAATCTGCATATAGCTTGGTGCTATTGATCATGTTCTGTGTACGACGACTCATATAGACACCATACACAACTACTAACTGGATATCATTATTCTGTCCCTTACTAGAATCAGTGGACACTATCAACTTCTCGGTGCATTTGCTCTTTGGATGAAGAGGTATATCAATCGACACTCTCCCAATACACGTCTCTTTCTTGCTCATACTACTCAACAGTTTATTCACTCTTGGTTGTGCATAAACATGGATAGTCGCCTTCCCTTCTTCCTCTACATCACTATCATATGAACAGAGAGCATTAAATCAGAGTGTTTATAGCTCTCTTATTATACTCACAACAGAAATGTTTCATCCAAATGTATGATTGAGGCATTTTTACCATTCTTCTCACTTGTTACAGTAGAACTATAGCATGTTTCATCGTTCACCTGTACTCCACATCTGAATAATCTCGCTAATGAAATACATATGAATACACACATTTTGTACTAGTTATCTAACTTACTCTTGGATGTATCTGTGGCTGTAATATGCATAGCTATAAATAGAGATAGGATAAGAAAGAGGACAGAATTGCAGTATACATCCATTTACTTCTCAGATAGAACATTGCTTTAGGCTTCATTATCTTGCTGCTGGATTGTTTAGATAGTAACTGAGGGCTATAAGATTACATAACAATGGACAATTAGTGCATCTAGTATCAATATATCATTTTACTCACAATGTAGAACTGCGTGTCATTGGTTTCCTGAGTACAATGGATTGATCATACTCACTGACAGGATTCTTGAAGACAGATGATGGCATCTCATTCTTAATCCATATCAGCTTCTCTTCAGGTAATGCCTCCAATGTATGATAAGGCCCATTGTAATGAATAATTGGCTCAGCCAACTTAGATTCTGCATCATCATACATCTTATAACTTCTTCCAATACTCTTCTCTGTATGGGATTTAGGCATACTGGGCATGATCCGCTTATTTGTGTTCAGTTTCATACCAGCAGTAGCTGTCGACAGATGATGAATGGCATGATTCATAAAACCCCTGATGGTGATATTTGATACAGTTGATTTGACAGTGGTTGCTGATGCCAGTGATAGATTACTGAGGAGACTGGTCTTCCTGAATCTATTGTTTGATTTAGCAGGGGGACTTGCCAAGAGTGGGTTTCTAATGACTGGGTAAGAGGGCATAAATAATAAATAGAGAAAGAAGAGGATGAACAGGCCAAGAATTCGTTAAGGAACGCTCTATATAGTGTGAATTGGAAGATATTTTCATATGAATATGCTTGAAGAATTAAGGGAGGTAGTTGATTGCAATTTTAAGTCTATTTTCTGTATTCTATACCCCACACACCCATCCTACATAAAGGAAGATGTTTATACAATGTACTGTAATATATCTGATGATCAGAAGTAGAGTATAGAACAATTACTAAAATACTAGTATTTTAACCATCATTCCTATAAATCAATAGGAAATGCATCCATGTTTACTTGGTAATAGCCATTTATTGAATTCATATCTCATTTATCTGAAGCTGAGTGTGTGAGTGTGTGAGTGTGTGAGTGTGTAGAGAGTAGATAGATATATATGTATGTATGTATGTAGATAGATAGATAAATGCATACAAGCACATACAGACACAGGCATATGTATATATATACAAGCACATATACTTAGACAGGCACATACACATACAAGTACATACGCATATACCTACATATACAGGCACACACACACACACACACACAACATCGAGGAGAAGAATCAATAATTGAGTTACAATTCATAGTATGACTTTGCGTGCTCTCTATTTCCCCCCCCCACTCATTTCTCTTTTCAATCCTTATATATTATCCAGATTTCATAGTACCTATGCTACCTACTCACCGTACTATGAAGAACGGTAAAAATGAAGTACAAAATGATGATAAATACGAGAAATTAACTAGAAGATCATGGATACATGTAATTATACACTTGGGGTAAAAAATAGGGTGGGGTAGTGTTTAAAGAGCGTATATCTTTTAACCATAAATACACAGTCTATCAGACTATTGAATCGTAGACTGGTATGGGTGATATGTGCTCTGTCTATATGCTTCATTATTTATTTATATAAAGAAGATGCCACTCTGACTGAAGTGACTCCAGAAGGAAATAAACCTGTGATTACCTCAATATCAGTCATACCAACAGAGGATGAGGAAGAACAGAACTTATTAGATGATATTATTCAAGATGAATTCAATAACGACATATTAACTGATCAACCTGCCAACACCTTTTTATTCACTCAATATCCTCCTCCTGTATCACTTGTACCTAAAGATGAGAAGTCGGCTGAACGTCAACAACTGATCATAGACGCATTTCGCCATGCTTGGAAGGGTTACTCCAAAGACGCATTCGGTAAAGATGAATACAGACCACTATCACATTCAGGACAGAACTGGGCTCCTGGGGGTGTTGGGCTAATGATTATCGACTCACTTGATACTCTGCTACTGATGAACTTAACAGACGAATATCATCAAAGCCGTGCATGGATTGCCAATGAACTGGATTTCAACAAAGAGCAAGACGTGAACGTGTTTGAGACCACCATACGTGTCTTGGGAGGCTTATTGTCCGCCTACCATCTTTCTAATAATGATGCACTCTATCTTAAAAAGGCAGTTGATTTGGCTGATAGGCTCCTGGGTGCCTTCCAGACAGAATCAGGCATACCTTATTCAGGTGTAGTCTTATCTACAGGTCAACCCACCTCTCATGGGCCAAGTAGTACGGCAGAAGCAACCACCATCCAACTTGAATTCAAATATCTTAGTCATTTAACAAAGGATATGAAGTATTGGATTGCTGCTGAGAGAGTCATGGATCGTATGAATGAAGTATCAACCAAGACACCTGCTGTGGAGGGACTGGTGCCTATTTATATCAAGTAAGATAGCTCTCCCTCTCTCTTTCTTTTATATCTATCTTTTATCTAACTCATTGATAACTGCATTTAGTCCTGAGGATGGTGAATTTGCCTCCAAAGAGATCAGACTGGGATCTAGAGGGGATAGCTACTACGGTAAAAAACAATCATGATAATGATTCGATTCTCATGTTTCCTTAGGTTCTATTTATCTTATTAAACTCTCATAATTATATAGAATATCTATTGAAGCAGTATCTACAGACTGACAAGACTGAATTGATATACCGTGAGAGGTATGATCATGCAGTAGCAGGAATCAAGAAGCACCTCATACAGAAGAGTCATCCGAATGAATACACTTTCATATCAGAAATCAGAGACAGTGCTCACCCAGATGTCATTCACCCCAAAATGGATCATTTAGTGTGCTTCATGGGTGGTAGTTTTGTATTAGGTGTAACAGAAGGAGCATCCATCCATGAATTAGACCCATTGGACGATCAAGATGCTGAGGATCTATATTTAGGAGAAGAGATTACACGAACCTGCTATGAGATGTATAACTTCACGGTCACTGGCTTGGCAAGTGAGATTGTATATTTCAATATCAACAAAGAGAGTGGACCAGATGCATCAGACATGAATATACAGCAGTTTGATAGACATAACTTATTGAGACCAGAGACAATAGAGAGCTTATTTCTGTTATGGAGAATGACAGGTGATGAGAAATACCGGTAAGTATATCTGCATATTTCTATTACAAAGTGATCATAACAAGTAAATATCTATAGTGAATGGGGATGGAACATATTCGAGTCATTTGAGAAGTACTGTAAACTGCCAGATGGAGGATATTCGGCATTGAAAGATGTGACAGCTATTCCACCCACCAAAGATGATCGAATGGACACCTTTTTCTTGGTAAACTATTCTCAATAGTCACCTATTACACCTAATTCACTCACTATAACATCTTCTATTTAATTAGGCAGAGACACTGAAGTATTTATACCTCTTATTCAGCCCTGATGATCTGATACCACTAGAGAATTATGTATTGAATACCGAAGCCCATCCATTACCTGTATTCACACCAAACTAAATAAAATAGTAACACAAACCATCAAGAATATTCACATTTTGTTTTTGTTTTCTTGGTATGTGAGTGGAGAGGGTTTACTTCATGTGATAGTTACCAATAAGCAATAAAATTTCCCACGATGGGGGTTATTTCTGACACTACTTTGCGGGGATGATAAGTACTAATTTTCTTGGGTAAAAAAATTAATAATCCCCCTTATCCATCTCTCTCTCCTTCTACTCGACATTGGTTTATTTCTCTTTAATAACCAATGCAAATAACTGCTGCTATACCACTGACTGTCAAGCCCAATACACCATCCACAGTATCGACCGAGAAGAAGAATAAACAGAGCATTGACTATGTTATTCGGTCAGGAATAGCAGGTGGTGTTGCTGGTTGTTTGGTAAATATGGGATAGTGACAAGAAAATGGAAATGGTGAATTGATGCTTGTAATCTTATAGGGGAAGACTGTGATTGCTCCATTAGATAGAATCAAGATCCTATTCCAGGCAAGAAATCCACTTTATGAGAGATATTCAGGTACAAGCAATAATGGGAATTGTATAAAAAAAAACTGTTTGTTTAACCAAACCATTACCCTCCCCCCTTAGGAAGATTTATGGGTGTGATGGATGCTGGAAAGGATATCATGAGAAGAGAGGGTATATCTGGATTATATAAAGGACACTCAGTTACATTGATCAGAATATTCCCCTACGCAGCCATCAAGTTCGTTGCTTATGAACAGATCAAGGCTATTATCATGCCTACCAAGATAACAAAGGACTCAGCAACTCGGCAGTTCATAGCTGGATCATTGTCAGGTACAATCAAGAGAGAAAGAGATTGGCACATCTTATTTACCTTCTTTGGTTCAATTAGGAATTACATCTGTCATCTTCACTTATCCTCTAGATCTGATTCGTGTTCGAATGGCTTATGAAGTCAGGGAGAAGGGAGTAAAAAAGATGGGGTTGAGTGAGATCTGTCGATTGATCTATCATGAACCTGCTCAGCAAATTCATCTGCTTAATTTCTACCGAGGATTTTTACCCACCATAGCTGGAATGGCACCTTATGCTGGTGTCTCATTCTGGTTCTATCACATAATTACCAGATTCTGCCGCCATCATCCAATGGCTATACCATATACAAGAATACCTATTGACTTTGATCAGTCCTCTGATCATCTGACCCCGGCTCAGCAGAAGATGCTGGATAAACCCCCATTGAAGACATGGGCTGAATTACTATGTGGTGGTCTGGCTGGACTAGTTGCCCAAACAAGTAGTTATCCATTAGAGGTAAAGAAATAAGATGGTGTCTTCCATACATATCGATACTCATCCTATCCAAATAGATCATACGAAGGAACATGCAAGTGAGTGGAGCATTAGACCCTAATAAATTCGTGAGTTTCATGGAGACAGTGAAGGACATATACCGAGTCAAAGGATTCAGGGGATTCTATGTTGGACTGACTATAGGCTATATTAAAGTGACGCCTATGGTAGCAGTCAGTTTCTTTACCTATGAACGTATGAAGCATCTGTTAGATATATCCTAAACTGTAAATACTGATTGTTATTATTTGAAATAAACCCCCCTTGTACATATCAGAAAACGGAATTATGCTTTTTCTCACTTTGACTTCACCAATAGAAAATAGCCATCCCCTTTTTCGTCTTTATGATAGTCACAGGAAAAATTTTCCCAGGTTATTTTCGCAGTGTTGACATGTCAAATGGGAATCCTTCTCTTTTGGACATCATACATAATTAACTATGAAGTATCTTGCCTCTTATCTTCTCCTTGTTGCTGGTGGTAAAACAGCCCCTACTGCTGCTGATATCAAGGCCCTTATGGCCTCTGTTGGTATTGAAGCTGAACAGGCCAACTTAGATTCCTTAATCAATGCTTTGAAGGGAAAGAATGTTGAAGAGGTAACTAACATTAAGAGAAGACAGTATTAAATATGGGGGACTCACTCTACATATTTTAAGCTCATTGCTGAAGGTCAGGAAAAGATGGCCTCTGTTCCTACTGGTAGTGCCGTTGCTGCCTCTTCTGGTGCTGCCGCCGCTGGTGCCGATGCTCCTGCTGAAGAAGAGAAGGAGGAGGAGAAGGAGGAATCCGATGATGTGAGTTTATTTCGAATTTAAATAAGCGTTATTGTGTACTGATTGTTCTTGATAGGATATGGGTTTCGGTCTCTTTGATTAAACACTACATAATAAACATAAACATCTATAATACAGTGGAGTTTATTTCATTGTATTATGAAGGTAAATACAAAACTGATTATTTACTGTGTGGAGACAACCTATGTTCTTCCATCTAATACACTATATACACTATATACATTTCTAAGTTATTTTGTTTTTAATGGCCATTGAGCCATGGATGGCTGAGTACTTGCTTGATTGTATATCTTTCTTTCACATCCCTATCCAACATATGCTTGATCAAATCAAGGGAATCTATTACATTGTCATTAGTTGGAGTTCTATTCTTCATGTTCGTCTTCTTTTACCTTTAGAAAGCACAAATGGGATACGTAAATCTCGTTCCATTATTTCATCTACATTATAGAATGGATTTTCTCGGCATATCAATGTATACAACAATGTCCCCAGACTCCATATGTCCTGAGGAGGACCCTCATAAGACATTCCCTTTAATATCTCAGGTGCACAGTAATCCAAGGTACCACCGAATGTATCAAACATTCTCCCTGGTTTATAGTAGGCTGCACTACCGAAGTCGATGAGATGTGCGCATCCATCTTCATCTAATAGTATATTCTCATCCTTTATATCTCTATGTACAATATTCAATGAATGCAGGTGATCCACTGCCTCTGCTATCTGCCTGAATATATTCTTAATGTCGTTTTCATTAATCTGCTCATTCAGTTCAATATAATCAAACAGATCAACGCTGTTCTCTCCATACAACTTCATGACTATGTAGTATGAATCCTCATCTTCCATATAAGTCACTATCAATGCATGTCAGTACTTATTACTCTTATTATAATTCTTGTTTCCTACCTAGTGAACAGCAGTTCTTATGGGGATTATCCTTCAGCTTCTTCAGGATATGTATTTCCAAAGGCACCATACCCAACTTCCGATCTCTGATCCAAGAATCAACAACGATCTTTGATTTTGATATGCACTTGATCACATACTTCTTCTTAGTCGGATCATCCTTCATATAAGCTAGTTTGGCAGTACCATAGGCACCCTCACCCAATGTACCTATCATCGTGTAATTGTCTATGTTGATATTGCCCTCTTCAGATGGATCCTGATCCCCTTTTAGATAGAAATGAGAAGGGAATATGGACATCCTTCTGTCTACTGATCCATAGGAGCTAATACCATAGGATCTTAGGGGTGAATATGGTATATGAGTATCTTCTATCGGCCCTGAAATGGGTGACTCGATCTCGGTGGATGATATCATATTGACCAGTTTAGAGGGTGGTTCTTTATTGAGTGAAGCAGACACAGAGATCTTCCTCTTGGATGATCTCTTGAATGCTTGTATACGATCATAAGTAACCCAGAGACTGACCAGATCTTCATGTTCACCTTTCATCAATCGTAATTGGAGTTGTATTTCAAATTGACTTTTATCACTATGTACAGCATAGATGATCGGTGTTCCCGTGTTATTTAGATAGGTGTTGGCCATGTTGAATTCTATATCACGGGGATCATCATTCATCTTATCTGACAGAACATATCTACAGGTATGGTTGTTAACAATATGGGAATAATTAAGTAGGTTGAACCGTTGCAGCTTATCGACCAGTTCCGAGTACTGGGGAATAATCTGATTGATGTTGAATGTCTCGACTACTGCCTCAGCAGAATAACCAAAGAGATATTTAGCAGGAACAGGACTGATACTCTGTATCCTCCCTGATTGATGGACAGTAATGAGTCCTGCTATAGAGGGTAATGAGACTATCTTCATTAATGATCCATTCTTCAGTAGAGTGACCATGAGAGGGAAACAGTCTCCGTTCTTTGATTTGCCACCACAGTATCTCACTTGACCTTTACCAGAAGGGTCAGAGGATTGTTGGCTGGTGGGTAATAACATCTCTATGGGTCTTCCTATCACCTCACTGCACTCATATCCAAATAAATCCTTCACCTTACCCTCAATATCCACTACGCGACCCTACTCATGTATATCAATACAGTGTTCAACTCACTCATTAGAATATATATATATATATGATATATATGTATGCATATGTATATATATACCTGATCTATTGACACAGAGAGTGATGTCTCGTATATTTCCTCGAATATCCATATATAAATGATCTTTCCATCATCTGTCATCTTCTCCTTTAACCAGAGTGAAGCAGCAGAAGTGTCTCCATTCATCTTACGAATAGGCATAACAATACCACACACCAAGACTATCCCTTTATGAGTCAAGAGTGATGTGTCTGTGTTCAATGATCTTCTCTCATTCAGTATATAACATATCTGCTTCTGAAATGGATTCTCAATGAACGGTAATACTGATTTCCCTATGTAAGTCTTATTCATTCCAAAGCATAGACTGGCCATATCATTGAACAGCAGTATAGTTCCATCAGCACTGGTAGTTAATATGGCCTGATTCTGTGGTAAGAATCTGGAGGGGGAATGTAATGCTCTGTTATACTGTGTTTCGAATGAAGGTGGTAATTGTGTTGGGTGAGATTCTTGGATAGAAGGAAGGTGATGAGTGAATGCTTGTCTGAAGAGATCATCCTCGTTACTCATATCTGGCTTATCGTCATCATCAAACTGCATAAAGTGTGTCTTGGCCAAGTCATTCATGGAAGGAGATGCTTTGAGTGCAGGTTGATTGTTGAGAGAAGGACGATCGAGGACACCAATATCTGGTTGGGAGAATCTTCTGCCTGTGTCTTCTCCTAATTTACTTCTTATGTGTTGCATATAATCCATTCCTCTGTTCAAAATCTCTTTCTTCATTCTTGTTGCCTTGTTGACTCTTGAAAGAGGAGTGAAGCTGTAACTGTAGAACGATTCACTGCAATATTCTGATATGGAAGCAGTGCGTGCTGATTTATGGCGGATATCATTGTCATTCAGTCTAAAGCGGTGGAATCCCTGTGAGGCTATCTCGTTGTTATCTTCACATTCACTCTGAAAGGGACTAGGAGAAGTACTTCTAATAGAGAAAAGAAGTAAGTAATGAAGTCTATTGCCTGTCTCTGTGTCTTACCTTGATGATGTGCTTATATCTGTATCTGTCCAGCCCATTTGACTTTGCGTATGCTTGCTTTGGTGTATATCTATATGATAGTGTTGTCAATTAGCCTGTACAAATGAATAATAACACACATACTATTACTGCTATTGTTATTGTTATTGTTATCCATTGAATGTTAACAGAAACAAACAATAATAAAGAGAAAAAAGGGGTGGAATAGAAAAAGAAAAAAAAAATATGAGGCAGAAACAACTGTCACCGCTTAGTTTGAACTGGGGCAAAAGAATCCACCCGGATAAGTGGTATTCCAAATGTGATACACTCTCATCTGAGCTATGGTAATTGCCTTATATGGTAATTTAATCTATAGAAATTTTTTTTATTTACTTGAATTCTACACCCTCAAAAGAGAGATACCTGGATATTCATCCATTGTCAATAAGAACAACATATATTATACTATTTGCACAAATAAGTATACTATCGATCAAGTAGCCCCTTTGTTTATATCAGTCTTGATGACTGTTGTATTCTGTATATAAGCCCTTCACGCTCTGGTTGGAAAGCACTATTGCAGGCAGGATAGATGGACATACGTTGAACTGCATATCATAAGATGGCAGATCATCCGGTTACTTCTCATTATCAGGTTTAATCTCCGTGTCCATATCAGTGGCTTAGATGCCTCTTTTCCCCTGAACCCAATAGAAATTAAGTTCCATTGGAGTAGATATTTTCTATCATAGTGACAATCAATGCTTAGAATAGTACATGATACTCTTATCCGTTACTTTCTACCAGCACCACAGCACTGGGAATATTTGTTTAGCCTGCCCAATTGCACTAAGGGGGAGGCACTTCTAGTCTTATTTCGAATGACCTCATGTAAGTGGAATAACTGAACAAAGAGCACACAGTACAATATGACATCATAGATATGAACTTGGTTGTATTAATATGGATGAACTGCTAATAACAGTATTCACAATATGCCCTTATGACACAAAGTATAAATAAGATACATGTAAGATGCATTCAAAATAAGGTAAACAGTCTTTATAACATACATGGATGCAAATAGACATTATATATATATATATAGAGAGAGAGAGAGACATATATCTATGGTAGGATCAAAACATATTGGTTTCAAACCAATCATTGACCGTATCTGTTGCCATAGTTATTTTATATGTCGTATAATCCATTTATGGAAATGATATTCCCAATCAAACATGACTGGAATGGATGATCATTTTACTTCAGTAGAAACATACCTAATAAGCTATTAATATATAAGATAGATAAGATTACTGATCATATTTAAAACTATTATAGAGTCAACTGGGGAAGAGTGAAGCCCAACACATATTATCTAAATAACAGACCAGTGGCTACTTATTAACAGATGCTGGAAATCAACCATTAAGAGTAATAGAAGGGGTAGTGCTTATTATTTCCTTATTCTCATTAATTGTCATGGTATTGAAATATACTCAATGGCTATAAATAGATTGGGTTATGTCCCTTGATGGTATATTCAACTGAGATTACATTTATAGATATTAAGCTCTACAATATTCACCCTGCTCCTATTACAAGTCAACCTCCACATATAAAAAGGACGACAGCAGAATACCAGAATAATCATCATTCCCTCTTTCTTCATGTTCTTCCTCTCTTTTATCGTGGTAGCCAGTCTCGCTCTGATCTCTGCACAGCCTGTTGTAAGTGACATCGATTCACTCTATTCATAATCATCCACTCACTCTATTAATAAACTTCACGCCTTACTCAATGTAGAAACGCAGTACAGGTTTATTACAGAATGGGATTTATATTGGCTGTAACAGACCCAATGTGGTAGCATTGACATTTGACGACGGGCCTTATATTTATTCTTGGGATTTGGCTAAGCAGTTACATGATGCTGGTGTTAAGGCTACTTTCTTTATCAATGGCATCAATTGGGTGTAAGTTTCATTATCTGTAGAATAAAGAATATTGTATTCATGTTCTTCCCAATTCAGTGATGTACAAACAGGTACCACTTCTACTTCGGATGGAGAAAAGACTTATATGGAAGTCATCAAACACTATCACAGCCTTGGACATGAGATCGGTAGTCATACTTACCAACATAAGCCACTCATCGGTCTATCTGAAGAAGAAGTAAGATACCAAATGGACACTCAATCTGACATTATCTACAAGGCTATTGGTAAAAGGTAAAAAAAAAAGAGAGAGCGAGAGAAAAGGGCTTATAATTGATCTACATTGAGACAGTAACAACTAACTATATTTATTAATAACAGACCTGCACTGATGAGACCTCCTACTGGTCAAGTAGACGATTCTGCTCTCTCTACTCTGAATGAACTCGGCTACTCCATCGTCAATTGGAACCTGGATACAAGAGATTGGGAATCACATAGCATAGGGGTCGAGAAATCGAACTACTTGCTTACATTAGATAATGGATCAAGTAACACAAATGGCTTTATTGCTCTTCAGCATGAGGTATTTGAACAGACTGTAGAGGAACTTGTACCATGGGTCATCGAATATGTCAAATCCAAGAAATTCTCTTTTGTTACTACATCAAGTTGCATTGGTAGACCTGCTTACCACTAAGGATATTCTTCTCTTGTTTACTGCTGATCACTGTAATACCAAATATTCTATTTATATTGTCTTATTCAAATAAAAGGCTACATTCAATCATTAATTGCTTTGAGGGCTTGGTTACAGATTGTATCCTATTTTACCTTTGAACGAGTACTAACCTGTTCATAAATGGCTGATAATATATGCTGTCCTTTTATGGGCATATGTCTATATTTTGACATCTGTATATAAAGAGAGAAGTGATCCTTACTTCTTCATTCTACATTCATACATCCTCTGCACTTATCTACCATGAAATTCACTCAAGCTATACTCTTTACTCTTTCCCTTGTTTCATTGGCAGTCAAGGCAGCCCCTATTACTGGTCTTATGGTAAAAAAAAGCTGTGCGTTGGAATGATCTGATGTATCTCACCCCCTTATTCAAATAGGCCGATCAATACATGCACTGTAACAGACCAGGTGTATTTGCCTTAACTTATGATGATGGACCCATTGCTCAGACCTGGGAATTGGCTAAATATCTTCACTCTGAAGGTGTTGTTGCAACCTTCTTTATTAATGGACTGAATCATGTGTGAGTATAATTATGTGTGGATGGATGGAATATGCATCTAATCGAGCATATATATTTATAGGGATGTAACAACAGGGAGTGCACTCACCTCAGACGGTGAAAGAACCTACATGGAATTTATTCCCTACTTGATGAGCCTGGGTCATGAAGTAGCAAGTCATACATACTCACATGCTGGCCTTACCACTCTTACTGATATTGAAGTGGAAGCAGAATTAAACCAGCTATCTGACATTATTTATAATGCTGCTGAAGTCAGGTAGTTTGTTTTTATTTCACAAGTCATGGGTTTATCTAACCAATTTCCATGTCTCTTTATAGACCTGCCTTCATGCGTCCTCCCCGTGGAGAAATCAATGATCAAAATTTAGCTGTCATCAGAAGATTAGGATACAGCGTCATTGGTTGGGATCTCGATAGCAATGACTGGGTAGCAGGTCCTCTTGCAGATAAACAAGCATATTACACTGCCCTTATGGAGAATGAATCACCCGATACCCTTGGTCATATCTCCCTCCAGCACGATACTGTAGAACAGACATATTCAGAATTGACACCCTGGATCTTGAACTATGTTAGATCCAAAGGATTGGAATTTGTCACTGTATCTGAATGTTTGAGTGTTCCCGCTTATCAATAACTCATTATGTTTATAATCTGTCATCCATATCCATATCCTTTGTTAATAAAAAAATATATACATATACACTCTATATGTTATTGTAGGCTGCCTATGGATGGAAGGCAGGGTCTTTTCATTTTGAATAGAGAGAGGAAGAAAAGGATTGTTTTCACTCTATAAAAGGAATTGGACGCACAGTATAGATATTCGAACATAGCCTGTTTAATCTAATATTTTAATACAATATATATATATATATATATATATATATACAACAGATTCATATCGTAAAACAGTGTGTGATTGGTGATTACACAGCCTTATTTTGCGGGTCAAGATGAATACAGGCATATGTACATAGAATTCCCATTAAAAATATTGACAGAGTACCAACAGTATATTTCTATAGTACCAATATTAAACTTCTGCAGTACTAATACTATTGATGCATATTCAGTCAATACCAAAAAAAATACTGCGAAAATATATAATCTATGATGACCCCACAATGTTGAATATCACTGACTGGATTATGGGTGAACTGGACAATGTTCTACAATAGAGGTAGATTAAGCTTTTTTGAATGTATGAGATCATTGCCAATGATCATACTTGTCATATGGTTGAAGGAACCACATACTGCACACACTACTCCATTCGTATGACTGTTGACTGTCTGACTATTATATTTATACATTTGTGAATTGACAAGGGGAAAAAGAGAAAGAAGATGATTATTGATTCAATTCTTTTTTGTCCTTTGTAAATCAAACACAGTGTGTGTTATCATGAAAGGGGGGAACGGGCCTACCGTGCTCAAATAATCATAATAATAATATTAATATCGTTTACTGTTTATTTATCCTTATCTGATTTGATACCCGACAGTAGGTGGGTGGTTTCCGATCCGGTTGTACATGAACAAGAGTCATTGGAATGATAATTATCCAAATGAGCTCTGTTTATGTAGATACAGAGACGGTTATAGGATACAGACAGTTTATTCTACTTGTCACATTGCCATATTTGACTTGATAGATACTGACTGTCTATTTGGCATATGAAAGTAATGGAGGTACAAGACACACGCAATTTAATAGTTACTATGGCCATTTGGTATAGAACATACCATCTAGACCATTGACAATAACAGGCATTGTCTACACTTCTGATATTAACACGTAAAGTAATAAAATATGCAATAGTGGATGTTTATTTACGTGGTAGTAATATATTACTATAATACGTGCGGGAATTAATGTAGATGATGGAATAAATAATAACAGCTTGATATGAAATCAACCATTGCAATATGTGTGGATATAATAGATTGCTTCTCTTTACATGTGATAGTTAACATCTATTAATAGCATTTACAGAGGGGATTTATACTCTATTGTTAATGAAACAGCTAATAACAGTGGATGGGAATGCCCCCAGTGGGTGGACTATAAGGGAATATGGGCATCGTTCGCATCAAACTCCATCATTTCCGATTCCAACTGCTTTTTGAACCGTGCTAATGCCTGTGTGACATCGTCCTCTCCTTCAAGGAACTCGATTAATACCAGTTGTGCCCGTGTGTGCATCCTCATGAGTTCCTCTTGTTGTACACAGTCATTCACCGCTATCTCATTGTTAGCTGTGTTGGTTGAATTTATTTGGGATTGAAGCGAGGTAACCAGCGCCTGGAGTTCCACATTCTCATCCTGCACTTGTTTCATTTTAGTTAGTTCACCTCTTAATTGGTCATGGTTCTTTTGAATTAGGGTTAGTTGTTTACTCTGGTTCTTTAGTTGTTCACTCTGGGTCATCAGTTGCTCACACTGTTTCTTTAGCTGTTCATTTTCACTCATAATCGTCAGTGTGGATTGCTTAGATATGTCCTGAATACTTTTCATCTCCTCCTTCAGCTGCTTGATTTCATTCAATGCCATGTATAATTTATCTTCGCTTGATTTAAGGGCCGAATTCAGGTCATTGGCTTCATCCATGGCAGTCTGAATGGCCTTAGCTGATCGATCACTCAGTGTCTGTATTTCATTCAGTTCCCCATTCACCTTTTCAATGCTCTGCAGCTGCCCTTGAACAGTCTCCAGTTCAGACATGATATCTGCATTCATCTTTGTCAGCTCAGACAACTTTTTCTTCATCGCCTCCATGGTCTCATTCAAGCGTTCATTCTCCTCCATGAGCTGGTGAGTCTCCAGTAGATTGGCCGTCTTCACAAAATCGATCTCGGCCAACAGCTCATCTTTCTCTTGTTTGTGACTCAATCTCTCTTTATGGAGGAGGTCCCTGGCTTCTGTACTACTTGTCTCGTATTCTGTTCTTTCTTGGGCATAATTGGACTGAAGTGTTTCCAGCAATGCGTCTTTGGCATGTATAATACTTTCATACTTATTATTTAATTCCATTACTTGACTTTTGTGCTCCTTGGATGACGAGTCATGTTTTAATATAAGTTCGGCATACTTTTCTTCCGAATCCCGTGTTAATTCTGACTGTAATTGATATTCATTCTCCTTGGTGGTCATAGCATGATTCATATCAGCCCTGTATTGCTCAAATTCCTTCTCCTTCTGTAAATGGCTATATCTTTCCTTTTCGAGTTCTTCATAAGCCCTATTCAAATCCTGCTTTAATGAACCCACTTCTCTCTGTAACTCGATCTTCTCCTTTATTTCTTCCTCTAATCTGGTTAGTTTCGACTGAAGCTTATGGTTGGAGTCAGTCAAGGTAGTCATCGACTTTGACATGGCTTGTATTCTTTCTTTGAGTGATAGATCTCCCCTGATTGTCACTACTTCTTCAATAGCATGGTACAGTTGATTATGTTCTGATAACCGTTGTTCCAATTGCTGTGTCTGAGTGGTGGCATGCTCATATTTCTGGGTGAGTGACTGCAGTTCATTTGATTTCTGTGTTAATATCTGCTCAGAATATTTCTTATCTGCTTCCTGTTGAAGACTCGAATTTAATGCAGTCTTCAGATGCTTGTTAATTACATTCAATTGGGTGGCAGTAATGTTATGAGGAGTGATTGTGCTTAGTTGCTGCTGTACTGATACTAGTCTTGAGTGTAACGTACTATCATCTTCTACTTTTTATAGTAAAAGAAAGTAAATGAGCAATAGCAGAGTAATACGGGAATAAAATAACAAAGGCATTATTAAGTAGTCATAATTTGCTGTATAAGTAATCATAAGATGTTTACTTATAATTAGCAATCACATATGACCATGAATATAAATAGAAAGGAGGATAGTGTCTTTACATCATGTTCAAAACATAGTAGTAATTCTCTTTACCTTGGGTATCGGAGTTGGCATCAGTGAAGAGTAAAGCGTCTTCAAATCTATCATCTTCCTCTGCCTGATACTTGATAGAGTCATGATAGGTAGTGTTCTGCTTATTGACTGCTATACTGTTTATTCCTGATAGGTGAGAGTGCTTTGGTTCTCCTCTATAGAGGTCATCACTACTGACATGAGTCATCTCTTCAATTTCACACTCTCCTATCTTCTTCTCTCTCTGATAATATGGGGTTATCATATCATTGATTCCATATGAATGATACTGACCATCATCTGCCAGACTACTGGTGGAGTTGG
Source organism: Pilobolus umbonatus (assembly GCA_025528865.1). NCBI lineage: Eukaryota > Fungi > Mucoromycota > Mucoromycetes > Mucorales > Pilobolaceae > Pilobolus > Pilobolus umbonatus. The sequence continues at coordinate 235,773 of JAIXMH010000010.1, forward strand.
AGACACTGGTACTCTGAGTAGAGAAGGATGACTGCTGAGATGCTTTTACGTTGTGTTCGATGCTGGATAGAGTATCCTGACTATCATTAATGCCATTGGAATCCATCTTATGAGATCTGTGTTGAGATGGAAATGGGGGCAATGAACGGTATTTGTCACTCTTACTGTCTTTGTTCGACCATTTCGAGAATGAAACAGTGGATCTTATGGATGTTCTTCTATCATTTGCCTTGATTGCCTTCTCATTTGCTTTGATTTCCTTCTCATTTCCCTTGTGGCTATCCTTTGAGAACAATTTCTTTAATCCCATTCCCTTTTTACTATAATTAAAATTGTTTAGCAGATAGAGAAGCAGCTGGGAAGAAAATAAAAGTGATTTTTATTTCTTAAAATATACAAAAATATACCATAAATACTCATGGTGTGATGTCATTCACTGTATGGCTCATAATGCTCCTTACTTTCTTAATGCCTCATACCATAAATGACTGAAGAGAGTGATCCCGATAACAGATTATGAAGAGTGATATCCAGAGTGGATTGACCTTACATCGGTTCATGTAGCACCTTAGTATTGACCAATCAAATTGCAGACACTTTGCATAAATGATTAAATTCAACCGGATAGATATTTATATAGTGTGTGTGTGTAAATACTGATCATCATGCGATACTCCCAAACTAAAATAACCTTTCGACAAAATACAACAGGGATAAATAATCTACCGTATCTTTCAACCAAAGGATGAAAGTGCAAATCATACAATGAAGGATATACAAATCAACAAAATTAATTTAAAATTCAACGAATAAAAATTATACATCAAAAGAGAAACAATGGGGGCAATGGGTTAAATAAAAAAAGTATATATTTCAGTACCAACCATGCTTAACTATTAATAACACTCTATTGTCATCTAATAGAGTGTGTGCGAAAAGGGGCATACCATAGTGAGTATAAATAGGCATATGACAGTTCATAGTTTATATCCCATTAGATAGACCGAATGCATATCAACATCCTCAGGATAAGTATATCAGAATTATTATTTAAAGGAGACACAAAGAGAAGCATGTATATTACTGTATTCAGGGATTTATACAATTAAGTACCGGGACATAAGGAAGAAATATTGACAGAGTAAACTATGTACTTGTATTCATTAGCAAGTTACAATGAAAAAAACATTGTGTCGCCTTGCATTCATGTCGACAGTTCTCGGTCAAATCAAGAAGAGAAATATCATAGCAAGTGTCTATAAGGATAATGGATCATAAATACAACCAAGGTCATGAATAGATACAACCAAGAGTTTAAAGGGTGATTATAACTATTTAGATACATCTTTCTTTCTATCAATAGCTGAATAAGTTAATTTCTGTCAAAATAACATTCAATCAGAACGAAGATAGAAAGTGGCATTCATGATGATTATAAGATGGACTGAGTGATCATCATCTATCAAAAAAATAGCACTTTTTTAAAGATCTGTCTCTTCATAATTATATCAATGATGGTGGGTGCAGATGATCATCATTCTTATTTCACACACGTAGAGGAGTATAATAGTAGTTAGATGTTGAGTGTATGACAAGAGACTCTATTCTGATTGGTAAGAGATTGTCTGCTATTCAAATGTGTTACACCCACGTTCCTTTATTACTTTTAGTATGGATGCCCCCGTTAATACTTTAAATCCTCATTAACAGTAATAATAAATACTTCACTGCAAAAGTCTATTCATAGTGTTGATAATTATAGCTTATTTATAGTTTATGGAGACTGTAATAATTAGGAGTATGCCATAGTGTAACACTTCTTATGGCTAAGGTTATTAATCAATTATTGCCAATAAATATCATGTTGTTCATGTAATAACGATGCCAATGATAGAGAATATGCTTATTTATTTTGAAGTATCTACTATGGATGTGAGAATATGAAGTACAAACAATGGCTATCCAATAAGAGATAGATCTGGAGTTATTATCACTAGAAGCGTTTTGGAAGCTCCTATTATCTAAGAATACTACTGCTTAATAGCTGCAATCACCTGCTGATATCAATGCCATTCGTCTTCCTTATATCAAATATATACATATATTCTATCTTTTCTGGAAGATATATATATATTAGGGTGGTACCAACTCTATGACCACCTTACTTCAGTAATACATAAAATATCAGTGTTTCCTTTTGCTTGTTTATGAACATATTGTTGAATAAGCAAATAGGACACCCAACACAAAGCAGAGTATACAGAAGTGGTTTGAGAAGGCATCTCACAGCCCTCTAATATTTGTGAGGTTTTCAAGTGGGTAGATTGAAGATAAATAAGTATAATTAATCTTTGGTGACACGATGGAGAACGAGTCAACTATAGCATTCGATGGTACAGAGAACAAACACTTTGTAGTGCAACAAATATCTATTCACTGCCATATACAACTAGAGAAAAACAGACAATAGGTAAATCTTATATATTACAATAATAATATCTATTAAATATCTGTATAATTATAACTTGCTCTATTCATAACTAACAGTACCACCGGAGAAAGTATCAATTATTTGACTAGTAGCAGCATGTGTTACAAAATATATTTCCTAGGCTAGACTAGATTGTGGGTATTGAGAGTAGCAAATGAAATGAGTATCAACTAGATGAGAAAACGTTTAAGCTGGGAGGTAGTTATTGACCTTTATCACGGAGAATAGCAACACCTTGAACATCGAAGCGGAGATGACAAGGATTATGTTAGACACAACATAGGGTAAGAAAAGAAGAATACACTACCGGTATTTATATTTAGGATGACCTATTACTAGCCTTATATCATCTACATGCTCTGTGCAGATAGAGATATATAAGAATAAAAAATGTATCTATAGTAACTTTACTATCTCAATCACCATAGTAACATTTGCTTTTACCAAGCAACAACCATATTTACCATAACAACGGCCATTCTATGATACCAATGACTTTATCAATAACTGACATTCATCATTTCACTGGCCGCCCAATTACACTTCTGCACTGTCTGTACTCGGTATTATTATATTTCTGTGATTCAAATTTCATTTACTATAATATCAATTAAAGTTATATAAATAATCAAGTTAATTGTTCTACTGTAACTAACTTTCTCTCTTTTCTCTTTTCTTTACACTATATAAGAAGTACTTTCTACTTTCCTTTCCTTCCTTTATCACCAACAACTAACATTTTATTGTTATTTTATATACTCTCCTTTCCTTGAATTCAAATTCAACCTTAAAAAAATAAAATAAAATACCCTTCCCTATCTTTCATATTAATATCCAATGAGCGAAATTATTCTATCCAACACAAATAACCACTATGATTATTCCAATGGATCCATGGTAGTCAATATCAATCCAGGATTAGTAACCAAATCAGCAACATCAACCACAACTACACCGACTTCATATCCTGATCGTACTCAACAACAGTACACCGCTTATTCAGGTATACCCCTTTTGATAAATTTTTTTTATATTATACTTTTCCCTCTATTATGATTGGCCAATAGGGAGATGGATCTCAAGTAGTAAGGAGCATATCTATTGTGTTCAATAAGGACTCCTCTTCCCTGTATGATTTATACATGTCATCTAACTATCAACTCTCCTATTCCCCCCCTTATTCCTATTAAACTTGTTTATAGTATGTACTAACAATCTTTACTCCTTATATCTAGATTATGGTTTTCAGACAATGCCAATGGGATATGCTCCTGTTCCAAATTATCAAATGTCTAGATTGGGGTATTTTCCCGATCATCCTACAGGACAACCAGACAGCCCTGAACCTATCTCATCCTCTTCCTCAGCTAGTCCTTCACCACCTATCAACAATAGTGGTCCATCATTAGTACAATCTACAGTATCTTCTCACCCAATTGAGGATTCGGCCTTATCCTCCTCTCCGACTTCTGATAGTCCAACCACCAGATATGCCAGTCCTACCAGTGCTCGTGTCAAAGAGATGATTACTCGAGCTAATTCTGTCCCTATGGAATTCTATCATACCGAATTCTTGGAATACTCTAAAGAGACATATGAAAAGAAGATGGAATCAAAAAGAAATAAGAGAAAGAGATCATGTCATGAAGATCCAGTCAGTAAGAAGAGAAGAGGTGTATATGAGAAGGAGGAGTCCGATGAAGAGGAGTCTGATGATGAAGACAAGGCAGACGAGTAATTTGGCATATCATCTATTCTCTGATACTTTATTAACCCTAATTCTTCATATCTAGTCTACAAGTGTCCAATGCAGAATTACGCCGACAAATCCATATTCAGTCTGAACAAAAAAGACGTGCTCAAATCAAAGATGGTTTTGATGAACTAAGAAAGCATTTACCCGGATGCAACAATAAGAAGATGAGTAAGGCAGCTTTATTGACAAGAAGTAAGTGTTAAATGTATATGCATTGGGTTATGTGCTGATAACTGTTAAACTATTAGCTGTACAACAACTTCAACATTTGAAGGGTATGCAGACTGAACTCTTGTCAGAAGTCGAAAGATTGATTCAAGAAAATGAAGCATTAAAAAAGTATATTGACAAATAAGATTGTTGTGATGTGTATGCTCATTCTATTTGCTTATAGGTTTCAACATGGTATACTCCAAAGACAAGCCATGGAAAAAATGTATACCTTCTAGTTCACCCAATATCATTATGAAATAACTCCTGATTTTCCTTTCCTTTTATCAATAACCATACTCTCCTTATTCTGTTCTTGTTATTAATCTCTCTCCTTTCTATATTTGCCTTATTCTTTTTCTTACTTACTTTTGTCCCCTTATAATTAATATTACTGTAACTAGTCTTCTTCTTTTAAGAATAGTCTTTTGATTACTATCGTACATACACAGGTATAATTCGTTCCCTTGCTACATCTGTTTTTTCTTTTGTATCCATTCTCCATCCTTTTGTTTACTCATCTCTTATTTATATTTATTTAATACATATAAGTACATATTACATATTATACGCGTATTGATATAATCTATACACACTGTTTATTCAAATTAAACCCATATTATACTCGTTGGTAATAAGGCTCATCTGTTATATACTGGCGTGTGACCAAATCATCTTTTGTTTCTTATAAAAAACATTCTATCAGTTTATGCGTACCACAGTACTGCTCTGTAACCTCCCTCCATGCTGATCCCTGGTAACAAAATACCTCAACAATAGCCGTACCACATTTCGGATCATGAATATAAGTGAAATGACATTCACTATGATGTTAGATGACTGGTTAATCATCATCTTATTTAAAATAATCCTGGTTGAGGACAATTGAACCGAATCTAGCCATTCGTGCCAGTAGTATATATATGTCTCATCATGACTGAAACTGAAAGATACTTCTATCCAGGTGTTATTACCATCAGTTGATGCAGTCTATAAATAACAATCATCTTTTGACATTTGAATACATTGAGAAGTGCAATACACATCAAATATTGAATAAATAAGGGAATGGTTGATATATTTTCTTTAGTATTCGGGATATGTTAATTAAGTTATTATTGTCGTGATTTTGGTTAAAAGGATCATTAGGACGATATTTTAACCTTTTCCTTGGCTATTTTCTCTAACTGAAATGCTTCGATAACCGTTGCCTAGGAACAGAGATTGGATTTTTTTTAATAAATGAATTATTTCCTAATAAAGACACTTACCGGCTTCTTACTCCAGCCTAATCGTGTGATGGTGTCCTTGGCAACATCAGTCGTTGTTGATTTACTTCCATCTTTAGTAACTGTCAATTCTGGTAACCTTCTTATTTCTCTACCGTTCTTAAACAAGACTAGAGTAGGTAAATCGAATGATGCAGGATCCTTACTCACTCCAAATTCCTCTGCCATATTAGAATAGATATCGATATCCACTTGACCTAATTATGAATCGTTTTGTTAATTAACTAATAACGAGATAATCATCCTATCACTTTACCAAACTTGATATGTGGTGCATCATATTGCATCGACAGCTTAGCCAAGACAGCTTCAAAATTAAGGCATGCCACAGACCAATTGGCATATAGCATGACAATCCAGTACTTTGGATCGTCTTTGGCAGATTCATCGTCTGATGATAATTCGGTGATCTTGGCACTTCCAAACCTTGATTTTGATTTCAATACTTTATCCTTAAAAGCAGCTTCAGTCAATTCGAAGATCTTGGTGGGGCCTTTATACCATGGTTGAGGGAATAAGGATGATAGCACTAATGATACCGAGAAAAAGACAATCAATACATGAAAATGTAAATACGACGAAGATATGATCATTACCAATCCAGCCAACTGAATACAATACTGCCTTCCAAAGACCATATTTCCAGAACAGGGTACAGACAGTAAAGAACTTTGTGTAGAGTATGAGCACACTGGCTAATTCTTCAGCTGATGCCGACATGATACATTTCCAAGTGGACATCCCAAGTAATATTAAGAATGACTTGTATTCTGCTGACTGTAATATCAATATTATTAGGGCATAATTATGGCATGTAGTTCTTTATCATCTTACTTCCAAAATAATGGATTCTGTGAATATAGTCTTTAGGCGGAATACAATGTATGCTAACCCATAGAGTGCATGGAGTATGTAATGTGGATGTAATAGTCTCTGTCTTAATTCGGATAAACTAGTCATTTACCTATTGTTGTGTATAATAAGAAGAAAAAAAAAGTATTCTCTCCCAGAGTATAATTTTTTTATTCCATTCAGATGGAAAATGAGGAGAGAAAATGTAGTGATTACACGTGATCATTCTCTATAAACTAAGGCATTTACTTATTATGAATACAATGCATATAAGAGTGTATGTACTTGAATGCAATTATGTATGTACTTGGATTCAATTATGTATATATCTGGTTGCATTCGATGATGTTGTTGTATATATATATATATGTGTGTGTGTGTACTGTTCCTTATTACAACTATAAACAATCAATTAATATCATTTTTATATTTCATGTGAGAAGCACGGATGAGTAATTAACTGTGTTTCAATTTCATGCGAAGATATTCACTGCAGTAGATGGTATGAGACAAAGTAATCAACAATAATATCATCCGAGAATATACTGCCGAATCTATCTCGCTCTTCATGTCAAGCAATAACAGTTACAGTAACTTTCGAGAATGTAACTCAAACATCGAATTACTGTGTTTGGTAATTTTAACGTTGCTATGACAACCTTGTCAACGGTTGATAACTCAGACTGTGCACACATTTATTCAGAAATATCAATTGAAAGATTAGATTAACAAATGCGCATAATGGGAGTATCGAAGGAAGAGTGCTGTTTAGGATCTACAAATAGAATGGGGAATTACAGCCTTTATCTTAACCCACCAGTCGATTCCAGCATATAAAGCAATTCATGCCATCAGTGAGTAATTGTTCTTTCATGAGTTTATAAACGCCAAAATGATAATAGCAATTTGATATGGTTGATAAGTAAGAGCAAAAAATGAGGAATTACCCACCTTACTGCTATAATGACTATATACAAACACTGAATAACAGAAATAGAATAGGATAGTTAATCTTGTAATAATACGCATAATAAAAGAAATAAATTTTTAATGTTTGGATCAGTCAGAAAGAGACAGATCGTTTACGTGATTTGGAAGTACACAAGAGTTGGTGCATTTGGCAACACCCTCATAATCATGCAGGGTAATTACATTCTCTCATTGCGTAAATATATCAGTGATTGTGCTATGTTATCATCCAACCTTTGCTAATAATGGATTGCTTAATAAGGGAGTAAAATGAATAAATAAGGAATCATGTGTATTTGACATTATGGATAAAGTGGCCCGATAAACATCTCGTTTATTTGGTATTTGTATTCTCCTTTTCATGTATGGCTTGTCATTTTATGACTCCTCTTTTTATGTTAAGGTTTCCATATTAACAGAACGCACTTTATGTATCATCGTTTTACTTATTAAAAGGAGTAAATTTTATTGAAGTAGGATATTGCTACCTGTAGTAATCTGAATGGTATCACCTAGAGTAAATACCCAAGAATATGGGGCAGTATCACTAACTGTAATATGGAGTAGCACGTCACATGCTAATATCTATACATATATTACATTACTCACTCAACATGAAATACATAGCGATGGAAGATGGAGAATCTGTCTTGTTTGAATGGTATTATACAGCGTAACACATGTACAAAATCCACAGCTGATAATAAAATATCCCTCTACCTTGTGTATAATAATATACATTTATGGAATATCATTATATATTTGGCTCTTGGTACAGATCTCCTTTTTTCTTACTCTTGGACCTTGTCTACTCTATTACATAGATAGATATAACTACTCCAAGTGTATAGTGTATTTAAGCTCATATAGATATATATAAGTATAACATATATATATATATATATGATACTTATATCTATGCAATAACTGACCCTATTTACATGGACATAAATCATAACACCTATTTCCTTTGCCTTGGTTCATATAATACTGTAAATACGCATTGGTAGATCCAAGTAAGAGTAGAGAGATAAAAACCACATATATCACATTTGATTACTATGAGTGATAACACAAACACCGCTAGTGGTTTGACTACTGCAACCACCATGGAAGATCATAGAAATCCTATTACACCTCTTTCCAGGTCAACTAGTATCAACAATAGAATCAACCTTAAAAGTCAGAGTGACTCCATACTGCCTACCCTCAAAAAAAGTCTTTCCCGTAATACCATACTAAACAATACTATGAATAATAACCACTCTCCAACACGCCCTTACTTTCCTTCTAACAGCAGTAATTATATTGGTACCAGTTTTGATACTCGATTTGCTAACAAATATTACAACAAAAACTTGCCTCCAACAACTCATTCAACCCATGAACAACGTCAACTGATCACCGAGAGTGCCATCTACCCAGACTCTTCTTTAATACAGAGTGACTACCGAAAAACCCCTCATTCCTCTACGGCACCAGCTGTAAGTTCACTATGACTAAACAAGGAATAACTATCTGACCTCATAGTTTATAGGGCGATGGTCGTAGCATTATGTCTGGAAGCGAGTCTACCAGATCCATTACAACTAACAACAAAAGAAAGAAGAAACAGACAACTGCATCTAGCTTTGTTAATCCCACAGATATATTTGCACAGAACCTGAGTGATGCAGTGATGGATGCAGATGGTAAGAGATGATATGTGATATGGAAGCAGATGTACTTACACCTTTACTAGATTCGGATGATTTTGTTGAATCCTATGTATACCGCGACAAACCCAAGTCCATCATAACCAATTCAATAGCAGGATCTTATAATATCCCATCCTGGGCCTATTCTAATGAGGGCGTTCTCCTTGATTCTTCCTTTTTACCACATCACCCTCAGTCATATCAATGCAGCCAACATCCACCCTCGCATAACCCAGCTTATCCACCACACCACCAACATTGTCATAATGACAGATATTATTCATCAACAGGTACTGAGAGTAATACAGATGGGTGTGATTCCTCTGTCTGTCATAAGGAGAAATACTATTCCTCTAGGCGGCCAGGTTTAAGACCGGCTACTTCTGATCTTCAATGTTCTCAAATGAGATCGATACCCTCCTTCACCAACACAGGAAGGAAATTAAGACCCTACAAAGCAAATACTATAAACTATTATCCTTATAGTGATGAAGAAGTAACACCCTTGGTAAGAAGACCCCGAAGACGAAAGGGTACGAGTAGTCATAGTGCAAATGCCTCGAAAAGGTAATGATGAATGGCGATAGATGTTTGATATTGACCGTATCAATGTAGATCACTGTGTACTCTATGCTGGCTGCTATTCTGTTTCATCAGCATATTATCTTCGATATGGCTTATTCTTATCATCTATGCCAGTCCATTGATGGAAGTAGAGGTGGTCGGGATCAGCAATGTCCTTGGGACCCAAAAAGAACTCATTTTTAACTTGCAAGTAAGAGCAAGGTAAGCATCTATCATGTTCTAACCATATACTTCAACTAAGCAGTTTACAGAAATAGTAACTGGTGGACTGTCAGAATGACACATGCAGCGTTTAGTGTGTTTGCATCTAGTCGTTATGTGCCAACAGGGCTATTATCTGTGAATGATACAGACATTGATTTGATCCATGAACAAGGTAATATAATGGATGTGGATGAATATACATTGGCTAAATTTAATGCTTTATTCCTCAGGAGCCGATCCTGCTGAATTTCTAGGCACTATCTATCAGTTAGAAGATCCACTGATATACCAAGCCGGCAGTCCATTCAATCCTGTGATCAGCACTGCCACTAGCCAGATCCAGATCAAGAGTCCAGGATCGACCAAAGATGATAACAGTGGGAATGAACGATGGTCATTGCTTATCCGATATCCCTATGAACTCACAGTTCGTGGCGTACTCAAATATCAGCTCTCTCCTTTTCTGCCTTATCTAAGCCAACTTCATTCAGTTAGAGTATGCAAGATGTCCCGGGTAGATCCATCCACAGGTAAGATATCAGATGATGTATCTCTGCCTGAAAAATCCATCTGCGATGATCCCTCGCCTGTCGAAGATACCAATCATGTTTTCTAGTATCATTTTCCATATTCCAAATAAAATACATATTTCCTCTTGAGAGTTTGTGTGTGGCCGGACTTACAAATAAGCAGAAAAAAAATAAATAATATTGGGATACCCCCTTCGTTTAATTTTACCCTTTTCACCCCTTGGAGAAAAATAAATAAGATCTGTCACCCACAGTTACCGATGAGTATGTATAGTTAAATAAGACACGTATAATTACTAAATAAGCGTTATCTCTTGAAGACACCATGATGAAGGCACTCAGTTTAACACAGCCTATACGTACAAACACTCTTCGTATATGTCAATCAGGGTAAAATAGAGAGAAAGAAGTAGTTGAATATAAACTCATGCATTACTTGGTTAGTTTCTCTACCACAGCTCATGCATTGGCTGAACAACCCAAACCAGAAAGACCTCAGATCGGTGCTTCTTCTCTCTTTGAAGATATTCAACATGAAGCAGAGGAGAAATTAGCAGTGACTGAACATAAGCCCGTCAACAAAGAGGTAAGATAATGGAGAATCAGTGATTGTTTTTGTTTCTAAACCCATTTCAACTTAGTATAAGTTCAGTTCTACCAACTTCAGAACCAGTCCTCGTAAACTGAATATGCTCGCTCGTCAGATTCGTAATCTTCCTGTTGAAGAGGCCATTAAACAAATGGAGTTTTCTGATAAACGTTCAGCAAAGAAGATATTACATAATTTGGCCTTTGCTACAAAGAATGCCACTGAGCAGAAGGAGATGAAAGATCTGGTTGTTTGTAAGTAATGAAGTAGAGTTGCAATATTTGAAGTGGTGACTGATATCATGGAAAATAGCTCAAGCATGGGTTGGAAAAGGTAGATTCATCACTCGCCCTAACTACCATGGTAGAGGTCAATTCGGTCTCAAGCAGTCCAAAGAGGCACATATCTCATTCATCTTAAAGGAAAAGGAGGCAGTTGAGAAGTCAAAGGAAGATAGAAGATCAATTAGAGGATGGAAGGAGTCTAACAAGACCTGGACTCAATTGAATGAAACCAAGCCTATTTATAACCCCAAGCCTTTCTATAACTGGTAAACAAAGATAGACTGTATTAGTTCGTATAGAAGACAATAAAAATGACTATGTATATTCAAGAGATAACTATGTAGCATGTATTTTTGTTTTATTTAGCAGTGTTTATATGTTATAAACACTGTGGATGGGATGAAATAAGGAATAGAAAGGAAAGAGGATATGGATGCTAATGGTTAGTCACTTTAATTCTTGTGAGATTTATAAAAGTTGATGAGGGCATTGGTAGAACCATCATGGGAGTCGACCTCCCCAGCAGTGGTGAGTTCAGGAAGAATGACCTTGGCCAGTTGCTTACCGAGTTCCACGCCCCATTGATCGAATGAATTGATATCCCAGATCACGCCTTGGACGAATATCTTGTGTTCATACATGGCAATGAGTGCTCCGAGAGTGGCGGGTGTCAACTTCTGGAATAAGAATGAGTTGGTGGGTTTGTTGCCCTTGAATACTTTGTGGGGAACAATGTTCTCTTGAACCTTGGCACCCATCTCGGCGCGTACAGTTTCCTCATCTTTGCCTACCATCAATGCCTCTGTTTGGGCAAAGAAGTTGGACAATAAGATGTCATGATGGATTCCTCCACGAATAGGGTTGAATGTTTCGACGGGTGCAAGGAAATCACAAGGAATGAGCTTAGTACCCTGATGAATGAGCTGGTAGAAGGCATGTTGGCCATTCGTTCCGGGTTCACCCCAGATGATGGGACCAGTTTGAGCCTCTACTTCGTCACCAGAACGAGACACATATTTACCATTGGATTCCATGTTACCCTTTTTGATGAATGAGTATTTACCCCAAATTATTCTATTCTTATCTCATACTTACTTGTTGGAAATAAGCAGGGAAACGGTGCATGTACTGATCATAAGGAAGAATACTCTCTGTCTGTGCTCCAAAAAAGTTGTTGTACCAGACACCAAGCACAGCTAAAATGACAGGAATATTGTCTTCTAAAGGAGTGTTGAGGAAGTGTTGGTCCATCTCGTGACCACCACGGAGGAGATCCTCGAAGTTATCATAGCCAATAGTGATAGCAATGGACAATCCAATGGCTGACCATAAAGAATAACGGCCACCAACCCAATCCCAGAACTTGAACATGTTCTGAGGGTCGATACCGAAATTAGTTACTTTCTCGGTGTTGGTAGAGAGGGCTACAAAGTGCTTTGCTACGTGACTGGGCTATATAGACATAGAAAAAGAGAGAATAAATACACACAGACACACACACACACACATGATATGATCTATATATTACATCAGAAGCATGGTTCAAGAACCAATCCTTGGCTGACTCCGCATTGGTGATTGTTTCTTGGGTGGTGAATGTCTTGGAGGCAATGATGAAAAGAGTGGTTTCAGGGTCAACATGATTGAGTACCTCAGCAAGATGGGTGCCATCAATATTAGATACAAAATGGGGTGTTAATCCTTCCTTAGCATAGGGCTTCAACGCTTCAGTAACCATGACAGGACCAAGGTCAGAACCACCAATACCAATGTTAACGACATCAGTAATAGCCTTGCCAGTATAACCTTTCCATTCACCAGAACGAATAGACTCTGAAAATTCCTTCATGTGCTCCAATACCTCGCGTACTTCGGGCATGACATCTTCACCATTCTCATAAATAGGAGTTTCAGACAAATTACGTAATGCGATATGGAGAACAGCACGATCCTCTGTGAAGTTGATATGTTCACCAGTAAACATCTTGTTGCGCATGCCCTCAACATCAGCCTCCTTGGCTAAACCCACCAATAAACCCATGGTTTCATCATTTATGCGATTCTTTGAATAGTCAAAGAAGATGGTAGTATCTGTGCCCTTATAGACGCGATGATATCTATTGGCGCGTTCACTGTCCTTCTCAAACTCCTCCTTCATGACAATGTTCTTACCGTGTTCCTCATAATGTGCTTGGAGCTTACTCCAGCTGTTTAATTTGTTAGCCAAGACCATGATAAGAATAGAATAAAAGTGATTTAAGTAGAGAAAAAAGAAAAGAAGAAGAGGTTTATATATGAATTTCAAAAAATTATATATAATTAAAATAATAATTTCATACTCCAAGGGTTTCTATTGCACGATTCCATTGGTTTAGGGTGGAAGGCTCTTTATTCCATAGTTCACTGGAATCAACCACTCACTCAAATAGGAAAGTACTACATTACCATGGATACACGTCGTCTATTCAAATGCATCCATTGTTCGTGTTACCATAAGTAAGCTCTCTAAAAATGAGTTGACTGATACACGAAGCAACTTGATATTATCACATTGAAAATGCCTGTTGGGGTCTCTTTTATTAGACCACTGTCAAAATATAATAATAATCAGCACTTACACTTTTAATGTGTTTTTATCAACTGTCAATGTTCTCTTGACCTGTTCTGCCCTCAACTCCTTATCCACACTGAGTACTTGTTCAGCTATAGAGGCCAGTCTGTCGTTAGGAAATGGTATATCTATTGATCTGTTTGTTTGTTATTCATAGTTTTTATCTTCTTAAGAGACATAGAACCTACATGGACTGATTCATAGTTGGGGTTGGAAGTGAAGAGATGAGGGGTGGGAAATTAGATATTTTTGTTTTATTTTCTTTGATACCATAACAACAGTCACGTGAAGAGTGATAACAGAGCATCCTCAGTAAGAGTGCACACGGATAGAAAGTAGGTGTATAGAGTCTACTTCATTGAAGTACACACAACTCCTTATCTTTGCCAACTATCTAATATATCCCAGCATATGATTCCGATGACAGTAATCCAATCTATATTTTCTAATTAATTTATTGCAACATTACATCGTCTTCTATAGCGATCTTATCTTCAGACACGATCAATTTGGAACTCCCTTAAGTGGTGAAGTAATATTATGCCTTAAAGTAGAAACAACTGTTGATAGGTGCATTAGACACCCTCATTCATAATAGATTATTTATGTTCATCAATGAACATAACTGACTTTTGGTGGGTAGGCATGATTATGTCATTTAGAAGTAAAATATATATATATATATTTACCCCTGGTCATTCTGACCCGAGCATCTGTTGCCTAGTAATGACCAAAAGCTTCATTTTATTACTAGGCAAATGACAAGTTGACATCACCATGGAAACAGTGCACAATCTTGTTATATATTGAATCTTATATATTAAAAAGTTAGCATAACGAATGAAAAAATGTATTACAGTAATGACATATTTATCGACATTTTTTTTATTTCAAGTATTATTATACATCAAGCCTTTTTATTTGGTCAAGGCAGATTGAAGGGCCTCATATACTTCAACTTCGATCTTGGCGGCAGCCTTAGCTTCTTCAGTGGTGGCACTGGCAGCAAGACGTTGGGCTTCAGCAAGACCAGTTTGAACACGCTATTATTCCCATACAATGTGATTAATTATCTCATAGTCATCACTTTCAAGTAATCATATTTACCTCAAGGGAGATTTCATCAAGGGGAACAGCTTCAACAGCGTTGATGTTAAGACTGTTATCGGGGTTGATAGTAGCAAAACCACCAGAGACTAATATAGAACAATATCATCAAGTCAATAAAACAGGGAAGAAATAGACTAGGGGGGGGGATGATTATTTACCAAAGAACTTCTTTGTGAGTTCAGCAGATTCAATGACTTCAACAACACCAGGGTTCAATTGCTCAATAGTAGGAACGTGGTTGGCAAGGATACCCATATCACCAGAAGTGGCAGCCAAGTTGACTTGTTGAACATCAGTGGCCTTGTAGATAGCCTATGTACATTACAAAATAGTCAGTAAATTCTCCATAAACAATATTTATAGAGTATCTAACCTTGTGAGGAGCAACGAATGTCAAACGGAGAGAATCAGTTGCAGCTTCAGAAGCATAGAAACGAGCTAATTGAAGTGGATGTTATATCAGTAAGTGAACAGCAATATTAATCTTCTCTGTATAGTTTATATAGAGTGTTTACCTAAACGAGTAGGCTTGATGGCAGCACGGGCAGATCTGGCGAGAACGTTCATTCTAAAAAGGTTATGTTTTTCTGGTGAATAAAGTTGTATGGGAGGTATGAATAGTGAGGGGTGAAAAATATTTTCGTTGATTTGAGAAGGACTTTGAAATAGAAGGGCGAACAAAAAAAAATAAGCGGGCCTTTGAGGTGACGTCAGTGCCTTTTTTTGCCTCTTGCCCAGGGGAGTACATTTCCTTTTTGCAATGGTCAGTCAAAGGGATTTCTATGCAGCGATATCAAGAATATTCTGAGTTTGACGCCGGCATTATGAATAAACCCGTCCCTGCTTCTCATTACTATGGAGCCTGTTGATATACTACAGGAGACCCTTATTCTAATTCATATTAGACACTGTGAATTTGAAGCATCTACAGCTGGTTTTTATGAATTTTTAGTGTACTTTTCTTTGATACGAATATCATTCAGTTAAATAGTGGAATTCATCATTGTGTCTTCATCAATGACCTTTAATAAAGTGTTTAATCTGATGAATATAATTATAGTAACCAGTTTAGTTATCAACTAATTAATGGTTACCATGGTTATTAACGCCGTACTTTTTGCCATGAGCAATACATAGTTGTGTCACCCACCATTTCAATTAGATAAAAATACGCACATATAACAGTATGGAATGGACTACACAAGCCATGGTTGAGTACTTCATTAAACTATATGAAACAAACGCCTTTTATCAAGTGACACATATTCACAATCCGCTTCAATATGATTTGCTATATACAGATCCCGATTTTGGCGTAAATAAAGTTAGCGTATTGATTGGCTACAACCTGTAATGATAATCAACATCGACTGCATCTCTCATAATCAAAGGCGTTTCATCCTCTCTTGTCCCTATTCTTCTTCCCTCTTCCCTCTTTATATTAAAATGGGGAGGTTCTCATAATGAGGTAAGCAGCTAATTATAACAAATTAAATCTAACTGGTTTTTGCTGAACATAGTTAGTGTCATGCTGTCTGGCTTCGGAATGACTTGCATGCCCTAAAAAGAAGGTATACAATAAATAGCCTTATACATCCTTAAGAGTCCTTATCTGGGGTTTTCATCAACTCCTCACATCTCTTGATGTGTGTTTATATCTTACTATGACTTTTTGGTAGTAAGATATCTAGACATGGCGTTTCTTAAGAAGCCTTTCTCATGTTTAGAAGTGTCTATCAGGTGCCTATCATGCTTAGATAAGTAAAGTTTATATTATTCTTTTGCACATCATTAAGGTTATTGAAGAACCGTGTGGGGTCAGTTTATTCTCTGTAGCCGTACACCTCCTGAATTCAATGTTTATTTATGTGACACTATTGCATACGGCAGAAGAAGTAAGATGTTAAATGCTTACTGCATAAAGCTCATTTAGTATGAGGTTACTTTCTTGAATTGGATGTCATATCCTTGAAATAAACTTACATGATAAACATATACTAAATGATATGAATGTTCATCTGTTCTGAAATGGGAGTAGAGTGTATATAATGGATATGGGTATGTAATGTAAACAACCTGCTGTTAGTATGGTGTTGCTATTACATAGCCTGATATTGTTTATTTATCAGAGAGTGTTTATGGGATGGCATGTATTGATATATCCCCTTTGTGTGGTAATCAGATGGGTTGCACTGAAGTAGGGTACTATAAATGGACTCAGCGCCATGCCTGTTTGCTTATATAAATCTATCCGGTGAACTTCTATTAGGATGTACAGCCCTTTATCTATGGGGTAATAACCACAGATGCAATAACAAACACAGACTAGATAGTGAAATACTCTAATGCCTGTAACATGATATGTACCCCATCTTAACTGTTACATTGTAGCCGTGGGTCTAACTCGGTATAGTAAATATAGAATACATCTTGATAATCACTGATTTTATTCTGGTTCTATCTTACGATATATGATCCATATGCACCATATAACACTCGTATGGTAATCATACCATTTGCTCAATGTATACTCTAGCTCACTGTATATGTGTGCAACCACTCTATTGTATTCTGTTAATTAGAGTTTTTATTGTTTTCATCCATGATATCTCTGTGTTCCACGCATGATGGTACTATTGATTCAAACAAGCATAGGAGCAGCTGTGAGAGGATATAAATAGTTTATACTTCCACATAACAATGTATTACTTATTTATACATTGTAGAATCAACATTGAATGATGTACAGGGTAGTTTATTGCCAGCTCAACTTGTGTATACAGTGTTTCACCATCACCATCTACTCTGATCTACAAGTCTATATAGCTACGGATCCGGATAGTGTGTGTGTATATATATATATATATGCAGATTGATTATACAGCTATAATAGGCAAGGTGACATTCTAAAAGGATGGTTACAGCTATTCGATGGAGAGAAATGGTGTGATAGAATCGATCAATCGGCCTTGAGTAATTCATTCATGTGGTTATAGTCTATTCTATTGGATAATATGCTAATATATATCCTAACAGGATGCATAGAATAAATTGGCTGATAATAGTATGTCTTCCTTATTTATCAGATTTCTACTCTATGCGCTATTACCATAACAAGTAAACTCCATGAGGTTTTATTGGGGGGATACTCTTGTTCTATGCAATTCATCGTTATGAATGTTCAAAGAGTCAATACTTCCATGTACTGAATCACACCACTACCCATCTCCCCAAAACCTTGGATGGGTTCAAGAGCTAATTAGCATACCTTCAACAGGTATTTCCGGAAACTCTTTTTCTGGTTCATGTAGTCGAGAATATAGCACATATCACTCAACTCATCTGTAACTAATAGATCTCCTCATACGGGCATGTTTAAAATTCAAATGGAAAGGGTAAAACCTATAACTTGAGGCATGAAACTCTGTCATTAAGGTAATCTTATACAGGATGGAATAAGACAAGCAAACAATAGATACACATACTCGATATAAATAGTATATTATATATATATAGAGTGAATGTCAGTTAATTTCAAGGCATAACATTAACATATCTGTAATAAAGCACGCCATTTTATATATATTTATCTTAAATTAGATGGACTAAACGGTGGGCGACTTTTAAAATACACCAGCCAAGGTATCAAATGATAAACAAATTAGGAAATGCTTATTCTCAACCATTTCAGCTCTTTCTATCTTCTCCTCTCTCTCTCTTTCTGCATAAACATCGCCTTCATACAATAACAATCAGAGGGAGAGAGAGAGAGAGAGAGAGAAAGGACTGGTTACACACACCATATCCAGTTATTTGTGAATCGAAATAGGTAACCAATGTTTAACCAATACAAAGGTGATGTTGTTCTATTCTTTCCCTCATTAAATATGTTTCTTGTTTGTCATTTTAAATAACCGCTATGGAGAGGACTCCAATAGATAGATACTGTCTCTCTATTGACTCATTAATGCTATTAGATTAGCAACCATTGACCAATAGAAATCAACTACGATGCGATCTCATTTGGTTTCTCTGATAGAAGGGGGATTCATAAGAGCAGGCACCCCCCATTTATTTAACCTTTTCCTTCTATTTTGAATAAGAGAATAAGGGATAACTGTATAAACATCATAGATAATCATAATTCACCAGATATTAAGTTTTAAATAGAAAATAGAAGGAATGATGAACTCTGCTATCGTTATATAAAAAGGGAACATATATTAAATAGATAATGTAACAAGGAGATACCAAGCAAATGTCTATCTAATCCTCTTTATTCATTAATGAATCATAATTATATGGAGAGTGGGGGGAGGAGGGGGGGAGAGGTCGAAATGGGTAAAAACAGAAAGAAAAAAGGGAACAAAATCAAGGGGGACTATTACCATAAAAGGAAATTATTTTGAAATAAGAACCATTGGGGGGATGAGTTTTGCTAGGGAGTGGATATATAGAGGGATGGGTTACTAATAAACAATAGATACCCCCTAATATAAATTTATAGTAAATTAAATATATTGTTTTCATTCGTCTATTATAGAATAAGGAAATAATGATGTGAATCAAAATAGCAGTGTTATCTTTTATAATACAAAAAATACTCAGTTGAACGTCATAGTGTATAAGACTATTTCTACTCCCAATCAACCAATGAAAGGGGAGAGGAAAGCACGAGAAAAAAGAATCCAATTTGCTCATCCTATTTTTAGCTATATAAACACATCTCTTCTCTTCTTCTTCTTTTTTTTCTCTTTGTCTTAAAAAAGGAACCCTTGTTTATAATATATATATATATCACCATAGTAACCACAGATGAATTAAATCACTCTACTCAACCTGCTATAACACACAAAAGATCACTTACTTTTATTTAAATGTATAAAAAGTATCCACTGACAACTATATATATTCGATATATATATACAAAATACAACACTGTAT
The DNA here is from genome assembly GCA_025528865.1 of Pilobolus umbonatus. Taxonomy (NCBI): domain Eukaryota; kingdom Fungi; phylum Mucoromycota; class Mucoromycetes; order Mucorales; family Pilobolaceae; genus Pilobolus; species Pilobolus umbonatus. The sequence continues at coordinate 255,894 of JAIXMH010000010.1, forward strand.
CCTTTACCCAACAATAATCAACACATCTGAAGATATCATTTATCTCTCTTGGAATATTTCCCTCTCTCTATCACTGTAACATGCTATTATCACTATCCATTACTCGAACAAGCCCTCTGGCAATCGACTCCATTGAATCCACTTAACTACAATTAACTCTCTCTCTATTTTTATTATTATTGCGCACTCTTTTTTTTATTTTATTTTTATTAATTATTAATTATTTTAATTATAATAATTGCCCATAACAACAAGAAATCTTATTATATCCTCTCTTTCTCGGTTAACCTCATTGTTACCATATCAACAAGTATCAATAGCAACAAATCAACTCTTATCAACCACTCAAATGGTCGCCTATCAAGATAGTTATTGGTCAGAACTATCATCCACCATGGTGGACAAGATCGTCGACGAAGAATATCAATTATTAGAAGTATTAGGTCATGGTGCTTATGGCTGTCTCTTCTTGGGTCAATCATCAAAGGATCATTCTTATGTGGCTGTCAAGGTACTCTCCAAGGCAGGCCTCGATCTTCAACAACTTCAACTTCAGCAATTAGAAATAGACACTCAAGCATCCCTCAAACACCCCAATCTTCTGGCCCTTCATCGTGTTATTCAAGACACTGATTATATCTACATGGTGATGGAATTATGTGACCAAGGTGACCTCTTTGACTTTGTCATTCGTGACCAGCAGAACAATCCCATCCGTGAAGAATACCTTGTGAAGAAGCTCTTTTTGGAGATACTGAATGGTGTTGAAGTGATGCATTCACAGGGTGTGTATCATCGTGATCTCAAATTGGAGAATGTGCTACTCAAATGTGAAGATGAAGAAGATGAAGACAATCTCACCTGTAAGGTTGCAGATTTTGGACTGGCTACTCGTGATCGTTACTCTTTGGAGTTTGGCTGTGGCTCTACTTCTTATCTTGCCCCTGAACATTTCGACGAGGGTGATGGTATGGAATTGGTTCCTTATGATGCTGCTGCTTCTGATGTCTGGTCTCTTGGTATTCTCCTCATTGCTCTGATGTTTGGTCGTAATCCATGGCAAGAAGCCTCTAATGCTGATGCTGCTTACAGTGAATTCAGACGTAACCCTATCATGCTCAAGGAACAGCTCTTCCCCGAGTTATCTCATTCTGTTTATCGATTACTCGAATCTGTTCTAAGCCCCAATGGTTCTGATCGCCCCTCAGTTTCTGAATTGAAGGAAAAGTTCATGTCTCTTGATTATCTGTATGTCGATGAAGAAGATATCTATGAAGAAGATGAAAAGGTCCTTATTCCTGTTTCTATCCCTGCCATGACAAACAAGCTATCCGACATCACTTCATACGATTCTGCCTTCTTCAGTGGTGGTACTGGTGGCTACTCTTGGTCTGATCTGGTGGATTCTGAAGAAGAACTCCAACAAAAGGACTTCGATCACAATCATTCACCTGCTATTTCTGAATATGATGATGAAGACACAGACATGTTTATCCATAGTGGAGAGAAAGAATCTTGGTGGCTCTAAAACTGTGACATTAATCAACTTCATATTCCCTCTTCCCCCTCTCTTTTTCTGATCCTGTTGAATGGATACAGACAACACCTTCGAATAGTATTATTATCTCTGTTTTCTTTATCCTCTTTTACCGTATCACTCTGATCATACATATATATATATTCATGTGTATGTATGTATGTATATATGTATTTGTACTCTATATATATAGTCTATTCTCTCTATCTATATATTCTGCAAATCTTGTCTTTTTATATCTTCATTTATATATTTCATTTCCCCCCCTTCACCCTTATCTTCTCTTCTATTACTTACTAATATCCTTTATTTACCCATCCCCTTCTCCATTCATTATTTTTTATAGTGTGCTATTATAAACATATTCATATAATTCTCATTCAAAAAATACTCTTCTAAAAATAAATAAATTATATTTCCATATATCATTGTATATATAAAAATAAACATCACTCTTCATGCTCTCTCTTTCTTCTTTAGAGTCTGTCTGTCTATGTCACTCTTTGTGATATAGGCTTGTCTTTTACCTCTTCTCTCCTTCTATGGATCACATATTACACACACTAAATAAGTAATATCTAATTTATTATTCCTATTCTATGTTCTTAATTGGTTATACAAAATACGTTGAACTGTATGCTTCTGATGAGAGGACTATCATCTATTCAATGCACTATTACGAATTCACCTCAAGTAAAGATGGTCATGGGTGTCACCGTCTCTCGGATAAGGGATCCTAACATATTCTCATCTTTCAGGTAATCACAAGGGAATTGTACTAGATGGCCACGAACTTTGGATAGTTTACTCTTAATGTCACGTCCATGCAGGTCAGGATTGGCTATATGACCATGCGATATCTTACTGGGATCTGGTATAAACATTCGATGCTGTTCAAATGTATGGACAGTGTCATCTGGAACACATCGAAATAGGTCACGGTAAATGAGTGTATTGTTTTTGGCTGTCTGATTCCACAAATGATCATAGAAATGACTAGCTAATGGATCCAGCACTTTTGAATCCATTGTAGTTGGCTCATTTGAGGGTTGATTCGTATTTATCCTAATGGGTTCTTTCTCCGTTGTATCACCTTCACTGAATGGACTCTGATCACCTTCACCTAATGGACTCTGATCACCTGTACTCTCTCTCAGTAGGCTATCCCATTCATTGAATTCGGTTAGACCCAAATGTTCCTTGAATAAATGCATTCGGAGTGAATGGGCAAACTTGGATACTCTACACTATAGACACTTCTTTTGTTAGAATATCTGGGCTATTCTTATTCCATCAAGTGCATGTGTTTACCTTTTTACCAGCCATATAGGAAGGTACCATTTCGGTATCTTCAATAAGTACTGCTATTTCCGAATCACGGTTACCGAGTTGCGACCGGTCGTTAATATTGGCTATTATTATAAGTGCACAAAATAAGGTAGGGCCAAAATTAATTAAAAAATGGCTCAGTCTAAATTACACGCGTTTGACAGCCCTCCCTTTTCCCCCCCATCAACCCATCCCCTTTACCTGAACCAATCAACACAAATCGATCATCGACAATCAGAATCTTGTCATGGATATATATCAATTCACTCACATAATAAGGTCGATCATCCTTGTCATCTCCATCATATGGGACTGAATTCAGAGGATCATTCTTTGTTGATAATTCAGTAGCACTATCATTCTTTTTAGTCCTAACAGATGCTCCGCGGATGGGAAGATTGGCTGATGAGGGTACAATTTTACCCCAAGTGCGTAAACTGTACCATCCTACATAGTCGGAAGCGGGTATACCCAGTACTTTTAATCTCTCCATAATAGAGTTGCCACCACGAGAGATAGTTATATATTGAAAATGCATCACATTTCTATTTGATTCATATGAGTATGACATAGAGAGAAAGAAAGAGAATCTTTTTACCTGGCAGCAGAGGCTTCTTTAGAGGCTAGATCTCCTTCAAATGCAGGGATCAGTGGCATGACAATAAACACCTTGAACTTTTCTTTCTTCAAATGGGCTAATTTAATACGTTCAACAATGGCCTCCGCAATCTTATTTCTCAACAGTTTATCCTCACATGTGGCACTAACTAAGAGTGTTTCTTTTGATATCAGTATATATATATAGATATGCATACTATGACACTTACTAAAGAACTGATTCTCAATGTAGATATAGTGCTTGGATTTACTGATACATTCCATATATGCATTGTAGATAGAATGTTCTCGTTCAATACCCGAACTCCATTGAGCTGAACTTCGTAATAACTGAACATTACAAGTGCCTTTAAAAGATGACTCATCCCGAGCAGCCACATATTCTCCTTTTGGCATCAGAATCGGAACAGTAGGACGGTGCATTCCTTTGCTTGTCTTCAAGAAGTTCCATCGCTGGATAAAGTGGCGTGCGACATCACGAGCAATAGGCCCAATCTAAAATATCCTTTTAACTTTAATAAACAGTAAGTCTCTTGGAGTGATAGTTACCATTTTTACAGTCATATCATGCCATGGCATTCGACTAGTGACATTACGGTCAACCAACGTCTCATTATACTGTGCAACTATAAATAAATAAAAGAATCAGACCCCCCATATTGTTTATATGGATGATTCAAAGAACCCAAATAATTATTCCCATATTACCATTCTGAAAGTCTTTGACTCGTGGGTTAGAATAATCTTGTCCTGGGAATATTGGGTATTGGTGGCCTAGTGCCGGGTAATCGCTTAATGTATGAGCCTGAGTATCAAAGCGACTTATTTGGGGGAGAAGATGAGTTCAATGGGTACTTGTGTATCTATAATCTTATATAATTATATATTTACCCCCAACAAAGGTCAAGTCCACCTATGAATGCCACTCTATTGTCCACTACTACTATTTTCTATAGTATAAATGGGTTCATTTAACTGTGGATGTTAATAGAGTGCCTAACTTACCTCATGATGTGACCAAAACAAGACGTTGTTATTAGCAGAACGATGATCAGGATGTCGCACCACTACCAAAAGAAATAAATACATGACATGGATGATGATAGAATGATGAAATATGTACCAATGATATTCTTATGGAGGTTCTGAAGGGTGGATTTTGTATGGGCTGAATTGATGGTTAATGCAACTGTCATTTCCTTATATATTATTATATAAATCTTCACTCCTTGTTCTGCCTTCCTTTTGAGTAAACGATCCAATCGGTATTCTTCATTCATTTCAGCCGGTCTTTGTAGATACTAGAATATGCAGATTGGAATAAGCTGCTTATTACCCACGGGAATATTATTCTTACCAGTTCAGGTGATAACCACCAGTCAGCAATGAATATTTCAGAATCAGCATCGAGAATAGCCTTGGCTACTGCTTTGAAGTGATCTACAACAGAAAGCCTTTTAGACATAAAGAAGTAATCATTGCATCTATCTACTTTACTTTCACCATCCACAAACCATTCGACATTGGCATTCTCTCTAATGGGTGCAAATGACCCGAATCGATGATTCTCTATCCACACATTGTGTCGCAGTGCATTCTTGATGCTGGCCATCCAATCATCTACTTCTCGCCTGCTTCCTTTGAATTCAATTCGACGAAACTTATTCTGTATGGTAATATGATGGTGATATTTTCCCAACAGACCAGGAGTCTTGTTCTCAACAATGAGGTTCTTATCAAACAAGAATACATCATTGACGGTTGTGGACGCAATATCCGAGATCAAAGCAAAATAAGAATCCCTCAACAGAACCCACTGTTTCTTCCATAAGTGGGGTTTGATGACCTGACAGAATCGGGGAACCACAAAGTTTATCTTGTTCTCCATAAACCCCTCTTTCCCTTTCCAGCCCATCCCATCTACTATGCTCACAGCAGATATTTCCAGGAACTCGCATATGACTTCATTTGTCATCATGTGAGCTCGAATCAGCAACTTCCGCAAATACCGTGTCAATGCTTCTCTCCTTCGCAATGCAATGTTCTGCTTTTCCTCGCCTTCATCATCTGAATCAATGCGAATAGTCCCCTTTGCAGAATTCAACCAGCTCTCGAATTGACTCGGGAAATTCGGTGGGTTGGGCACATGGTCACTAACACTTGATTTAATACGAAGAGTATAATGCAATGTACCAAATTCTGCTATTGTTCTCTTAATCACCCATTTGATATCACCGTACTGTAATTCAATGCGGAAAACCCATTGAGGTATACCTTGTGTGAGCATCTCCGAATCAGTGATATTAACCTACATATAAATAATGAATTGATAAATAAACTGATCATTTGTATTCTATATAACAGGACACCTACAATCAGAAATGGAAGTAAGACTGGAGGCTATTGTTTTTTGGAAGTATGCGAAAAGAGAGAAAAAAAAAAAGAGAGATAAGTAAAGCTAGAAGAGAACATGTAGATCAAAAAAAGAAAAAGGGATCAGCCATATATAAACAAAAATAAGAGAGATTTTTTTTGTCTTCGTATCAGAATATGCATGAATAGAAAATAGAACAATTACCCAACGTTTATTATGTTTATTTATACTGATGAATAGAGGGTCGAACAAAGGAGGATAATAGGGAACAAGGCAGGGACTCGAGCCAGCGAATTTGTCTTTAGGCCTGTGCCGCATATGAGGAAAATGCGTGATGAGTCTGACTTTGCCGAATGTTTTCTCCCACTGATTCTTCTCCTTTTCCTTTGTGCCTACAGCTGTGGATGATTCTGATTCCTCTTCATCTTCTTCATGGTGTTTATGCTTTAGTTTGTTCTTCATGTGTGATTTCCTGCTCCCTGCAGGCTGTTCAATCGGTTCATTGTCCATATCCACAGGTTCGATCCTGTTCGTTTTATCCAAACTGATCTTATGAGGATAAGGTGAACTATCCTCATGGTATGCGTCGTCGAAGGATGTGTCGTCCTTGGTATTGGTATTATTTTCCGCTCTGCTCTGGGATAAGATATCTTCTGCTGAGGGTAGTATATCGTCTTCCTCCAAGAACAAAAAAGGAGGAGGTTTCCGGTCTCTGTCATCACTAATCTCACTCACATTGTCATTATACTCTGACTGTCTAAACTTCCCCTTAAGCATCTTAGCTATCTGTATTCTACGGTCGGATTCTCCTACACGAGAAGGGTGGGGGCGTCTGCTCTGAGGTGATTCAGGCGAGAGAGCATCCAACTCAATAGGTGAGAAGTATCTGTCCTCATGATTGGTAATGATGACAGTGGGTTTGTGGTGTGAATGTTTGGGTGTTGTGAAGTAATCATCTGTGTTATCATCCATTCTTTGTGTGATAGAATAATGGAGTGTTTGAAGTTGGAAGAAGGAAGAGAAGAAGATGTTAATTTTAATTTAAATCTATATTTTTATATTATTTATATTATTATTTATATTTATTTATTTGTATATATAAATAATATACATATTGCAACCCCCCGTTTCCCATTTACTATGCATTGTTTACTCTTTCTTCTCCATATCTACAGGTTAATAACATGTATTTAATGCTGTCTGTTGTTCAATATGCTCAACGTGATTATTGCCTAGTAAAGACAGAAACAATAGGTTATAATTAGAATGGGTTGGTAGTACCATTATGGACAAACGGGTTAGTGGAGTGGTAATGGCGGTTGGTAGTAATAGGTGAATGTGGTGCATTTATTTGAGTGACAGGATATGTATAGGATCTCTGTGGGTTGTGTCTATAAGGGTTGATGTTGGGATGGTTATCCAATTTCGGTGATAACTGAGAATGCACTAAAATATTACAAGTTAAATTATGACCAACAAAGACAGAGATAGATAAAATACCATGATATGGATTATGTGTGTTGTTGTTTATGGTGAATGGATTATAAGCAGAAGAGAGATCATCAAATGGGTTTGTTTTCATACTGATCCTCGCTGAATGTTGAATAGGTGATGACACTACACTGCTACTTGAACTTCCACTGGATAATGTAAGATTATCGAGATGAATGTCACTTGAAGACACAATAGGGGTCGGGGCCGAGGATTCGATTCGGTCTGTCACAATGGAAACTGTATCGATGGCATCCGTTGGTGTGGAAACTGTGTCATGAGATTGCTATGGCAACAATTGAGTATCATTGAGTGGATGGAATAATATAAACGAATTACCTCTTCAAACAATCTCCTCTCCCATTTGTTTCGTATATATCCTTCCATTGCACTGTTAAATAATAGTTAGTTCTAATAGACACCAACATATGCTGTAGTTACACTTACAGATCATCATCAAGTGCAAGAGGTAAGCGATGATCATCTGGATGAGGATTGATATGGCCATTGACCATACTATTTCCACCCAAATTAGTCATATACTATTTATTGTTATTGTTATTTATCCCTCATTAATTTCCGTACTAACAACAGCCATCCTCAAATTTACCTGTATCTCTTCTTTACTCCAACAATCCATACTGACTGATTTCACCCTGGATATATGTGTACCCATCTTCCTATGCAGACTAGCACATCTTATGCATAGGAATATGCCCAGTGAATAGGAAGCCCACCTGGGATCTGTTGGTTGTTAATAAGGACAGTAGAGATGAGTGGTAATGAGCTTACTTCTATTGAAACAATCAGCACATCGATCATTTCCCGGTAGTTTGAATAACTCAGTCAGCATACGTTCATGCCTTCCTTGTGTGGTCTTTGATTGCTTCTCACGCATAGTGTTATAGATAAGTGTTTATTTTTGGTATTGTTAATTTCAATGATAAACAAGAAGAATAATGGGAATATTTATCAGGTAAATTAAAATTTCCCCCTTCTGAATAAGTTAAAACTTTTGTACTTTGTGAGTGATGGATTAACATATGTAGAACCAGTCTAGTATTTAAAATAGTCCATGCCTCAGTGTCTGTATTCGATGTATTAAAATAAATAGTGTGATATTGACATATTGATTAGGGCAGGTGACATCCAGAATAATCTCATGTTCACTGCTTCTTTGAATATAAACAAGCAGATGATCATAGCTACTGCATAGATTAAACAGAGTCTATGGCAGTAATAGGATGTTACCTGTAATCTATGGGGGGCATATTGCAGTACTCATCCTGAGATTAAAAATGTCAGGGATTTCAACTGTGTCTGTATTAAAGTAGGCTGACATCTCATCTTCTATTACTGTAATAGATGAACACTCTTTTGAGTTGAATAGATGTGAGTAAAAGTAGTTGTAGAATGTGGTAGAAAGGCTGTTGTGAACATATTTGCCACTTCAAGGAGAATACCATGAGAGTGACTATCCAATAATATGAAATGATTTATACTTTAAGGAGGAAATATTCTCCCATTCATAGATGAATCACCAGTACTGAATAACGCAGGAAGATCTGATAATCAAGCATGTGGCACAATTCAGTTATGTAGCTCAGGGGCCATCCGACAAATAATATCAAAGCTCAAGGTCAAAGTGAACAGTCCTCGTGGGAATAATGAGTGGTGGTAAAGAAGAGGTAACTACTCTGAGCAGTTGTGATAACCATCCCTCATTATTGAACAGTGCTTGAGTGTTAACAACCCCAAATACACCCTAAACACTAGTAATGTCTTTGATAGTGCTTGTGAGATAACAATAACAGTGTAAATAGATACAGGCTAATTTCCCTTGACTGTGATAATGTAGTCTGTAACATTCACTAATGTTGCATTATCCTGATTGCTTACTCCAACATCCATAAACATCCAATAAGATATGAGTGATTCCCATGGTTGAGTTGTAAGTGCGGTATTTTATTTTATGTAATCATGATTGCCCATTCAATTCAATAGTTGATTACTTAATGCCCATTTTACCCAGATTTCAGTTACATTTGGAGGTCTGACTTATATTATGATCATGTTATGCTGTGAACATATCACCCATACTGACATATAATCTTGCTTAACTATAAACAGCAATAGTTAACTTCTTCTAATAGTAGATGAGGCCTTCTTCTTATCCTACACTGCACTAACAAATACAATACACACACACACACACAATGCAATATCCCCGATTCATACAGGTGATGTCACGAATCCAAAGTCAATGGCTTTAATGATATGTGTGTAACTATCTGCATTATATAAAAGATGACAAATTTCCTTTATATCTCATCTTTATTACTGTTCTCTACAGTCAGTAAGAGAAGAAAATGTCGGCATTATCAAAGTTAGTTGTGCTCGAAATGGCCGGACTGGCTCCTGTACCTTATGCTGGGATGATCCTGGCAGATTTCGGTGCAAAAGTGATTCGTGTCGATAAAACCGTAGGATTTAATGTAGATGTATTAGTAAGGTAGACTGTTGGATTCCATATAAACTGCGAAATGTACTTATAAAAGCTATGCCAGAAACAAGCGTTCCATTGCTATGGACTTGAAGAATCCATTGAGTATCCAGACTATCTTGAAGTTAGCAGAGACAAGTGATGTAATTATTGATCCATTTAGACCAGGTGTCATGGAGAAGTTAGGATTGGGACCAGATGCAATGATGAAGGTCAATCCTAGGCTCATTTATGCGAGAATAAGTGGATTTGGACAATCTGGACCTGCCTCACAAGCTGCAGGACATGATATCAACTACCTGGCTATATCGGGTGCACTGGGAGTAGAGTACATGTCATTGGAATATTAGGTCATATCGCTGACACTTGAACTATAGTTAATAGGTCCTCATGGTAGTCCACCAGTTCCTCCTGCTAACATGTTGGGTAATGTATAGAGATATGTGATATAGATATATATATGTATGTATGTATGTATGTAGTTTCTTATTATTGTTGATATTGTAGCTGATTTTGCTGGTGGAGGATTGATGTGTGTGATGGGAATATTGATGGCATTGTTTGAACGTTCTATTTCCAATAAAGGGCAAGTGATTGATGCCAATCTCGTAAGTAGACAATCATGGGTATAAAGTGGGTGGATTACAGAGCATCTGTTTCTTTAGACAGCAGGTACTTCTTACCTGGCTACCTTTCCCTACTTGATGCAGAAAAATGGACTGATATGGGAAGGTGAGAGAGGCACAAATGGATTAGATGGTGGAGCACCCTTCTATCAAGTATACCAAACAAAGGATAACAGATACATGGCTGTGTAAATATATGGTATTTTGATTGATAGTTAAGGGTACTAATTATGATCATACAGCGGTTGTATTGAGCCTCAGTTTTATAATTGCTTCATTGATAAAATGGGCCTTAAAGATGAAGAGCTCCCTGATCAATCAGACAAGGAATCATGGCCTTCTATGAAGAGTAGATTCAGTGAACTGTTTGCAACGAAAACACAGGGCGAATGGACCGAAATATTTGATGGGAGTGATGCCTGTGTGACACCTGTTCTGTCATTTCAAGAGCCAATTCCTGATTCAAGTGTGCCCGATAAAAAGAATTATTGGCCTAGACAGGCACCTCCTCCTCAGCCATCCCCTATACTCTCAAGAACACCCGCCAACGAGGTATTCGATGGGGGTGAAGTGTTCCTGACCCAAGGAATGCATACAGTTGATGTTCTACGCGAGTTCAATATTTCAGAAGAAGAGATCAAGACATTGCTGAAATCAAGGGCTATAGTCGATGCAGGTACTCGACCTCGGTTATAAAACAATAAGAGATAATTTTTTGTTCATGTGTGATAGACAGCTAATCACATGACCTGAACAATGGGAAGAAAAATAAACTCCGGAACAATTTGCTATACTCTGTGAGTCATTTTCCCAGCCATCAAAAAAGAAAAAGAAAATAAAATAAACCCTTTCTCTTTTCTACTGTTTACTCTCCTCAATTTCTATCTAAACTATTATGTCTGCACCTAAAAAGCTTTGGGGTGGTCGTTTCTCTGGTGCTGTTGATCCTTTAATGGATGCTTTCAATGCTTCTATTCACTTTGATAAGCGTATGTATGCAGCAGACTGTATTGGGTCTATTGCCTATGCCAAAGCCCTTGCAAAGAACAACATTATCACAGCAGCCGAGCGTGATCAATTGGTGAAGGGTTTGGAGACTGTTATGAGTGAGTGGGAACAGGGTAAATTCGTGATAGTGGCTGGTGATGAAGATATCCACACTGCCAACGAACGTCGTTTGGGCGAATTAATCGGCTCTGTGGCTGGTAAACTCCATACTGGCCGTTCTCGTAATGATCAGGTTGCTACTGATATGCGTTTATGGTTGCGTGATGAAGCCCTCAGATTGTTAGCACATGTGAAGGAATTGATTGCTGTCACTGTCAGTCGTGCTGAGAAGGAGATTGATGTGATTATGCCTGGTTATACCCATCTTCAAAGAGCACAACCTATTCGTTGGTCTCATTTCTTGCTCTCTTATGCATGGTTATGGCAATCTGATGCTGAAAGATTGGAGCAGTTGATTGACCGCTTCAATGTATTGCCCTTGGGTTCAGGTGCCTTGGCTGGTCATGCCTTCAATATCGATCGTTCTTTCTTGGCCAAGGAACTCGGTTTCCGTGATTATATCAACAACTCCCTTTATGCTGTCAGTGATCGTGATTTCGTAGCTGAATTCCTCTTCTGGGCCAGTTTAACCATGACTCACATTTCTCGTATCGCTGAAGACTTGATTATCTATTCATCAGGTGAATTTGCTTTTGTCAAATTGGCTGATGCCTACAGTACTGGATCCAGTTTGATGCCTCAGAAGAAGAACCCTGATAGTTTGGAATTGTTACGTGGTAAATGTGGCCGTGTATTTGGCAGTGTAAGTATCAATGAGAGTGAAGTGCAGTACCGGAAAGTGAAAGAGTGTCATTGGGACGATTACTAAATCACTTTATTCCTGTAGATGTCTGGTTTTATGATGTCCTACAAGGGTATCCCTAGTACTTACAATAAGGATCTCCAAGAAGATAAGGAGCCTATGTTTGATGCTGCTGATACACTCTCAGGCTCATTACAGATTACAGCCGGTGTTTTGAGTACTTTATCCATCTTCCCTGAAAAGATGCGTGCCAGTTTGAGCGGTGATATGTTAGCTACTGATCTTGCCGAATATCTTGTACGTAAGGGTGTTCCTTTCCGTGAGACTCATCATATTTCTGGTGCTGCTGTTAAGATGGCCGAAGATCGTAATGTGTCTCTTGATACTTTGAGTGTCAAGGATCTCAAGACACTCCACCCTGCTTTTACTGATGATGTCTCTAAAGTATGGAGTTTCGAGACCAGTATTGAGAACCGTAATGCCCCTGGAGGAACAGCCAAATCATCTGTGCTTGTTCAAATCAAGAAGTTGCAGGATTGGTTATCCAAGAAATAGATGAATAATAATAAAAAAAACCCATTGTAATATATCGTGTAAAAATGAATATGGTATTGTCTTTTATATACAGTTTATTCTATCAAGTAAACAACAAATGTCTTTTTATCTCCTATGTGGTGAGCGACTTCTTCTGTGTGATGAGCGACTTCTTTTGACTGGTGACCGACTTCTTCTACTGTATCTGTCTTCACTTCTATCCCTCTTTCTTGATTTGCTGTATTTGTCATCTCTGTCATTTCTGCTGTGTTTACTCTCACTGTGCCTACCGTGCCTATTGCTCTTCTCCTCCTTCTTGCTATGGTGTTTACTGTCTGATTTCTTCTTCTTCTCTTTCTTCTCCTTCTTCCTCAATTCCTTCATTTTGAATGGATTGTCTACTATTGCCTTTAATGCCATTTGTTCTCTCTTCTTTATCATAAGCAGAGGGTCTTCACGAATCTTAGCTTGGATATCTCTTTCAGTATTAGCATTAGAGTTAGACAGTGTGAATTTGGTCTCGCTAGCAGTAGTCATTTCTTCCTATTGTTTACAGTTGTCAATAAATAGACATCCCCCTTATCGTCAGTACTTACTACTTCCTTCCTCTGTTTAGCCCTAAGTAATTCGTCCACATTCTTCTTTCCCAATAAGAATTCCTCCATGGAGTTATCATTGGTTGGATTGAGGTTGGCATTGGGTGAAGCATACATCCAGTCCAGTTTGTTTGATCTCTGCCTATTAGAATAGAGTGAGTATCCTGACTTTCATACAATACATACACACACACATACTTTGTGCCTGCATCTTCCTGCATACGTTGAAGATCTTGGAGTTGTCTCTCTTCTGCTAACTCTTTCTTCATCTGTTCAATCTTACGGTCTTCTTCCTTTCTCTTCTGCTCTTCCTTCCATACTCTCTCCTGGTTCTTGAAAGTGGCAGGATGCCAGGACTTCTTCAAATTGAGATCAGATGAACCCATAGTAGTTGGTATCTAAAGAAGAGACCAGTATAAAAATAAACAAATAAATTTTTAAATATTCGCAGTGGGTATCTATGCAGAGTGTCTGAAATTATTAGTGTCAAATCAGTATTTAACCTAACCCTTCTTGTTACTTTGTGGGGTTTATCTCTCTCTCTCTCTCTCTCTCTCTATTTCTTTGGTCCCCTTACACTAACCAGCCTATTCTGATACATGTCTAAAAGCGAGAAGAAGAAGACACAGAATATTGACTATGTAGTGAAATCTGGAATAGCAGGTGGTATTGCTGGTTGTATGGTAATGGGCTTCATTAGAACAAGTTATGCTTCAAATTAAATATACTCTCACTCAGGCAAAGACTGCTATTGCCCCTTTGGATAGGATAAAGATATTATTTCAGTCTAGAAATCCCGCATTTGAGAAATATGCAGGTAAACAAGTGAGAAGACTCTATTGCTGACATAATAGATAGACGCACAACATGCTTATCAATTGTCACACTATTATCACAGGCTCATTCAAGGGTGCATTCAGAGCAGGCCATGAGATATTCAAGCACTCTGGATTATTGGGTCTATTTCAAGGACACTCTGCAACCCTCATACGTATATTTCCATATGCCGCCATCAAGTTCGTGGCTTATGAACAGTATCGAGCTGTAAATGTCAATCTATAGTATGAAATAGACATCATCTTAACTTCCTCATCAATAGATATTGATGCCCACTAGAGCACAGGAGACCCCATTGAAGCAGTTCATGGCTGGTTCATTAGCTGGTAATAAACAAATGAGAATACAGATATATGGGGACTAATACACACAGTGATAAAGGTGTGACATCAGTGCTGTTTACTTACCCACTAGATTTACTCAGGGTGAGATTGGCATATGATGTAGTGGAAAGGCCTCGATTGTCAGATATGATCAAGCGCGTATACCATGAATCAGCAGCAGTGTCAACAGGATCCAACCATTTACATCTGTTCAATTTCTATAGAGGATTTCTACCCACTGTATGTGGTATGATCCCTTATGCCGGAGTCTCCTTCTGGACATATCATATAGTAACACAATTATGCAGATTTGATCCCTTCATATCGCCCTATACCAGAGTACCACTCAATATTGACTATGATCCCACTGACACTGATATTGATCTGTCACCCTCCCAAATGAAATTACTAGAGAAACCACCACTGAAGACATGGGCCGAATTACTCTGTGGTGGAGTGGCGGGATTGGTGGCTCAGACGAGTAGTTATCCACTAGAGGTAAGAGAAATTATTCTTGTTGATATGAATATTGACATGGAAGTATAGGTCATTCGTAGACGTATGCAGGTGGGTGGTTCATTAGACCCTACTAAATTTGTGAGCATAAAAGATACTATGAAGGATATATACCGTGTCAAGGGATTCAAGGGCTTCTATGTGGGACTTAGTATTGGGTATATCAAAGTAGTGCCTATGGTAGCAGTTAGTTTTGCTGTATATGAACGCATGAAACGCGTATTAGACATAGATTAATTATAGACATCATTATTATACCTTATTCCAATAAAAAGGCCTAGAGTAATCAATGTGAAATGCATGGATACATCCTGTTCCTGATATATTATAAAGCATCTATGATTCTCTGTCTATCACTCTTTTCTACTCTTTTCCTCTCTTAGTTAAATAGATAGAGATAATATATTCTACACTAACATAAGGACACTTATAAATACACACACACCACTCACTCTGTACTTCCCCACTATCAGGTACATACGGGAAGGAGATAGAAGATAAAGAGTCACTTTATGACGTCGTATTATGGGCCAATCAGATAAGCAGAAATAGAAAAAATTGTTTGAAAAGGCGAATACAGTAGGGCGAAAAGTCGAAAAAAAAAAATAATAAATAATTTTTCATCACTGGCAGATAGACTGTTCACCCTCTCTTTTTTATACGTTATTTGACAATGAAGTATCTCGCAGCCTATCTTCTTCTCGTTGCTGGTGGTAAGGAAACCCCCACCGCTAATGATATCAAGAACGTTTTGGGTTCTGTTGGTGTCGAGTACGATGCTGCCCGTGTTCAGTCCTTATTGAAGGCTTTCTCTGGTAAGACCGTTGCTGAGGTAAGTTAATAAGAAGACACTGTGTGAATAGTAGTAAACTGATGATATTGTTGGATAGGCCATTGCTGAAGGCTCCACCAAACTCGCCTCTGTCTCTGCTGGTGGTGTTGCCGCTGCTTCTTCTGGTGCTGCTGGTGCCGCCACTACTGATGCTCCTGCTGAAGAAGAGAAGGAAGAAGAGAAGGAAGAATCTGATGATGTAAGTTGTATAGTTTGATGTTTATTTGAATGGATGTCTAATATAATGTGCTTATAGGATATGGGTTTCGGTCTCTTTGATTAAACATTCTAGTTCAGTAACTTGATTAATAAAAATATATCTACATTTTGTGTATTCAATATAACACTATCATTTAATGGTGGCTTATACTACTTCCTTTAAATAGTGTGTATATAGGGTGATTTATTTATTTCACACATTATTCTAAGCCACCCATTATGGATCATTTGAACCAATCATAAGTTGATACTCTCATTCGAGCTGCATCATCAAAATAGTGTGTTGATATTTGAAGTTCTTTTCTTACCCACTACTCTACATTATGGAAGTATGTTAGCTATGTGTTATTGATGATGAATAAGAGTGTATTAATGAAACATGCCCTATTCTAGAGAGAAAAGAAGTTTGTTGTTTCTTCTGATGAGGGAGAAATGTCTGATCTTGATGGAGATCAAGGTAAAATAGAACAACACAGTGTAGTATAGACATAGATGCTCTCACACACACACACACACACTTACTTGTTTATCTATTAGTGTCTGATGTTGAACAAGAAGTCACTCAAGAGGAGGAAGAGGATAGACCAATAAGCAAATTACCCTCATTCAAGAAAAGAAACCGCGATTCTAATGCTGAGGAAGAAGCACGACTGGAAGAAGCCAGGCGTGAAATACGTGAATTAAAGAACAACAGTATACGTGAAAGAGACGATGAGTTGGAAGACGATATACCAGTTGATCCTCAACAAGGTATAATGGGCAGAATGTAGATATATTAGTGTTATTAATCATCAATAATAGCATTGAGAGATGAGATTGATAGGGAATTCGCAAAGGCATTGAATAGTGGTAAGAAGAAGAGAAAGAAGCAAGATGGAGAAGATCTAGAGAACTCCATGGATGAGGAATTAGCCACTCTGAGAGAGAAGATGAAGACTGCTTCAGAGGAGGATGCCATCTCGAATAACAACAGAAAGGCAGCCATATCCAAGCTGAAGATGCTGAATGAAGTAACCACACTCCTTACAAAGTATACATCCCATGTCTTCTGTTTGATATTGTTACTGATTCTTTTCACAGTAAACATCTGCATGATGCCATACTAGATAATGGATTACTGGAGGCTATTCGTCTGTGGCTGGAACCATTACCTGACCGCTCATTACCCAGTTTAGACATTCAGAATGAAATGTTCAACATTCTCGATAAACTACCTATAGCAGGTGATCATTTGCGTGAGAGTGGAGTGGGAAAGATAGTCTATTTCTATACCAAATGTCCGCGTATAGAGCCTAGAATGAAAAGAAAGGCCGATCAATTAGTGGCTAAATGGAGTCGACTTGTTATCAAACGCAGTGAGAACTACAAAGAACGTAGGCATGTGGTGCAAGAGTTTAGACAGGAAGACATGTAGGTTACTCCATATTTTTATTGGTGGAGTATAATAATAAACTTTTTTTATATTGTAGGATGCACCAGAGAAAGAAGTACAGGCCTCCTGCAGACAATGAAGAGGACAGGTGGGTAATTGTTCTCGTTACCATGAATACTGATCACTAACATGGCTATATTTGGTAATTACTTTAGAGATGGTCATAGGATGCATGTACGTGTCCCTCAGGCTGTTGCTGCTGACTATGATATCGCACCTCAGAGTACAGTAAGAATAGATAAGAGTAGAGGATCAAGGGTAAGTGCATGCAGTGGTTATGGAACCTGACCATGCTTCTTGATATATACTTACAGTTAATCACACCTTTTGTATAGCCTGAAGGCACATTCAAACGATTGAACAACAAGATGCGCTCTATCAAAACAGGCCCCAAAAGAAGCACACCCAAAGTGTCCATTGAAGGCAAGGGCATGTCATTTTAACCACCTCTGTCTCTTTATTCCAATTCTTTATCTTTGGGTTCATTAATGCAGTAATAAAGTGAATTAAAAGTCAGGATATTACAGCCATCTGTCCCGAGATGTTTAACCAGATTTATACATGATGTCTGTATCACAGCCAAGCATGCCTTTTCCTTTTAACCATCCATTTCTAATATATAAATGACAAAATATGGCCAATGAAACATTTTTCTTCCCTAACTTATCTTCTGAATATACTATTAAACAATGTGTGGTAGGTTATGCACCCATAAACGCGTGATTCAGTCGACTAATTCACTCAATAGACTCTGACTATACCGGTGACAATCGCGCTGATGGCGCCATCAGAATTGGGTACATGATAGGATGCCATGTTCTCTTTTCTATGGGTCAATTAACTTATATTCTTTATATTACAGAGACAGCATCTGCCTCAAGCATAACATGACAGGTCGTTTCTTGACTTCTGTCCCCGAATACAACTATGAAGGAGGTAGTGGCCAACAAGTTGTCTTTGCTGGTGGATGGGAGGCTGTTCCCGAGACTTACTTCATTCCTATTCCCCGTCTTGGCGGTGAGGCTGAATGCGGTAGTGAAATCAACTTTGGTGATATCATCCGTCTTAAGCATTCTGCCACTCGTACCAATCTCCACTCTCATGCTGAGATCGGAAGTCCCGTTACTGGCCAACAAGAGGTCACTTGTTATGGTGATGATGAGATCTCTGATGAGAATGATGAGTGGATTGTTGAACAATGGACCTACGATGAAGATGAAAATGCCCAATATGAAGATGATAATGTAAGGATGTTATCTCGCAGCTTAAATACCGCATACTCACTCATTTCTTATTTAGACTTGGTACACTGGCCGTTCCTTCCTTCTTCGACATGTCTTGACTGGTGTAACATTGTAAGTTGAGATGTTTATGATCTGTCTGCGTGAATTTATGTGGATTTGAGTTTGGACTCATCTTCAATCCTTTTCTAACTATAGGCACAGTCACGACGAACTCATTGACAGCGATAACAACGAAGTTACTGGCTATGGCGATGGCCCTGATGAGAATGACAGATGGCGTGTTGCCTTTGAGCAATAAATTGGTATCATTGTGCTCCTTTCCATACCCTCAAGTACCATTTCTTAGTTATTACTCTGTATTCCTTGTTATTAAATCAACCCAATAAAAGCCCATTATGTACTCTCTTTCATGGTCTAAGAATCCCCATGTTATTGAAATATTATACACTCTGTTTTTTATTATGGATTATTGATAAACAACAACTAATAATTCTTCATTGCGCTCTCAAAGATAGCTGCAATCTGTTCACGAGCAGGCTCACGAGCAGGGGCAAGCTTGGTAACACGATGTTGGGGTAAAGTACCTTCAACCAAAGCAGGAATATAAGATGAGTCATATCCTAATGCACTTAAGCCATTGGGAACACCCAAATCCTCGAGGAAACGAGTCAATTTCTCAGCAAGAACTTCACCGGCCATTTCCTGCTTGATTCTAGCGGGATCGGCACCAAAGGCAGCAGCAGCATCAATGTGACGATCAGGGCATGCACTGGAGGTAAATCTGAAGACAGAAGGTGCGGTCAAAGCAACGGAAACACCATGGGGCTATTAAAGTAAACATGAATATGACAAATTACTATACACATATATATATCACTTACAATAATGGCATGGTCCACATTATAGCCAGGATGTTTATATGTCTTATTCAAACCACTGATAGGATAACTCAAACCGTGACAGAGATGAACACCGGCATTACCGAAACCAATACCTGCAAAGGTAGAGGCCAACAACATCTTGCTTTGAGCTTCATGATCCTCAGGATCTTTGACAGCACGAGGCAAGTATTCTACTACCATCTTCAAGGAGAAGAGAGACCATACATCACTGATAGGGTTTGATCCCTGATAGGCAGGTCTTTCGATGGGATCCTTGGGGCGAGGAGAACGTTCGTTATAGGGTAAGGCAGTGTAAGATTCAAGGGCATGACTATAAACAGATAGATAATCAAACAACTGTATATATCCCTATGTTCACATCACTTACCATAATACATCCAAACCACTGGAAGCATGCACTTGAGAGGGCATACTACGAGTATTCAAGGGATCGACAATACCAAGATGAGGCTTGAGTGCGCGGTGGGCAATACCAGTCTTGGTGTGAAGGGGCTCATAATCAAAGATGGCGGTACCAGTGGTCTCAGAACCAGTACCGGCAGTAGTGGGAACTAATGAATTGTATGTAACTCAATAAAGGACCAATAAAAGAAAATAATAATACTATATATGGCTTACCTGCAATCAAAGGGTGTAACTTCTTACGAATGGGTAAACCCTTACCAATAGGGGCATTCACAAAGTCTAAGAAATCAGCCTCGGGGTGAGCACTGTAGAGACTGGCAGCCTTACAGGTATCAATAACTGATCCACCACCTACAGCAACAAATGCATCAGGGTTGTGTTGACGAGCAAACTCAATGGCACTCTTGAAACTGGTGTCGGTGGGTTCAACACGCACAGTGTCATAAATAACATAGTTGACCTTGTGCTTTTCCAAAGACTCAACAACAGCTTTCAATGGGTGGAGTTGAGCGATCTTCAAATTAGGATTGATAATAAAATTTAAAAACAATCGTGAGAAAAAAGTAATAAATTTGGGTTAAAACCCTTTTGTGTGTGTGTGGGGGTTTTGATGGATTGAACTTACGGTGGCATCAGTATACACAGCAACCTTCTTAGCGTGCAGATTGTTTAAATCCATACCAATCTCACTAGAATGAAGACGAATCAGACAAAAGATTGCCTCCAACTCCTGATTATTCCTTACCTAGTAACACCAGGACCGAAACGAATGTTACTTGCAGCCATCTCGAAGGCATAGTCGGTGGTTTCCTTGGCACTGGCATAATTGCGGCCATAATTCAACAAACTAGAGAAAGAGCCAGCAACAGGGGCATGAGAGTGTGCGTGTGAATGACAAGGACAACTGCTTGCACCGGATTGTAAAATATTCAAAAGACGTTTAACATTGGAACGAGAAGCAGCAGCAGCCATTTTGATGATCTGTGTATTCAATTATAATCCTCCCGGGAAGCCGAAGTAATAGAGAAGGGGATGTGATTGTTACTAAAAAAATAATAGTAAGAGAGAAAAGAAGACGGAAATAGGAGATGGCTTATTAAATAGATCCTGCAAATAATTCCATTCAACTGTCTCACCTCTTTCAACCACGATCACCTGATAAGCACTCTGTAGATATACATGTCTGCCAGATACTGTCTATCTACTGCTCTTAAGCCTGCTATCATTATGTAATATTACCCCATAATCTATTGATTATGCTTTTATCCATTAAAACTCAGGCAGACTATCTCTGATAGACGGCATTATTGTCAACAGGAACAGAAGTCGACATGAAGGATAATATATTTAGGATGAATTACTCTTACTACATTGGTCACTCCTTCTCGAGTAGTTGGGTAGATTAGAGGTAGGACAAGTATAAACGGAGATGAGATGGATTCAATCTCCCAAGATAAATAGATAAATATAGGCTCTGTGTGTGATTGAGTGGGTGTGTTTATTGAGTTATGTTCAGGCATATTTATTAACATAGGACATCCATGGTCCATGCGACACTTGGACAGTTCTATTGCGAGTACTACGGCGGGTCTCTTCCTGTCTGTGGGAAGCCTGTTGATCCTAAGAGAATTTATGTAAGCATGTGCGACATTAGACACTAACAGAAGGGTAAACTTACTGCAATATGCTTTTTCATTCCATTCACAACCATCGCCTGGTGTTTCTCCAGTTCTCTCTTCAGTCTAAATTCACGGATGCCTTTGGGATTCAACCAGTCAAGCATAAGGTTGATCTGGAGAAAGAGGGTCAGTAAAGCAATGAGGTGTTTTTCTTTCTTTTTTTTTACCTGTTCAGGTTCGTCATAGAATTGCCACCATTCCTTATTGTTTCTGGTTTCATCTTTATTATATAATGCATCTAATCTTTCCTCAACATAGGTAGCCTCATCTGACATATCTTGTGCCCTCATTAAGTCAGCTACAAACTTCACACCCTCTCCACGCCTGCATGGTAAAGTGGCATTGGTATCCATTGATTTGATAAGATCGCGCTCTTGAATCGACATCAAATCCGTGTCACTTGGACACTGGACAAACAGTCTTCCTGAACCATGCAGCAAGGTGCCTCCAATATCATCTAGATAATAGTAGCGATTATAGAACTTATCTCTGCCCAATGGTCTGATACGGTGAATATTGAATTTGCGTAAATCTCTTTCCACTTGTTCCTCCTTCTTATGCATAATACGCTCATCCTCATCTAATCTCTTACGAAGCTCATTTCGTTGCTTCAATTCTTGATTACGTACTCGAGCCTCCTCTCTCTGGAGATGATGAAGTTTCAGCCTTTTAGCCTCTCTCTCCTCCTTCTCAGCCTGTTTACGTTTCAGAACTACCAATCTGGATTCATGTCGGGTCAACTTTTCTACCTTTCTCTGTGCCTTCAATCTGAGAAGAAAAGAAAAGAGGGAATTAATACTGGTTTACATAAAGCAGCATTCACTTACAAAGCACTATCATCCTCATCATTTTCATTATCAGTAGCATTGAGGTCATCATCAGAAGGGCTAGGATCTGAATCCTGATTGTTATTCTCACTTTGCTTATCATCCAATTCACGCCTTTCATTTTGACTATTACGACAGCATTTAATACAAACCATACCAAACACCTCCCCTTTCTTCACTTACATTCTCTTTCTCTCTCGACTCAATTCAATCTTCTGTTTTCTAAGTTCTGTCATTTGTTCCTGACATTCCTCCATATAATTTCTGTCGTACTTATTAGCAAATATTACTATATATATATATATGTGTAATAGAACACTTACTTAATAATAAAAGACTCATTTGCCACATTAATCAGCATCTCGAATATCTTTATCTTATCTTTGAGTGATAATCCAACATAGGCCTTCTCTCTATCGTCCAATGTACACCCTGAATAAGGAACAAGTTGGTTCAACAGTCGATCAACTTCATCCAATGTGTCAATAGTAGCAAGCTATTGGTTTAAAAAAGAAGAATATCAGTTTAACTATCCTCGTAAGTTAATATATATATATATACCTGATTCATGAATCCAATCAAGATATCCTCCCATCCTTCTCTTTCCTCTACACTCTCAATAGTACCCATATCCCAATCATGGCCGATTTCTTCTATTTCAACACTGCCACATCCTCTCGACACCAATTGAGCTCTTCTCTTGACAGGTGGACGAATACGCCAGATATGGCCTTCTTCGGTCTCATCCTCACTATGATAACCATGTGTGACGAGACCGTTTTCAGGTAATGGTTTAGACAGTGTTAATCGGGCAGATTCATATCCTGATCCATACAATGAGATTGCTGCTGCAATGGCAGTGGATCCATGTCCCTGACTCTCCTTCTTCAACCGATTCCTCTGGCTGATGATAGCATTCAAGAGTGCCACATTACTCTCCATCAATAAGGTTGAATGAGCATTGTGATGAAGAGCACTCTCAAAATCATCAAGACTAAAGGGTGATAGTTTCAATGGTTTGGCGAATACCCCTAAGAAAGACCAGACCATCAAGAATGATCCAAAGCATTCTGGAGGTACAGTTGTGTTCTTACTGGGTCTAGGTCGTTTAGTTTCAGTTGATTGTTCCTCCGTGTCTACTCTAGTGACTGGTGGAAGTCTATAAATAGGAAGGTTGAGATCTTCTATAGGGTACTTGATAGTTGCCTCCAGTTTCTTAATATCCATCTCAGTCTCCTTTTCTCCGTTGATTGAATGTTCTGGTGTGCCATTCACCAGCATATTGTTTTCTTTTAATGCTCTTCTTCTTCTTCTGGATTTCGAATAAGCTATCTCCTTGGCATCCTGTAATAATCTGGGGAGAGAAGTGTCTATGTTGAATCGAGCGGCGGCATAATCCTATATCATCATTAATAAGGAATAGATCTCACTCGCTTATAGAAAACATACATTAACCACCCAAGGAGCTCCAATGTATGTGTCCTTTGTCATGTACTCTTTAATGAATTTCTTTATCAGCACCTTGGAAAAGGCAGTTGGTTTTCGCCTGGATAAAAAAAAAAGAAGAGAATGAGTCATCTGAAGTTGAGAAGGGGTTGAATCACTCACTTTAATTTAGATGATGGCAGTACTTTAGTGAATCCATCTATTCCCTCACTGTTCTCATCTGTCAGCTGTACTTTATAATACAGCTCATTCTCATCATCAGCGTCATCGGGTTTGGTGGCTGTGTCTACTATGATCGCATTGTAACTACAGAGAAAGTTAGTCATGACCGATTGTTTTCAAGCCATAATAGGATACTTTACGCGATACCATCATCCCATATACAATGAAGGAGTTCGCCATTAACAAATCGATTGGAGAAATAATGGAAAGTATTGTCCACTACAGTCTCCAGTCGTGCTGTTACTGTAAGAAATGAAAACAATGAGTTTCCATAGTGATGAAAGTTGAATGAACTTACGGAATTGGACATGGAGTAATATCTGTTTCTGCAGTTCTACCGGTAATTTATCCTGAAGGCGTTCCTTCTCTAGTCTCTCACTCTCCAGTGCTTCTGAATAAGTGAGATTGGACTTACCGGTTGATTCACACTGCCAGATGGGTTTCTTATACAGTGCTATTCTCTTTAAATATAATCTAAATAGAGTAATTAAAAATAATGAGACATGCTGTTATTTATACACTGGGAGACTACCACATACGAGTAATCACTGAAGATCTCTCTTGTCAGAGATAAGTACCAGACTAGACTGTTGGCTGATTCCTTCTTGTTGGGGTCATAATCAGGTGTAGGGACAAGTGAGAATCTCTTTCGCTTCAACAAGGGCATATTTCGGAAGGGTTCTAATATATGAAGGAATAGAAGGTCTGAACAATGTTATGCAGAACAATAAAAGAAGAAGGGTGGCTTTTCTTTAGTTACTCTTTTTCTTTTAAAGAGGGCAGAGATTGAAATAAGTCAGTCAGAAGAAACGAAAGGACGGCAATATAAATTTCAAGGTCAAGAGGGAGAAGGGTTGCCCTTGGATTGTTCATGTAGATGTATGTTTATTTATAGTTTAAGATAATCAGCATAGAATCAGTTTAGAGGACAAGGTGGGCCAGCTCTGGATTATGACTGACCCTGTTATCTTGCATATATAAATAGAGATTTCTAAAGGGCTGACGACTGTTCTTCTACATTCTTGATATGAAGAGGACTAGTGCCACAACACCCTCCTACAATTATAGTGGGGTATAAATGAATATAATTGGCCATCATACACCCAAACTTCTCCTCAGGTATTTTAGTAGAATCATCCCAGCCATTGGAATTCCATTCTTCTCCTCCATCCGGATAGAGCAAGAGAACCTTATGATGATGTTGATGATGAGCATATAGGCTGGGGACAATCTGATCCAGGTACTTGGGTTTGGTACAATTGATACCAGATGCAAACACTTTCTCTATTCCATCAAATACCCGGATGGCCTTCAACAAGGGTGTTCCATCAGCAATAGACTCAGAGGATTGACATTGAAATGAGACAGCTACAGGAGGTAGTTCATCCCAGGAAGAGACTAATTGTTGAATAGCCTGTGCCTCCAAATACGAAGGAATAGTCTCAAACAGAATGAAGTCAACAGGGGTACTCAGATAGATATTCAGTCTCTCCTTATGAAATGCTATCAGAGATTCCAGTGATGCACTGCCATAATCACCAGTATATTCAGCACCATTGGCAAGAATAGCACCATAACAACCGATGGACAAGGCAATCAGTCTCAACTTGGTATCATTTGGATGAGATTGGAGGAATTCATGACGTGCATCTACAGCCACTTTGACACTTTTCTGCATCAGATGAATGGCCTCTTCCTTTGAATAGCCTGATCGAATGAAGCCATCTACAGATGCCTGGTAACTGCAGGTAGTGATGATATTAGCACCCGCTTCATAATATGACTTATGAACACTCTATACTTAAATATACATTATTAAGTACACAGATGCATTCAATGAGAGAATATATACTTTGATCAAATCTGATTCCTTATCCAGACATTTGGCAGACCATAAGAGTCCTAATGATGATTATTTTTCATTTAAACATTGAAATGATGCACTCGATCGATAGAATGAATACCAGATAAGTCCTTATGAAAAGTTCTTTCTAATTCAGTGGCCATTCCTCCATCAAGTAAGAGTGGATAATGGAAAGACATACTATAAACAACAGTCGATTAAAATATATATGTTTAATTCAATATGTACAAAGAGGATAATGTGTATTCAGTAATAAATATATTTTCGGTCATGTCATAATCCGAGTTAGCATGAAATTTATTATGAGTCATCATATAAGGCACATTATCCTGTTTGTACATAAGCATTTAACACATACATACCCACTTCAAATAAGAAAAAAGAAAAGACCAAAAACAAAAAGAGTGAAGAAGAAGAGAGTTTATTAAATAGGGTAAAATATCAGGAGAATACCTAGAAGAGTAAATACTGGTTAATATATGAGAATACATTACTGTATAAACACTGTATGTAATATGTATTCATTCATTTCAGTCTTAAAGGGTAAGAGCTTATTTTGTCTCGACATTTAAACATTCCGCCTGGGGCGAAGCATTCATCATTATGCAATAGAATATCATACTACATACTGTTTATGTGTGGAGACTGATGTTTACCTTATGATTATATTATTGAGTGAGGAGAGATGAAGAGAAAAAAACCATCACTTCTATCCCTTTTTATACTTGAGGCCCCGAGGCAGGATAAGAAAAAAAATTTTCTTCCTATGTGACAATTGAAATTTTTGGACTTGTTCGATGTGACATTCAAATAGACCAGGGATAAAAAACTGTACCCAATCAGTGGTTTGGGAAAGAATCCCTTTGGTCCAATCATTTATTAGAGATTATCTATGGGCCCTAGTATCATAGAAGTAAACAATAACAAAGATAGCTGTCATTCTATGTGATATCCATAGCAACTCGTATTTCTTATGAACGGGTGATTAGTTTGAGAAGTCGGAAGTCTATTGATATATCCTAGCAACAACCTATAGATAACATAGCAACTGTCAACTGCCAATCATGGTTACCGATCGAGTACATTCACCTTCTGTTCACACTAGAATGGATAAACCCTGCAAGCTGGTGAAACACCCAATGGATCACAGAATACTTATTCTGAATGCCAAGCATTTTTCATTTGTATTGCTCTGTTCTTGTCCCTGCCCATAAAGTGCACCCTGGGTATTGTTATTGGCTGTATCCTCTTTAATATAAATATACATATATGTAGACATAAAAGGTTACATATATAATCATCTTTAACCTTATCTCCTCATCCTTAAGTGTTACTTACTGGAGGGTGTAGGACAATAAGTAAGTGAGCTTCCATTCCACAATAAACAAATGACTCTCAATAAATAAAGATGTTATGGATAGTGCATCTATCCAAATATGTTTGTCTTCCCTTCCCCCGACTTACTCGCTATTTCCCCTTATAGATTAATACCAACTGGTTCAGTGATATGCATACACAACACATTTTATTAATAGTAAGGAAAAAAACTTTTTTTTTGTTGGTTCATTCAAAAGGGCTCTTGTCTGCTTCTTTAGAGCACACAGAGTACTTATTTATGAAGGAAAACTAAGTGTACAAATATATACACATATACACATGGTTATAAATTACTTCAGCATTAAAGGCTCCATTCCGTGTTCCGGTCCAGTCTCACGTAATGATTGCGCATTGTCGTACATAGATGAAGATGAATGAACTATCCCGTTTCGATATATGGGAATCATAGTATTGTCGGTAACTGGGTGGGTATTGTTCAGTATTGATTGTCTTTGGTTATAGAAATTATACGTAGAATTGTATCCATGGTTACCATGGTCTCCATTGTGCAACGAACTGTTACTACTACCATTATTGCAGTTATTGGAGTTATTGGGGATGGTATTGTGCATAGAGTTGCCATTGTCACTAGTACTGATATTATGTTGCATGAGATGATCGTGTGTTGGATGAGATGTGTTCTGTATTAGAGATGATTTAGTGTTATATGGGGTAGACCTTGAGTTGAGCATAGATGACATATCTGAATAGTTGGTGGTCGAGTTATTGTTGCTATTGTTACTGGCAATGGTATTGGTAGTCATGCCAATAGACTGAAAGAATGGCTGCTGCTGGTTGGTATCATTCATGTGTATTTTCGACTTAATAAGAGATGTGGTGGTATTCAATGGGTTGACTGGATTCAATAACTGTCCTATATTTGGACTAGAAGAGAACCCCTGGTTCTCATGTGGATCCTGGATATTCTCTATCTTCACTCGTTCATTGCTGTTATACATGTTAGTATCTGGTATCATATGAGGGTGAATTGACTGTGATTGAGATCGATCTGGTTGCATAGTCATCATATCATAGCTATTCCGACCATTCAATCTCTGTAATAAACCAGAAGAGTTAGCAGGTGTGGTTATTGGATAAGAGCGATTCTGTTGTGGAAATGAATGTCTGACGGGTGAAAGCATAGGTGTGTTGGGGGAGGATGTCATACTGGAGGGTGAAGGCAGTGGTTGACAGCCGGTATTGTATATGAATGATTGGCCATTTCCATAATAAGCCGATAGGTTATTAGTTAATTTAGCAGAATTGCTGTTATTACCATTCATGTCTATCCTCTGTGGACCCAAAGATGAGTTATATATCATCTGAGTTAGTCCAACATCAGGGCGACTGTGGGAGTTGGACCCGGGGTTAGGAAAGTTGCCATTGAGCGGATGCAGTGAGCCCAAGGACATACTTCGGAATGAATGCACTCGTTTATCACCTAAAAGAGAATAATATTTAGAGTCAAATACTCATTGTCTCTGTATCAACATTACTTGAGTAAGAAGAGGCCATTGTGTCGACAGGTGATAGAAGACCTGTCAAACTGGAAATTCCATTCTGGTCATAGGAGGGCTCCACTACAGGTGGAATCCGAAAGTTCTGTTTGATGAGTAAATCAGGAGATATCTCCAGACTGGCTAATTCTGGTACAGCAGAAGGAGTACGTAATCTGCTGTTGCGGATATCGTTAGGGTGGTAATAAGAAATCAGATGTTGGGATATTCCATTGACTACGATCGACATGGTCTTTTTGATGAGGCCATCTTTGCGGAATCGATAGGAATCAGAGAGACTGCCGACCAGCCGCCGTTCCCGACCATTTACTGTTATTTCCGCTGTTAATCCACTCTGATCTGTGCCAATACTACGTCGTCTGGTATCATATGAAGGTAATGACAGTTTTCTATCCCCTGGCAGCTTCTTATCCAATTCACGGTATATCAGGAAGTTACCAAGGATACGTGATGGACTCCAAACTAGACCGTCTGTCCACCGTTTGATACCTACATGAGGACATTTTAGTTCTAATTTCATTAAAATCATCAGTTTGTACCCCCCACTATTTATAAATAAATATATATTTATAGCCATAATATATTCATTATGATTACTATGACTACCAACTATCACTGTTGCTCTACTCTATAATGTGTAATTTCATTTATTTCTTTTAATGTGTGATAGCCATCCGTTTCGTGTTTGTATCCACATGTATATACTGTGTATACCCCATACATGTGTGTGTGTGTATCTATATATATATAGATACACACACACACACACATTGTTTACCTGTAAATGATGTTCAACCCCCCTCAATCATTCACTTCCTTATTCACATACCCCGCCAATAAATAATAAACAAACAACATCTAATCGTTTCCCACTCTATGCATTTAATTACCTGATTCTTTCTCATCAAACACAAAAACTGAACCTGATCTTATCATCCTTCTCTCTTTCTCCTGTAACCTTCTACATACTCTGGGTAATAGACCTCTTCTACAGCCTTCAAATATTAGTAATACATCTTGTGTTGTGTCTATGTATCCAAAGAATGTTTCTGTCATTTAATCTATGTAGACCATATTAATTCATGTTGTTGCCATAGCAATAAACCATATAAACCTTATATGCTTAATTATTAATCAAATCAACAGCTAGTAAGATTTACTCTAAGAAGAGACAAAGATAAAAGTATAAGGAATCAAGACAAGAGAAGAAAGTGGGTGGATTGTGATGAGAAGATAGGGGGAAAGAGAGAATTTTATAATACGAGAGAACATAATAAATATTTATAAAGTCGTACACATAAAAGAAACTATTTTCAAGTAACTTATTGGGTGAAAATCCACTTTCCGCTCACGATAAATCATGCCTGATGTTTCATCTTTTCCACAGTTACATTCAATGTATACGACGCAGGGGGTCTGGCTTTGAATGGCTGGGGAACATGAGAGTAACAAAGGAGTAACATGAATGATGTTTATTTTTTCTTATTTATTGTATGTATAGAATGATAAAGTATCAGAAATAATAAGAAAGGTTCTTATATGTTTATAATGTTCGTGTGTGTTTAGTTATAGAAAGTGGCGGTGTATTTTACATCATACCACCCATACCGCCCATACCGCCCATACCGCCCATAGGAGGCATACCAGGTGTATCCTTCTGAGGAGCATCAACAATCATACATTCTGTGGTAGTCAAGAGAGAAGCTACACCAGCGGCATCAACAAGAGCAGTACGCACAACCTTGGTGGGATCAATGATACCACGTTCGATCATATCAACATATTCGTTGGTGGATGCATCATAACCCCAGTTGGGATTACCGGACTTATCTTCAAGAATCTTACCGGCAACGACAGATCCTTCACCACCAGCATTGTCAACAATGGTACGACAAGGGCGTTGGATGGCCTGACGGATGATATTGATACCCAATTGTTGATCGAAGTTGGCACCCTTGACATTCTCGAGGGAGTTAGAGGCTCTTAAGAGGGCAACACCTCCACCGGGGACAATACCTTCTTCAACAGCAGCACGAGTAGCACATAAGGCGTCATCGAATCTAATTTCAATAACATATTAGTGATCGAAAGAATTGTCACGCATTTATGCATTTTTCATCGTTACCTGTCCTTCTTCTCTCCTACTTCGACTTCGGAAGCACCACCGACTTTGATGACGGCTACACCACCAGAGAGTTTGGCAAGACGTTCCTGAAGCTTCTCCTTTTCGTATTCAGAAGTGCTAGGATCTTCAATGGCACCTCTAATTTGCTCACAACGATGAGAGATGGCTTCCTTGGTTCCAGCACCATTCAAGATGACAGTGTCTTCCTTGGTAATGGTAACAGAACCAGTAGTACCATAGAGCTCAGGGGTAGCTCTCTCTAATTTAATATCGAGTTCATCGGAGAAGACAGTGGAATGGGTAAGAACAGCGAGATCACCCAAAATAGATTTACGGTTATCACCGAATCCAGGGGCCTTGACAGCTGCAACTTGGATTTGACCACGGAGTTTGTTGAGAATACAAGCGGCGAGGGCCTCACCATCGAGATCCTCGGCAATAATCAAGAGAGGACGACGTTGAGTTGCAGAGGCCTCAAGAGCAGGTAAGATATCCTGGAGTAAAGAGATCTTCTTCTCGGACAACAGGATCAGAGGCTTCTCAAACTCAACTCGTTGGGTCTTGGTATCATTAATGAAGTAAGGGGAGATAAAACCACGATCGAAGCGCATACCCTCAGTAACATCTAATTCGTCATCAATGGTCTTTCCGGCCTTGACAGTAATAACACCTTCTTTACCAACGCGTTCCATGGCTTGAGCAATCATATTACCAACGTGCTTATCACCATTGGCAGAAATAGTAGCAACCTAAATTGTACATTATTTTAATATGTGCCCTTTTAAATAAAGTACTAGTAATGAACATACCTGAGCAATTTCAGCAGAAGAAGTAACAACCTTGCTGTTGCTTCTTAAGAATTCAAGAATATGGTCAACAGCAAGTTGGGAACCACGACGGAGATCCAAGGGGTTGCATCCAGCAGCGACATTCTTGACACCCTCAGTGAAAATAGCACGGGCTAAGACAGTGGCAGTAGTAGTACCATCACCAGCAACTTCATTAGTCTTGTTAGCAACGTCTTGAACGAGTCTATATAGACCATGTTATTTGTTCTGTGATATACACTTCATACCTATATATTCTTACCTTGCACCCAAGTTCTCGAACTTATCTTCCAAAACAATAGATTTAGCAACAGTAACACCATCCTTAGTGATCTTGGGAGAGCCATAGGGTTGATCAATCAGCACATTACGACCCTTAGGACCAAGTGTTACGGCAACTGCCTTTGCAAGGATGTCAACACCCTTCAAAAGTCCAGCACGACCATCAACACCAAATTTGATTTCCTTATGAGTGGAATAAAGACGGTTAAGGATACCAGTTGCTGAACGGCTACGGGTGGATTGTAAGGCCTTGCTAACGAGTCTATTCATTTAATGGATTACTTTTAAGAGATACAACAACAACTAGGAAATAGGAAAAAAGCAAATAGAGGAAAAGAAAAGAATGGGGGCCTGATATTGACAGCTTGCTGGACGAAACACAACAGTCACGCAAACCATGGTTCCAAATTGTTTGATCTCAGACTGGGATAACAAGTGTTGGCTAATGGCGGGCAAAATAGGATGGAAAAGTATTCTCCTTTCTATCAATTCAAACTGTCCCTTTGCTATTGTAATTGAATAGATATGTATCTCTGTTGGCTGTATTTAATTTATCTCTGTTGGATGAATAGACAGACACCTTCCCCGTATAAGAAACATTACTGCTGTATGCACTCTAATTCACTCATTCTATACCCTCCTTGATCCATTTTAACATACGCATAATCTAAGTACCTGTTTGAAACCATGTATTTCGATGAGATTTTTTTCGTATATTTCGTAGGACCAAACCTACTTCAATGTTCATATACCGGAAGTATGCCTACTAAAATAACAGTAAAGAGATTGAAGTATCGAGTGAGCAGTGACTTCAGTGGAAGACACCCTGCCCTTGTTCCGATATGAAGAGGTCATATCACAGTTAATGAGTTTGAAACAAAAACTGCATAAAGAAGTATCCTTGTCTACCCAGAGATAGAGATGTCTTCGTTGGGAAATGAAGAGACCGCCGAAATATCCAAACCCATCTTTTTTTTGACACAAACACTCATACTAGTTGTCGATCTAATTGGTCTAGTTTTGCATATTTTGTATTAAGTCATTAGGGGTTTAGTGGATGTCTATATAAATATATAATATGATCGAGGAATGACTCTCTGTTCAATTTCATCATCTATATACTACTTGCACAAATATTTGACATATTAATCAATTATAAACCTCAACTCTAGCTATTGTCAAACTATCAAACACTCAACATGTCCATTAATGATTGTGCATCATCTCCATATCTCAACAGTATTCCGGGAATTAATGCAGCAGACATGTGAGTGGTTGCTTCTATTCTTCCTAAAGACCTGTCATTTATAATCTATTAGATTCGTATCACCAGATTCACATTACAAGCGAGACACTTGGGATCATAAGCATGAACTAGAGCAACAATTCTGTCGAGATTATATGTGCTGTGGAATGATTCTTAGCAATCTACACAAATTACTGGATCATTATGAAGATCATCATTTGAATAGGACAGATCAGCAAGAGAATCCATTCTCACCTCTATCCCACTTCTTCAACTATGACACACCTCCTCGTTCACAGACATTGACATCCATGCCGACCAAGAAGAAAAGAAGACCCTATTCCTTACAAGTATCCATCACAAATCTATCACTGATAGAGAACGCACGGAAGTATCCATCCAAGTCAGTAGAAACAGTGAATACTCTCTTGGGAGCAAGAGCGAATTGTAGCGAGTTCGGAGACAATAACAATCTGAATGACTCAATACTGAATAAGCACCC
This sequence comes from Pilobolus umbonatus, assembly GCA_025528865.1. NCBI lineage: Eukaryota > Fungi > Mucoromycota > Mucoromycetes > Mucorales > Pilobolaceae > Pilobolus > Pilobolus umbonatus. Next base: position 289,936 of record JAIXMH010000010.1, read on the forward strand.
CACTATCAATCCACCCATAAACACTGCTTGGAATCATACTAGCCATCAACCACCACCAATCCGTAAACAGAACAATACACTATCAGAAGATGGTAAGCTCAGTTTAAGTGATTCATCATACGAGATGTCTAATATATTTTTGACAGATAAACCATATCGGTGCCATGTTAATAGCTGTGGTAAAGCCTATAAGAATGCCAATGGGCTAAAGTATCATAGATTACATGGTAATTGTGATATATCCAAAGTAGAATCATTAATAGAAAACAGGCGATATACATGCTCTTTTGGCTTATGTCATAAAAAATACAAGAATCTGAATGGTCTCAAATATCATATTCGTCATGTACACATGGGATATGAACATGCCCTCCAATAAGTAAATAAAGCACATAGAACAAATAAAAAAAGTTAACATTCTATATGATGGGAGCATGCATTTCAATGTTCGACAAGAGGTGTTACTGTAATTGGAGGGCAAAAGAGAAAGGAGATTGTATTTTTTATATTATTATTATTGGCCTCTCTCTTTGTTCATATATAATACTCATAAACAGACTTTTTGTACAGAGTAAGTAATTCTATACTCATAATGATGAACACTTCAGTAATGTTTCTTCTAGACAAATGATTACCGATACTCAACTTACTCTGATTGCTAATTCACTTGGTGTTGTGGCCGTGTTATTAATAGTCGTATATCACTATATTAACATCAACCATAAAAACTAGTCATCATTCACTTTATGGAATCAATATGAACCCTGTCATAAAGAAATACTACCACATACCACATATAATAAACACCTTCACATGAACAAATACATTGTGTGTGGGGGGTATTTATTTATAGCTTTAGCTGATGTTTTAACTCTAGAAACCATCCAACTGCTTCTACTCTTCTCATATCGGATATACCAGTACCACTCACTGTTTCAAAGAGTATCTTCATAATAGCAGTCTGTATTGTCCTTGACTGTTCATTCACAATCAATGTCTTGATTTCATCGAGTATAGAAGGGAAAAAGGGACCAAGGGAGAGTGGCTTGAGTAAATCAATCAATGCTGTAATGTATTCATTACGGCGAGTCAATTCTTTATCTGACTGAAGACTGTGGATTTTCACAATCAACAGGTTCACAGTTAACCAGGCCAATGCATCATTCATTTCACACAATGACTGAATGAGTGTAGTGAATCCATATCTGAATTGCTCCAAATTCATGGAATCAGGATAATTCTATGTATATAATGTATGAGCTTCATCATATGCTTTCCCATTCGAAAAGGATCACTCACATTAATCAAGATCTGTGCATAAACACCTGCTAATTCCATACAAACTTCTTTCTCGGCGGTAAATGCGCTGATAATGACTGTATGCGCACTCTCATATAAGTTCTTATTCTCAATACGTCTCCATTTCAACACAGGATAAATGACAGGTAGTATATCCTTCTCAAACACGGAATCATCTATGTCCTTCATCACTTGTTCAACAAGGTCCAGAAAGAATGTTAAGCGACTTTGTTTGATCATGGATAGCAACTCGACAGAGTCTACTCTGTCATATACAAAGTTAGAAGAAGCTAATATTATCGATCGTTAGCAAGGATATCGTACAATCATTCTCCATATATGCCTACCATACTCCTTGAAGGCAGTCGATAAGAATTTATTCAGTTGGCAGTGATTATCTTCAAGCAACAAGAAAGCAACCGAATTAGTTAATATGTCCTGGTAAGCTTGACGAGCAGCACCCTCCCCAAAATGTTCGACAATAAAGTTGAGATTAGCGTAAATACTCAAAATATCTTGAACAGCATGAGGCAGCTGAATTAAACCTTGTCCATCAGATACATCCACTGCAATAGACTTTAATATGACAGTGAAGCCAAATGCCATACTTTTCAATACAGTCCATGCTTCTCCCTCCAACTTCTTATAGTTCACGTTTTCCTCTGTATAAATATATATATATATATATCTACATGATGAGGATACTATTTGGAAATGAACTTGGTAGTACTACATTACCTGGAGTCATTGACATACTAGAATATTTCATAATGAATTCATCCCAATCAAAGTATGTATTGTAAGAGATACCTAATAATCTACAGATGGACTGATCAATAGCCATCTACTATCTCTTCAATAATCAATATACCTATCAACAATCGACTGCACTGGTAGAATAGATTTCTTTGAATCTAACAGAACCTCTATCACTTTTCCAATTGTTCGGCAGATACGTCCAATATCCTTGAATAAAGGGTTTTGAGTCAATTGATGCACTTCTGCCACCATTTCCGGCGTGTTCTCTAATCGATGGAGGATATCACCATTATTGAATGTATATGGACTGGTCAACAAACATGATGTGAGTGTTTTCAACAGGATAGATGTATTTTCCATTCCTTTGATCAACGCATCTGACACCTGCAAAATACATGCAGAGGCAAGAAGAGATAGGATATCTGTGTTCAAGTATGATGGGACATGAGATAGAGTTGGAAGTTCAACTGAAAATAGCACGATGTATTTTACCTTGATTCTTTCTCAATTCATTCACATGTAGGTCAAGTGTTATGGTCTCCAAGACAATATCCAACTGTTTAACAAAGACCTCTTCAGCCCGCCCCTTGAATTCCAGGATCTTTTTGGTACTCTTCCCTTTATGATATTGAAGCATGCGCCTGAATGCCAAATAATATATATGTGTTAGGGATTTGTATATCTTGTATTTCCATTATATATACATTACAATACACCTGCAAGAGATGCCAGTCTAGCCAAATGAACTCCCACTGGCTCTACTGGTTGATCCATAATATGAGTAACCATTTTTACTAGTGAAGATATATCAGCATCCACTTTGGATTGAGGACTTTGCTTAGATCTGATATCCATCACATGCTCCATTGCTGTCATAATCCCACGGTACCCTTCATGCCTAATAGATGAAAACTGGATTTCTGCTTCTAATAGTTCTTGACAGACATCCACCTCAAAATCATTGAGTGCATTGGTTCGAGATAAAGCATGGGCTACACCTGCATCAATCATTTCCCCCAGATAATTATTCCTCAATTCATCATTCGTTCTAACATATAGCACAATGGTATCTGTCATTCCTTTCAACAGAATAGTATCAGGATAGATGACCTTTCTGGTTATTCCAACAAAAGAAACCCAGCCTTTCCATGCATTCTTCTGTATGGATAAATACTCGTTATTCAATGATGATAGTATACGAAGAAAGAAGTCCATCACAACCGACAGTCTTTTCTCGGTGGGTGTATCAAGTGTAGCAGTGTCTGAGGAAAGACGTCTTATCCACCCTTCTAGAAGAACAGTGGTGGCATCAAGTGCTTCCAACTGTTTACTCTGTTCGAATGTATCTTTCAGGGCCAGTATTGTGTCAATGAAGTGCATGGTAAACCATGAAAAGGGCAAGTAATCAGCATACTTTATCAGCTGGTCCAAATGTTCTATAGTCTAAATGTGGTATTTAAATACACATGTCTTCAAGTCATTTGAGTATGAATATTACACTTTGTTCTGGTAAAGTAGTATGTTGTAATATAGAGTGATAAGCATTGGATAGGATATTTGCGACCTCTTTCAGATCAGTCGTCTTCTCGACATCTACAGACATATTTGATAAGTTGTACGGGGAAGATGAAATGATATGGGGAAAAGACTGTTTACACATGAATATTAATTATTTGTAAGCATTTTTTTGAGCACAGAAATTAAGACAGAATCAACTATTGAGCAAGTTGTAGGCGCATGATTCAAATACCATACACAGAATATATAAGTATGTAGCCTATACATCATATATAGTTGAACCTCGTGACATGCTTCTCTTACTCTAGATGGTTGCATCAATCACAAAATCCATATCGGCTAAGAATGACAATAATAACACTGTTGATGCATCAGTATATTGTACTCTAATAAAGTACTCTTCATTATATACGCCCTGAAGTCCACTCATAAAACCATATTATCGTATTTCAAGTGGAGTCTTACATGGTAATACAATTGAACCCAGAATGAGATGTGCACATGAAGGTATAAGGGTCTTTTGACAGGATATGTTAAGGTGTGTATGATTGATTAGGGATTCAAATAAACCAGCATGAATACACGCTTGCTACTGATAGCAGTGAAAACGGAGAGTGGGCATCAAGTGTGAGATAATCCACTTTATAGTATACTCTTGGCATATCATTTTAAGTAGGGGTGGAGGACAAAAGAGGAGAGTACAATCACTATTGTAGCAAAGTTTAATGTTCATAATGTGATTCAGTGTAACACGAGATTGAAGGACAAGGATATAATTTCGGGTTATTGTCATCAGGTTCACCTTCTCTTACCCAATTCAACTCCATGTTAAATAGTCTGATACTTCTACTCTATCTGGTTACTAACTATGTGGATGCCTTTTATGAAAGTTCATATTGCTTAGTCCATCACCGTTATGGGACAGCCAAAGACGTCTTCAGTATTTGCAATCTCACCGACACCACATCACCAGTCATTGCAAGTCGGCAACTGCTGAATGTCGAAAATAAACTGACCTACACCCTCAAGTGCCTGGCTGATACTGTAGAGTGTGAAGGAGTGGCAGCCACATTAGATGTAGCAACAGCTATGATTTCATCCATGTTGAATCTGGAGACACCACTTAGAATTGATGCTTCTTACTCTTCATTTTGTGAAGAGTTTGATAGATGTCACACAGACTACGATATGATATCAATAGGGCAAGCCTATCCCTCGATATCGTATCTTATGGTCGACCAATCAGATAATATAACCAGGATGTACCCTCAAGCACTACTTAAGCAATACACCTATCTACAGCCACAGCCCAAGTGGAATGAGTATGACATTATTGCTCAATTCAACAGTGAACTTGATTGGCATTTTATAGTATGTACACTCTGATGAAGCGTGGATTTATCCTCTGTATTTATATTTTATTTATATATGTATAGAATAGCCCTGATACGATCAATTCATATCAATTAGACTTCCTCATCAATACAGTACATGAGCTAATCCATGGATTGGGACTGATGACATCGTGGACAGACGATCTCTATCAGTATTTCTCACCCTATATTGGCAAAGAGAATAAATATATAACACCTCATTTACTAGATTCCGATATTGATGATATATTTGGTGATACGGATAACATACCACAGACATTTCTTGGATTTGTCGAGTTTCCATTCGACAAGTTGATATACTTCAAGACAAACATAGATGTTATATCATTGGATTGCTTATATCCCTTCACAAATATCACAAGACAATTGAATAAGTTCAGTGATGAAAGCACTCTTTTTGCCGATCCTGATGAAATGGCCCATGCATGGTCTGTATCGGAAGAGATAATACATGCTTCGTACATGTATGATGTTTCCACAACTGAATCCGAAGTTGTAGCCGTAGTTGATAATGAACCTCTTGTGTGGTTAGAATCATCTATCAAACCATTCCTGACAGGATCTTCATTATGCCATTTTGACCAGTCGATGTATCTAAATAGTTCTGAATACCTAATGATATATCTTCTAAACCAAGGTATTGACTTACATCAGTTGGAAATACAGTATCCAGAAGGCCCTATAGGTCCTAAACTACTGAATATCCTGGCGGCTATAGGATATAACATCTCAGAAGGGTTCTCGATAAATGCCAATATCAAGACACTCCGCCCCTCTCTTGAATATTGGACTCCTTCTTTCAAAATATCAAGTTCAGAAGCAGATACCCTTCCATCGCATACCCTCAATAACGGCAACGCACACAACCCTCATAACACACCTTCTATGGCTGGTCATCCCTCCACCTGTATCACACTCTATACATTCTCTTTCCTACTGTTCCTTGTATTATATACCATTTAAATTTCTGTTCTTTTGAGTTCATCTTACTCACTCTATTTAGTATTGATTCCCCATTATGTATCATAGCCCACTCTTATCAATAAATTTAGCGCTTTAAGCTACTATTGATACAAATGCTTATTTAGTGCTTTGGAGTGTACAAACCATCCGTAAACTATTGTCATACGAAAGTAATATAGGCTTAATTCTTCAAAGAAATGCTAACTTTTTAATATAAAAGATATAGGGGAAGAGAGATAAATTCAATGATAACATGTCAAATTAACCAAATGCCTTTGTAAAACTTATACCGAGTGTGGTAGTTTAGATATACAGAGCCATAATGTAGAATGATAATATCATCATTATAGACATGGCTGTCCAAGAGACCGGTTGTTTAACAGCAATATTCAATTCTGCTTCAATGGCCAACAACTCATCACTGTCATCAGTAGCGGAATTAGCGGTTATGTCTATTTCCACCGACTTCTGACCTTGATGGTAGTCTGCCTGATTGTAAGAATACTTGTCACTGATATATTCGTTCACAATGGCACCTATTATAGAATGAATAGAAATATTTAGTGCATATAAACAAGCATATGTTATTGTGTGCACATACTCTTCTTATAAGGTTGGGGATCATTCAAACATCCATCCAATCGAACCATGGTATAGCCTTCTTCATCGATTGTATTAACAACATGTGGTACAGCATTCAATGAACCAGTATAGGGTAGATCATATTGTATGGCGATAAAGGATCCTTTAACATCATATGTATCCTTGTATCTCCTGAATGTTTCTTGATAAACACTTTGAATGGAACCTGGTCCAGTTATATCTTTCTTTTGGTAATCTTGACTGTCCAGATTATAACCAACAACAACGAATCCTAACTCTTGGAGAATACTCTCAGTTCTGATATCCTTGATATCAGTATAATGGAGTCTAACATATTTAGGGGAGACACTGATAACAGTTTCAATAGCTTGAGCATTTTTGATGATATCTTGCTTGATCTCATCATCACTCATGATACTGGGGCTATCATTGGGGATTCTATAGGTCATTCCAATGAAATGACCTGCTTTATAAATGTTTTGTAATACCATGGCATATTGTTGAGTATTTAACCTAAAGAGGAATATAGAATCAATCAGCTTATTCAGGCTGACACATCATTCCGGTATTCATACCATGTAGCATTAACAAAGAAGTTTGCTTTAGCATCTGCCTTTGTCAAGTGGCGTACAATTCTTGCGGTAACATCACTAGGTCCCTCACTCTAAGTGGATGGATCAAGTTTTATTTTTCAGTAATAGGGTCATTTTTCTAGATTGGATTTGACTTACATAGATCATTGCTACTTGTCCTTGTGTTTTACATCCTGTAATAGGGGGCATGATTGATGCTTGGCTCACATCCTTATCTTCAGCTTCGGCGTTATTAGAAGATACACTGTTGGCTGATAAAGGTACTTCTGGAGCTACTAAACAAGGCGAAGTTAATATCTAATGGTAGGTAAATTTCCGATAAAAATTATTGTACCTTTTTCAATGTCCTTAGCAGTAGGTGGTGTGATTTCGTCGTGGGTTTCCTTCTCTGCTTTATCCTCAGATCCATTGTTATTGTAGTTGCTGAAGTCAGGACTCTCAAAAATATACTCTTCGACTACAATACCATCCATATCACCTACGTGGTTGATATGATCAAAATCACTAATTCCCAGCTTATCATTGGATACATGGTCATCAACATCATTCCTCAGTTCCATGGGTTCGTCGGTGTTAGCATAAGAGTCTAAAGTACCAACATCGGTAATAATTCCAGCATCAGATAGGCCTGACACATGCAGGGTGAAGAGGGAGATAAGGAGACCTATGGACAACAGTGTGAGTATATATATACAAACGGTGAGATTCATTCTCTACATACTTATCCAGTAAATACGCATATTGATGAAAAAAAGATAAAGCAATTATATTCTTAAAAGATAGAGATATGAGAAAGAAGGATTACAATATAACACATAATATACTGATGCCACAGAAACATTCCTCCAAAGGAGCAGGTAATATATAAATGATTTCACATCCACCACGGAGCATTTTTTTAATAATTCATATAGATATTTATCTATCATCTAAACAAACAAATCAAAATCCATCTATTTGTAAAGTGACAAACAATGTCAATGTATGTTATGTGTTACAAACAGAGAGCATATTTTATTTCAATCTTCACTGGTTTATTATACACACTATTGTTAGCAGATAAAATGGACTATCCTTTATATCGTTCTGAATGAACTGATACGAAGACCTACACCATCATCATAGTCATTTCTGCCACCTCTCTTACTTCTTTTAGGATACATAGGTGGGGGAGCCTGTATGTTTTCTGTTGCGATAGAAGATAACCAATTGGGAACTTCTTGCTTAGCATTCTGTAACAATTTCGTAAGATCCTTTGCAAGATACTTGTTATTGTCAGTAAAGAAAGCAGTAGCCATTCCTGTGTTACCCGCACGACCAGTACGTCCAATACGATGAACATAATCATCAATGTCTTTCGGCAGATCATATGAGATAACATGTGTAATATTAGAAATGTCTAAACCTCTGGCTGCAACTGCAGTGGCTACCATGATAGGAGTAGAGCCTTTACGGAATGAATCAAGTGCTGCTTCTCGTTCGCTTTGGATACGATCACCATGAATCACTGTGCTTGAGTAATTATGGTCCATGAGATATTCATGGATAACATCTGCCATCCTCTTTGTCTCTGTAAATATTAAAGTGAGTCCTTCTATATCCTTTGTCTTTTCCAGTATCTGTAACAGGCGTGGTCTCTTTTCGTTGTCGGTCAGATACTCTAGATGTTGAGTAATATTTTCAGAAGTAGCTCCCACTTTACCCACTGACAAGAATATATTGTCCTTCAAAAAGTCACGAGCAAGCAGCTGGATTTTTTCTGGGAATGTGGCAGAAAACAAAAGAGTTTGGCGCCCTGAAGTAGGTGGCATATCTTCTCCTTCCACAATACGACGAATCTGAGGCTCAAAACCCATGTCCAGCATACGATCTGCCTCATCTAGAACTAAATACTCTATATTGGCAAATGAGACCCTTCTGCGTTCAATGATATCGGTAAGACGCCCAGGAGTAGCAACCAAGACATGACATCCTCTATCTATCAATCGAAGTTGCTGCTGTATATCAGCACCACCATAAGCTACACAAGGTCGAACATAACTACGATAACAGAATTTTTTGGCTTCATCATAAATTTGAGAAGCTAATTCTCTAGTGGGAGCCAGGATCAACACTTGAGGGAAGGCTTTTTTATGAGCACGATAACCATCCTTGGCAGATTTCTGAACTGGATCAGGTTTAGGACCTTTAGTGAAGAGAGCCGATAAAATAGGAAATAAGAAACCGGCTGTTTTGCCTGAACCTGTTTGAGCACAAGCCATCAAATCATGACCTTGTAGAATGATCGGGATGGAGTATTTCTGCACTGGGGTAGGAATTTTATATCGAGCTAATTTTATAGTGCTGATTAAATGTTTGTCTAAATTGGCACTGGCAAACTAGTAAATGAATGGTATAAGTGATTTGATTATATATTAACGTGTTTCCAATAATACCTCTTTAATGGGTTCAGGGACATTGTCACCCTGGGTTTCTACAGGAATATTATCATAGTTTTCGAAGTTGATACCAGAATGGATTGTTATCTTGTCATCTTCTGTACCAAATAATTTTAGTCTCATTTGTTCATTTTCCTCCCCTAGGATATGCATTCCATTTTCCCATGTGCCCCTTCCAGCCTCCTTGGTGTCTTTTGGTTTAGAATTATCCCATCCCAAGGTCTTTAAAGTCATAGCACCCCAATTGCCTTCAGACTTCGTATTTGATCCTGAACTCCATGCATCTTCTTTAATGGCAGTATTACTGCCTTCCCAAGTGGCTTCAGCCGGTTTATCCTTTGGCTTGACAGTGGTCCATTCAGTAGAAAATGCGGCAGGTTTTTCTTCTTTCCATTCCGTTCCATTGTTTGTGTTGGCTGATTTAGATGCATTTGCCCAGCTGGTGGAGGTTTCCTGTTTATTAGTCTTGATTTTTTCCCAAGGTGCTGATTGGCCCCAGGTATTTCCTGGTGATGGCTGGTTATCTTGAATTGAAAGATTTGCTAATGGAGCACTTGGCTCACTCGTTTGCCCCCATCCTTCATTGGTTGTCTGTTCCTTCTTGCTCTTTTCCCAAGGTGCAGATTGACCCCAAGTACTATCTGTTGATGGTTGTTGAGTTGATACATCGGCTGTCCTATTATCTTTCCCCCATCCTGTATTCTCTGTCTGAGTGGTGTCAGTAACAGACCATGATTGTTTGGTGTCAGCTGTATTCGTGCTAGGCTGATTCTTATTTGACCATGTATTTCTGTTATTACTAGGTGCCTGTTCGTTTGTATTCCTATTATTAGCAGGAGCATTCCTAGGCTTGTTCCTGTTGTTCCAGGCTCTGTTATGCGACTGACTGTAATTAGTCCAAGCATTAGCTGTACCAGAATTATCCTATTTAGTTATAACTTGGTCAGTTCATGCTTCCTCTTCCTAGTTTTATCGCTTACCTTCTGGTTAGCTGTTTCCCATCTTCATTAAGAAGGAAATATTTGATTAGCCATCAGCTACTCTTCTATTCTATATTACAGATCTACCTTTGTTCCGAAGATCCCTTCATTTCACCTGTATTATTTCTCTGAGTGTGTGGGCCTAAAAGATAATATTAGTTGCTGTATGTTTATGGTCTGATCTCTGTTCCAATTACGTGTTTGATCCTTTGACCAATTAGACATCTTATGAGTTTAAAGAGAATAGATAGAAAGTGTCAAAAAAACAAATTAAAAAATCCCGTCAAAGAAGTACAAATGATTGGGTAAGCCCAGCACTCAAGCTCTCCATAAAAATGTCTCTCTTATGATCAAATGGAATAGTGTAAAAACGTGTTTTTATTGTGATAAAAGTGTGGGAAAGTGATGTGTACAGTACAATCATGTGTTTATAACAAATATATCAATAACAATAGTGATTATTATCCAGAACTCAAATGGGCTGAATGGGTTATATGTGTGTGGGGTAAACGTGTTATGAAGAAGAAGACCAATATGATTGTCTCTGATGGATAGTTGACACCCACAATAAAAAAAAGAGCTATTGTCTACCCTCTATACGATAGAGCAGAACATGGAGAGTCTTGTGAACCTTTTCCAATTCATTTACTACCTGAGCAAGGCCCTCCTGTTCATAGCGGGTATCGGTACAGCTGTCTGTACTAAAGGTACCTTCACTGTACTGTGAGTCAATCTCACGGAGTCTTCCTTTCAATTCATTCACATCATCAGCAGTATATTTGGTATATGAAAGACGGTTGGATTCCTTTGCAATATCCATCAATTGCTGATGAACTATCTCAAGACTCTTGACCATTGGCATCTTTGTATAAGTAAAATAAGTGTTATAATAACTAAGAAAAGAGAATAATGGTGTATGGGAAATAAGATATATTTATACTTTGTTTTAATGAGTGTGCGAAACTTTCAAACTATCATCAAGTCAATTAAGGTAGTATCTCGTGATGGAATATGGGAATATTATACTGCAAGTGGGGTACCAGGTGAGTAGGATTGATTGGTAAAGGACTATTTTTTATTAATTATGTATGTATATGCATGTAAGGTTCTATCTATGTTAATATATAATGCATTAAAGTATATGCAGAGTGTATATATATACCATAATCACATATATATGTATGAGAGTCAAGAGTTTGATACTGTATATATATGTGTATCTGTATTACGTCGTACTTTGTTAGGCCTTTTACTCTATCTATCTACTCTTTTTGCCACCAACGTCTTCCCACTCGCCATCTTTCTCCGTATATTTGAATGGGTGGAATACACACCAGGTATAATGTTACTGACATGATGGCCATGGTTGTACTAAATACAAATTGCATTAATATATGCAGCTCAACTATAATCAATGTCATCCTACTAGGTCCATTGATCACCAAGGCCTTGTCTCACTTCCGCGGCTACCAATGAAAGCACCATCCCGCACATGTTTCGTGTGAAATTAGTTGCCGATACGACTAAGGTTATGGATTTAGTATATAATATTCACATATGGCAACAGATATTTCACTTACTTGAGGCTGATAAATGAGTATTGGTATCGACAAGGTATGTAGAAGATATGGTGACAGTAAACATGATACCAAATGTAGCTAGAAAATAAATATAAATAAAAGTGTAACTGAGAGTGTTTTACATGTATAATTATTACCCAAACAGTAGCCAAGCAATGGAAGGATCCAATGCAATCTTGCATAAAGAAACCATCCATACATAAGTGCGCCACCTCCAATAAAAGGTAGAGCAATATACATTGGGGCCAAGCGAAGTTCACTCATTTCTCTACCTCCATTTCTCTTGATGCTTTTAACATACAGCTTATCACTAAGAATTCCAGCTAATACTGAACCGGAGCAATTGCCTAGTCCACCTGCCAAAAAGCAGAGACCAATTGAACCTGTGCTGAAGTTATAGACGGATGAATATGTGGGAGCAAGTAGAGTAACAAGTAAGAAGAACCATCCAAATGAGATACTCATGGGAACGCATATTAAAGCTATTTCAGTCTGGAGCAATAATCGAAGACTAACAAACTAAATTAAATAGTCAGTTTACTTTGTACCTCATTGTCTTCCAAAATTCTACTCACTGGGTTGAATTTCAGTCTTCCCAGGCGCTCTTTGAATGATTTGGCAGGTGGGATGTCTTTGGCATTGGGATCATAGAGGGTTTCTTTGACGAACAGGAAGTTGAGAGTGGTGAGAACAACGCCAATAATAGCCTTGATATAGAATATCCAGCGCCATCCCAGATACTGTGCAATGTATCCACCTAACATGGGTCCAACAGCAGGACCAAGAAGAATACTAAAGTATGATTAAATATCACTCTCAATTTATTTATGTACACCCTTTACCCCAATATATAAATACTCATTGCTTTTCCACGTTCTTGTGCTTCAAATAGATCTGTAACAGACCCTCCTCCGATGGCCTGTCCTGCACTTGAGAATATTCCTTGCAATAGGCGAAAACAGAAGAAGACGCCGATATTATTAGACAACCCACATATCAGGGAACACACAGCAAACAATGCCATTGTAATAATATAAACCCATCTGGTAACAGTAGCATATTTAGAGAAGTAGCAATTAGAAAATATCATATCGTATTACCTTCTACCTATGCGCTCACTGAATGGCGCCCAGAAGAGAGGCTATTTTTAATTGGTAGTAAGGATCTATTGTTGTTGTACGGAATTTATGTATTTCGACTTACAGCAATGGCATTCATACATAAGAACATGGCGATTGTAGCATTGATTACCTATGTTTATGGAATGCATCAATTGATTTGTATTATAAAAACTATGCTCTACCATTTACTGTGATGTTCGTCTTAAAATGAGCCATAATAACTGTAGTGGCTGGCAACTATGGATGAGTAAACAGATCAACATAACATTTATCCTCACATTAAGTATCATATAAACTAACATAGACTGCTGATGAGAAATATCCTATAAAACAATTGAGAGAAACAACAAAGAATCCAGTGTATTTCTTTTTGGGTGACCAGTTCTGCATAAATGTTATTAGAATCAATAGTTAAACACATCAAGTGTGTGTAGTTACCAATGGATTGTCGGCATCTTCCTTGTAGTTGTATTCTCCATCCTTCTCATTTACAAATGCATCCGTTTTTTGGCCTTTTGCCTCTTCATCCTTCATTGAAATAGTAATGGAGTCAGCCGAGTCTAAATAGATGATCTGATCAGGATAAATAATACATTCCAATATCTAATTATTACCTCGAGAATCTGGCATACAAGTAGAGGTAGAGCAGAAAGTGTGTTACGCAGTATAAAGGCAGAAAAAGAGAGGATGAGGGATCCAATAGCCTTTATATATTGAACGAATATTAGAAAATGGTAGTACTATGACACATTGACTCATTTCATCCCGAGTGTAAAAAGTTTCCCACCTTTATTACACCATCAAATGATATGGTAGTATTCTGTAACAGTATGGAGGACGTGTTCATTACAGATTATGATCTTATATAGAAACATTTATTTAATCACTTCATAATTCAAGGTATGCAACATGCAAATCAAGTGCTTTCTCACCGTTTATTCAGTTAACTGCTATAGCATTAATGTTTAGTCATGACATATTATCACTTAAAGTTACACCTAGTACACATATCCGGAATATGTCGTAAGAAAAATTCCCTATTTAATGAAAAAGGGGATAACAATTTATCCAGACTGCACTGGCACTGCGATCAATGCACAATTCTCCAGGCTGGACGACAGATCAACGTAATAAACCAACTTGGTCTTAAATCCATATTTCTCCAGGAACTTTGCACGCCCTATGTCTAGCAATCTTTTACATTTACAACCAATGACTTCTCTCTGTTTATGATCCAATCCAGAAAAATGGTTCCTGTTAGATAATGATTAGAATAAGTCAAGGAAATGCATGTACATATTCATTACGTTGAATCATCCTTGTCCTCTTCTTCCCCTTCAATGTCAGCATGGTCTTCATCTTGGCCTGATACTTGCTTACTACTGGTTGCCCAGCTACTCATTTTACATATCCTCTCAAAGTCGGTCTTCGAGATACCCACTGAGTCTAGAAACTCAATATTGGGGTACATCTCATATCGACATAGTTGATGGCAGCAGAGGGCTATGATGATGCCGTTGATGGGATTTCTAATGTTGAATAGATCAGGCAATATTCATTCTATTTGGTTTATTTTACTTACTTATGATCTAAAGTGTTCTCATAGTCAACATAATTCATCAGACATTTGAGTGTGATATCAGTAGCACAGCCACACAGATGTTTTGACAGAGCGACTACCTTCTTTCTAGAATTACTCTTCTCTATGCATTCAATCTTGGATAGTACCAAATCCTTGATGTCTATCAATACACGCTGAACAGTTGATTTATGAGCAGACCGACCATGCAGCGTTTGATCGACTTTATTTCTCACTGATTTCCTGTCAATCAACAAATAACTGGCCTCTCCATTTTCTTCCTTGAGTGCATTCTTCAGGTACCGAGACAAATCGCCCCTGCCAGCACCAAATTCTGCAAAAATACTAGCCTTGTCCTTTAACATACCATATTCATCCATTAAACCTATGATAGATGTGATCTGGTCAAAGTGCTTCAGAGTGATACCATCTGCACTATATATATGTCAATGGATGGATCAACCATACTGAATAGAAGTTGAGAACTTACTTTGTTTTCTGTAAATGAGGGTGTGATAGTTGCTTCAGTTCGATGATGTCTACATATTTATCATGTATATCGGATACTTTCTGTATGAAGGAATACAATTCTTCCCTGTCCAGGGGACTTAATTGGACTCGTGCCAGCCATGGTTGAACATACATCTTTTGGTGAGAAAAGATATTCTTCTGAAACTCCAACTCTTCCTCACTCAGTGGAAGACTGCAGTTGATATTCAAACAATGACAGGGTGGATTGTCTTTGGGCCTTGAATTACATCGAGATTTCATATGGGAATCTAAATCTTTTTCGAAGACGGTGCTTTTCGAAGAGTTTTTGTGAGATAGAGTGTGTGATCATTAGAACTGTTATATAGTTACTGTGAGTTGTCATAAGGGCAGGGGACTCTTTTGAGGTTATCTGCTATTTCATTCTCGGGATGAGCAATGAGATGTTCACCACAATACTTCAGGGACTTCTTAGCAGGTAAGCCACAATATCTTCTTTTCCTGGCTACATAAAAGTGACCTAAATCGATATCAGTATGAGTAAACCATCAGGTATAAAACAAACATAATTACATTGCTGAGGTCTATCGGGTGGTGGAGGGATAGGAAGACTGCTCTTCTTAGAGGGCTTAGATGGGTCTTTAGGCATTCTGTAATTTGTCAAGAGAAGATTTCTATTTGAATGAATAGGCTTCTTTATTTGGTGATCATTGAGATTGAATATTGGCTAATAACCAATGGTAGCTCCAAATACTCATCATCTCTTTTGACACGGCCTGCTGTTACGCACTCACACATCAACTGAAAAAGCTTATGTTTAATTGATGATAGGAAAGAAAAGCACAATAGAGCCTTGACTCATAATATTCTATATATTGTAAAGTATCTAAAGTATACCTTCTAGATATATCAAATATATAATCACTATCACCCAACTTACATACTGATATCAGGGTAGTAAAGACTATAACATGTATTGAGTAATATGTAGTGAGTGTTTACAGGAAGAAAGACATAAAGACATATCAAAAAGACATAAAGACACGTATCAAAGTACTTTATTATATAGAGAGTGGGGCTTCTTCTTAGTTCTCAAGTACATCAAGTACCTGATTAGCAGGATCAACCAACGAGAAGGTGAGAAGCCATCTGATCCCAAAAAAATGAAGCAGGTTTACACCCACAGATGACTCTACCCAACATAACCATAACAACAATTCAATATTTCAAGTATCATAGTAACCACATTCTCTACCACCGGTGAGTTTTTACACACTCTTGAAGGGATGGCTACTTTTAGGCCTACCGTCCGAATGGTCTCAGAGGGGAATTATTACAATACAATCATACGAAATCATCATCATAACTACGCGTTCATATCAACCCACGTGCATTGATACTATGGCTTCATCATAAAGAAAAAGAAGAAGAAGAAAAGGGGGAATCTGGTTGTTTATTGTTTATGCCACAGGATAGGAGTGACGTTTCCATAGGAACCAATGAAATTTATTTTATTTATCCATAATGGGAGTGATAGTTTAATACTTACAATAACAAAGACATGCAGCTAGTAAACCTTCTTACTTTTTGCACATAGAATTGATGTGAAATTTTTATCCAATAGCTGGAATCTGAGAACTAATGTCTGCATAAGAAATATCTTCTTCATCTTCAATCTTCAATATACATATTACAATAGTCTATACACATTGCAGTGGATAAGATCGGATGATAGTGATATTCACTGAACAGGTAAAGTGCAATACGCACTGAAGAAGTGTGCTACGGGCCAGAAGGGATAGCTTTAGCTAGGTTATTTATACAGGACTTCCCAGTTCTCAATTACAGGATCAACCAAAGAAGATAAGAAGTCATATAATACTGTAGACGGTATTCGCTGGATATTCCAGAGAATACCTAGAGGACAGTGTAGAGTAATAAGAATGCTCCATGCAGTGAGTCTTTATCTTTTTCTCTGTTCATTCTATCGATGTATATAAAACACCAATTGCAGCCAATAAACATCGTGTTTCGATTGTATTCTGTCTGTAGTAAGTAATATGCTGGCTAATTGATAATGTGCATAGTGATGTCTCTGAAAATGGGTGGGCTTATACCTTTAAACACGGTATATATATAACTAGTCTCTTTAATAATAAAATGCCTGGTAGCATGGATACGGTCATGAATAGGATATGCTTAAGGGCATGGAGTCTGCTTGATGTATTCTTATCATAACTGTCGAAAGAACTATGTATCAATCTGCTTTATTGAACAATTAACAAAAGAGGATGAGATAATCTCACCTTATTCTTTATTAATTATGATGAAATATATATGACATTAGTTCCAACCAGTGGGAGCGGCAGGAGTAGGCTGAACATCTTCTGCCCAGTCATCAGTAAGGACATCACCACTCCAGTCAGGAGCACCAGTGGCAAAAGTGGCAGGTCCATCAGCAGCAGGGCCTTCGATGGTCCAGTCAGTTTCCTCATTAGCACCCCAGGCACCAGCAGTGTAATCACCAGCTTCATCAGCAGCATTGAGTTCGAGTTCCTTCTCAACTTCCTCAGGCTCACGGTAGAAGAACATGTCAACCATGACTTCCCAGGGAGTGGTGTAGTCAAGGGTACCACGAAGACGGAGGACAGCACGAGCCAACAACCAGTAGATCAAACCAATGGCATGCTTACCCTTGTTGTTGGTGGGGATAGCAACATCAACATACTTGAGAATGGCATCAGTATCAGCAAGAGAGATGACAGGGATGTTGACATAAGAAGCTTCGAGAATGGCTTGGAAGTCAGAGTGGGGATCAGTACAGACAATCAAACGAGGTTCGCGGAAAGAACGGGTGATGTAATTGGTGAAAGTACCAGGAGTGAAACGGCCCACAACAGCTTCAGCACCAATATATCTGGCAAACTTAAGGGCAGCGCGGTGACCATAAGAACGGGCAGAAACTACTACAATATCCTGAGGATTTTCAATAGTAGCAATGATACGGGCAGCCAAAATGAGCTTCTCCCAGGTCTTACTTAAATTAATCAAATTGATACCTGTTTGACAGCAGAATAATTAGTATCCAAATAAACATCAAGCCATGACGATCGTATTTACCATCAGCACGACGCTTGAAGATATAGGGATTCATACGAACATTGGCGTTCTTGGCACCTAAGTGCACATCGGCAGCCAACATAAGTTGAATATCTTCCTCAGTGGGGTTCAAGACTGCAAATAAGGAGGTGTGAGTCTATTATTTATGTTTATTCACTACTATATTAACTTACTGGCAGGAATACGAGACATTTTTAGTTGATTCTTTTCTAACGTGTTTATATGTTTATAGTTGGACGGCTATCGTAGTATTCTGACAAAAGTTAAGGTGCAGAATGTTGTGTATTATCACTTGAAGGCCAAATAAGTCCTATTTTACTATTGTGTATATAAAAATAGAGAAAAAGAAAGAGGAGGATTGAATGTTCTCAGCCATCCCAGGCTGTATATGAAGAGAAGAAAAAAAACTTTTCTTACATCGTCCTCTTTTCTGATTGGTCAGAATAGACAATTGAACTCCATTTTGAAAGCCACTCATTCAGCGTATTCCGTTCATCATGTGTACACTATGGATGATACCATAGAAAGTAACTGACGTGAGTATCAAATCAACTAAAGAACAATATGCCATTTATTTCATATGACTGTTTATCAGCTTTTATTCTATGGTTAATGCATTGACTATCATCTCCAGGTGATTATGTCATTCATACTCCGTACCACTACTTATTCTGACATCCTCTTAATCTCTCTAATACGGTCATGTATGGTCTCAATAGCTGCTATCCATGCTTCTAATTCCTTCTCTTCTCCTGCTATTGATATCTTAAAGGGTATAGTCTTATTAACAGAGGATGTGATATTGGCCTCCTTAGTTAGATAGTGAGTGTGGTTTCGAAGTGTCAGTTGAATGTCCTAGTGGTTTTTATGAGTACATGAATATTATCGCTATGGAAGGTGTATATACATTTATCAATGAGAAGTATCTTGATGCCAGATCACGGAAGTTCCTGGTTGATTCTCTAATAAATTGCTCAGTATTTGTGTTGTCTGTGATGTTTTCTTCAGATAGAATAGAGAATGCCTCTGCTGCAGTCTCAATAAGCATAACTATCTTCTGCTCATTCTACATTAATAAACAGTAAACATATCATATGGCCATTATTGTCTACCTTCTCTACTTGATGCAGGTCCTGTATGCGAATAGTACTCTCAGACATACGTCCGGTGGCATCTATGAACTGATTCTTGGAGCTCATTGGAGTGAAAGTAGTTTAGGGAAGGGGAAATGAGATATGAAATGGAAATAAGGACAAGTCACGTGAATCATTATTGTTTTCCCTCACACTTATTTCATCAACCTATTTCCATCTCCCTTTTTTTATTGCTTATAGATACCATTGTTATATAAACAATATATACATATACACGTTTCAACACTGAGAGATAGATAGACAGATAGACAAACACATACCCACCATACTATACACCCAGATACACTCACATATACACTCACATATACACTCACATACACACTCACATATACACTCACATAGACGCATATACACACTTACTATTATAGTAAATAAAGAACGGGAATATAGAATATTATACCAAGGTATAAACACTACTTCTTACTGCTTAGTTGTCTATTTACATAAACACAGCTAGTATAAATGTCATCTGTAAGTGAGGAGAAACCAGCTAAGAAAAAGGAAGCAGACTTCAGTACTCAGTTACAGTCATTCGAGTTTGATAATGAGTCCATAGATGCTTCATTAAGGTACTGCATACATAGAAACGCACTGCACATATTTATACTCATACTCAAAACAATAGAAAACTATTGGCCAGAGTTATTCTCCCAAAAGAATCTCAGCAGATTGACCGAGCTATGCAGGAGTTTGCAAAGTGTTATTATGAATGTAATAAGGAATTAGTGGATAATCCAGGTAAGATATGAATAACACAGAATGATGTCATTATATTAAATGTTGTCTATCCAGATGTTATTTATGCTGTTGCCTTTTCTATCTTATTATTACACACTGATGCGCACAATAAGAATGTACGGCAGAAGATGACAAAGGACACATTTATTATGAGAACAAAGATTATTGAGGGTGGAGAAGGTGTGCCTGCTGAAATATTAGATGTAAAGTACCATTATAAACGTCATTCTGTCCTACTCACTGCTTATTATAATAGATCATTTATGACAACATTGTAACATCTGAATTCACCTATGCAGAACACAAGGACACAACAAAGGTAGAGAAGTCATGGTTCTCGAAGTTAAAGGGCAACGACTCCAATACTAGTCTCTCTGTAAGTAGTCATGGTGACACATCACCCAGACAACTAATTGAAAATTCAAAATAGAATGGTCTCTTATCAGATCTCACTCCGAGGCTAGAACAACTGATGCCAAGAGAGAATAATTACAGCTATAAACAGTCTGATACACCTGTTCCCATTAAAGACGTCCATCTGTCATTATTAAAGGCCAAATCTCTCTGTTTATCTGGCGTACGTAGTGCCCATAACCACCCCGAGGACGGAAATAACACATTTGTGATTAGGGTTACAAAGGCAGGCATTATGGATAGAAAGTATGATTGTGTGCATGGAAACAAGAAGTCAAATATACGTGGTTGGAGACCATTTGGTGTTATATTAAGTGGAAGCCAGATCATATTCTTCTCTGATCTCACTTCTTACCAACAGTGGTATGATTCACAGGATGATCAACCCAGACCAAGAGATGACAATTATCCTCCAGTATCATCACTGACCAACCTAAGTATTAATGCACCACCCTCTGAGGCATCCAATGATTCCGATCAGCCTATGGATACCCATAATAACCGATCAAATGAACATATCAACCAAACACCTATACCCAATGCTCAACTCAGACCAGTTCAGATCATATCTCTGTCTTATGCAATATGTATATACGATAAAAGCTACACCAAATATCCTCATGTATTCAGACTCATCACAGGAGATGGGCAACAATTCCTGTTACGTGCTGCAGATGATGAGGACATGAATGACTGGATGCTGAAGATCAACTATGCTGCCTCTCTAAAGACAACTGGAGTCAGAGTAAAATCATCCCTTCGTCCTAATTATGCACTACATTCAGCTGTCACTAGAGAGCAGATGCATAATGATGATAGGCTGAAGAGGGATATTAAAGTGAAGGAGAAGGTGACAGAACTGACTATTCGTATCGATGAACAGATCAAGTCATTGAGGAGAGAACATCAGTTACGCAAGAATCTGATGGTTATTGTTCCTCATCAGAAATCAACCAAGGATAGACTGATATCATTTGCAGAAGCTGTGGGGAAGAGGATCAAGAACAAGAGGATAGAACTGCAGAGACTTCGATGTTATAGAGACTATCTACAGTCTGAATTAGAATGGTATTCATCACAGAAACAATCTTATCAACAATTAAGGAAAATGTCACTGCCTTTACCCTATAATGGAGTGACTCAACCGACTCCTCTCAGCCAAGTGCCACTCAGTCCATGCAAATCCAGTAACAGTTACACAGATATCAAATGCATCACTCCTTTGAGTGAGAGAGATTTGCCTGAAGACGAGGAGAGTGATGAGAATAAACACAGCAGTGATAAGATGAATGAAGAGGACAGTGTGGATGAGAAAGATGAGGTTGCCATGGATACCCCAAACAGTACGAGTGACATTATGCCTCAACTACCACCCTTTTCTTTTAATCATTCTTTTATGGATGGAATGAATTTGACAGGAGAGAATAGGGGAAGAGTGTCGTTATCAGAGCTGGACAGAACGGTGAGGCGTCGTAGTCAGAGCAACCCGATATTACCCCATCATCGACTGTTGTTAGGGGATAAAAAGAACAGCTTATTGGATATTCCGAAGTCACATATGAACCGTGAAAGAAGTTCTTCTGAGGAATCTTCTGTGAGATATGATGATGATAATATGAGTGTTATTATTGTCAATGAAACAGACGAATTGTTAGACTAAATAAACATCTTGTAATTATTCCTATACTTATTATGATTGGTTGTTTCATTTAGTGGAAACGAAAGAGAGAAAGAAAAAAAAATGGCCAGTTGAATCTCCCCCCCATCTTCTTTTCCCTCTCCCTTTGTTTACCTTATTATTTAACTCACCTTACAGCATCCTATCTCACCATCTGAATTACATAAGCATTGTATCAGCATATCTATATCAATCACTCATATTTAATACCGAGATAAATTTAAAGATGTACTGTATGCGATATTTTGTCCCCTTACTCTTACTGCCATTTCCAGATGCACCACCAATATTTGTGATATTATTCTTGATCTCTTTCTTTCTTCATCAGAAGCCATGGTAATTATTACACTGTCTAACCAACTTTAATCCCACTAACTTCTTGTCATTAGTATATACTGTACACTACTATTAATAGCCTTATTCTCTTCTACGTGTTACTGGGGTCAGGGTAGATGTTGGATAGATTTACAACAGACTCATCTGTTTGATGCAAGAGAAAACTCTAATGCCACATTCGGACAGGGAGAGGGTTGGTGGAATTGGAAGATCACTTTACCTATCGGGCAGACATAACACCATAGTACCATATACCCTTCTATCTGACACACAAGTACATATAGATATATGTATATCATATGCACCATATAATCACATATCATCAACCTATATATATACATATCTATCTATCTATTCTCATCATTTACTTTAATTTCAAGTGATTGGCATAGTAACAATAAAGGCAATACATATCCTAGCATTGATGTATCCCTATGGAGATTGTACCCATGGAGATGCATTGATATTTACACATGCACTTTGTCACATGTATCAAATGATGAAGTTATATCCTAGCAACATTAACATATGAATCCATGGTAATGAAGAAATCCTTGGGGGGAAAAGAGGTCTTATTGATTATTCCCATAGATGGATAACCATCTAAAATATCACATGAGATGAAGGCATTATTTTGTCTGTGGGTAAAAAAGAAGACGATTTATTACACATAATATTAGTTAATGGTAATACTTGTCACACAATTGAAGCAGTGGTTGGTTTTTACTATTAAAGATCATGTTATTATTTTATTAGCCACTTTCTTTTCCTTATCCCTACTTATTGAACATGAACTCCATCCGTAAATCTATTCGTAAACTACCACCTTCAACAGCTATAAAATTACTAAGGAAGATATTTTCAGCACCTGCACCTGCAGCGAGACTCATTCTGAATGATGTGACACGACCAAGGAAGATACATAAACCATGGATACATAAAGTGAAGTGGAATGAAGACTGGTCTGGCTGTTGGATAGGTGAAAAAGTGAATAAAATAAGCGAGGAAGAATTGAACGCGAGAATACATGATGCTGATATTGTCTTCTTCTTTGTACATGGTATATCATATGTTACTTCCAATAGAATCAACTCTGACTGTCTATATTTATAGGAGGAGGATTTCGCATTGGAAGCTGTACTATGTACATGGACACTCATATAGCATGGATTAATACAATAAAAGAGAAATATGGATTGAAGTGCATGATCATGTCGATTGATTACAGGTAAGTTAAATGCAATTACTTAACACCTATATCGGACTCTGAATTAATACTAATTTATTATAAATTTAATCTCAATGGGTAAACATGGAAACAGATTGGCTCCTGAATATCGTTATCCTAGTCCCATAGAAGATGTTGTACGTGCCTATGAATACTTAATACTAAAACTAGATGTTGATAGTGAAAAAGTAATAGTATTAGGTGACTCAGCAGGCTCATCCCTAGTACTGGAGATGTTGTTTATTACTCATGATCCCAGTATGTTCGAGATAGTGACAGATGATAGCAGACATTCCCTTGAACAACCTGCGCTGAGTGAACTACCTAGACCGGCCGGGACTATTCTCATATCACCTCTAGTCACAGATAAAACTAATTCCGAGTCATGGAGATTGAATACTAAATATGACTATATATCACTACATACAGCAAAGGTGATCAAAAGAGATTACTTCCAACCAGTGTGTAAGGATGAAGATGCGGAAGAAGCCAGGTCGAATCAGCTATTGGGAATAGCCAAATTACAGACAGGATTCTCTGCATTTATGTCACCGGAAGTACTGCTCTATGTTGGCAATAAAGAAGTGTTGAGAGATGATGCATTGGATCTAGCAATGAAAGCAGAGAGGGATGGAGTGATATGGCAGACAGTGATAGAAGATGAGGTACATGATTGGTTCTGTGTCCGAGAAGTAGTACGAGATCAAGAAATACTAAGGAGAGCAGATGAAACATTTGCAGACTTCTGTTATCGTGTCGTTACAAAGATAGACAATAGGAATACAATGGATAGTGTACGAAGGGTAGAGAATGATTATGTGAGGAGTACTTCATTCGATAATAATAACAGTGTACTGGCTGCAGTAAAAGAAGAAGATGAGGATATAGAGCATGATGATGACATTGATGACGATATCTATTCCTCAACACCCTCATCCTCATCTATGTTTGATAGTATTGACTTAAAGCTGTCAAACCTCACATTAGATGCGAAGGAGGGGTCTTCGAAACGATCCTCTGATATTGTGTTTGTATAACACCAGTCAATCATCATGACATGTATATATCAAATACATAAAGAAGCACCAATCATAAAGTTAAATGAAAAGAATCAGTATGCTCAATGGGCATTGTTGTTCTCAATGTATAGTGCATAAGTATTTATAAATGAGTGTATACAACATGCACACATATCTATCTCTATGTAAATTATCTATTAATAATAAAGCATACTTATTACTGTATATCTTCAGAGTGTTCATACTAATTGCACGGTTCATTCATATGACAATAATGAATAAGCTCTGTGTTGAATCTTTCACATTAAGGAGATAGACTCAGTTATCGACAAATCACAAGATATCATTATAGTTAATTATTATTGTAATAGCGAAACACATATCCGAGACTATTCAGAGCTATATAAATATAAACATTTTACCTCTCTCTTTCTTATCTTCTTACCCTCTTCTTCCTTTTCACCTAGAGATATTCAACATACACTATATACCATAACTAAGGAGCCAATTGATCATTATAACCATGGATACCCTCGACATATTTATTATCAACAATAACATAGCAACCACATCAAAGCACGGCAATTCCTGTGAATTACTAGATGGATTTGCTATTCTTATCCAACTCACACTGGCGTTGACAGCCTTACTGATATTACTATACAAACGATCGAAAGAATATCCCAAGAGGTCCTTATTAATATGGTAATTGATACACAATCCATCCAACCACCTCCTTATTGAACCCCCCATTCACCCTTTAATTACTTTTAGGATGTTAGATACAAGCAAACAGTTTATAGGTGCAGTAATGATCCACTTCTTGAACATCGGCATCAGTTACCTTGTCAGCAAATCAGGCAGTGATGCCACATCTAATTTGTGTGTTTGGTATTTCCTGAACATTGCAATCGATACCACAATAGGAGTACTCATACTATGGTGTTGGTATCACACATTGATCATTGTATTAGAGAAGCTAAATATCGTTATTAAGACAGGAGAGTACGGACAGCCACCACTAGCCAACATCATTCTATCCTGGTTAAGTCAAGTGCTCGTATTCCTAATGGCACAATTACTCGCCAAGATATGCCTGTATGAGATGCTGATCAGACTGCCATGGCTTATTAAACTTGGGGAATTATGTCTGGGTTGGACAGGGGATAACTATCGCTGTCAAGTAGTATTCGTTATGTTGATGTAAGTGAAGATGAAATCATCATTTATTCATTTATTCATTTAATTAAATACCCTCTAATATAGATTCCCCTTCATCATGAATACTGTCCAGTTCTGGGTAACAGATACCATACTGGAATCCAATCGATCTACTAAGGAGGACTTCACAGCCAATGACACTAGTAATAAGAGGCCAACCAGGTCATTCAGATCATCCACCTATCTGTCCGCACCCATGATTGCCGCATTAGTAGACCAGCAAGAACGCACACCATTACTGCCTCCATCCAAATACAGTATGTTATAAATATTATTTGAAGTATGAATTGTAAGAAGTTTAATATATGTATATTCTATATAGAATTATTCTACAGCAGTGATGATATGAAGTTTGACATTGTGTAGTCTGTATCTGCATAAATATATGTTAATTGCAATCACCATGATCGATGTGCCCTAATATAGCTAGGGTAGTATTCTAATAAAGTAAAAATATAAACTATGAAATATGACTATAGTGGATATGGGTGGAAACAGATAAATAGTGAATGACATGGTCATGCTGTGACTTATTGTTTGGATGCCTTTCTTCCTATTGCCTATACCCCTCCGTATGCAAAGAGAATTAGGCAGTATGTTACATACAGAATATACCAAAGAAGTATATGGATGTCGTCATTGGTTACATCAGTCAATATACACTGGCATGGGAAATAAGTGAATGATATGAGTGATTACTCTAAATAGCAGTAAATACATATGATGCGAATATCCTACAGAAATGTCATGAAGAAATAAGTTAAATAGAATAAATAACAATCTAAACTCTAATAATCTCGAAAAGAAACATTACAATGACTAGTTCGAGACATTGTCCGATGTGTAACTTGCGGTTATCGTTGACCCCCTTATCGTACCTTGAATATCACCATGGCAATTTGTTACCATGCTATCTACAATCAATATAACTGTCAACCATCAATATCTAGATGAAGTAGATGAACACACTGTATCTTCTCCATGACAACATCGATGTTTCTCCATGGCAATGTCGGAACTGGAATCATATTATTAATAAGGAAATATAAAGTCGTACGGGTGATAGGTAAATACTAATGTGATTGCAATTAGCAGTGGTACATTCAACCTTAATAACAATCTCCTATTCTTTTTATCCTATATTTTATTCCTTATATGTTTAACTGTTTGGAAAATAGGTAACCATCTTACAAAAGAGGGGGAAAAACCTTTTTAGAAAAGTTAAAATAAAATAAATCGAAATACTTTCATTAATCACTCTTTCTTCCATCTTCTATAATCTATACCTCTCTTTTTACTCATTTGTAAATAAAGATATCTGTTTCTATTGGATGGAATC
The DNA here is from genome assembly GCA_025528865.1 of Pilobolus umbonatus. Lineage (NCBI taxonomy): Eukaryota > Fungi > Mucoromycota > Mucoromycetes > Mucorales > Pilobolaceae > Pilobolus > Pilobolus umbonatus. The sequence continues at coordinate 317,499 of JAIXMH010000010.1, forward strand.
ATCAGATAGACCACAACTACCAAAATCAACTTCTTATTCTGAGAGAAGAAGAAGGCCAAGTCGTACAACTTCATCTAGATATGGATCCATTCCCGAAGAAAGAAAGTATCTGAATAGCAACGATGATAAATCATCCAGCGATGAAGAAGAACACGCAGAGGGCTCTGATGACGAGAGACATATCCGTCAACGCCATGTTAATCTAGATGCTATTCCCAGTGATCGTGCTTCTATGAGCAGCAGTGTTCGTGAATTGACCTTGAAAGATAAACAAGATGTAAGGAGTATAAGTGAAACAACATGATGATGGATACCAGTCATGTCACATTATCTTATTTTACTAAACACACTACATACATATCAATAGGCTATGAACACTCAACATCCTTTTGGTTTGCCTCTTTGGAAACCTGCTCTCTATAAGAAATCACGTTCAGTGGTGAGAAAGGCAAATAGGGCCTTACACTCATCCCCTTCTACTTCCCCCGAATTATTCTTGAATCCAGGAAACCTACTGTGGTGTGTGCTCTTTGGTTGGTGGTTAGCCCTTGTCATCTTCTTGATATCAGTGCCTGTCGGTTTGATTAGTTCGGGCAGTTATGGCCTGATATTGCGGGAATTGAGTTTGTATATTCTATGGCCATTCGGTAGATATGTTGAGAGATTAATAGAAATAACACCCTCAGTCATGAATGATCTCGAGAGAGAGAACTCCATCCACTCTTCTGTATTGATTGATGATGATGAGTATGAACAGGATGACCTGACTAGAGATGCATCCGAACCTCATCCTCATAAAAGAAAAAGATACAACTGGTTCCGCGCTGTTGCTGAAACAATCAAATTGGGTCCTGCTGGCTGTCTATATTACATCCTATTTTACACTGTCATAGGTAAGAGACGGATATATCATCTAAAATCACATGTACTTCTTATTGACTTATATCAAATCAACAGCACCTATCTTAATATTGGTATCTGCCATATGTTGGATGTGCGTGGTCACAGTTCCCATGGCAAAACTGAACTATATTCTTGTTCGCCATTTACGCCGCCATCCTTTGAGTCTTCGTTTTAGATCTAAACCTACCCAGACACTGGGTGGCCCGGGTCATCAACCAACTATCATTCTTCTTTGTACTTATCAAGCATTTGGATGGCAATACTATAAGTATACATTTGAAGGTATCAACATCATGTTCATCAATTTGATGCCTTTGGTATTCTTTGTGATATTCGATGATTATGTATTGAAGGAACACCTGCCCGATCACTTTATCACATCCCCCCATGTTATATTCGGCTTATCATTGGCTTCCGTTATTCCCTTATCTTACTTTATTGGGATGGGTGTCAGCTCCGTATCTGCTCAAAGTAGTATGGGTTTGGGTGCTGTCATCAATGCCACTTTTGGTAGTATCATCGAGATCATCTTGTATTCGGTAGCCTTGATGGCCGGAAAGAGTGCCTTGGTGGAAGGATCTTTGATCGGTAGTATTCTGGCTGGCGTCTTATTGATGCCTGGCTGTTCCATGATCAGTGGTGCTGTTAAGAGAAAGGAACAAAGATTTAATGCCAAGAGTGCTGGTAAAGGACCCAACTGCTACTACATTTGTCTCCTTACAAAATGGAGAAATGTTCACACACCCAATATTGAGTCAATATTAAATGATTTAATATTTTCATTTTTATTACAGGTGTTACTGGAACCATGCTCATCATGGCTATCATTGGTGCACTTTCTCCTACTTTATTTTATCAATTCTTTGGCTCGGTAAAGTATACCTCATCCTCTTATTTACTCGCATGTGGATACTATGTGTACATATCTGTGTACATATAGATATTTATATATAGTACATGCACATGTACATATTTACCTACAGGTATTTAACTCATTGTCCTATAATCATGTAGTTTGAGCTACGTTGTACAGGTTGCCCTGAAATCGCGGATCCTAATGGCTCACTAGCATGTTCAAACTGTTATTATGAACAACTAGAGACCTTCGAAGATCCTGTTTATCAAAACAGTGTGAAACCATTTATGTGGATATGTGCTGCTATTTTGCCATCAGCCTATGTCATCGGATTAATGTTCAGTTTACATACCCATGCAGACATGGTTTGGAAAAGTTCCACCAAGGCAGACGAAGATGCAAATGAACCAAGGGTATACCCTGTCCATATCATCCATGCTCAGCAACCTCAACATTTACCTAACGAACAGACACCTCTGAATGCTGATCCTAATTTCCATACTGGTATAGCTTATTATGCTACCATGAATGACCAAGTTACTCAATTATTATTTTTTTAGTAGGAGACGAAGGTTTAGCACCCACCAATCCAGCTACTGTACCTCATATCACATTTGTTCATGCTAAAGAACCCGAGGAAGAAGAGGAAGAGGAGGCTGCTGCAGGTCATGACTCTCCTAATTGGAGCAAAACCAAGAGTTACACTGTACTGTTCGGGTGCACTCTCTTGTATTCCATCATCGCTGAAATTCTTATTGAAACCATCGATTTGGTCACCGAAAATTGGGCGGTAGACGAAAAATTCTTGGGATTAACTCTGTTTGCCCTTGTTCCTAATATCACTGAATTCATGAATGCCATCTCATTTGCACTTTATGGAAATATCGTTCTCAGTATGGAGATTGGTTCAGCCTATGCTCTCCAAGTGTGCTTACTGCAAATCCCTGCTATGGTAGTATTCTCTATTTGGTTTAATTGGGGAAAAGAAGAACTCAAGCAGTTTACATTCGAGTAAGTTATGAATATTCTGATAACATACATGATGATATTAACTATCCAACCCTTTTGTAGTCTTATGTTATCTCGATGGGATGTTATATCCGTTGTATTCTCAGTGTTTTTACTAACATATACCTACCAAGAAGGCAAATCAAATTACTTCAAAGGATCTATCCTTATATTGAGTTATTGTGTATTAATAGCCGGATTTTATTATATACCTTCTACCCCAACTTCATCACATTTGATTGATGCTTTTGATCCTAGAAAATAAACAATAAGTATATCATGCAATTTGCAATCCCATATAGATGTCAATAGGAGTGTTTGCATATTTTGAATATTGTTGTACACGTGCAGTAGGTATTTAAGTGTTGCTCGCAGATGACGATTGTCTAAGCTTTTCTTGAATTCGCACAGCATGAATCTAATTTAATATATATATATCTTGATAAGAGCCTTATTACTACTTGTATCTGAAAAATGTATTGGTATATTAACTACAAAAGATGACCGAATGAATCAGGTAAGTATTTACTTTAGGATTTTAATCATGGCTAATAAAAGCTTAAAGAGACAGGTAGATATCTGCTTATACAAATAGAGAATAGGCGGGGCAATTGTATGAATGTTGATAAGGTGTTTTCAATGGATTATAGATATGCCTGCATCTACTTATATTATAGTTACATATATTACATTCATACAAATACACATACAGGTATAAACATATATCTATGTAATTTCGCAATGGACCTCCATCAAAAACGTCAATATAGAATAGATTTATTCATTATTCTTGTTGTCATTTCTTTCTCTTATTCTCTTTCTTCATATTTTCTCACCATTAATTGTTAGTAACTGTTTCAAAATTGCCACATTTAACCCAAATGAACATCTATTCAGATTTATCACACTTACCTGAACTAGATAGTGACAAGGCAATCTCCTCAATTGCACAAGTATTACAATCCAGATTTAAAGCGGATCAACCTTATTCTCAATTAGGACAGCATAGGCTGTTAGTGGTTAATCCTTTGAAGACGTTGGAATTAACAAATGACATAACATTAGAAGCATATGGACATCATGGTTATAAGAACTTATCTCAAAATGAAACCAATCCTCCTGAACCACATGTTTATGAAATGGCTACCCGGGTCTATCTATTGATGCGAAGGAGGGGGGAAGATCAAGCAATAGTATTGAGGTATGTAACTTTACATCTAGAGCATATAGAGTGGTACTAACAATACAATATTTATGTAGTGGATTTAGTGGATCAGGAAAGTCGACTACCCACTTTCACCTCTTGAAAGAACTGATGTTTCTATCCACACACACACGAAAGGAAAACCGATTAAAGAATCAGATACTCAATATAAACAAGATCTTTGAATCATTTGGAACTGTAGCTTCTATTCTTAATGAATCTGCATCTTCTCTGGGCCAATTCCAAACACTTCAATTTAATGAAAAAGGCCGCATCATAGGTTGCTATTCCCATATATTTTTGATGAACAAGCGTAGAGTGACTCAATCCACACAATCAAATTACAATGTATTCTATCAATTGTTGGAGGGCTTAACACCAGACGAAAAACAGGCATTGCATCTCACACATTCTAACTTCAATTATCTCAAGACTCTGAACAACCAGCGATCAAGAAGTCCAGCTAGAGACGCCATCGCATTCGGTGACTTGAAAGCTGCACTAAAATTATGTGGTTTCAAGACAAAGACTGTTGCTCAGATGTGTCAATTGCTAGCAGCTATTTTACACCTGGGAAATATTCAGTTCATAGACGGAAACAAGCATTCGTTTGGTGGATCGCCTTCAAATCTATCTCAAGCTGCACAAGAATCATGTAGAATAAGGAACAAGGATGTATTAACTTTGGTTGCAGCTTCATTGGGTGTTGCCACATCTAGATTAGAAACAACACTTACGCATAAATCAAGAGTTATTGGAAATGAATTTTGCTCTGCATATCTGACTGTAGAGGTAGCTTCTGAACAACGCGATGATTTGGCCCATACGTTGTACTACATTCTTCTGCTATGGATTATGCAGTCTCTAAACCTTAAATTTAATTCGACTTCAAATAACATCAGAACAATCAGCATCTTGGATACTGTCGGATTCCAAACACACTCACAGAGAGCAAGGTCATTTCATGATCTATGCGCCAACTATGCCTCGGAAAAACTGACCTATTACCTTGTGAATAAAACATTCTCCCCAGGATCAGTGGGTAATTCTAAAATGTTCCAAGATGGTGTATGGCCGGATATATCCCTTCCGTCTACTCCAGAACCTCTTTCATTTCCATTCTTCCATGGTACAAACAGAAATCCACATGCCCTATTTCCAGTCATGAATAGGGAATCGTTGCGATTTCAAGCAGGTCTATTCGATGCTACTGATGCCAATCTGCTTTCAGGCCTATTTCAATCAAAGAAGTTGGATATCAACAAGGACATTCTCAGAAGTGATTTCGATGCTCTCCTTAACCCATCCACACCATCCCATAGTTTTTCAATCCAGCATTTTGGGTGCACCATCGACTACAGCGTGGATGGGTTCCTTGAAAATAACGTAGATGCGATATCACCAGATCTGATACATCTATTCAGATACAATTGTACCAATGCATTTGTGAATGAGCTCTTCGAGGAAAGTTTCCCACACTGGATCATTGACACTCACCCAAGGGACGATCAAACCGTTGTGAAAGCCCAGTTGGCAATGTGGCCCCAGAGAAGAGTCGGTGTCAGCTTATTTGTGCCGATCAGCTCGACTCAAGTAGATGAAACAGAGAAAAACGCAAATGATCCTAGAAAAAACACAAATCTCCGCACCATTCTAGAACAATTAACAGATGGCATAGATGATCTCCAAAACTGCCTAGAGAAAGTGACGGTGTCAGAGATAATCCATATTGCACCCAATGCCGAAAAGAAGCCAAATGTGTTTGACTCAAAATACGTTGAACAACAACTAGCCATCTACCATGTTGCCGAGCTCACAAAATACTCCGCTCATTTCAATCTATCGTATTCATACAGCAAGAAGGATTTCTTTATTCATTATCAGCCTCTGATTGCTAGTTACTTGACATCTGTCGATTCCCCAGACGAAAACAATGACGATGCTATCCATCAGTATATAATTCATTGGATAAAGCGCATGAAGTGGACAGATAAACATATACGGTTTGGTAATCTAGATGTTTGGTTATCTTTTGATGTGTGGAGGTTAATAGAGAATCAATTGAGAGGAATGGAGAAGGAATCAAGGCAGAAAGAAAAAGAAAGAGTGGCGGCTGTGGAGGCAGAAAAGGAAAAGGTTAGGCAGTTGTCAGTTGCGGCTGCTTTAGAAGCACAAAAAGTAGAAATAACGTATAAAACAGAGGCAGAAGTAGAAGCAAATGATAATTCGGTTGATGTCATTTCTTTTATGGATGATCGATTCTCTAATAGAAGGACTCTCCTTGAGGACGACTGCCGGTCGTATATCTCAAATGATGATGATCGCACTGAAATCGATACTCAATTCAATAATTCTGGAAGAAGAGGGGAATGGGATGAAGACAATAGAGCTTTAGGGGAAGGGTATGAGTATTTGTTGGCATTTTTACATGTACCACTCTCTAACATATATATATATACATATTTATTTAGTTTTGGGCCTAATTTAGACATGAGTAAGATGATGGAAGATTACAGAGTTAAGCCTGAAGAGCAGGTTGAAGAAGTAAGAATTACTCGCATTCGCTACTGGTGGTCAAAATTCGTTTATTTCTCTACTTTCTGGATCCCCTCCTGGACTCTGAAGCATCTAGGGAAAATGAACAGAGAGGATGTTCAGATGGCCTGGAGAGAAAAGGTGACACTCTGCCTATTGATTTTCATTTTCTCGGCTTGTATCATCTTCTTTATTACTGGTCTCGGAGAATTGATATGTCCTGGAACAAAAGAAATCTATTCAACTGAGGATCTTCTCAACCATCAAGAGATGACCAATTATTGGGTGAGTGTTCGTGGCAAGGTCTACGATCTGACAAAATTTGTATCAGTTGATCATGGCACACCGGTATATATTGCAAGTAAATACAACATGGATTCTCTAGCTGGTCGCGACGTATCCTATACATTCCCTCCTCCTCTATATATGGCTTGTTCCGGCCTTGTCAGTGATACAACTCTAGCTATTATTCCCAATGACACTGTGATTGTGGGTCCCTTTATCCACCATTCAGGAGTTCAACAACCAGAACGTTCTTTAGCTGGACTCCGTGATCCTCAGTGGCTGAATAAGAACTTTGGACCCACAATGAAGCCATATACGAAAGGTGATATAGTTATTCCCATGAAACAAATAGAGGAAGATTATAGTAGCTGGGGTAGATTGATTGCATCGATTGATGAGAAAGTGTATGATATTACAGATTATATGAATACTGCCAAGAGGTTTCCGGTGGGATTGGTTGGTGTTCCCGACTATCACTATCTAACTACAGAGGTTGAGAATATTTTCATCAAGAATGGAGGAAAAGACGCAACTGAAGAATGGAACACATATAGCAGTACCTTGGACGACGACACACGAGAGAAATTAAAGTCGTGTTTGGACAATGTGTTCTATGTGGGCAGAGTTGATTTCAGAGAATCGGTTAGATGTACTTTTGTTAATTATCTCCTACTGAGTTTTGCCGTGGTCACGTCATTTATCATCTTGGTGAAATTTCTGGCAGCTCTTCAATTCGGAAGTATGCCTGAACCGGAAGATCATGATAAGTTTGTCATATGTCAGGTCCCTTGTTATACAGAGGATGAAGAATCTCTCAGAAAGACAATAGAATCACTAACCGCCATGACTTATGATGATAAACACAAACTACTATTTCTTATTGCTGATGGTATGATTATAGGAAGTGGCAATGACAGACCAACTCCTCTAATACTACTCAATATCCTTGGCCATGACGAGAAAGATGAACCAGAAGCCCTCATGTTCAAATCGATCGGTGAAGGTTCAAAGCAACTAAACTATGGTAAGGTCTATTCTGGTGTATACCAATACGAGGGTCATATAGTTCCCTATATTGTGGTTGTTAAGGTTGGAAAGCCTACAGAACGTGCTAAGCCTGGTAATCGCGGTAAACGTGACTCCCAGATTATCTGTATGAACTTTCTTAACAAAGTTCACTTTGATTCCGAGATGACACCCCTGGAGTTGGAAATCTACTATAATATTAAGCATGTCATCGGAATTGATCCGAGTTTGTATGAATATGTACTGATGGTTGATTCGGATACGGAGGTATATCCAGATGCTCTCAATAGATTGGTGTCCTGCATGTTACATGATAGCCGTATTATTGGCTTATGTGGTGAAACAGAACTGGGTAATGAAAATAGGTCCTGGGCAACCATGATTCAAGTATATGAATACTACATCTCTCATCATCTTGTAAAATCCTTTGAATCCCTGTTTGGCTCAGTAACCTGTTTACCCGGATGTTTCTGCATGTATCGTATCCGAACTGCAGGTAACAGACAACCACTGATCGTATCTCCAACTGTGATAAATGATTACTCTGATAATGATGTCGATACACTACATAAGAAGAACTTATTACATCTGGGAGAAGATAGATATTTGACAACCTTGATGATGAAGACCTTTCCACAGTACAAAATGATGTTTACACCACATGCCAAATGTAGGACTGTGGCACCAGATGAATGGCGTGTTTTACTCTCACAAAGAAGACGATGGATCAATTCAACCATTCATAATCTACTGGAATTGATTCTTCTGCAGCAATTATGTGGCTTCTGTTGCTTTTCCATGCGATTCGTGGTAATGACAGACTTGATTGGTACAATCACTCTTCCTTCATCAGTGATCTATCTTGGATACTTGATATACACAGTGGCATCTGGCAGTGGTCCCATCCCTACTATTGCATTGGGTATGTTGGCTGGGGCTTATGGACTCCAATCTCTTATTTTCCTCCTGAGGGGACAATGGCAGCATATTGGTTGGATGATCATTTACATTTTCGCCATTCCTATCTTCAGCTTTTTCATACCTGTTTATGCATTCTGGCATTTCGATGATTTCTCATGGGGAAATACTCGTGTAGTAGTAGGAGGTGAGAAGAAGCAAATCATCTTGGTAGATGATGAGAAGTTTGATGAAAAGATGATTCCATTGAAGAAGTGGGCTCAGCATGAACAAGAACTATGGGAGACAAAAACATTAAGGTCAGATTTCACCAAATCAGTGTCTGTTACCGAGTCAGTTTATTTGAATAACCATCACATGGAATCTATGACAGATTCTCGAACAATAAGAGGCAGACCACTCCTCAATCACCATATGGCACATACTTTTGCCAATTCATATGCCAAATATCCACCCTCTTCACCCTTAGTTTCTAATATCATCGAGAATGATACAGCAGGTCACTTTTCAGTCGACATATCATCCATGTTAAGGTACAAACATATGGAGGGAAGAATCGACAGAATTGAGGATACCGTGGTTCCATTCCCTGAGGATAAGGAAATAGAGCAAGAGATTCATCGTATGATGATGAATGCAAACTTAATGACTCTTACAAAGAAACAAGGTAGGCTGTGTGTATTGTATTCAATTGATGTGTAACTAACTTTGTTATTCTGATAGTACGAGATCAATTATCAGCATTATTCCATGTTGATCTGACAATCAAGAAGAGCTTCATCAATGGAGTCATCCAAAGCATATTGGAAAACGATAACAATAATAACAGTGCACACATTTAATCATGTCCATCCACATATAAAATAATTGCCCCCTCATCAGAGAAAAATAAAACTTCATTCAATAGAATATTCTGACAGTTTCATGAGACTGTTCTGTTTGGCTGACCTTCAAGGTAGAGCAGAAACACTTTTATACACTTCGAAATACAAATGCAATTCTTCTTTAAAAAAACATCAGATGCTGTCTATTCCTCAATACAAATGGAGAGCATCTTCAATAACCAAGTGAATATAAGGCCAAATGTGAATGAATACTCTATCCAATAGGGTCTATTGCATGAGTCAATTCAGTTTGTCTTCTTTTCTATTCATAACCGGAGTTTGTTTCCCACGTACAATGGGTTTAATATAAAAGGCATGATAGTGGATTTAAATACTATTTCCCTTTTCTCTTTTAACCCACACTAATCATTATCAGCTATGTCTACTCATATTGATCATACCAAGAACACTCTATTGAATGATAACCATACTATTCCAGAAGTGAATGAAGATGAAGACTCCTTATCAGCCAATATGATGCGTAATTGCTCAGTGTCATCTTCATGCTGTGTTGATATCTATGGGCAGCGTGTGAGTGCTGATATTCTGGTGGCAATGTTGGATAGACCCAAGGAAATGAGGGAATTGGTATCTCGTAACTCCCAATTTTATGAAGTATTGGAGCACTACATCAGTGAAACACAGGGTCAATTAGCATGGGAACGCTTCCAGGAAATAGTCTATAAACCTCGCCAGAAGATGTGTGATAGGGTATGGATGTCATACATCACCCATTATTTGAGCCACAACCCTGTGTTTCTGACTAAATTCAAGGAGATTGTCGGCTATACAGATGATGAAGAAGATGATTACCACAATAGCTTCCAACCCATGAATAACAAGAGTATGGCCAATGGAAGAAAGGGAAGCAGGCGACTATCCACCATGAGTGTAGGGGATGTTCTTGACTACTCCGAGGATGAAATACTCGATGATGAAGCACCCAAGATTCCTGATGGCATGTTCTCTAATGAATCACAATTCTATGATGAACAGTTTCATGCATCAGGTATGAGTCCCGGAAGACGATCCTCTTATGTCTCATTCCAGTCCCAACCTCATCCTACCTTCTTTGATGGAAACATGAACAAACAAGACGAGTCAAAGATGGGCTTGTCATCTATCAATCAAGTGGAGGATGATGATGATCATTTGAGCGATCTACTTGATGACGACGATGACATGGAAGAAGATTCAGAGGATAAGCATCGCCACAAGGAGATAGGAGCTGGAATATCAAGCACTTCTACTGACTGTAATTTACATCATTATAACGAAATAGATCTAATCAAGTTAAGAGATTACCCTGAGTTTCAAACAGACCTCCCAAAGACACACGCAGCCTTTTTTCGTAAGGCGAAACAACTGTTATCGACGGCATCATCGTCCCATAAGCTATCGACGAAGATTCACCGTAATTCCATCATGGAGGGGTTTAAGCCGTCGACGCCTGTCACAGAAATGGATGAGCCACTCTTCCAGACATGTGAGGAATCCGACGAGGAGAACGAGAATGGTAATCTGATCAACCTGGTATGTACTACCAGAAGGCAGCAACCAGATGATATGAAGTGGTTGAATGATATTACAGATCTGCTATCAGGATGGCCGGGATTGATTGATGAATTGATGGGCATTGTACACCATGAACTGGAGGATTCTAATGCAACTAACTGATCATCTATATATATACTTTTATTTATGTGTATAAACAAACAATAATATTTATTTTGAAAATTACATTCAACTCTATACAACATAGAATAAAGAAGAGAAATAAGGGAAATGTACTTGTATCAATAACAAGTGGGAAGAGGATAAGTGAGATTGGGATATAAAGAACAGTATGATCTGTCCAAAGGGCATTGTTCATATTATTATTGTTAGTGTCTTTTACTTTAATTTATATGATTATTCATCTGAATCTATCTTGATCCCATAAAGCCTGGAATCCATGAGTTACGTTTATCACGCTTTTCATTAGGAGATGAAGGTGAGTTCTCTCCATTCTCGACTACTGCTCCTCCACCACGAAGAGGTTTGGCTACACGTCCAAATCCTAGTGTCATGGATGTCTGTGATTTCTGTGTACGTGCTTGTTCGAGGCGTTCACGGACAGCCTGAAGCTGGGCTTCAAACTTCTGATTCTGGTTGATCAGCTTCTCTTGGGCATCTTGTAAAAGTAACTCCAGATTCTGGATACGCTCATTACGAGCAACCAGTTTACGTTCAGCCAAAGCGACCTCTTTCTTCAATGAGGAGTTCTGTTCAACAAGCTACAGAGTATTCATGGGTTAGTATTCGAGTTGGAGAAGACATTTAAGTATTCCTACCTGCTTCTGAACATTAGTGAGTTGCTCTAAATTACGTTCTAAGAAGGCCATCTTCTTCTGTTGAGCCTTGTTGTTACTTGCTCTTAACACATTATTATATTGTTCACGTGTCTCATCCAAGGACATCTCAAGTTCAACCACCTTTTCACATCTTGTCTGAAGATCACGCATCAACACCTTCTTCATGGTTTCAAAGTCGGCCAGTTCTTTAGCCATGCTCTTACGCATACGCTCTAACTCTTTTTCACGTTCAGACAGATCTCCTGTTTCTGTCTGCATAGGCTGTTCACTGATTGCACTATTCAGTTGTTCATTGGCATCCCTGAGGTCAGACAAGGCAGCTGTTAGGCGATGAAGATTGTTATTCTTTTCGGCAATCTCTTGCTTCAAGTCTTCAATCTCCTTCTGTTGCATTTCTTTCTTGCTGGCATATTCAGATTCTAGTTTGGCCTAATTAATGAATCAAGAGTCAGTAGATATTATTGAAGCCATTATTATTCTACCTTCAGATTAGAAATGGTTTCTTCCATATGTGCTGTCTTCTGAGCTGTTACTTCCTCCTCAGCAATGGTCTTATCTAAAAGGTCTTCATATTCTTGTTCAAGTCCACCTAAACGACCATCTAACTCCTCTTTCTTCTTCTCAAGCAATCCTTTCTCAGAAGCGAGTTCTTGGATTGTCTTATTGTGCTGTTCTAATAAAGTTCTGGATTCTGTGAGTTCTTTGCGCAGGGCAATCAGATCATCCATACTGAAGGAAGATTGACCATCATGCTCAATTTTATGAAGAGAATCACGGATCTGTCTTTCTTTTTCGTTGATTTCACCCTAATATATCAAATGGTTAATACCTTATATATGAGAATTCTCAAATATTCATACAGATGGATCGAGATTTGACATGATTTCAGCCAATTTCTGAGCTTTCTTCTTCTCCTTTTCGCTGTCTGTACTATCCTTATGAGCAAGACGTACTTCCATCAAGCTCTTCTTGAGTTCTTCCAATTCGGCTATCAACTCCTGGTTCGCTTCCTTGAGGGAATCCACATTGATAGAATTCTCTTTACTTTCAAAGGATATCTTCTGGAGCTGCAACCTGAGATTACTCAACTCTGTAGTCATTTGTTGATTCTCCTTGGTGACTGAATTCTCCTGCTCCTTATAATAATTCATTTCCTCCTTCAATGATTCCAATAACTTTTCACGGTTAGCGAGTTCTGTTTCCTTTTCCGCAATCTGATCCATGAGTTCGTTCTCTCTCTTCAGTAATTCTTCTCTTTCATCTTTCTCGAGGACAATAGAAGGTGTATTGGGCCTTGAATCATCTGTGACAGAGGGCGCTCTGATATTGGAGACTGGAGGGAGGGCGGAGAAATCACCCTTGCTGACTTTATCAAATGATACCCATTTCTCCTCAGGCAATGTACTACCACCACGCCAAACATTGACTTCTCCTTCCAGAGCAGAAATGTAGGTCTGGAAAGTGACAGTCTCTGATTTGACCTTCTTCAGCAGAGCTTTCAATTCAGCAGGTGATAGATCTGCATTCACCTTGGCCTTATTCTTGATTGATTTAGCGCGCATACCGAATCTGAGTGTGGAGATCGTCTCAGCCTCATTGTAGGATGAAGGAGAACAATTGATGATGAGAGTAGTACGGGAGTTACCACCAAGAGATTCTTGTAAGATACGTGTTAATTTGGAATCACGATAGGGTACATGGCTAGACTGTAATTATACAAATAAGAGTATTAGTGTCACAGTTATTCATGAGTATTGTGGAAGGGGTAGTAATAATCACTTTTCCCAACATCATGTGAATGATAGTGTGATATCCTCTTCTCGGCCATTTACCTTTCCGTCTGTCAATGAGTTGATGACCATACCCAGTGCTGTTAATGACTTATTGATCTTCTTGGCCTCTTCCAGTGTCTGTCCAGAAGCGCCTGTCTTTCCTACCTTTTCAGAACCTGCTAAATCGACCAAGTACAATTTACCACTCTTAGCGGCGCCTGTATCCATATTCTTTTGGGTGATGGTGATTACCACAATAGAGTGAGATCGAGAACTCTCGGCATTCATGTCTGGTAGAATAATGATGTAATGTGTGATTAGATAGTGTGTGGAATACGTAGTGGACTCAACTTACTGGTATAGGCAACCACTCGATTACTGCTACCATTTTTCATAGCCTGGTATACTTCTGCAGTATTTGCAACATATATTTCATATAGATCCTTCACATACACACCACGAGTCTTATCTTCATGAATAGCTAGATTGTCACTGGATGCTGTTTATGATTTTATGTGAGTCTAGTGTCTGCTTAATGATACACACATAATTCTTACGATTGAACAGATCTCTCACTTTCTCCATGTATATTTCCATATATGATACTTTCACTGTGAACTCAATATTGCTCGGAGCATCATTGATACTAGTGAATATCTGTTCAATAATACGGGGAATAATACCCTTGGTGTTCTCATCATCAATATCAGCACCCTAATATATATATATATATATATATATATATATACAAGTTACGTACACCAAATTAATATATATAAAAAGCCAGCCATATAATAAACATAATATATATATATATAATATATAATATATAATATATATTTATAATATTCAGGGGCGAGTTCTTACCATCATAGTAAAGGTCTTACCAGAACCAGTCTGACCATAGGCAAATACAGTTCCGTTGTAACCAGCAGTAACATCTAGTGGTTATCATAGTATGAGTGTCTGTAGTGATATGTTACACAGTATAGTACATGATAACAAGAATAAGGATAATAAATACCATCTACAATGCTCTTGATAGAATACTCAAATACATCTTTCTGGGGTGTATTCATTCCAAACACTTTATCAAACCCAAATGAATTCGTTTGTTCTCCCTACAATAGATGATGAATAGGCAGTTGTCTACAGTTATAGTATTACCTTTAGAGTGATATTGGTTCCATCATCATTAATATGAATGATAGGCACACCATTTTCCTTGATTTCCAGTTTATTCTGTGGACGAAAACGACATACAACTTTGATGTTATTTCCAGACATATTAAGTTAATATGTGTGTGTGTGTGAGTGTGTGAGTGTGTGAGTGTGAGTGTGTGTGTGAGTGTGAGTGTGTGTGTGTGTGTGAGTGTGTGTGTGTGAGTGTGTGAGTGTGTGAGTGTGTGTGTGTGTGTGTGTGTGTGTGTGTGTGTGAGTGTGTGAGTGTGAGTGTGAGTGTGTGAGTGTGAGTGTGAGTGTGTGTGGGTGTATATATATATATGTGTGTGGGTGTATGTATATGTGGGTGGGTGGGTGTATATATATATCTGTAGAATTAGATGTGTATATATATGTGCTATAATATATGTTCTATGTCTTGTGTTCTCTAATAGATTAAATAGAATAGATTATCTGTATGATTACTATAAAGAGGCAAAGTAACAAAGAAGAGAAGAAGAGAGAATAAATATGAGTGTATGTATGTTGGAGTTATTTACATTGAATCCAAGTCCAAGATTTAAGTTCACAAACTGTTTCCCCGTAATTCAAATTCAGGTGTATTTTGAATGCCTGCAAAAAGAGAGTACTTGACACACCGATAATCAACATCTCTTTGATACAGTATATTGGTATGAGCATCTATTGCAATATGTATATTGGTATATGTGCATCATGTACTCTCATCAGAATATTTACTGCTTTGGATAGCAGATTACCCGAGAAATAGACAAAGTTTGACATACATCCTTTGAATGGCTGTTATATACATTTAATAGTTGTATATCCATATCACAATACACATATGCATCTAGCAAACCAATAGTGATTATAAGTATTTCAATACATGCATATTGTAAATGATGCTGCAAAGAGGAGAAATTAGAGTATCACACTTTTCAAGAAAGACACAGTTATGTATTATCGCCCAATCCAGGAAACTAGTGCATAAATAATTGTCATAATGAATGGCTACTGTGCTTTTCCTTATGAGCTTTCTCTTGCTGACATTTAATAGCAGGCAGTAAAAGTCTGAAGTCTGCAGAAAAGCATATGTTGCGGCTATACTTATCTATGGAAGTACACATATTGCCACTGGTACAAGTAACTAGAGAAGACTTCTCCTTCATCTCTGGCTTATGACAGTTGATAATATTACCCAGATTGACGTTGCTCGAAGCTCTTCTGTTACTCCCACTTACACCCCATCTACCTTCAATAAATTAACCGCTTTCTTTCTACTTGCTTTCATAAAAACAGCTGAAATGAGATCTGTTTGGATGTTTATGTATTTAACTGTGATAAGATATACCACATACGGGTAGATCTTCTTTTCACCTACACATCTGCCTTGGGAAAATCTAAGATTTGATTCGCTCAAATTTTTATTTATTAAAATTGAAACCCAGGTTATTTTATTTCAGAAATTGACTTCCCCCCTGCCTTGGAACCCAGACATTAAAGCTTCACTCCTCACTCACTTTAACAGAAATTAAGAAACTGTCAAGATACACTGCTTATATGACTGACAATATAGAGATATGTGTGAAGATATTCAACTTATATCTGACATGACCATAGAGTGTCGTGATTGAGTTTGAAATTAGGGTACATCTATAAATAGGCAAATGGATATTACCCCACTGTTCTTTTAGTATTCTTTCTTTTCCCTCTTTCTTACCCCTCTCTCTCTTGCTCTCATATAGTATGAAACTGTTTACTACTATAAGGAAACATGTTTTAAAGAGAGTAATTATCCTTCTTAGTGTAATACTATCACTCCTATTTCTATTCGTATTGAAACCTCATATAATCACTGATTTTAGTTACTACACAAGGCCTATATGGGATTCAGACCCTAATCAATTCAATATTATACCACACTACTACGCTGACAATGTCCCTATGGAGAACTTATGTGCACTGCATGGGTGGAAGAAGAAGGAGGAAGTGACCAATAGGGTGTACGATGCTATTATATTCAGTGTAGAGTTAGATCTGTTAGAGATTAGAATCAGAGAGCTCTGGGATAGTGTGGATATGTTTGTGATATTGGAATCAAATGCAACATTTACCGGGAACACAAAGGATTACACATTCAATGATAACAGGGATCGATTTGAATTTGCCCAATCTAAAATATATCATGTTATGGTGGAACAACATAGATTACCACCTGGTGAAGGGCCCTTCTACAATGAAGGGCAGATGAGGGCACACATGAATAGAGCATTAAGGGAGGCTGGGATAAGACAGGATGATCTGCTAATCATGTCAGATGTTGATGAACTTGTCAGAGGGAAAACAGTAGATGTCATCAATGGATGTGAAGGAGTACCTGATATTCTGCACCTTCAATTGAAGAATTACCTGTATTCATTTGAGTTCTACCTGGACCATGGATCATGGAGAGCACATATAGTGAAGTATAAGGCAGAAGAGACATATTATTCACATCAACAAGTATCTACGGATCTGTTATCTGATTCAGGTACGACTATATGCACACATTAATCATTTTACTCATAACTATTATACAGGCTGGCATTGTTCTTTTTGCTTCAGATTTATTAGTGATTTTCAGTTCAAGATGCAGAGTTATTCACATGCAGATCGAGTAAGATACCAGGGATTACTGAAGCCAGAGAAGATACAGAAGAGTATATGCAATGGGGAAGATATATTTGATATGCTACCAGAGGCCTATTCTTACAGAGAATTCATATCCAAGTGGGGACCTATCCAACCAAGCAAATCAGGGGTGGGGTTACCTGCACCACTTCTTGTTAATTCATCAAGGTATAAGTTTTTGTTGCCTAATGGCTGTTTGAGAGATGACTATGATACACTCAATAACAATTCATTATGATTTCTGTAATATAATAAATATTAAGGAGTAGAGATTATGTTAAGAATAGACTCGATAGTATGAATGAATGTGCAGTTATTGTAGGATTTGGGAGTTGAAATACGAAACTTATTGCTGGTGTGGAGTGGATTCTTAAGAGAACTAGTCGCGTATCTTGAGATACTATAGCGGCTGATTGTCATGTTCCCAAGCTCTTTATTTTGCATCAAGAAACAGAATGTAAAGAGTAGTGGTATATATAAGGCAGATGTTCCCTCTTGAACAGACCGGAAGAAGCTGAATCCTATGGCTAATATCAATGGTCGAAGATAGTTTGGCATTCGCCTACACCAATGCAGGCCACCCAAGAACATCACAAACACTATTAGGGATTTTGACAGTTTCCATCTCTTTTTATTTGTCTTGCGATCGAATGTCTCTCTCTCTTTCTGTCTGTAACAGACTTTCTGTTTGAGACATTTATACCCAGTCTATTGCAGGACGAGGCTATTACACCCTGCTAATACATACATACATAGGCTCTTCATCACCCTTCATATATTTCATGCTTATTTTGTTCAAGTATAAACTGATATTATCTGATATAACAGAATGTTGAGATTCATGCAATGTTATTAGTGGAGGTACCTACTGCTCGTAATCATATACTTATTATGACTTGATACAATTGCAAAAAGGATATTTATATTTGAGTGAAGTAGCAAAGTATATCTTGAAATGGTAATATGTGAGAAAGAAACATCTTTTATGTCACGCATTCTATGAATATACACTCTTCGACTGTAAGCAAGGGAACAATGAGCAATGTATATTGTATTTATATGAAGACAGTTATTATTAGAATGTTTATTACAATTATAAAATTTAAAATCTTCTGTCTTCAATAACAACTCGGGGATGAGTTACTCTTCTTGAACAGAACGAGGAGACCTTCTCTCATCTTCAGAATCAGAAGTTAAGTCCTCCTCGCTACTTCTTTCATCGACTACTTCTTCTTCCTCTCCAGGCTTGTAGAGACGCCGAACTGTTCGTACACCTCTCAACACATCGAACCTCATCTCAAGCAACTCTCTTCTTGAGTCCCATCGACTTCTGGACACCTCTCCTACTCTTTCTTCTCTTCTCTCTCTTCTAGCAATCAAAGCTTCGTTGACTGATTCAGGGTTGCCATCAGCGCCTTCAGTAAACAATTGACCGGTGGAAGCATCTACCTCACCACTGATTCTCAGGCTTCTCTGCATTGCTTCAAACAGATTTCCCTTGTTTTCTCTCCTCCAGAGGTACTCAACCAGCTTCATAGGGCAGTCCCTAACGTTTCGGTATCTTGGTGACACCTCTTTCTTCCCCGTGGTCCAGATTCCTTCTATCAAGTTTGTATTGATCAAGCTTTCCTAAAATCTATTAATAAATAACAGCTTAATATAATGATAAGATGAATGGTAATTGATATTTACTTGATCAATTGTTGCAAACCCTTGGCTGTGGTTCACAACCTGATGTTGGGATACATGCATATCCGTTGTGTAATCTTCGAGGTTATCAGCATAGGTACCATCGGCCAAAGGAACATCAACAGGGTGAAGACCGTTATACCCAGCCCAGCCATCAGAACGGATGATTACACCTTCCACACAATTGGCCTTAATGATAGGAAGAAGGGTAGCACCAGATCTGTTCGGAACAGTAAAAAGAAATATACGCCCAGCCTTAAACTTGTTTTCCCCAATTTTGATAGCCTCAGCCATGCCAAACACCCAGACACCTTTGCATCGGCTACCCCTATGGTACTTCCTCTTACCAAACTTCGATTCATCCATTTCGATATGATCTACCACATAGTCAACACCTACTGGAGAGCCCAGCTTCTGTCTATTGTTGAGATTATAGTCCCACAACATTCTTATACGACAATCTTCAGCAATAGAACGGATGGTCTTGCTGTTCATCCTGTAACTGTTAACAAGCGTCTTAATACTTCCGCACCAAGAGTAGTCAATGATAATCGCCAGCCCAGCAGTTATAGATGATAGTAGGTGTAGTACAGGTACGCATGATTCTGTTGGAATGGCTGTCAGCTCCACCACCACATCTTAAGTAGAAGTGTTCTCTTTGTTTGGGCCAAATTAATCTCATGGGGCTAGGAAACTATTAATGAAAAACAATGTTGATGACATGGAAATTAGATGATGTGTAAATAACAGTCCTAATTTCAGCTCAGCCAATAAGAAATCGATATTTTTTCATGGGTTGACCTTTCTAAGCTAGATGAACAGGATGAGAAATAATAGTATGACACATTACAGAACTGATAATGTATCTATAATAGACAAGGGAAATGCGAGTACAGACAATAGAGAATGTATATGCCTTTATTCCAATGGGAAACTTGAATAGTGGAGTAAATAGAGTTCAGTACCCACTTCTAAATATGCTTCCAACATCCCATACCACTTCTTCTGTATTGTGAACACTGTATACAGTAGACGTGTAGGTTGTCTTGGTAACAGAATCACCTCATTTTCAAATTCAGATGGCCGGGTATATGGTGTCCCATATCCCTTTCAATAGGAGAGAGAGAAGGGGGGTTTCTCTTTTTCAATACCTTCCATGATATCTCTGTTTCGACTTATCAGACCTTCTTTTCCCTTAACTAATCAGTCATTTATACGTGTTATGTCTACTAGTAACCACGCCCATTTGAATGACAATTGTATCTTCTGTAAGATCATCAGGTAGTATGACTGCATACATTGACAGATGATAGTCCATTTATATGCTAAAATAGGAACGAAATTCCTTCCTTCAAGCTGATTGAAACAGATAAAAGGTAAGTTGCTTACAGAGAATAAGAGGAGAGATCTGAACAATTGACGTGTTTTAGTTATGCCTTTATGGATATTGAGCCATTGAGTAAAGGACATGCTGTAATTATATCCAAAATAGAGTCAACGTGTTGATATTCTAACACAAGTCATTCTATTTTGAATAGTTAGTCATACCCAAATGTAATAAACCTTTAATAAGTTGATATTATATACTAAGTATATGTGTATAGACCATGCTGAATTCATTCACCAAGTACCCAATGATTACTTGGTAGATATGATGCCTGTTATTAAGGATATTTCTCTGCATATTGGCTGTGACCAATTCAATGTATTACAGGTAATCTATCTTCTGATATACACTGATACATAATCAATAACCATCATATACAGAATAACGGTAAACTGGCTAATCAGGCAGTTCCCCATGTCCATTTCCATATCATCCCCAAGCATGACAAGGAGACGGGACTAAGAATGAATTGGAAACCACGCAATGAATCAATGGAAGACATCAAGGTGACATACGAAGAAATCAAGGATAGACTCCTCAAGTCACAAACTGAATAAACCCATCAACTTCTTTCCTATGTTTCATTTCACTTGATTAAATTGTTTTATCCAACTCTGCATTGTTTCTTGTTTAAACATTTCTATATCTCCCTCCTCTTCTTATTATTATTTTGCTCATGTTGATGGTCAATAAGTTCACTCAGAAGCTTCCCCAATCCTATGTTGGGAGACAGTGTCTACAGAAGAATCATCCTGCCATCACATACACTTCAACTGAGGTATCTAGTCATTTAATGCGTAGAAATGCAGTGAATGTGAATCAACCTTATTTAATGACAGGCCTCAGTGCTCCCAAAAGATTTTCAGATGCAAACTACCAACAAATACGTATGTTCTCATGGACAAAGATCCCCAAACTAGTATTAACAGCTTCTGGTGTCAAAAAGAGAGGCATAGTCTGGGGTACTTTGGGTGCAGTCACCTTACTTAGTTCTATAGTTGGACCTGCCGTCTGGATAACCTTGGGTGGTGTGGCCTCTTTGGTTACCTGGAGACTGGCAAAGAAAACAGCCAACTGGTGGAGCTATCTTGATTTACCCAACTCAAAGACCAGTTTCTTCCAAGCTGTATTATTGAATATTGGAACACACCGTGCTGCAGAAATAGTTCGAACAAACACAGTTCAGCACCTAAAAGCATACTTCGAGAAGACTGAACAAGGAAAGAAGGTCTTGGAGGAATTTGGATTAGATCACGAGAAAGATCTCGTATGGGAGGATGTTCTGAAATACGAGACTGTATCAGTAGATAAGAATACGCATAAAGTGAATATTGAATTCTGGCTGGAAGATGAAGTATCAAAGGGTCCTGCAGGCGGTAGCTGTAAAGTTTCATCATCAGCCTTAATCAATGGAGAAGGCAATGTTACCTTGAATGAAGTCAGACTAAGTGCTCCTAATTGGCATGAGGATGAAGTAGTTCCTGTTTAATGTTACTCTATGAATACAATAGTTGTTATTATGCTTCTATTCCTTTTATATTATCTCGAATAAAAAAGAAGCCGTACTCTAATATATGGTTTAGTGCTAACAACTTATCTGCACAACTGTAACACGATGGCCTCATATGATTCTTTACGGCTTCATGATATTACTGTCAGTAAGATTCATCACTTGAATAATGGAGATAAACCTACTCTAATATACTGTAGTTTATTAAACGCGTATTCTAGGTGTTTAATTGATATGGGCTTATCCCTCTATCTATATCTTTATATATTACCAGACCTGATCATATGATATAAAGACACAAACATGTGCATAGAAGCATATGGATGACATGACATACCTATACTGCTATCCTTTCCCCCCATATATACAGGTATGTTACATACATTGAGCCCTCGATCAATTCTGAATACAAGTAAGTCATTTTGAGGGAATTTCTACGTTCTATGGGTGTTTTATTTTCCAAGCTTATTGGCTGAACCTAGAACATTCTCAGTCTGGATTTTCTCCCATTCTCGGTCTGTTTTCCCCATCCCTCAGTCTGTTGATTTCCCCATGTCTCAGTTCCCTGAGGGAGATGCAAAAGGTAACTTGATCATCAATGCAGAAAATACCGGGTTAAGACTACGCAATAAGTAAGGTAATACAGCCATATATTGGAAACAAGGGGATTTTTTGTATTTTTATTATTTTTTATTTATTTACTAATAGGAAATATACATTGAGTATTTATCAAAAGATAACAAATACAACTAATAACAAAGTGAATAATATAAACTAAAGAAACGGCATAGAGAGAATAAAAAGAAGAAATTACATACTATAAGAGTGAAGGACGGGGGATATTGAAAGAAGATGCGAATAGAACAAAATAAGGAATACGAAATGAATGCTTTTTCAAGTATATTACCATGAAAAGGGGAAACATATACGTGAAATGAGATATTATCAAGAGTAAAGGAACTGATGATAGGGGGATTAGAATTAGAAGAAAGTAAATAAGTAAAGTTAGAATGCTCAGTAATATAAATAGAGGTAAATTAGGAGAGTTATAAATATATGTAGAAAAGAAAGGGTAGGCATGGAATGACTGGATGGAATACTTAGTGGGTTAGAATAATAATGGGCGAAAGAGTGTATGTGGGTTAGATGACTGAAGATGTCTGTCTAATAAGAGTTGTTGATGATGATGTTGTTGCTGTTGTTGTGATAAATGAAAGTTGGAGAAAGAGGGTAAGGATGCATAACTACGAAGGGGACAACGGCTGGACAGATCTTTGTTTTCATCAGGAGATTCCAGATCAAATAGAAGCTGGTGGGGTAATAAACTCTCTGCATTGCTGGGAAGAAGAGCGTCTTCAGGGTCATACATGACGGGGGTGTATGTGTTTCTTTTACGGATAGAAGGGAAATTTCCAGAAGGAGTGGAGGTGGGTAGAGGTGTACTGAAGTGTGTCTCCAGGAGCCATTGTTGGGGGTCATTCTGCTTGGAGAATAATGATCTGTTACTGTTCATGTTCATTGATTGACAAGTGGAAGAAGAGAAGGAACGCATAGGGTGCACATCATCCATTGACTTCTTGGCCCTCATCATCATCTTCAGCCTTCTTTCTCCTTCTTCCTCTTCTTTCTTCAGTTGGAGTTCCTTCATCTCTCTCTCTTCTTCCTCGTCCAACTTTCTCATTTCAAGATAATCACCGGGAAGATTGAAATGTCTGAATGTACAGCGTGAACCATAGGGACAGGCACCTGTCTGATGAAAGGTACGACATTTCTGAGTCTTGTATTTGGGATGACGTTCAATCTCACGTAAATCATCAGCACCATGAGCATATTGACACTTGATACCATATCGACAATGGCCTGTTTCTTCCCAATTACGGCACATTTCAGTCTTATAGAGATTCTTCTGTTTCTTGGTGGGATCAGTCTCATCATCATCAGTGATGCTGTTACTGCTCAATAAACTAACATGAGATTTCTTGTTCTGAAGAGCCCTTCTTGGCTTGATGACTTCATGGAGTGAATCATTATCAGAATCATCGTCTTTCTTGGTAGCTTTTTTTAATAGAAATAATAATAATTAATATATTGCATATAAATTGCCCTATGCTATTCTTAGTTACATTTGGCATCACGCCTTCTGGGATTGTTTCGGGATGGCTTGTTGTTGCTGCTCGCTTTGAGAGATGAATCACTCTCTTCTTCTGACACACAGGGACTGACTTCAGGAGAAGGAATGAGTCTATTGCCACCGAAGTATGATTTGAAATCTGTCATTTCAGCATAATTATCCAATGCATGGTCTACTTCTTCAAAGTGATATTTGGTGTAGTCCATACCGAGATTAAGGGAAGGAGTAGATGATAGGATATGGGTATTCATACTTGGAATGATCAACGAGTGGTGTGAGTGAATATATGTAGTGGGTGAGTGAATATATGTTAGTGGGTGAGTGAATATATGTTAGTGGGTGAGTGAATATATATAGTGTGTGAGTGTATATAATGTGTGTATAGATATATAATATATAGTGTATATATAATGTATATATCTATGTAATATCTGTAATATAGAAAAAGAGGTTATAAGATGGGATGTGTGTATTTAGAAAAAGAAAAGAGGAAAGAGAGGGAATAAAAAAATGGAAATAATTTATTTAATTTATTACCTTAGCAACACTGTCAATTAAAAATAGCAGGTAAATATAGAAAATTCATCATATTAACACCCCCCAATACTCCCCCCTTTCATTTTAGTCACTCCACTAATTTTCATGCTCTTCTGGGAATCAAACACTTGTCTAGTTATGATGAACCTATAACACATAATATCCATTCTAGGAAGGTGGCATTGAATAGTGGGCAGATAATCTCTTTCTGTTTTTACACGTATTTCAAACACCGATCGATACAGTTCATTTACTCGGGAAAAGAATCCAAACTATTAATTATGCAATTCATAAGTATACTTAAAAAGACCAATTAAAATTAAAAATAGACCAATCCATTCGAGTAGAATGCAACTTCATGTGAAATGATAAGATCTATTAATACCGGATTACATTTTAACAATAGCTGTGTAGAATATGCAACCATGGTTACATCGCATCCATAGTTACATCGTATCCATAGTTACATATTCAGTCTACTATTTATGTCAATCAATTCTTCTTCTGAAATTGACAGACATTGATATTCCCTTATTGATGACCATCATCAAAACGGAATTCATTGTAAACCTGTTTGAACATCGATATTTTTAATATTCCGAATTCCCTATTATATACCTTGTCTATCTATGATTTTAAAGTGACGATTCAAGTGAGCAAGAGAAAGTGGGAGAGCGCGATATGATGCGATGAATATAAACGATATCGAATGATCCGTCTATATTTGCCTTATTTGTACACTGCCCCCTTTCTTTCCGTATCTGATAGCTGGGCCATTCTCCCCCATCTTTCGAATGGATAGGTAGAAGGTAAGGGATTGGGTGTGGATTGCTCGATAATCGAATGAATGAACATCAATGGCCCTTCATAATCTCATTACTACTTATGTTTTACAAATCATATTGACTAATCTATTTAGTCCAATGTGTTTGTTGCCATGGTATCAAATTGACAGAAATAATATAAAATCATAAGTTTTATTGTTACCAGGAAATAGACATCGGCACAACTATAATGGAAATGACCCTATCAATGGTCCCTTTTCTATTCTGTTCATAAAGATAGAAAGATAACTGGGAAGACAAGACAAGGAAGCGAAGGGACGGGAAGGGCTATCATGTGTGCGTGGGTCCTATCCTGTACCACCAGCTCTTTAATTTCAAAATAAGTGAGTATGAGGCTGTCTGTTCAGGGTAAACAGTGTAATATGATGAGAACACCGATGATGACAGGACATCAATTGGGTATTTCATGCAAATCATAGGGTGGATAGGATAATGAGAAGAAAGGAGATATCCCTATCAGGTAAAGGCAGTGATACAGAACATCATTCAGTATATAAGCCCATATGTTGTATAGTCTGTGCCTGGCTCTCTATATAAGTAGGCATCCACTCCACCCCGTCCCTCCTCATGGCCTATATACTTCCCCGCGTAAATAATAATAATAAAATGGAATCAGCTGATATCTTCATTTATCTAGTTACACGATGTCTATCACTCATTGTATTCAAGAGGGTGATTGTCATTCAACCCAATCATATACGATAACCAATAATATATAACCGTATTTATTCTTTTATATTCTTTCGATGATCATCACAGAGCAATACAGCCATTCACATGCTATTCATGTTTTGACCATTCATTCACATATCTTAAAATACATGTATTTATTGCCCGCATCTGGGTTCATAATCCTTGGATCCACAACAATATAAAATTCCCCTATTGATTCACTCTATATTCACAAAAAAACTGGTGATTTTATAATAGAAAGATAGCTGTATATATGTCTACGGTAGTCATAGAGAGTATACACTGTACATAATAGAGAGAGAGTATATTCACTGTAATAGAGAGAGAGTATATTCACTGTAATAGAGAGAGAGTATATTCACTGTAATAGAGTGAGAGTATATTCACTGTAATAGAGTGAGAGTATATTCACTGTAATAGAGTGAGAGTATATTCACTATACATAAGAGAGAGAGTATAGTCTAGATGGTCAGCATCAATATATCTCCACCCATTCATAATCCATTCTTTGGACCATGAATTCACATTTAGGTAACAATAGTACTCTCTATACTTATTATCAGCCACATTTTAATAAGAAATATATGAAAGAGTAAACAGCACAGATGTTTACTCCAAGAGAGTACCTTCTACATTAGGAATGTCTGAATACAATCGAATACTTCATTAAGTATAACATAGTTACTACCAATTGAGACTGTACGCGTCTCTCTCTCTATTAATAAATGGGGTAACACTTAACCTTTCCATTCACCAGAGTGAAGAAGGAAGAAGAAAAGGAAAGGAACATGCTTATTTATGTATCAGAAATGAATTAAGCTGGCTAATCATATATGTACACCTTCATCGCCTCATAAGAAGAACATTCACTACTGCAGTCATTCATGCTAAAGACCCATTCATCAATCATCTGCTTATTATTCTCAGTACAAAAGCTATTGATATGTGTTCTCTTGACCTTTGAATTATGTGTCTTCCCCTACATGAAGTGTCGTTATTGCTTCTGAATATCCAATGAGATTCACCCAAAAAAAAATTTGTTGGATAAGTGAATAAAAAAAATTTTCCCCCTCCTCTTCACCCATCAACACCACCCCCTTCATATTTAAAATATGCTATTCGAGAAACCCAAACACCACCACAAACAAAGCGAATTCCAGGCTGTTATCCTGGGTGGTTATGGTAGCAGTAATAGGTCTGTCCCTTTACCTCTAGTGTATTGCCCTTGAATGATAGATTAATAGAGATTACATATAGACTGTATCCTATTTCAGAGGAAGACAACTTACCCAAAGCAATGCTCCCAGTGGGTAACAAGCCTATTATCGCCTACACTTTAGAATGGTTAGAGAAAGCAGGAATACACGGTAAATAACCGTGAGCTGTCTTTTATTTTTCTCTATTATCTAATATCACAACAAACAGATGCCATTGTTCTCATTCAGTCAGTTGGAAATGCTCCTCAAAAGTTATCAGCTTTCCTTAGAGGTTATACTGGGGGTGTTCATTGTAATGTAGTGAGTGTGGACGAGGATTTGGGAACAGCAGAGGCCTTAAGGGTTATCAAAGACAAGATAGATGTAAGTAGTTCAGTGAAGATACTCAGAGAAAGGTCTGTTAATGTGTTATTCTCAGAGAGACTTTATTGTATTGCCTTGTGATCTTATTACAGAACTCAATCCTCGAGACTTGCTTGATGCCCACCGTCTATGGGACCCTACATTCACCACCTTATTTTATGAACCAGGATCGACAGAAGGTGTCAAAGATGACGGTAAGGGAACAATCAGTGTATTTAAAGGGGTTGTGACTGAATGAATGCACTGTAGATTTATTACCTTATGTGGGAATCGATCCTACCATCAATGCCCTTGTATATAAAGCAGAAAGATCAGAAGTTGAGGATTTCTCTATGCGTATGTCTTTACTGAACAAGTAAGATAGTTAATATTTTATTATGTTGAAGGTATTTAGAGCAGCTTATTAATGTCAGAATATCCATTCAAGATTTCCTCGTGTTAGAGTCTACACACAACTACAGGATGCCCGTTTATATATCTTCAAGAAGTGGATCATTGATGTTATTGCAGCCAAGGATAATATTGAGAGTATATCAGAGGACTTAATACCGTTATTGGTCAAATGTCAATATCAAAGGAAGTTGGTTGAGAGAGAAGGCATCGAAAAATGTAAACAGTAAATTGAAAAGAGAAAGGGTAAGAATCAGATGGCTCATACTCCTTCTATAGATGCTGTAAACTATGACAATATCCTGGCCAATGCACTCTCCTTATCAACCACACAGTCAGCCAATATTGAGGTGGACTCATCCAACAAAGACCCCATCAATTCTGATTTTAAGAGTCCTGTCACATCCTACATCTATGTCTACCGTGATGGATTCTGTGGACGTGGTAATACTATTGCCAGTTACAGTGAACTCAATCGTTATGTATGTATGGACTGTGTACTTTAAGTGTTCAACTATTCATACTCTATAATAGGCTACCAAACAAGGCGTGCCCATTGCTCGTGTACCAATAACAGCAGAAGTTGCACCTAGAACACAAGTTGGAAATGATTCCATTATTGGTGAATACACAAAGATTGACGAGAGATCATCTGTCAAGAAGTCTTGTGTGGGTGCACATTGTGTGATCGGCAAGAATGTGAAGATTGCTAACTCTGTTATTATGGATTATGTTGTTATTGGTGATAAGTAAGTTGAACCGGTGATGATAGACAGGGGGTGGATACTAACTTCCCTTGATAGTGCCAAGATTGATGGTTGTGTTATCTGCAATAATGCTACCATTCTCGACAAGGCATCCATGAAGGACTGTGATGTGGCCAGTGGATATCAAGTAGATAAAGAGAGTAAGTGTATAAATGTGTTTTATCAACTGTATAGCTAACTGGGGAATATACAGGTCAATTGAAGGGTGAGAAATTAGTGTCCTTTAGAGAATCCATCTAGTTCATACTTCCGACACTAGAAATAACCAATATATACATATATATACATAATTATACATTCATACATAAACTTATATATATATGTATATATAGATATATATATATGCAGATTACTTTGACAAACACTAGCTCAACGTGACGTCTACTTACTAAAATAACCTCCAGCCATTGTACTATATATACATATATATATACAAAGCCCACCCCTTGATATTCTTCGACACTCAACACTGGGAATTAGCCTGAATTTGCCCAGGGTATTCAAATACAGAAAGATCATATGATGATTTTAACCATGACATGATCATAGGGTGAATACACTGTATGTATACACTGTATGAATACACTCTACCTGGTATTACATCACTCTCAAATAGTTCTATGAATTGACCAATATGAAGTCAAAGAAAAAGGCCACCATGTCTATTTAAGGGGAATGCAATTTGTAATCCCCCGTAGTTGAAATAACATTATTCTCTTTTACCCGCAACACCCCAATTCCCATATAAAAAAGGAAGAATAGGGGAATGAGATAAGGAACAGGTCATCGAAGGTGAAGAACGAATAAGGAAGGAAGGGAATTGAAAATATGAGAATCTTCCAAACTAATCTAGAAGGTGAAGGGGGGGAGACCCATATCCAAAAAGCTTCTTCACTTTTAACTAAAAAGGAAATTGAATTAATCCCGACTTCTGTTGGTATGGTATTTTACCATGGTAACCAGAATGGCAATTTGATAATATAATTGATGCATCATGGCAACAAAAGTAAGAATAGATAAATAAGAAGCATAATAATCAGGAGAATCACAATAATCGATCAATGATCATAATAAATGAATAACATCGATGTATGAATTAGAAGGGAGTTCCTATGTTCTAGTGCCAAACTTTTTGTCAATAAATATAAATATCGACGATTGAGCCTGGAAATTCGATCTCCAAACTAGTCATCGAAGACAATCGAAATCAATTAGTTAGGTAATACCGGATATTAAGGTATTACACTCACATTTCACTCTTTATTATTATAGCTCTTTCCCTCTTTATATTATTTCCTTATACTATTCATATCAATAGACGCATACAAAGCACTCTATGTAATGGGATGAATAAAAAATAAGGCTCGAAAGGTAGAGTTTCCTTTTATGGAAGTTGAAGTGGGTTGTTACCCACTCCATTTATTTACATTTCCCGAAATATATAAATGGACTCTCTTTCTATCCCATATACAATTGGAATTCATCTTTTTCTTCTTCTTCTTTTATTTTCCACTTTCTTTCTTTTCACTTCTTATATATCTATATATACACTTTCATTAAAGCGTCATATATATACACCTCTGTACTTACATTGAGTATACTTTCTATCTAGTGATATAAAGAAATCCCCCTCCTAAGCTGCTTATGTCAATATACCAGTATTCTTATTATTACAATACAATCTAAAAATCGAATTAAAGGAACTGTAAGATATGCTGTCAACAGGTCAACCTACATCTAAAGCACTGACACCCTTTGACCATAACAACGAAGATCACCATGGTGTTAAATACTTCTTGGATCAGATTGGTCTTACTCAATATTTGCTCATATTTCTAAATGAGGGGTTTGATTCCATCACATCGGTAATACATTAATGACATCTCATACTTCATAGTCTTCTAAATTATTCCAGAAATAGCTTCTAGAAATAACCGAGGAAGACATGATGGAAATGGCTGTAAAGCGCGGTCACAGAAGGGTATGTTCAATATCATATTTAAACTCATTCCTATTATTCGGGTCAATTGATTTCAAATTTCCCTAGCTAATACAAAGGAGAGTGGCCACTGCTAAAGGTATTCCCGGTAACCAACCACTCATAACGAACATTCTGAAAACAAGTTAGTACATTAAACTGTATGCTTATGCTTTTATACATATATTCGATATGCGTGTATATAAGATAGGGATCGAGTGACTGTAGAGATGTATATTTATCTGTTCTCTTTTGATCACTATAGAAATGTCCGATTTAGCAACCAATAGTAAAAGAGATCCTACCCGTATACCAGACAACAGACTCCTCTATACAAATAAGGACATGAGTCCATATGATGTCATGGAGATTACAAGTCCAAGGAGTATGAGTAACACAAGCTGTACGAATTACAACACTGCTGCAATCACCCAAAATCGGTTATCATCATACCCCATTCCCAGCTCCACAGCGTGTAACACGGGTAACGGTAACAATGGAAACTGTAACAGTGGAAACAGCAGCAGTAGCAACAGTTCCATTCAACCTCACAACAGTTTGAATACCAACCAGATATCGGCTGGATTGAGTGATGGCAGAAGCAGTGGTGCATCATCAAATGATGACAATGATTCTGTAGATACAGATGCCAATGATTCCTTGAGACCCACAACTAAGCGAAAATACAGAAGACATGCTAAACCAGATGCCAATGCCCCTGTGAAACCCCCTTCAGCCTATATCATGTTCTCTAATGATGCCAGGGTTGAACTGAAGAATCAAAACTTATCTTTCTCTGAATTAGCGAAGATAGTAGGTGAACAATGGAAGAATCTGAGTCATCATGAAAAGCAGAGATATGAAAGATTAGCCATGCATGCTAAGGATGAATATATGGTAGCTTTGGAGCATTATAGTCAGACTCCAGAATACAAAAAGTACCATGAATATCTTCAGGAATTCAAATCGAAGCAACATGCTGCCAATAGACTAATCAGTAAAGCCAAGAAGAGGGCTAAACAAGAATCACCTGGAAGGTACTTTGAATCCCCCCCCCTTTGTTACTTTGATCTCTAACCAATTGCTCCTCTTGTTATTAGTGGTAGTATAGCTGATTCCAGTTCCAATGGTAATAGCAACGGGAATGGAAGTTCTGGGAGTGGCTCAACGGATACTTATGGCGATAAAGATACTGTCCTTAGACGCCAGAGAAGAAGTACCAGTCATGATCAACGTGAATGGGAAGGACAAGAGGAGGAAGATCCAAAGCAGCATCCTCAACTGGTGCCACATCAGTCATCTTCTGATAGTGGTTATACATCACAATCATACTACAGCAGTGGGTGTAATAATAATATCAATAATGCCAACAATCCCATCATCAACAATAATCATACTCATCACACCAACGGCATTCTGGATAAATCCAACAATAACTGGGACAATCGATCTAAACTAATGTTGAGGGGTATATTACCTGTGGAATTTGTGCATACAGGCGAGCCCTTCAATGCCAATCCAACCACCATCTACCCTGCCTCCAGACGAGAAATAAGACCTTACCGAGAACTAATAGACGATGATGGTGAATCATCTCAACATGAGGCTAATAAGCGTAGAAGCCCTCGATTCAACAAAATCATTTCTGATGCCTGAACTTAAAACCCTCCTATGCCCTATACAACAATACTGAACCATGATCCATTCTTTTGATTATATTTTTCCCTTCTTTTTGTCCTAATCATTTATTATAGCCACACAATGTACATATTTCCCATGGTCTACTTAATGAACAAATCACTATTCATTTCTTCGCCCCCTCACCACCAATCAACCTATTCTGTATGTTTCACCATTAATCCTTTTTATACTATCCCAGAGTGGATAAACAAAGATCTACACCCTATTAACTTCCCTATACCTCTTATTCACTTAAATATTTATTTTATCTAGATTATAATTTGATGGATTTCTTTATGATTCTTATTTAACTATTAAAAAAACCTCTCTTCTCTAATTCTAAAGTGTTCTGTTCATTCATAATGGATTCTTGCTTGTGGGAATAAAGCGGGAAATGACTGTATACTTCTTTTACCTGAATAAGATGGTCTGTGCTGATGATTGCCCTACATAAGTTGGATTGGTACTTCTATTCTCGTCTAAATGCTATTGACAGGCTTTTTGCTCTCTACTTTAAGAGGGGGAATCCCATTTATGATATGAAAACAAGAGGATTACCAATCTTTCTTATTTATTCTTTCATATCCGGTAGCTCCTTCTAAATTTAGAAGTAGGCGGAGTGTCTAGAGACGATGACAATGGAGTCTGAAGTGACAGTCTTGGGGGCAGACAGAAAGAAATCACCCCTGCTTATTCCTAATGGAACAGTGTTAGATCATTTATTCATTCATTAAGAGAGTCTAATCACTCTGGTTGCTGGTTTATCTTGACTGAGTAGAAAAACTGCCCTCTCATAAAGACCAGATTAGACTAAATATACAAACACACACATTGGTTCGACTTACAAATTATGAATTCAACTGTGGGATAGTATACTGATGAGTCTCGAGGTAGACACTCGGGATAATATAATAATGAATGGAACTTTTATTAGCTCCATCCATAGGCAGAAGAGAATATACAGTAGTAATGCTTAAGCACATACGAATTACTATTTGTTAAATACCTGAAGAAAGCATGTATTCAATAATCCTTGTCCAGCTCGAAGTGTATGTGACACTAGATCTGACATGGTGCCTTGCTACTCATGGCAATAAGTGCACTATCAACCATAGTAACTGCATTCAATAAATAAATTAATGGCTGCTGTATTTGTCTTCCAGGTATTGCCGACTCATTTTGTGCTTGATTAAGCTCTCTATGTTCCCTTTATTGATCATCAATCAAGGAACAAGCAGACAGCGAGCTCTAACTATCAATTGATAATCCTAATAGCAATCATATTTGTCAAATTAAATAATACTCTTATGAAAGACAGGCATGCCCGTTTTACCATAAACAGATCTCAAAAAAACAGAAATCCCTTGTTCATGAGACAATAAAAACCCTTTACCCTCCCTAAATTACCATGAAGTACCTACTTCTAAAAATGGTGCAAAATGGTTATTGTTATCCCTACAGAACACCCTGATCTATTTTCGTAACATCTTCCATGTTCAATGCACTCTTTTCCTATGTGAATAAGGGGTGATGGATGATGGCAATGGATGATATATTCAGCTCACCCCAATGGGAAACATAGAGACTGGCTCAAGACATTGATAATCCAGTAAAGAGATGATTACATCTTATACTACACCCCCTTGCATAGTGATGAAATCATTTAATGTAGACAAATGTATTTAAGGTGTGTCAACAATAAAATAGCCATCTAATTGGCTGTACAGGTAGAAAACAAGACCTCCATACCCACTACTACTTGCCCTGTGGTATCAATAGTACTACCATATTGAGTCATCTTTCTGCAATCATTATTGTATTCTTCACATACTGTGTTCAAGAACAGATTAAGCTGTAACTAATATGCAGAAGTTACAGCTAACACCCTAATATGGCTATTGCTAAATATACTCTTCTCAGCTATTGGAGGTGAAAACACATGTATTGTTGATATTCAGTGGTACAAATTCCTAGTGTATTATAAACATGCCATTATCAAATGCATAATTGACTTATAAGGTGACTTTTTATATTAATATCGACTCTTTAATATTAAGAATATCATTTCTCCTTTCTCATTTTGATGACACTGTATTTACTCAATTAATCTTAATCCTCTTTCTTGTTCACTAATTAATCATTTTCTCTACTTTCCTTTACTATCCCATTCCTTTCTCCCCTCTTTCCCATTGACACCGACACCGACACCCACACCCACACATACACACATACACACATACACACATACACTCACTCACACACACTCACTCACACACACTCACACACACACACACACTCACTCACTCACTCACTCATTCACTTAAAAACTACAATCCCTTGATAAATAATGGTTCATCATCTTCATCCATTTCAGGAATCTTTTTGGTCTCCGAATGCCACATTGGATACTATTCCCAACTTTAAGATAGGTTTTGAAGTGTTGCATAAGAAGTTGAAGCAGTCATCAGATGAGAATAAGGTTATAGCAAACTACATCAAACAACGAATTGCTATTGAAAAAGCACATTCAGCTAGTTTATCCACCATCAATCCTGAAAATAAAGATATTTTTGAGACAGATGTGGGTGCAGGCCTAAAAAGATGTTTTGAGGTAGTCCGTGCTGAAAGTGATGAATCAGCAAAAGAGCACGCAATCAGAGCTGAGAATCTACATACTACTGCTCTGGATCCATTATTGAAATTCTCAATCAGATATGATCGAGTGATAGCACGTGCAAAGAAAACGACAGAAGACCAGATAAACCATTTCGAATACTTGGTGAAAGGGCTAGAGCAATCAAAGATAATCTATCAAGCCAAATGCAAGGCCCTGTTGGCAGTCCGCCCAGATTATAAATACACACTGCCAGTGAAGGGAGTCCTTAAATTAGGAGATACATTCACCTTTCATTCACGTGAAGAGATATTTATATGGTTAAATGACTTGTATTTTGAGGATGATCTAGTCATCTCCCAGCAATGCATGTTAGAGCGATTGAAAGAATCAAAGAAGGTGGAGGGAGACCATTGTTCAGCCATCATAAAAGACTTGATCCAATTGAATTTTATTGAGCCCACAAAGAACAGTTCGCTAGAATATAAGAGAATGCCCAAGGATTCTGTGCCTAAATCAGCGGATAAACATACCGAAGCCAGAAGTTTCTCAGGATTTTTGAATCGGTGGGGAAGCAGTCAATCAAAAAAAGATGAGCTGATAGAGGATATGCTGGTGGCAGACAGGAATTACCGATCTACAGTAGAGAAGGTAGATAAGAATCGTACCTTAACAGAAGAGGCTCTGTTTATGCATTACGAGGAATTGGAGAATCTGGAGTTGGAGCGTATTCAGACGATTAAAGATGGTATTTATAGTCATAATGTGTAGCCAATGATTCCACCCCGCCATATTGATCCATGTTTATTATTAGTATTCATCAGTATGGCGGCTTCCTTATCCAACACAATTCCCCGCTGTAAAGAGACCTTTGATAATATGATGCTCTATCAGGAGACCTTGAAACCAGACAAGGATGTACAGTTTATTGTTGAACAATACAGAACAGGCAGATTCTGTCCTCGACCAATATTGTATGAGAACTACTTCCATGGTGCAGCATCAGGTCAGTTTGTAATAACAATTATTCTACATTTTATTTATAGTTCGGTTAAAATTAGATCAGCTATTCGGTGTGCCATTAGAGGAAGTGGCAAGAGTGGAAGGAACAATGGTACCACACCTAATTTCAGAAGGACTGTCGGTGATTGAATCAGGTATTATTAACTATTTACTTTTATGTGTATTCTTGGTTATAATTCGTGTTCCTCTTATATTAAATCACATTCACAGGTTATTCACACTCATACAAAGAAGGTAGGGAAGAGTGTTGATCGCATAATACAGGCTAATAACAGGTTAATTATAGAAATGGATGTAGTATGGACAACCTCATTACCTTTGGATGTAGTTCACAAAACAAGAGAAGAGCTCAATCATGGGGCACCAATCACAGCAGACTGTCTTCAAAAGTATGATCAATTACTGTTATCCTCGTTGATTCGGCTCTATCTACTGGAATTACCCGACTGTTTATTCACTTTTGAACTGTATGAACCTTGTAAATTGGTCTACTCCACCCGTAAAGTGAATGATTACTTCAGAAATATGTTATCCATGGACTAATCATTATTATCAATAGAGGATCAGGACAAACTCATCAGACTCACCTCCATCACCAAGTTACTAACCACCCTTCCCTCACCCAATTACTACACATTTGAAGCAATTATTGGACATTTCTACAAGTAAATATATGCAATAAGCATTCTTCAAATTGTTATTAATCTTTTATGCGTATAAAATCAGATTGACAAAAGAACAAAAAGATACAAAGCTGATACAGGCACTGTCCAAATCATTCAGTCACATCTTAGTTCGTCCCCAGATTGAATCTACAGTGAATGCATATGAGAGACATCCACAGAGACTG
The DNA here is from genome assembly GCA_025528865.1 of Pilobolus umbonatus. NCBI lineage: Eukaryota > Fungi > Mucoromycota > Mucoromycetes > Mucorales > Pilobolaceae > Pilobolus > Pilobolus umbonatus. The sequence goes on from JAIXMH010000010.1 coordinate 354,770, forward strand.
ATACAAGATCTTATTGAGAACTATGAGACCATATTCACCAAGGAGGCACATCAACTCCAAGAAGAGAATTCTACCAGACCATCCATTGTTATACCCCCAAAAAAGCCCAATTCAATGGATGATGCATCGTCCGTTCGATCTACAAATAGTTTCAGTATGATGAATGGCAGAGCCAGTGTTGATTCATCTAGAACCAGAAGATCATCGATATTGTCATTCATGCGTAGTAGCCAATCCACACCGACATCCTCTTCATTGCCCTCATCCGTGTTAAATAATGCTCCCAGAAGAGGACCTGCCATACCCATCATATCATCCAGTACATTATTTGAGGATCCAGATGAGATTACATCCGATTCTACCGCCACCTTGACACCGCCACTTTCCACACCATCCAATTCAAGGAAATCATCCTTTGAACCCAATAAATCTGATATTCCTGGACACACCAACTACATGATTGATGAATTAGCAAGTTTGGATTCATTCTTTGAAGATGAAGATGATTGAAAGAGACAAAGAAAAAAGCACACTCCATTAAAGTATTCAATTTTTTTTATAAAGCTTTACTTCACATGATTATTATGATTATTATGATTATTATTATCCTTATCTAATATTAACTTATTATTCCCCTCCCAATTCATTCACTCTGTATAACATTTATCAGACGATAAAATACATAATAAATGTGTCAGTACCTACTTATTGAATGAGATATGGATTCCTGCCCTTTATTTTATTTTTTTGTTTCCGCTGGGTATCATTGCAATCTATAAACAAAAAGCTCGGAGATTGCATTAGGGTGAAATGTATCAGTCATCTATACAGAGAATTCGATGCAATGGTGGAGATTATCAGTGGATTCGTATCTACAAGTTTAATTCATATGAATAATATACATTGCTCCTATTAGAGTTTTCTTATTCAACATCTAGCGGAATTAGAAGCCTATCCCGTCCTATCTTCGTTCTATTTTTCTGCATCATTTCACGAGAAGAATAAAGATTTTTCTAATTTCAGGAATTTCATATTAGGTTTCAAAGATATTTAAAATGTCCACAGATCATTCCTCATATCGCTTCCTCTTCTTCAATCTGTTTTTATATTCTATACAGGATGATAAATGATGATCAATCAAGTACACATAGCAAAGGCAGTTCAATGACTGCATTGGATATAGAAGAGGCTATGGCAGGAGATGCACACCCTATCATAAAGAGGATCCATACAAGCAATTCAATATCAGAACCATACTCTATATTCTCTCCACATCAGAGGTTTATTATCGTCATTATTATCTGCTTCACCGGTATTGTCTCCCCTCTCTCTGCTAATATCTACTTCCCCGCCCTCAATGCTATTCAGAAAGTAAATATAGTTACATAGATTGAATTTGACATGAAGTAGCATTAACAAATAAATCAGGTTAATTAATTAGCTTAATTTTCAATTCATTTTTTTTTTCATCCCATTCTAGGATCTGGAGACATCCACTACACTCGTCAATATCACAGTAACAGTCTACATGATATTCCAAGGTATTTCCCCATCATTCTGGGGATCACTTGCTGATATATGGGGTCGTCGCCCTGTGTATCTCTCTACTCTCTTAGTCTATATGGGTTCATGTGTTGGTCTGGCTATGGCACCCAAGTTTTGGGTTTTGATTCTATTACGAATGTTACAGGCATTTGGCTCGAGTTCTGTCATTGCCGTGGGTGCAGGTGTAGTAGGAGATGTGGCTGCACCCGCTGAGAGAGGTGGTTACTTTGGTCTATTTTCCATGGGACAAATGCTCGGACCAGTCATTGGACCTGTGATGGGCGGAATCATTGCAGAAAGATTGTCATGGAGATGGATATTCTGGATATTGCTGATGGTCGGTGCCAGCTTCTTCCTTGTCATCTTCTTCTTTTTGCCTGAAACCCTGAGATCGTTAGTAGGGAATGGATCCGGGTATGCTAATCCTACTCCATCACAATGGTGGAAACATCATAAGGAGATGAGACTGAAAGAATCACAGCATCACTCGGATGAACATTCAGAGACTTCCACCATCAACCATGAACAGACTCCACACTTCACACTCACCCCCAACTTCACACAGCCATTCCGATTTTTGTTTGAGAAGGATGTCTGCATTGCCCTCATCTACAATGGAATCCATTATGCTACTTTTTACTGTTACTTGACAAGTACACCCAGTCAATTTGAATTGTTATACAATATGTCTGAGATCCAAATTGGGTTGTGCTTTCTGAGTCAAGGTGTTGGCTGTATTCTAGGGTCCTATATTGAAGGCCGCTTCCTGGATCATGATTTCAGGCTGATAGCTGAGAAATCCGGATTCACCAAGGCCAAGCGAAACAATATTCCCTCCGACTTTCCTATCTACAAAGCTCGCCTTCATTCCGTGTGGTTGAGTGCTGGATTACTCCAGGTCATCACACTCTTCTATGGCTGGTTACTCTATTGTCGTGTCCATGTAGCCATTATCCTTGTCCTCCAGTTTATTGGTATGTTTATTATGATCCATCTATATGTAATATATATTACTAATTATTATTGTTGATTAGTTGGTTTTGCAAATACTTCGATATTTAATATATTCCAAACCTTAATGGTGGATCTTTTTCCCGGTAAGAGTGCTACCATTACCGCCACCAATAACCTCGTACGCTGCATTCTTGGTGCAATTGCAACAGTTATCATTGAACCTGGTATTCAAGGTGTAGGATCTGGCTGGATATTTACTATATTGGGATTGGTGTGCATCTGTTCCAATATGTTAGTACCTCTCCTCATTAAATTTGGGCCGACATGGAGAAAAGAAAGAATAGAGAGGATGGCCAGGCAGTTGAAGGAAGAGAATCAGGGCTGAAAAAAAAAAGAAATAACGTTCATTCTCTCCTTGTATTTGTAAAATGATCCTGTTGTACATACAAAGAACCCCCTTCCCATTAGAATAACCATATTAATGTGTATTTATGATACCTTCGCTGTCAAAATAAACAGAATGTTTAGTTGATTGGAAAAGAAGGAAGTTCAAAAAGGAAAGTGCGTTGATGTGACATAATCAATTTAAAGAAGGGAGGAATACCAAGGTATCTCCCCCAGTATGATACTTTGGGAGATCTATGAATCGCCCTTTCATCCCGGTATGATATTTATCCATAACATCTTCTGTATATTCATCTTGTATGAACACATGATATATTGTATACAGAGGTCATGGCCTGTTAATTCATTTGTACTGGTTGGTAGTTATGTTAGCATGAAAATAAGCATTTTAGCAATAAATGTCTCTCTATGTACTACCATGACAACGGGATTTCCGTTTCCATAGATAGGGGTGTCTCACATACCAGCATGCCATTTCCTCATGTATTTGTATCACTATTTTCATTTTAATGTGTCTATACCCTGACCAAATGTTAATATTGACATGGAATATTATTCTTAAGTTATTCATATGTTTAATAGTGGGACATGGAAGTGAATGAAAGAATGATTTGTCAATTAAGGAATGAGTGAGGAAAACTTCATTATATTGATTTTAGGTGATAGATTGCGATCAACGCTTATTTACATAGATAGGGTTGTGTGTGAGTGAAAGTGTGTGTATACATATATATATATATATGGACATAGATGTGTGTACGGGTAATTAATTGAGAATACAAATTAAGGTGGGTAAGGTGGTTTGGGGAGAAAGAGTACATATAATAAGTAGTAGTAGAGATAGTATCTATTCGTCATAACAAATGAATGGCTTGTTTGTTCATATCCCAGGGCTTATATGAATAAGGGTTCAGGAAGGAGAGATAGACTTATAGTTGGATGATGGATTCCGATGCTATAATAGAAGGTTAATCACAAATATCAACATAGAAATGTCACAATGCGGGATCTACCTGTATTCATATGAAAGAATTCTGTATATGGTATACACAGGTTAAATATAGAAATCAGCAAGGGAAAAGGGAAATAGAGAATAGAGTAGGGGATGTTATAAAGAGAGAATAATCAGTCACACTTCATTGATGATAACCTATGACCATGTCTGTGTTATATTATGAGTATTTGCATGTGCGTCAGTATATAGAATTAAAAATACATATGACCTATAGGCTTACCTTTATAGTCATATAAGGGAAGATTGAGTTCATTTACATACCATGCTTGGGGGACTTGGTCATAGTTAGACAGTATCAGAGAATCATTAGGGTTCATCATAGTATTAGGGTAGGCAATTTCAGAGTACTGAGAAGTAACGGATGATTTGGAGCTGAAATTATCTTCACATTCAGGAGTATTTCTAGGCTCTTTTCCATCCTTCCCGTCATCGCCATAGCCCTCTTCATCGTCATCGTCATCGTCTTCTTCATCACTTGAGGCCATTCTCATGAACAGGCGTCTATTGGCTTCCCGAAGCTTATTAATCTCGTTTTGAAACTTTTCTTCTTTTTCAGCTGTTTGTCTCACTAATAATGCAGTCAAGTAGGACAAAGAAAGGGAGGGGGAGGGGGTTATTTTAGATGTTAATATCTGAGTTATATGTGTATATATATAAATATAAAAGTATATATGGGTAATCCATACCGTATTCAAGAGTGCGTTCAATGATAATGCCTTTAGAGGGTCTTCTTTCATGCTCAAGATTAGGTAATGAATGTGCCAATTGTTGAAGCTTGGAATTTAATGACTCTCTTCTTGCTCTTTCCACGGCATTATGATCGGCTCTTCTCTGTGCTTTACTCACAGCCATCTCATTGCTACTAATGTAAATAATATTCCATTAGACATCCACATCTATCAATATTTAGTTACTCATTTCAATAACAAATTACCTTGGCGGGGAATAAGATGACACTTGATTAAGTTGATCTTCCACTGGTGGCATCAAGTGGGATTGATGTTGCTGGAACTGTGGTTGATGCAGTTGTTGCTGCAGTTGTTGTTGCTGCAGTTGTTGTTGCTGTTGTTGCTGTTGCTGCTGTTGTTGCTGCTGTTGTTGTTGCTGTTGTTGCTGTTGCATTTGAAGCTGCTGATATTGTTGTTGTTGAAACTGCTGTTGTTGTTGAATTTGTTGCTGCAATACAAGTTGAGACACTGCTTGGACTGGTTGAACTGCTTGAACTGCTTGTAATGGCTGCACTGGCTGTACTGACTGCACTGATTGTATGGGTAGCTGTAACTGCTGTTCTTGCAAATCCTGCTGTTGTTTCTCCTGGATCAATTTCTCTTCATACATCACTAATAAAAAAGAATTGGATAGGTTAGTGTCTGCTTGCTTTTAAAATGGTGATTTATTTACTCTGTTGATATAAATAAGCCTGTTGCTGCTGAATTGCTGCCTGCTGTTGAACTTGTCGAAGGCGCACCAGCTCATGCTCTTGGATGCCCACATAGGGTGACTGGGCAAGAGAGAACTGATATTGTTGAAATGATGACTCGTCCTCCAATTCATAAGGCTGAAGAGAGTTCATATGTATAAAATAATAGCTGATTGAAAAAGAGAGTACAGAGATTTCTTCAAGGAGAAAAATGAGAGATACAGAAAGAGAGAAAAAGAGATACAGAAAGAGAAAGTAGGCTTAATTAGTCTTTATATATGTAAAATAAGGGGTGTGATAATAGAGAAGGGAGAGATAAAATAAAGAGAGAAATAATAAATAGAAACCTATTCCATTTATGACTATATAGCAAGATACTTAAATCTAACATTTAAGGTTACCCACCGTGCACAGATATTACAACACACACACATATACATAACAATCTATCAGTCCAAGGAACTTTGGTGAACTACATGACGTGTTCAAACAACAATGATTGTTTAACAATGTGTGCGTGAAAATACCGTTTTCATTAATTTCAGTATTCCTTCAATCTGTTGCTAGGTTACACTCGGTTGTCAACAACAAATCATCAGTCTACTCTTTATTTATAGCCATATACCCATAAAGACGCTCTATGTTCTCCCCCCCCCCAATTTGTCTATATTATTATACTTTTTTATAACCCCCCACTCCCCCTTTCTTCTTTTAATTGGAGTGACTTGAACTCTAAATTCCGGGATTAAGTATTAAAGAAATTCTTTGTACCTTTGGCCGTGCATAGTCTATATTTGTTAGTAAATTCATCGATGGTCACAACAGATAAAATATTCTGGAGAATTGATCAGCAGTAAGAAGGTATTCATCCACACCAGTTGATTATCTTCAAAGTCCAATGTATCTTCACTCAATGATGAGCAGAAGACGGCTCTGATATGACACTCACAGGGCACGAAGTGTGATGTGATGTGCTCTTATTACTCTTTTTGTTTAAAGTACACTCCCATAGGTTGAATTTTAATAGCACTAATGTGCTAGATGGTAGCACAGTTTAATTGCATACACAGAACACTACAAAGTAACTAATAAGTACAGCCCACCATGTTTACCCTCTTTCAAGTACAGCAGTAGAAGGAGCATATAACTTCTTCTTCAATCTCTTTTTAGGGTTAGATTTTATCGGTAACTGAAACTATTTGACTCAAGAATAACTCTGTATCCCTGTATCATGTGCCAAGTAATCCTATAGGCAATGGGGTTTGTTTTTAATTTAAAATGATAACATACAACTGATATATTTATAGATTCATATTAAGTTAAATTATAAAAGGGAGGGGTGATTAGGAGACTGGAATACATGAAGGATAGAGCTGGCCATACTCAGTATCGACAGACATAAGAATCATAATATGGCTGTTAGGAACATTATGTGCGGATAAAACCGATAGTACTACCCTCTTATACTGGTTATACAGATGCCGTCTTTTGCACTCCTCACTATCAATAACTGGGGGGATACCCAGTACTCTCAAAACAGCCTTATTAAAGATTATGAAATAAACAATAGAATAAGAGCAGAGGATGGAAAAGCATCTCAGTACACAGCAGAGTTGATCTCCAACTTATTCCCTTGAAAATAACTAGCTGTCATTAGTGAATACACATAGATACCTTCCTTTTAAACATCATATTATATCATATCATAATATATATATATATATATATAATATTGTAATATGTATATAGATAGATATATATAAAGATATATATAGGTGTATGTATAATATGACTGCGTAACTAGAAGACATTGCCTCATTATTTACCTGCATCTACCAAAGTGGGTAAGTCATCGATAGAAGTAATCTCTATTCGGTGTATGTATAAAGACAGATATACTAGAATAGGATGATTAATAACAAATAGAAAAGGGGAAACAGACCTGAACTGTAGAGTAGTTTATATTGTCCTACTCTACTTATATAATTATTAGATGTTGTGTCTGGAACACTATTTTAAAAATAACATTGATCTTTAATATAAAATGTTTAATGGGTCAATCCAAAGGGCTGAATATACTGGTCAATTATCCTCATGCTATTGTGTGTGTGTGTGTCTGTGAGTGTGTCTGTGGGTGTGGGTGTGTCTGTCTATTGGCTGCTTAAGTATAACTGTTGACTATTAAGAATGCATGAATGGATCCTCATTTATTTATTAACATCAACTTCAATCTATACTCCCTAAACTCTCTTATAAAATCGATAGTCAACATTATAAGTTGATCTTCACATCAATCGATAGTGTGTCACGGTACAAATTGACAATTCCCCTGTATAAATCAACTAGCTGTTGAACGATGCACGACATTTCAGCTTGCATTTTCCTTGTGTTATTCTGTTTCTGTTATTGATGTATATATATATAAGTTGTCTGCTGTTTAGTATAAGTGTGTCAATACGACAATAATACATTTATCTTATAGACCAGAACGTGACCGATGGGAATAATGGTAACCTTTAGCTATCAAATCATATACTAGCTTATTTTGAGGAGATACACAAATCATCAGTAAATAGTAATGATAACTTACATTCAGCCTTTAGGAAGAAACAGTTTGGAGCACGTCAGTTGGTATAATGTCACCCTTCTAATAACTCTATTATGAAGATGTTCATCACTTCCTATTTACATTAGACACTCGTTTATTGTCTGTGTCATACACCAAACTATTCTTTTGTTTCTAGAAATATACTGCTTATCGTTATTATTATTAACGTCCAAGTTTATAAATAGCCATCCAACTGACATCTGGTCTATCGGCGACCTAAATGTTGTATGTCATCTTGTAACACACTATGAATCTCATAATGTAGGTAAAATGCTTTGGAAAACAGAGAACAGTGAACAAGAAGCAGGCTGGTGATGGCTGTAATTTATATTCAACCAATATACAACGGCCACTCCTACTATACTATTAAATACAATATATTGAGGTATTTGCCGAACTGGATAGACTTTGTCCTACAGCTGCCAAGATGAGACTTATGGATTCGGAACACTATGTAATATCAGTGTGAATGTATATATATATATATACCTAGTATCTTCTCTTTGTCTCATAATAGGGGGGTATTAGTAAACAATGTATCATCTATGTAGCTCTTTAAAATAGAGTATGATATGATATATAGATAAGTGAAATAAGGTGATACTATTGAAAATAGGCCGATTGGTGTATTCCAAGCGTGGTTTAGTTTACTTTATTGGTACAACAGCAACTCATGGAATCAGCTAAACAACAGATAAACCGAGTAGCACCATGTACCAAGTTCATTATCTATTTAGAACTAGTAGATGATCTGCTCAGTTGGATGATCTCATTCAATGATCTAGTAAAGACGTTGGCTTGTTTAGAATAACGCATCTATTTTTTAGTTGTTTATTACCCTTCACTGCTTGAGTGGGATTGAAAATAATCCACAGAATTTTAAAAATAGCCGAGATAAAGCATCACTGTTGAATTCAGTAGTATATAAATATTTAGGTGTCATTCAATATAGTATACTTCTGATTATAGGTAATATATATACATGGAGTAGTATATCTACATTTAAACTGCCTCTTGAATTACTTGATACAGGCCTACTAAGGATTTTGCAGTACAAAAGTCAAAATATCGCATTATTTAAGATTAAGATGTTTGCCCTGAAATATGAATTAGTGTTTGCATGACTGGAGTATATAATTGCTGCATGATTTGACTTCTCGAGGTGAAATCAATAATGTTCATGGGGTCAGCATCAGTATAGTTGTCTTTAAGTACCTGTTGCTTGACAGGTTCATATTTCTGGGAGGAAAAGGTCTCCCTAATGTCATAATCCAGATCCCCAGTTGATTACCGTTGTCTCATCTATATTAAATGCCTCTCGGGTGAATTCGACTGGAAGTATCTCATTTACATACATGTATTGAACTCAACCTCTGATACCAGTTCTATAAATAATAGTACTCGTGCCACATGCAGTTCAGTCATTATTTGATGTATTTAAAAGGGGATAAAGTACTGATAAATAGAATGTTATCGAATACACCCAGCATATATCCATTGCACAGGTGGATCTACACTCTTTATTACAATGTTATTTACTAATAAAGCTTAAATAGAAGCATCTTTGTTAATGTTATTTTCAATTGAATGCATTGATGTTACATAATAAGAGTCATCTAGCACAAGAGTATGGAAAGAGCATACATAGATTACTTTATTTAGAATAACCGACGAAAAAGAAGGTTTATGAGGCTGTACAAATAAATAAAATAGAAAATAAAGCTGTATTCATGACAATTCGAAAGATCAATAATAGTATCAAACTATCTCTTATAACCATGGAAGAATATATATATATATACACAGGGAACTATACAAAGACTTGGAAAAAGTAATTCACTTGATTGACCTCTTGAGTGTGCACTTCAGTTCATTACTACTCGGCCTATGAGTCCTCATGTGTTGGCTGAGATTATCAGATCGAGAGAAGCATTTACCACATGACTCATATTGACATTTGTAAGCTATAAAGAATAGGTCAGTTCAGTCCAGAATGCAGGTCAAGTTAAACTTACGTTTTTCCTTTGTATGAATTGATCTAGAATGTCTCTTCAGGTGTTCTGCTCTTCGGAATATCTTTCCACAATTGTCAAGAGTGCATGTAAAGGAGGTGTCATCCTCAGTTACTTTGGTTGTTTTTCTCTTATTCTGGGACAGGATGGTGCTACTGCCCTTGTTCTTCAATGTAACTTCATTTCTTGTAGCACGAATCATCTTCGTTCTCTTTCTCTTGCCATTGGTATCAGTGTGTTCATCCTTCCCATATGTCTGACTAGTCTCACTCTCAGAAGAAGATAAGTGTGTAGGAATGAAATCAAATAGATTACTATCGAGAATAGAGTCATGCGAGTCATCAGTAAATAAAGATGCCTCGAATTCAGTGGGATTCGACAATAACTCCGAGAAAGATGATTCCTGTCTATTGATATGGGAACTGGACGGAGACAAGAGGGCCAATTTGGACAGGGGATTATACAAGAGGGCTTCCGGGTACTGTAATAGATCGTCTAGTTCGAGTATGTCCATAGCACTGGATGGAGTAGACATACAATTGTCATTCAATGATGAGAGTATATTATTGCCATCTTGACTGTTAATGAATAAGTGATCGCTATTGTAGCTATGGATGCTGGTGCTGCTATTACTGGTGGTATCATTATCATTGTAGGTATACATTGTATAAAGATCTTTCGGATAAGATGTAGTGTAGTCACAGTCATAGTCATCAATGTCTGAGAATTCCAACTGTGGAGATGGTGTGAAGGTATTAGAAGACAAACCAAGGGGATATACACCGGAATTGATGCAAACAAGGGATGATTTAGATTGATATCCGAGATTCATGTGACAGTCATACATCATTTGTTGATTTAAATTCCAAGAAGAACCAGAAGTAAACTTATTAACATAAGAACCGCGTTGGAACGTACTTTGTGGGTAGGTGGGTTGATAATGATGTGTTATTTGATGGTGATCATTGAACATAGTATGAGTGTTCATGGCAACTAAACTATTCGAGATCAATGATTATATTAGGTTTCCAACAATATATGAGTGAATGAGAGCAAATAGAGTGTTTGTCCTTTTTACCTGTTTATCTATAGCAATTGGGATATAACGAGAAGATGAAGAAAGAAGAGAAAGAAGAGGAAGAGAGGGAATTGACAGTTTATATATGTGTTGAGATATGCTCTCTCTTTCCATATTAGTAATAATCAGAGCATATATATACTGTATGTATAAATATAGATATAGAAAATATAACGGGTTCAATGTTAAATACATATTATTTTCTTTGTTTCCATAATATCCTTAAATGATTTCGGATGATGCATCCGAATCGAGTAATTTTACTCTTATACTTTATTTCATTTTGATTCTTTACTTCTAGTGTCATACATTATATAGTAAGAGACATTCATTCAGTTACTATAAACAGAAGTGATCGGCATATAGACTGTAATAGATAAACACACAGCAAACAATAGAAAATAAGTATGTATATTTATATATGCATCCAGTCTTTAAATTAATTAAGGGGGAAACAGAGATGGAACTGGTGGCTGTTTATGTCTTTCAGGCGAAGTGCTATCAATAGAGGAAAAACACATGGTAATAGCTATTAAAACTCCCTTTTATAAGCACGAGCCCACTCTTATTCCATAGATATCTAAATATGATTATTAACCTGGTAATAAGCAGGGATTCCTTTTTATTGAAAGTGAAAAGAACCAATAAAAAGGGGTTTATGATTATGTAGAGTTGATGTAAAATAAGCAGACAATTGTTATTATTTATAATTAACTCATTCTGATCCTATCATACAGGTCATATATGCATTTATGCGTGATACTTCATCATTGAATCACCTACTGTCCAATAAACCTGCTTGTTCATCTTCTGAATCATACAAATCTTCTAAATCTATACTGCTGTCCTTAATAGGCCTAAATAATGATATGATAAAGGCCAACACAAATGAGAGTAGAAATGCCCATTCAGAGTAGAAATAGATCATTCCCAGTATGGGTGTATTCAATGGGATGCGGTCGATCAGTGTGGAAGATACAGTTGGTGTGCAAATCTCTATATAATAATAATAGTTTAGTTTTGATTGTAATTCATATATATATATATATATATACTAACCAATTGGAGCCCATAGATCACAAGGGACAATCTTGTCTATCTGATATGAACAGTCTCTTCTACCACCCTCAGTGTGATTACACTATTCATTTTGGAAAGAGTTCAGTTATACCATAATATGTGCTCACCTCACACACACACACACACATATATATTTTCTACCTATCGATCCCCCCACACCCCTCTCAGCCTCAATCATCACCTTATGTTCCCTTTCATTTGCTTCATTTTAAATTACTTACATATACTTGATTACCAAAATGAGAGTATCCAGGTGCAATGACTGATACCATAGAATAGTTGAATCCCAATATTCCAAACATGATAATCAATACTACTATTAATAGCCCTTGAGGTGATGTAGAGTGTCTTTTGATACGGAAAAGTGTCGCCCATAGCACTTTGACTCCAATGTGAATAATCCCCATCATGGTGGCAAAGAAGAAATAGATTAGGGTTCCAACTAGAATTATGTAATCGAACGGGAATATCTAAATGATTGATGACTGTGAGTTGTTTCATTGACTGTATTGTTATTCTGGAACTCACCTTCTGTAGATGGACAAACATAGAATCCACTACATTAATTAAATCAGGGTGACTGATGATATAACCACATTTACGTCCACACACAGAATATATGATCTTGTCAATACTTGATTACAGCCTGTATTAATACTGTAATATCATAATGATGTATAACAAAATAACTTACATGGATATCAATACACTGATAACTATCAGAAAGCTAAATCCTAATAGGATTAAACCAATCAACACCTATATACATACAGTGCATGAGTAAAAAAATATGAACATTACGCAACTATGATCTCCCTCTCGCAATTTACCTGGAATGGCCGGAGCACTTTTAATACCTTCTGGCTGAAGTGGGTCATCTCTTCATCCACTCCATTCAATTTACGCAGTAGAATTCTAATTTGTATATCAGTTATGGGTTCCCCATAAACAATATCACCAATTTACCTTTCTTCATCATTGTAGTTCTCTAATGCTCTTAGATCTCTTTCACTCAATGGTTGATTAGAATCAGCATATCTGTGTTCCAATGCCTTTCTCTGGTCACGAATCATATCTAATTGGTGATGTATCGTCTGATTCTCCACATCCACTTTTCGTTTATTCTTGATCAAGTAAATGGGAAGAATTGATAATCCCGGAGCCTATAAAAGTAATATCAGATCAGGTGCAACAACCAGTTACTGTATAGTTACAGTGTATATCACCAGTACAACCATGGCTGGTAATAGCAAACATCCAATAACAAACCAGAATGCTTTGGCACCACCTAAGAGGAGTTGGATGAATGAGTGATATGACCCCATTACCAATATATATATATACTTTACTGCTTTCTGATAATAAGTGCTGGAACCATTCAATGTTGATGAATGGTGGTAATACGATGGGTTTCATAAAGAGGCCAAACAAGAAGAATGATAGGCCAATGAGTGAGAAGCAGATGGCATATCTCATTGAAATCAATGATCTCTTCTTTCTTGCATCAGGTTCAGTCTCGCTGTCTTTGTAATAGAAATAAGCAAAGGGTACCAGGAAGAAGATATAGAAACTGATAAGACCATAGAATACTGTGGGAGGGGCAAGTTATTAATATATCAGCAGTAAATATATAGATACGTACTATAATAGAGAAGCTTAACTGCAAATGTTATCCACTGTATGGTACCCTCATCAGCCCAGAGTTTCTTCAACCCTGTACTGTGATCTACAGTGGAAGAGACTAGGTATACATCAACAGGTAATAAGGCTGCTGTTAACAATATCAGTTCCAATGACATGACTGCTATTGCAAACGAGAATAAGTCTGGATCTCGTTTGCTCTGATAATATTTAACAAATCCTAGATTGAACAGTAACAGGGACTAATATACACTTAGTGATGGATTCCCTTATTCATATTATTGTGCCATACAATGCCTATAATCACATAGACCACCGCACCTATCCCAATACTAGATAACATATTGTTGATATTATAATTGTTTAATGAATAAGAAAATGAAGATTGGCTTTATTTATAAATATTTCTACCAGCGAGAAAGAGGGAGGGAGAGTACACAGAGAATGATGAATAATTATGTCATGTCAGTTTCATTTCTACCAGCGAGAAGTTAAATGTCAGAATCAATATCCCCTTCTAATAGATCAGTCAGCAATAAGCTTTCTATAAATGGCATATCTGGTTTAGAAAGAGTGAACGACGATTGATACACATACAATCCCACATATTCTATAAAGAAAGACAGTTGACATATGGACCCTATGCTTCTCATCGTTAACATTGGACGCTTGAGAGAGCCCAGAGAGGGCTGCATAGAGGTTTCGGTTGATGAGAAGTCTCCATCCTACATAATCAAATTTAGAGTTAAGGTTCAGGTTCATTTATGGATCATACTCCCATTACTGTCCACGATTTTACCATAGTTTGACTGCTAATTTTCTCACTTAATAGGTCCATAATAGGCAGTGGCCCTTCATTACGTGGTTTGATGAGTGTCTCGACAGTATCACGAATAAATATCCATTGGTAACTAGAGAAATGTGCAATGTTATTTCATCATATTGCACCATTGTGTCATATGTGGGGCCTTACATTTGGAAAGTATCTAGTTCCAGGGTACATAATAGGTCCAGAAATTTACATCCAGCCAATGCTATTTGAGCCTCTTCAGGTCTATCTTGGAAGTCATCATAGATGAAAGAGTTAAACAGACGCATCTATAAAAAAATCGATTAAGGATATTGCTGTTAATAGAGTGAGATGTGCGTACCAATTCAGTAATGAGAACGGGCCAGAAGTTCATAAGATGTTTCTGTGAAATCCTCACTAACAAAATTCTGAGAAACAGATAGATATCCGTGTGGATCATTTCACCATGATCCAGCTTCAATAAGTCAACAATCTTCTCTTGAATAACAGGTAATTGGGGAACATATTGATCCATGGCCCCTGATAAGATAACAAATGATAGGCGTCGTAAACTGAGTGATCGATTTAATGTCTCTAATTCCTTATTTGAGAAGAATGTGGAGGAAGGGGAGGTGGTGATTCTCCCCAACAATTCAGATATCCTTTCTTTCTCAATGGACAATGCAACATGAATGATATAGCTCCATTTTTTTACTGTGGTAGATCCCATATAGAAGAATCGATTGTCAAGGAACACATCCCAGACCTCCTTCCTCCATGTTTTATAGGTGAATGGCATACGGGCCATCTCACATAACTGATTTAACAGAATCAGATTCTTCCTATTATAAACCGTAAGTCTATTTTTATGTAACGGACTATTCCTTTTCACTTACGACTTGGACTTGAGAGAGGGTCCTATGACATAGTATACCAAGTTATTGAGTACAGAGTTTATTTTGTCATTATCACCTATCAATTGCCTCAGGTTGGGAATGACTCTATTGGATAAATATTGATTGATCTGGTTGATCATGATGTCTTCCCTTGATTTCCAACTAGCTTTCTTCTCAATATCAGATACATTGCCAACAGAGACATTACGGACTATATCAGAGGATGGCTGGGGATCAACTGAATCCGCTGTATGGACTGATGAACTGTCATCTGGATTAGCATCATCATACACTGCTGCTCTTCTCATCCAAAGACTTTGATCAAATGATTTGCCAGCAATGAGTATACAATAGTCAATGCATCTCTGATATAACTCCTGAGCATCTTTCCTCATACGACGATCTTGATCATAAGTATCAGATTTACCTAATTCTTCCAATGCAACAGTCAAAAATCGCATGAGTCCAGGTAAGAAGATCTTGTATGCATTTGCTTGGGAGAGATAGTCCTTGGCAAAAGAATGAATAATTGGCCATAACAGAACAATTGAGTCTGGTTTATTCATTTGCTCACACAGTATTTCAGCAAATCGTAGAATGGAGGTATCAGTCCTATGTTAAGAAGAGGTTAGAGGATAAATTATGCCATTTCTAAATCTTCAATTACAATTTCCCCTGTCTCAAGATCTTTCGGCGTTTACTTTGATAGCTTCCCACCGTTCTCTGTCTGATGCTTTCAAGTAGAGTGGATATGATAAGTTGTGGTGAACTGGAAGGTGTATTGATAAGGATATCCAATATCACCATATTAGATTGTACTTGCTGTTCATACTCCAAGAACATGGGATTTTCCATAAAGAAGATCTCAGTGAGTCCCTCCACAAAATCAGGTGTAGACTGCTTCAGTAACTTCTCAAACATCACATCCAGCTTCCCCTTTACCTCCTCTGAGACACGGGAAAATCCAAGTAAAATTGCATTTACTTTCGCATCTCCCATCGACTGAATTACCTTATCGTCCCATTGCGGTTTCCTGAATACTTTCCACACATGAACAAGAATTTGAAGGATAGATGGTAAATGATACAAGAGAATATCTCTCGGTTTTTCGTATCTACCGTGCTCTTCTCCATGCAAGACCTGACCCAAGAGAACTAGTCCAGAAGTATCGGGCATGGAGGGTATAGGAAAATCATCAGAATTGTGAGACATCCAGTCATCATTTAAAACTCTTTCGGTCAGGCCAAACATCAGCAGTTTCTCCAGTCCAGTCAGAAATATCATCATATCATTCTCGGCATAAGAGAAACATGCAGTAGGGTTCTCATGTATGACAATGGCAGTTGATTGAGATTTTTCTGATATCTGGTGACATACACACATAATAAGTGGAATGATCATTTGTCTGAAAGCATGTTTAAGATAAGGTAGGGCAGCCAGTAAGAAGTCCATCCAGTGTTGTAATAAGGACCTGTTCTCGGGCAAAGACAGTGCATCAATGGCACACTTCACCAATATATCCGAGGAAGCCTGCATTAATAAGATGGCGTCGTTTTTAGACACATTGATTCCAGAAATGCTTTCATTGTCTACACTGCTGTCAATAGAAGATCCTCTACGATGCCCTTTTTCTTTCTGTTGTGCAGTGGCTGATGAGATAGCTAGTGTTGCATGAATCAGATGAAGTAGCTTCTGCTGCAGTTCTAAGTTATGTACATGAATGCAATACAAAAGCTTATACAGAGCACTTGTTTGAATTAGCTGCACTAGCTTCATATTTACATAGTCAAGTTTGGATATGATCAAATAGAGCAAGTCAGCAACATGTATTTGGATGATTTGTATAGAGGCGGTGGAGGTCGCTGATGCAGTTTTATTTGGTTCTGTCTCCAGAAACCTAGTAAATAAAAGTTCGGATTGATAAGTTTTAATATTACGAGAGTTAGTGAATGATCCTACCTGATTGCAATCATGACAATAGCATCCAGGAATGACATTTGTGGTAAACTGTCTACTCCCAAAAACGACTGAATAAATTTGGCTGATGTGGTGTCTTTGTCTACATTATGGCTCTTGAAAGCCTTGAGTATATTGAGACCACCAAAATTGATAAGTGTAATCAATGTACTGAACATGTAATCGATGATATCTGTATCAAAGGGTTTCAGATAGATGCTGTAATCAATGGATGTCATCTTCTCTTGTTTTTTTTTGAGTGTCTGATACTTCCACTTTACATTATACTGAGCAGGTTGTTTCATGATATTCTTACTACATATATTTGATATAAAAGGCTCTAGTAATCGTACATAATTCTTGAGATGACAACGGATCCATGATTCACCGGCACGTCGGTCAACAGGTGATGAACCGTCCTTTAACAGATCTAGCATCAAGAACATTGGCCTCGAGAATGTAGTACTGGAATCAGGCATATGCTCAGATAATTGCCAGAGAATACCAAACTTTTCATAATTCATTGACCTTTCAGCATAGTTGTCTTGAACGATGAGATAGTTTGAAAGAATGGTCTCTATCTGGTGTTTATGTACCACCTCTGTTAGTTTCCATATCAACTCCACTATTCTTATATGAATCAATGGCATCGATGGGGAGAGGAATCCCCATAATTTATCCATAATTGCCTTGATATGATTCTGTCTTGACAGAAAGCTTTTCTCAATAAATCTATCTGTCTTCACCAGCTGTGTTAAAGTGGATAGACCAGCATCCACCACACCGAAAATTTTGACATGTTGGCAGCACTTTAATAATACTGTAGTCAATTGACTCTCCTGTTTTAATTTTAATGAAGCATCGGCGTGAGCGGCTGTCTTGATTAATATGCCACATGCGCCCTGAAGAATTCGTTCTAGGCGATCTTCTATATGCTTAAGATGTTTTCCTTCTGCTCCAACATCGACGCCACTCTGTAGATTCTCAGGAAGCACAATATAGCTATTGACAAAATCAATGATGAATGATATCAGATTCTTTCCAATCTCTTTCACTAGAACTTGGCCCTTTATAATCTCGAATTCAGGACGTTGTTGCTGTTGTTGGTGAATATCCTGGAAGTTCTTTATATTTGAAGAAGAAGAGAGATCACCTTCATCATCATCAGAATCCCTGTCTTTGTCGATGTCGTCTTTGGAAATATACTGAGGTTGTCCTATTCCGTAATACTCTCTAATATAATCCAATACATTTGAGTCAGGTCTAAACAATTTGCGTTCTTTTTGATCATCCAATGAAGGTGATGATCGATTCATAAACATGCTCTCGGGTAGCTGGTCAAGAAGTAGTGTCATAAGTGATATACATTCACTTACTTGCGGTAATAACTCTATAAAAGATGGACTTTTTAATGATTCTTGTAATTTTTTAGATAGGGCAGCTAATATCATTGGAAAATGGACGTGCCTAATTTCATCATCTGTCAATTTGAATGATTGCACAGTGAACTCAACGAGTCTCATATTGTCCAAATGGGTCATATTCGACTTGTTGAGAGTTTTCTGATCCCCTGGGAAACTGGTGTCTAGCAATTCAAACAATTTCATGAATATCAGATAAGGCTCCACCATCTCCATCCACATATTGGCACTTTGCATTATTTCTGGATTGGTTCCTCTTATTCTAAGGCTGTTCAAGGAATCAATGAAGATATTATTGACAATAGGCTGGCCCAATTCCCATTTGTCCATCAATGAAATCAGTATCTTATATGGTCTTTGTTGTGTCTCTGATATAGCTTCTTGCATCAACATCCCTCTTACTGCCTGTGTAGCAGATCTCTCTGCATACATGCTGAAATATGTAACCTGTGCCTGAGTAGAGCCCTCAGTTCCCAGCAACCAAGCATAGAGACGACGGTTGAGTGACATGTCTTTCCTTAATACTATCCCAAATGCTGATCTCATTAAAATAACTTGATCTTCATGAGGAATCATTCTTTATCATCATATAATGTATAAATTAACAATGAATCATCAATGCATAGACACAATATCACCTACTTATGCTTCAGCTGGAAGTTTTGTACTAATAACTCTAAAATTCCACGTTGAACCAATATCTGATTATCCTCCAATGTGATAGAAAATGCCCTCACCATCAAGCTAACATTCTCCTTTTCACCCAACACCAAAGCAACAGCTAATGATTATATTAACCTTCCAATCCTGGTATTATGTGCTCGTTGTTTTACCTTCTTTATCGACTATCTTGGGTAATTTACGTAGAAGGAAGTTCAGAGAGGGTATTCTCAAGGTAGGATTGTTGATCATAACCAGCCACATACAGGAATAGAAGAAGGGCAATTCCACAGTTTCTGATAATTTATCTAATAGAGCAACCACCTGTATAGCATTCCCATTAGTTCATCGATACCATCCATCCATTCCTTTCTCTCTTTTTTTTACCTTATCAAAGCAATCACTCCCTTCTTCCTCCAGAGCAGGTAGTAAGGCAATAATCAGGCCCCTCAGAGCAGGTCTTAATCTACCACGAAGGGGAATATAATATTGCTCGAATAGCGCTAGTAGTTGAGGCTAATAAAACACAGTCATTAAACCAACAGAGAATGAATCAACCAAGTCCCAATTACCTTGACATGTGTTGCTGCAAACTGAACAAATGGAAATATGCCAATAGACCATAATGGCAAGTCCTCCACTAACTGATCAGCCTACAAATAGAGTTTCCGTGTTTATACAAAAAGGCCAAACTAAAGATAAACCATTTACTTACACCAATTGTCTTCAATATGAATGCATATACTTCAAGTGTTTTCTGATGTACACCTGCTGGGAATCCTGGGTTTAAACACTGTGCTAGTCTTTTAGCCACAAGCTGTCTACGTGGTATCACAGGGAATTGTGGATAAGCCTGAAATGACTGTGAGGATTATATTAGTAGCAGTGTAGACTAGTGTTTGCAAGTAATAAACACCTTTAATAGTCTACCGAGAAATGATATAATATCTGCCCACTCATTGACTGCATCAAATGACTGTAGATTCTTCTCTACTAGCTGAACATATTTACGGAATCTGGGGTCATTTTGAAATGCTGTTGAAGATAGAGTAAGTAATCACAAGTGTTTCTATGTGTAAAATAATCTACCTTGTTCTCTTAGTTGAGAATCTAGTCAAAAGGTATTAGTATACACCAATAAAGAGTAATGTAGAGTGGGTAATTACCATATAATTCTGAAGATGAGTCCATATTGCTGTTTGAATCAACTGAATCTGAGTCTGGTGTGTTATTGCGTAATCCTATCTTCTTAAATATCTTCTGTGGTATGTGTAATATGTTATCATTATCTGTCATCACTTTGTTTACTTGTTAATATCAGTAAGAACAATAGTGAAAAATAAAGAAAACATCGTCTGTGATTAAAAAGGTGCCGAAATAAATAAAATGTCGGGTTAAAGTGCTGTGTAATTGATGCTGATGCAGCATATATTCTGTTGGTTCATTGTTATTCTAGGATACACTTCCTTGTAATCAGAACAACCAATATGACGAGTGTGAATAGTATGAGAAAATCTATATAATAAAAGCAAAGAAAGGAATGGGAAGGTACACTCCCAGAAGGGAAAATGCATCCACGAGTAAAGAATAAAACACAGCACATTCAACTTACTCAACACTCAGAATTCACATATTTTGAAAGCATATGGAGTCCATTGGACTAGTTTTTACAATGTTTATTATATTTATGTGGAATGGTTGATTAGAATCGATGAGCTATCTTCTTCTTGCCTACTCTCTTCTTGGAAGCATTAGGGTTCTTACGTCCATAACCAATGGTGTCTGTACCAAACATATTATTAGTGACTTCCCTTGTGTCTAATTTACCGTATAATGGGATGAAATCAGGATCAAACATATCTACTGCCTTTTTCTTGGATTTCAATGTCATTGCCTTGATATAATCACGCTGGTCTTCCCTTAATACAATATTGTTCGTTTTGCGGCCACCCTTGGGCAATGGTATATCATATTTTGTACCACGAAGTCTGTATTGAAAGTTCTTTTTCAAATGATATTGGATTTGACCTTTACTGTTGGTGCTACATGTTACTCTTTGAAGAGAAGCATTGCCACATTTAGGGCAGAACTTCTTTTCCAAGTCATTGGTTACTCTTTTTCACGGAATAAGTGTGAGTGTTCAGTCAATTATAGGAGTGATCTTCAATTACTTACGTAAAACACGCATGACATCTCATGACAGAGTTTCTAATCTTCTTAACACGATATCCACCGGCAGATACCAAATTTAAATTCATCTGCAATAGTACATTCTGCATGGCGAAATCCGCGGTCATACACCCAACAGCCATTGAACTTCTATCACGCAATTCATCAGCTGTCACACCAATTTCGGCAGCCTTGAATTCATCTACATTGTCAGGAGTAATCCACTCTCCACCTTCATCCTCAGAATCATCTTCTTCGGTGAAGAGTTCCTGTATTTGCTTATGTTCTGCCTCTATTTTGAGATCACCCATCTTGTTATCTAATTTCCCAATGGGTTCAACGGGAGATGGAATACTTTTATTGTCTTCCTTCTTGTCGTTCTCCTTCTTAATATCTACCCTCTTCTCCTCTCCCTGTTTAATATCTGCCTTCTTAGTGTCTACATTCTCAGTGTCTTCCTTCTTAGTGTCTTCCTTCTCAACATCCTCTTGCTTAATATCTACTTGCTTAACATCTACTTGCTTAACTTCTTCCTTCTTTGACTTGGCATTGTTTTTATTGGAATATCCATAAGCATTCTTGTTTTTTTTGTGTGAGACTGCCACTTCCCATCCATCAGCATCAACTATTTTAGGTGGTGCGGGATTCTTTATGAATGATTTTGGTGGTGGAGCACTAGGAAGAGCACCACTGGGTCTAGACTATGAAGTATAGTTAATTATGTGTTAACAAAATGAAAAGGACATAACTACTGGCATACTTACAACAAGAGGTTCCTTACGGATATTGGCATCACCATTCAACTTCTTCTCTAATGTATAGGTAAGAGCTAGAACCTTTAAATCGGGTATAGAAAGTACACCATAATCACCAGTCTTCTTGGAGAATTCAACAACTATATATTGTATAATCTTGATTACATCAGTATTCATATTCTGTTTACTGCTATTATTATATTACCAAACTTTAAGGCATCCTCGGTAGGGTTCTGAACCTTCAATTCAAAGGGCAATCTTTCCAAGTATTCTCGAGAATATGCACTTCTCAATTCAGCAATCACTTCAGGACAGGTATAGAACTCCTCTGCAATATGTCGAAGAGAAGTACCATTGATAATAGCATTGGTGTCAATAATAAGACACTTCAGAGAAGGTGATTTTGGTACTGTAGTAGTGGGAACTGCTTCGATAATGGGTAATTCTGACATTGTATGGATAACCTTAGCATAAAAAATTATCGAAAAAAAATTAAGCTCAAATAGGGCATGTCTTTCTGTCAACCCGTGGCTTAGATATTCCGTTCAATGAGTGTGACTTCTTCATTCTACTGCTGCTATTGTGGTTGTAGACTAGAATAAGGAAAGAGAACCTGATTTGGAAAGAATAGGCATTGGTATATAATGAGGTGTATTACGGATTATTATATATGAATGATAATATAGTATGGATGCATCTACTAATTAAATCAGAGTATGAACAGAGGCTTATTTTAATGTGCATCCATGGAGATGTTGCCTGGTTACCAGTGATCTTCGTGGCCGAGGCAATGTGTAGATCATGTAATATGAAAACTGCTCTCCGTGAACTAAGTCTGAATACCGTAACTTCTATCTACAGTATATAATTGGGGGAACAGAATCAACCTTGAAAGATACAGTCGAATAACTGTTTTAAGTAAGGACATGTAGGATCAAATAAGTTCGTAAACTATGGCATTCTTCTCATACTTCCCTCTAACTGATAGACGCATATGCTATAGTAGATGGTATTCTCCAGGCGGATAGTGAATCTATCACTCATTTTATCACATGGCTAAATCCTGTATCAAAATCAGTCACAGTAAATAAACTGGTACTGTATTTGCTTTATGGAGATGAACAGCACAATGAATACCTCATTCAAGGGTGAAATACATAACATTAAGCCATTGATATCACTTCTAAAGGCTATTCAAATAAAGAAAGTAATGACTGTATATGATATAAATAAAGAATAGAAAGTGTAATGACCAATATACATAGCTGGCCAGTTGTAGTATCTTTGCTGAAGGACTGACCTTTACAGTGGAAGAATCTCGTTGTGTGAAGGCAGTGGCTTATGTAAAGAAGCACCTGTTTACCAAATATTACAAAGACCCTACTACCGAGAATTTTATATTTGGTATACCCTTGAATACACTAATAGACTGTTTAGGCATTATATCACCTTTTACCAACAATAGAGGCAATACAGACGATTTATGTGAGATGAATTATGATGGCCCCGGTTCTCGTTTTAGAATAGCGTAAGTATACAATAGACTGCACACGATTAAGTAATAAGAGATTATCATAGATTCGAAAATAAAGAAATCTCCCAACTACTGCAGTTTAATTTGGATACAGTCCAGCCAGATGAGGAAAACACAGATCTAAGTATTACAGATGAAGTAGGAACCACCCAAAAAATGATCATCAAGGTAAAATATGTATCTACAGAGTATATACTCACTGCACATCCTACACTCACTCACTGCACATCCTACACTCACTGTACATCCTACACTCACTCACTGCACATCCTATACTCACTAACACTATCGAACAATCAAGTCTTCGTGGTTGAAAAGTGCTTTGAATGACTTGGATAAATCATGTCAGACAATAAGTATGACATTTTCTCCCAATGATCCGTCCTTCAGAATCACTGGTGAAGGTGCAGATGTCATTTGTGAATTGACTTATCCGGAGAACTCTGAGCCATTTGTCAGTTTTCAATGTAATGAGGAGGCGACATTCAGGTAATAACAAAGATAATCTATGTAACACATGATGAAGATAATCAATGTGACTGTTTTTAGTTACGCCTATTCACACATCATGTTATGTCGGCGGGCACTCGATAACTCATTTGAAGTGTCATTGGAAGTGGCTAGCAATGGAATACTCTGCATGTTGGTAAGTAGACACTCTATAGACTTAATATTGTCTTCTCATCAAGCTATAGTTCCAAATGGAGGGTCAGGACGATATCAATAATTTCGTGGAATACACAGTAAGTGGCATAAAAGATGGGGTTATAGTTATTGAATCTCAATTTAATATCACTAGTTTTTAACATCTGTATCTTTTGCCTAATAAAGAAATATAACTGAGATTGGAGTGCAATCAATCACTATGGAAACATCGTTTCTACCCTAAGATAAACCACTATAGAATTTATGCTCTATGATTATAAAGTCACATCTTATCCATCTTGATTTTATTCTATTTTTGTGTACAACAAGAATCCTATATAAACCCTACTGAAATCAATCTATCACACACTTCTTTCTCTTCATCCCTTATTTGATACATTCATACTCACATTTACTTATAACAATGGTTGCTAACTCTGGTCCTCATCTCTGGCTCCGTGCTGAAACTAAGCCCATGGAACATAGAGCAGCATTAACACCTGCCACTGCCAAAATATTACTCAATGCTGGATTCAGAATCACTGTTGAACGCTCTCCTGAACGTATATTTGATGACAATGAATATGCCAAGTAAGGATCCATCTATGTGTGAATGTACAGTGTATTCATTATTACTTCTATTTTTAGGGTTGGTTGTCCTCTTGTCAAGAAGCTTAGTTGGAAGACTGATGCCCCTGCTGATGCCTATATTGTTGGATTGAAGGAACTCCCTGAGAATGATAACTCCCCCTTGCACCACACCCACATCTTCTTTGCTCATTGCTACAAGAATCAAGGTGGATGGAAGGAGTTGATGCGTCGTTTTGATGCTGGTAAGGGTACTATTCTTGATCTGGAATTCCTGAATGATGCCAGTGGTAAGTTGTTTATGAAGATTCAGAAGAGTGGGATATTAATATAAATTATAACCATAGGTCGACGTGTGGCTGCATTTGGTTACATGGCTGGTTTTGCTGGTTCTGCTGTTGCAATTGACGCATGGTGTCATCAGAAGTTCAAGACTGGCAAAGCTTATGGTGCTTTAACACCCTATCCCAATGAAAAGGCCCTGATTGATTTCACCAAGACTCGTTTAACCAAAGCAGGTAAATACTATTATGATTAAATAGAAGAAACATATATTGACAGTTGATATTTATTAGTTGCCCTGAATGGAAAAGTGTTCCCTAAAGTATTGGTGATGGGTGCATTAGGCCGCTGTGGTACTGGTGCATGTGACTTCGCTCGTAAATCCGGTATCCCTGAACAGAATATCATTAAGTGGGATATCAATGAGACCAAGAAGGGCGGACCATTCCCTGAGATTCTTGAATGTGATATCTTTGTCAATTGTATCTACCTCAACCAGAAGATTCCTCCTTTCATCACCCAGAAGATGATTGATGGTCCCCGTAAACTGTCTGTGATTTCAGATGTGTCATGTGATACCACCAATCCCAACAACCCTATTCCTGTCTACACCATCAACACCACATTCGATAAGCCCACAGTGCCTGTTCCCAGCTCCAACCCATATCCACTTGAAGTCTGCTCAATTGATCATTTACCCACTCTTGTTCCCAGAGAAAGTTCAGATATGTTTTCCCATGACTTATTACCTACCATCTTGGCATTGAAGGATCGTACCAAATCCCCAGTATGGAATGGAGCTGAGAAGTTATATAAAGAGAAGCTGATTGCTTCCAGAGCATAAAAATAGTAACTCATTATAATACCATTTTTATCCATTGTACACTACCCTTCACATATTATCCCTTTTCGTTCATAAAATATAAGAAAATAAACACCCATTTATACATAATATACTCACTGTCTGCCTTCGTCTATCTATCATATGTACATAATATATGCATACACTGATACATACCACCTACAGCTAATTTCCCACACTGTTTATAGGTGATACAGTAGGAATTTCCAAAGTGATGGCTGTCAAAATCCACCTTCAGTCTTCTATAGTACAACTATCAAGAATAATATGAATTCCAACTGTATATTCATTAAATGACCGTGAGAGTCCTTTCCCAACTGAATGTAAATATCTACAATGTATGCATCTGTATATAAGAAGTATAGACTCAATGACTACTTATTTAATATTTACCTAATACAGATAACACTCGAAATAGATAACAAGATAGGACAGTTGATAGAAATAACCAGTAGAGTGACAGTCTCATAGGGCAATACTCTATCTAGTGCTATCATTCACACATGGTAGTAAGTAGTGACGGTGTAACCATGTTTCTATGACTACAGTGTATAGGTAAGAATATTATTCCGATTGGATGCCTACCATAACCTCCTTCAGAACCAATTGAAATTCAGGCCATAGAGAGCATATTACATTAAGCATATTCCAATCATATAGTTGAAATAAACGCAATAATTGAATATTATGACACATTGTTGCTATTTATAATCCACCCTCATTATGAAGAACTCATAAACGAACTCGGTGTATGGCGGTTTGCCTACCAAAATTACGAATCTTCATGCAAAGTGTTGATGGATTAAATACTAACCTTCTTTTGAGTTCATGTACAGCGGACATGAAAGCCGATGACACACAGAATAGAACTGTGAGGATATTCACTATATGAAGTACTCAGTCAGCAGACAATAGTTTATGCAAGTGAATGGGTCTTTATTGAAATGGACTTCTTTTTCTGCTTTTGAATACCCCTCTCTTGTGCTGAGTGAATCTATTATGTAGATTACATAAGGGAAATTGGGGGGCAATGCGTAATTTCTTTAGGAAAAGGCTAATAAACAAATAAACAAATATGGATAATGATGATAACCCATTATATTAAATAATAGACACAAAGATAAGTAATCAGGGAAGGATGATTATGCATGTGTGGCTGTATAATTGATAAGCATGTGTGTGTGTGTGTGTGTGTATATTTACCTTACTTTTCTTGACTATCGTCATCATTATCCAATCAGGTACCACCTATATTTCATAAGGGGCACAGACAGTAAGAAAAAAAAAAAATCAGGTCCCGAGTAATGGTCTGATAGAAAGTGAGAAAAAAATAAGTGGGGGTCTATAATGATGTAAATGGGGTATAAATACATTGTTTCCCTTTCCATTATTCTCTCTTCTTTCGCTCTTTATCTTTTCATCTTTTACCATCTGTCATATATACATATATACTCACACACACACACAACATACACACATAACATGAGTGATCTTAACTGGTGTACCTATTGTGATAATGCTATCAGCCATTTCTCAGTAAGTAGTAGGACAATGAACCCATCACCATAATTACTAATTTCATTGTCTTTTATTAGAATTCACTCTATTGTTCAGAAGAATGTCTTCGGTCAGATGCACTTAATCATCATCCACTGTTAGGGTATGATTATGCTGAACTAAAGGATTTCCCCCGATCATCGCCCTCCTTAACCTCCTCATCTGCCTCTACTTCCTCTGTTTCACCACTTCTATCACCCATTCAGTCATATTCAGCCCATAAAGACTTCTTACCTGCATTTGATCTCAATGATTCATCACATTCAGGCAATATCTATCAGGATATTTATCAGCAAAAACATCACAAATCACCATCAGTCACATTTCCATTCAAGAATAACACACTATACCCATCTAATGACAAGAAGAATATGTTCTTTATATAAAATATAGATACTATACCATCTAAATAACTTCCCCACTTGCACTTTTATCATTCACCCTTCTCACTCACTCACTTTCATTGTTATGTATTTACACTCAGTACACCCATATTGTATATAGGAACAATATATATATATATAGCATTACCCCCTTCCCACTCCAACACAAAAAAAAATGTACAATAAAAAATATATATTCTTATCTGATTTTTTCATTTTAAACAACCAATCATAATACTTCATTTTTATCAGATCTTTTATTGGCGGATCTTTAAATAGATATCTCCCATCCATCTCGATGATGGACTCTTCCAATGGAATCCATTTCAAACAGAGCATATTACTATTCTGATCAATGTAAGGTTATATTTATTACCACAAGCACTTCCCTTTTTTTTTTGATAAGTTACAATAGTAATCAACTGAAGTTACAGAGAGTATCATAGCTAATTACACTTTCTAATTACAACAACAAACAGAGACTATGGGTGTCCTTTCTTTCCTGTCTCATATTGATCACTTGGACGCCTTAATAGATGATCAGATGACATCCCTGATTCAAGCATAGATATATCATGAGGATGTGTCAGTATATCAAGTGATGAGGTTAATTTGTGTTCACTATTGTCGAGTGATTTACTTGATGTCTGTTGCAGGGTCTCCTCTTCCCCATCTATCTTCGATGGCTTCCTTCTGAAGTCCATATAATCAGGCTTCTTCTGATTGAAGCACTGTAGCCATGTATTCATGATATCCAGACTGGGCAATTGAATATACATGTCATACCATCCCTGTCCATGTATCAGCAACACATAATCCTCGAGTTCTGCTGAATAGATGGTTGCTTGGTGGTAGGACATGACTGTGCCCTTCTTTGCATATTTCTACAGATTACATTTTATTTAGTCATACAACTAAGGGGTTTCCCGTCGTTTATCCCCCCCCATTGACTGCCGATGAATAGAAATACAGATATGCTTACCGAAAAATGAGAGAAATAACCGAGCCAGGGAAATACCATGAGATGATTCATTTCCCACTGGGATAAAAATGGGAAATATCGGAATACCTTCCTTATAGGCATTTCACCCTAATAGAGTATGGGGAATAAGATGGTGATAGATTTAAATTATTATTATTGTTATTATTCTTGTACCTCATGCACCTCAATAAAGTTACTGCCATTATGTATATCCCCTGTATTGGTGGTAGAGCTATTAGCACTCAATTTCCGACGACGCATGCTATGATTATCATCTTCCAATACTGGTTCATCCGATGCTAATATTTGCTCCAGACTAAGTAACTCAGATGTCCCTCCCGCTTCAGGTTTATGTAATTGCTGGTCATCCACATAAATAGAAGGCGTAGTGTTCTTCTTGAGAAAAGAGAAGATGCTCTTTTTATTGGCAGTAAGTTTATCCTCTTTATCCAGTTCCGACTTC
Source organism: Pilobolus umbonatus (assembly GCA_025528865.1). Lineage (NCBI taxonomy): Eukaryota > Fungi > Mucoromycota > Mucoromycetes > Mucorales > Pilobolaceae > Pilobolus > Pilobolus umbonatus. The sequence goes on from JAIXMH010000010.1 coordinate 384,471, forward strand.
TCTCTGACCCTGAATCGATAGAAGGCCTGGAGTTTGGGTAGAAACAGAATCAACAGGGAGAAGGTGGTAGCCCAGAGAATAGAGATAACATCAATGTAGTACTTGGTATAGAAATCAGCCAATGGATTCACTGCTGCTGCAAATCCAACCAGGGCAGAAAACAGGATGTTGTAGACAGATAATCCCATTTGCTTACACTCACTGTATCGGCTATACTGTCTTCCCGCCAATCGTGTCTTGTATGCCAGAAACGTTGCAAAGAGTAGGAGGCACGCCGCGTAAATGCTTGACAAAATAAGGAAGATGAGTCTATTACTTCCGGGTGCTTCACATGACCAGTAGTGACTTGAAAAGGACACCTCAAATTTGGTGGGAACAGGCCTTGCTACCACTAGTCCAACTATTAATATTACCTTAATTATTGTTATTTATTTCATAAGTCACAGGGCAAGGATTATTATATGTATTTTTTTTTTTGGTATAAATATATAACTTTATTTTTACCAATTCTACTCCTACTAAAATAACTACGGTCTTGACCAGGTTGGCGTCTGTGATCACATTTCGCGTTATGAATATGTTATTGAATATTCTGTATATTCTATAGTTCTTTGCTATCATGTTCCTGTTTATAAAAGAAGGTCATGAGTGGGATAGTCAGTGCCTTATGCTCATGGATACTTACCCTAATACAAGCAGAAATCCCATGCTGAATGTGATGGGCGTCACTATACAAGACATTTCTGTTGGTATGCCGATCATCATGGTTACAGATATATAGGTTAATATGAAACCAATCAGTTCCAGAGAACAGAAGAGAGGGCTTCAGGGTTGATTTTAGTAGTGATAGACATTTATTCCAGTTTTATTTATTACCTTGATACCTTGAATACCTCATGCTTCCGATAGATAAGTACGAGGAAGAAGCAGATGAGAGAGAAGATGATGCCGATAAATGATAGTACTAATACGACATGAGAAATGGCAGAATGAATATCTGGATTGAGAGATGTACTGGGAGGTGAATCTAGAGGAGGCTATGGAGGTATGAACATTTTGTTATTATTATTATTATTTTTGGGGGGTACAGAGATCACTTACCAAACTTGTGCCATCATAGAACATGGGTGGGGCAGTATTATTGAGAATACCACCAGTACTTTTACCGACAATAGACTTGATACCGTGTTGTATGTTATAAATGAGGTAATTACTAAGGTTTTTAAACTATATAATTAAATTATAATCTCTCTTATATATATATATATATATATATATATCTTCTATATGAAATAAACTTACCCTGTTGTTAGATCTCCATTAGAGTCAAATGTCATAGCCCCTTCAGGACCAACATAACCAACATTAAAGGCACTGGGTAACATCTCACTGCCTAGATTACCAGTTGACAGTTTTGATAGTTTACTTGTTCTATTTTCACTATCAATAATCAGTTTTCTAAATCCTTCAGCCATAATCATCATGCAAGAATAGGCCAATCTGTATTATAATAGGAATAAGGTAAGGTGATGACTGTTTGTATCACATAGTACATAATAAAACATACCCTTCATAAGATGATATGTTTCTATAGCCACTGAAAGGATATCTGTTTGAAAGTATTTAGTCAAAATGAAAGGTATGTTTGGTTATTATAGTTTACGCTTGAGGATCAAGGCTTGCCCATTGGTCGAGAAAAGCTTCAAATGGTGGGTATCCATCCAATGATAACCATTGATCAAATAAGAACAATCCCTGATAAGAAGTTGAATAGTCAATCTGATTTAAATGGGTACGGTTTTCATTATAGAGGTCGACTTGTGTTTGAATTTCATCTGTAGCATCACCCATCATGAGCCAAACATAATCTTTATTGATGAGACCTAACCTCGCAGCTTGAAGCATGATTTGGCTTTGAGGTTTTACAGTCGCTGCTACCATGATGATACGTGCACCACCCATGGTAATGTTTTTGAGGGCATTATCAACGTCCTCTTGGAATCCAGAAGTTGATAGAGCTTGGGATTGCAATATATGGAGATCCATAGTGCTCGCTTGAATCAAAGCTCTTTGGTAAACTAAAAAATTAAATAAAAAATCATGCAAGAAAATGAATTATTAAAACTGACATGAATTAAAGGATGCGTTGTGCGATTTACATTGTTGACCGAGTGGATCATCTGTATACAGCACACCCAACTTGTTCCAACCTTGATTAGCTGCAAAAGCAAGCATTACATCGGCAATAATAACTTGTGTTGGGATAGTTCTGAAGAAGTATTTATACTGTGTTTTATCAGAAAATCCAACTATAAGTTATCAAGATAGAGAGATATAAGCATTGAGTATACTATGTGATATACTATTATTTTACTGGCATTTGCGGTAAATGAACACTGTGGTATTTCCAAGGTGGATGTCATGAGAGCACTTAAACTTGTCCACGAACTTGAAATGTCACCAATGACTCCAATAACACCTTGTTGTAATAATGTGACAGAAGAATACACTGCATTGGTGATAGACATCTGATCGAGAGATGCATCAGGAAATGAGTCTTTTTCTATCAATGTTATATAGGCACCTGGTATGATCTGTCGTTGATTAATATCATTCACGGCCATTCTTATTGCCGATGCACCACTGTGGAATGATAGAGATTAGATTTGGACTAAAGAGAATGAATTGTATGTCATAAGTACCCCCACACAATCTGTTCGGTAACATTTTCGTTTCTCTGACTAAAAGGCAGTAATAGACCAATCTATAGAATATATAAGATCAGTTATACGATTATTTACACAAAGCGGGTGTTACTTTTAATTCAATTTTGTCAGATGTGTTGTATTTGGGTGTAATGAATACTGTGTTAATATCAGATTGATTTATGTAATTGAGCTTATCATCTGCTAGGATTCTCCCAAACATAGTAGAGTTATTACTGCTTTCTATATGTTGAGTCATTGTGTATTTGAATTTAATGAGAGTAAAAGGGATAGATGTAGAGGAGCGAGAAAAAGAGTGTTGAGTGAATCTATATAATAAGTATTGGGAATACTATATTGTTATGTAAATGAATTGTGCATACAAAATAGTAAGGGAAATGGGAGAAAGAACAAGAGGAAAGTATAAGATTGATGTATCAAACTATATCGACTGTAGTGTTTATAACCAGAATCCACCTATACATTATTATTATTTTTGCTTACTGTCTGATAATAGGAGTTAAAAAAGGGGATGTAAGAGGAAATAAAGGGGGAAATCTACTCATCTATTCTCCCTATCTACAATTAATAAGGCCACTTATTGAGCCTCCTTAAGTAAAAGTAAATATTTATTATATTTTATGCATATTATTTGATGGATTATGAAACTGCCTCGTAAATATGTTTATTAAAAGAAAGATGAAATTAGTTGAAAGAGAGAAGCAAAATGGAATATATACTATGTATATGTGTATGTGTGTGAGAGTTGATATGATACATGTATTAAAGAATAATAGGGGTGTATATACATACATGTTTATATGTATAAATGTATATATGTTTGTACATATATATTTAGATGAATAGTTAAAATAATTATATAAATAGTTAAATGGATTGAATGCTAAATAAAATGAATGGCTGATGAGTATTACTTATATGCTGACGATGGAGTGATCAATGGATAATTAGTAGATTCCCAATATAGGATCTATGTGATGGTCTAAGCGCTCTAGCCACTCCTCAGGAATACTAGGTACCACACTTCTCTCTCTTGTGTTCTTCTCCCTCTCTGCTTCCATCTTTAGCTTCAACTCCATATAGATCGAATCAGATAAGTTCATGATGTCTGGGTCATCTTGTGTCATTGTCTTTTTATTGTTGGCCCTATTCCATCTTGGAGGTACCATGTTAGTCGTGGTCGGTAATGAAAACGGTAACATGTATCTAGAATCGCGCTTCTCTGCTAACCATTCCCTCTCATCCTCATTTTCGTCTCCCACAACAGATGATGAATCCACTTCTCCTTCCTCTTCTATACTATTTGCAGATAGCCTATTCTTCTTATTTGTTTGTGACATTGTATTCAGTAATATACTACCAAGGCTGGATATGCTGTTAGGTCTAGATTGATTATTATTTCCCTGATTGCTACTTCGGAAACTATCGATCGATTTCTTCTTTTTTTCCTGTTGCTGAATACTCTTGAGTGTGTCTTCTGCTATTTGCATAGTGTATTTCTCAATCTCTTCCGGTAACCTTGGCTCTGTTACTTCATACCGATAATTCAACACTACTCTCTTGACCTGCATTGGATTCAATAAGTCAAAATTCTTCGTGCTACCGACAAATTCCATTAGATCCGATAACTGTGAAACGCATTGGAGTAGCTGTAGTAATTGAATAACCGGGTAGAAATAATTGGTCAGATTCAAGGGAAGACAGTTTTCCCTTACCCATTCCTCAATCACCGTCAAATTCATCCTAATTTGTAGTGCCTTTGACCGACATAGATACTTTTTGTTACTGAGAATCCGGTTGAATAATTCACAGGATAAGAAATGAAATATTTGTGCCATCGCCTGGATAATAATAACCGGATGAACTTCATATGATTGCAGTACATAGAGGGTAGAAGTCAGTAAAGACCCTATTAGCTGTGGGGTGAGTGCTCGGGGCATGAGTTGAATAGACTCGGTTTGAACATTAGGTTGGTTTATAGATTTACGATTGTTGGAAATAGAGAATCTGCTTCGTCGGAAGAACCGTTGCCAATCATCTGCAAAATTGATGGTCTCTAGTCCACCCAGTTGTTCATATTCTAGCATAGCCGATTCAATAATACGATCCAGCCTCTTTTCTGAATCATTTATCAACCATGTATATGACTCTGATATCAATTCTGATATGTTCAACTGATAATCTGCAGTGGCCACTACCAGTCCAGCATCCTTCTTCAAATAGTATAATAATTGGGATAGGTTAGCAATCCAGAAAGCCAGTGTATGGATATCATTGGTATGTGACTATAGTAACGATCGTGATTAACTAATGAAAACAGACATGTATTCATGTCCTTTACCTTAATTGTCTCATTGATTCTCTGTACTGACTTGGATAATAGAACATGGACGAGCTCTCTTGTTGTGTAATAATGTGCATACCGTGAGCACAAGAATATTATATTGGCGGGGACGTAAATTTCAGACTTGGTTTTGATGGGCAACTTGAAGTGAATGATGGCCACATTGAGAATATGGTCTATTTCCTCTTCTGCAAACACGAACATTTGGTCTGGTAGACACTGATCCCATACAAACTTATGGACTGATCTAAAACTAGCCTCACAAGATTTTAAATCTTCCATTTCATTATCACTGCTGTCTTCTTTAGTATAACTAGTTGAGTATGGATGGATGTCATCTGATGACAATGCCGATTTCCTCCAATTGGATGAAGAACATCGTTGCTGGAGAGTGGGATCCATTGCATTGTATGATAGTATAGCGATCAACTTCTCATTATCCGTATCTACAAGATCATATATTGTCCTTCCACTGGCTGATTTAGTATCTGAAGAAGCAGCATATGCTAACAACAGTTCCACTATTTGATCATGTCCATTTGTGGTTGCCCACATTAGAGCTGTCCATCCAACTAGAGAAAGAGACAGAAGTTAAGTGGTATTCTCCTCATTATATACAAACAAATGCACCTGTTGGGAACCTTACTCTTATCCTGTATATCTACCTTTGCATCCATTTCCAGCAGGAACTTGACAACATTTAATTTACCGAAACAACTAGCATAAATCAACGGTGTGGAACCATCCTCATCAGCAATATTGATATTGAGAAAAAGGTGAAGGCGTTCATCTAAAACGACCTGTCTCATGGTTTCTATGTCACCAATGGATGCAGAGCGGGATAGTATCTGACACAGTCTGATCTGTTTCTTGTCCCTGTCCAAAAGGAAGAAGTCATCCAACAGCAAGAGTGAATAATTCATGACTGGTTCTTCTAAAGTAATAGCAGACAGAGCAGAGTAAGTGGACGAGGTAGAAGACCATGAGAATGTATTCTGGTTGTATCTTCTACTGCCATCACTACTGGAATCATTTGTCATTTCATCTCCATTGAGTGTGATTTCGAGTTGATTCACCATTGATCTCATGTTGGAATCTAATTACGCGTGGGTTTGAAGATAGTTTATGTAAGAGGGGATACAGTAATAAGGAGGTAGTTTATATAATGAAGAGATAGGAGGTGAAGAAAGAAGACAAAGAAATGAATACACATACATATATATATATATGTCTATGTGATATGTAATATATGTATATCTATCTATATACTCTATACTCTATCGATCTATATTTATCTATAAAAGGATATAAATAGGATCTGTTATAAGGAGCTGTATTGTATGGTATAGATTTGTATATATTTATATGTATAAAGAGATAGATTAAACAAGATGGAATAAGGAAATAGAGAATGTATCATACAACACCAAGAACAACTATCCAATCGAAAGGAAAGGAAGGGGCAGAGTACTTATACAACTGTAAAGAAGAACCACAAGAATCAGTCACTTAACCCTCCATCCTATATCAACACTCTCCATCTTACGGGGTAATTTTAGGGAGTCATATTAACTGGGTATACCATAATATCAGGTTGATAGATACTCGTTTAGTTATCAGGTACTGTTATATCTATCTACATATTATAAGTACCACATGGCTCAGTTTACAACTCATGTATATATGTCATATCAATCAATTCATTCATTATATGCTCATGAACTTCTATGCTGATAGAACTATTCTCCTCCTTATTTAAGCATATATGAACAGCCCTGGTTACACATTCATGCAATGATTTAGAGATCAATGTCATATCAAGAGAAATGCTCTGTATTAGATAAATAGAGAGCAGCAAAAGACAAGTTTAAACCGTATATTCTCTCTCACTGTTCGTTTATCTCACTCATATATATATGCGTACCTCCTTTATTGCCATTTTATTGGCAATTAGACTCTATTTTAACACGTTTTATTCAGTAGATTGAATTGTGGTTTAGTATTTTCATGTCCCCGTAAAAGTATCTTAATGCTCTCTATTCCTATCGCTCATCTCCCTCTCCTCAATGAAGCAGATAATGTGTAAATTGTACATTCATAGTGTGTTACTCATAATGGCACCACATACAGAGTAAGTTCTTGTATACCATCAAGTAATCATTTCAATTACAAATGTGTTATTTCTATATGGATGTCTCTTTTGTGCTCTCTCTCAATCCACCGAATAAGGAAGAGCATGATATTACAAGCTTTCTCAACACTCAGTTGATTGTATTGACATCCTTAAAATGAATAGGGTCACATGTATGATTGTTCTATGCATCTCTTTATAAGTTAGTTTGTTCTTCAATGAATATCTTGAAATGGACGGCTACTGAATAACACTTGCTGGGAATAATACCATGCTTATATGAGCAAGATGACAATGGCGTAATCTTCCCACGAATACCAACTACTGTTTAATTACAGGCATTCATAACCTTCCTTAACTCCCCGTTAGACAATGTTCAGTATGACATGGGTACAAACATACTGAATTTTATTGTATCAACTAGGGAAAGGGGAATAGAAAGGCCGGGGATGATGCTTATTGGCTCTGATATTGCGTTATCACTGAGTTGAAAGACCCATTGTTTTTGTGGATGGGTAAATTTTCCCTCCCTCATCTATTCACCATCATTCATGCTTTGTTCTTTCACAACACATCTATTTCCGCTCAAAACAACAAAGAACAGATTCATCTCACTCAAGCCATATATCAGAACAATGTCTACCATGAAAGCTGTGTTGATAAATGAACAAGGAGGAATTGATAAGATGGTATATAAGGATATACCACGCCCCCAGGTGGAGAAGAATTCAGTTATAGTTAAGAACCATGTTGTGGGTGTCAACTACATAGACACTTATCAACGAAGTGGTCTCTATAAGGTGCCTACTCCTTTCATTTTAGGAAAAGAAGGGTAATGATTATCTAAAGGGATGAGATATCTTGGATATTAATGTTCGTTCATCAACAGTGCAGGAGAAGTGGCTGAAATAGGATCAGATGTAACCCAGTTCAAAGTGGGTGATCGTGTTGTATACTTGGGTGCTTCAACCTATGCTGAATACACCAATGTACCCGAGAATGCAGTGGAGAAGTTGGCAGACAATATTAGTTATGAAGAAGGGGCCTCTATTGGTATCCAGGGATTGACTGCCTGGACAATGATACGCGATGGTTACCCCGTAAAGAAAGGAGGTAGAATAAGAATAATGATACTCAAGATAATGTACTGATGATGATGGTAGATGTTATTCTGGTCCATGCAGCAGCAGGTGGAGTAGGATTACTCCTATGCCAGATGCTTCATCATCTGGGTGCCACTGTGATAGGAACAGTGAGTACCGACGAGAAAGCTGAACTAGCCCGAAAGAATGGAGCTGATCATGTGATTGTGTCCACTAAGGAGGATACTGTTGCCCGAGTCAATGAGATTACAGGTGGTTTAGGATGCCATGCTGTGCTCGATGGTGTTGGAAAAGCCACTTTTGAGGCATCTCTGGCCTGTGCTCGTAGATTAGGTACATTAATTTCATTTGGCAATGCATCTGGAGCAGTCCCCCCTGTAAGTGGATACACTATAACTAGGGGACCACGAACTAACAGTAAATAGATTGCTATTACATGCTTAACTGCCAAGAATCTGAAGTTGATGAGACCTCAGTTATTCAACTATCTTATCACCCGTGAAGAATCCAAAAAGTGGTGGGGTGAATTATTTGATTTATTGGATAGGAAAGTGATTAACTTGCATGTACATAAGATATACGATCTGGTTGATGCTAAGCAGGCACATTTTGATATTGAAAGCAGAAAGACTACAGGAAAACTGTTAATCAAAATATAAATTCTTAATGATCCATTGAAAAATAAACTATTGAGTGATCAACGTGTAACAAAATAGCAATTTAACTCTATTTATTGCCAAGAGGATAAAGTAGAGTCAGCCCAGTATTTATTACCCAATGAATTGTCCCTATGCAATAGTCGCGAGTCCAACCCTAGACTAAAGATACTCAAGAGATCTACAGACAGATACCTTTTACCCGAGGAAGAATAGTCCCTATCCCGCAATATGTCCTAAACACGGGATGAGTACAGACAAATGATAGTTAAACACTCAATCCTCTTGGCAATTACTATAGCTTAATTGCTCACTTGTTACACCTTAATGTCTATTACCAATGAATATTGTTGGTGTTTATTAATAAGGAGAGTACAAATATAATACTCTTATTCAGGTATTTTCTGTAATTCTATATTTTTCAATTATTCTGTAAAAATAGATAATAGCCCTTCTATCAGACTCAGACCTCCTTATCTTTGTCTTACTTCACTCTATTCTACCTCTCTTCTTATGTATACATGCCAGGAAGTTTGAAGGAGTAATTGACGGACTTTCTCTATAAAGCTAGTTCATTCATCGTCTTCTCTACTGTGTGACATGGCTTAATCAATCAGAAAAAGAAGCCAAGGAAACCAGTGGGAGAGGGCAAATTTTGAACCAGCTAATTTAGCTTGTGTATCCTATATTCTGTTATGAATTGAAAGAGCATCTTTTCTACTGCTTCTATTTCATTATATAACAAATTAAACATAAATAAGCTCATTCACACTTCTTTCTTTCAGTTGCTTCTCACTTCCAAATAATAAAATGCTCACCAAGTCAGTTCTATTGATTGCCTTATTCTTATTCATCTGTGTACAGACTACATATGCTGACATTTACTCTCAACTTCAATTTATAAAGATCCAGTCACCCAAGAATGGAGACAATTTCGAGGCAGGCGATAAAATCACACTCAAATATGTTATGCAACCACTTCTCAAAGACAATGTAGCTGCTGGTAGAGCCCTTGATTTGGATGTCGCTTTCCACAAGAGATCAGGATCAAAGACCTTAGCCAAACTCAAGACTGTAGCCAACAATTGGTATGTCTATAAATACATACATATATACACAGTCAGCTATATATTCTAATTAAATATATTAAAAATAGCCCTATCACAGCAAAGGACGATAAATATGTCACCTACAAGAAGACATGGACTGTTCCCAAGAACACTAAACCTGGATCTTATGCCATCAATTTCGTGGAAGTTGTCCAACTTCGCCGTGGTAAAATCACTGTACAGGAAACTGTCAAGATCAATATTGTGGATTAATCACACTAGACATTCTGTTACTTTCTTCTTTTTATCTGTATAATATCAATGCGTATTCCTTTCTGTTTCTGTTTATCATGATATATGTGTATATATTAAAACATGTATTTGCTCATTGACTCGTATTTATATGTGGACTATTTATTCATAAACGTTCGTTAGTGTAACATTTCTCGCTCTCTTTCTTTCTCTCTTAACAATGAGTAATCGTATCTTGAATTATGGCTCCATCAATATAGATGAGTTCTTCTATGTTCCTCATATATGTAAATCTGGAGAGACACTGTCTTCTGATGACTATGTTATCCGGGCAGGTGGAAAGGGTATGTGTTAGAATATTCAGATATAAACATATATGCTCAATCATCTCCTAGGCGCAAATCAATCTATTGCACTAGCACAGGTAATTTAAAGAAACGTGTGATAGATGTGTCTATCTAAATATAGATAGAAATAACATACATACATATAAATAGGCTGGGGCCAATATTTATCATGCAGGAAACCTGGGTCAGGATGGATTATGGGTAATATAGATTTGTTTATTTTCCCTTACAATGATCATATTCCAATAATCAATATTCAAGATAAAGGACCATATGAAAGAGAAAGGTGTAGATATCACCTATATACAGGTGAAAGAGAAAGAGGTACACACACACACACACACACACATATATATATATATATGTCTATATAAATATACACATATATCTATATATAACTATTTCCCTTATATATCACAACTTAGAACAATGGGCGTGCATTCATTCAAGTGAGCGGGGAGACGGGAGATAATTGTATTGTGCTTTATCCGGGTACAAACCATACGAACAAACTGGATGATGTGAAGAAGGTATTATCCTCATTCGGCAAAGAAGACTGGATTATTCAACAGAATGAGATTAATGATGGTGGGGAAATCATGAGACTGGCAGTAGAGAGAGGTGAGTGGTGACAATAATGATGACATTTGCCAGTATTTATATGTACACATGAGTATGTTATTAAAATAACATAACAAACAGGATTGTCTGTGCTATTCAATCCAGCTCCGGTATCCAAAGATCTCATAAATCACTTTCCATTTAAGGACATTAATATATTAGTGGTGAATGAACATGAAGCTATATCATTGTATGAAGAATTGAATAAAGATGCCCACACAGATGTAATGGATATAGCCACTGTATTGATGGATCATTCGAATGCACTGGAGGGTGTCATCATTACTCTCGGGAAAGAAGGTGTAGTAGCCAGATTCAAGCGAGATAATGAGATTCGTAACTATAGAATAGCAAGCAGAAAAGTGATTGTCAAAGATACAACAGGTGCAGGAGATACATTTGTGGTAATTACAAAGAATTTATTTTTAATTACGATACATCATGATCTATATATACTATTGTTTATGGTTATTTATTTACACCTATTATTAGGGCTACTTCTTAGCATCCTTTGTAAGAAGAGAGAAAGAGGAGTACTTCAAGAGAGTGGAGATGTCGCTGATTGAAGCCAATTATGCATCCTCCATTGCTGTACAAAGAGAGGGTTCGATGGCTGCCATTCCTACATTAAAAGAAGTGAGAGAGTGTATGTCAAAGGAGGGAGTTTGAATGGAATGGTTACATGTTATCTACATAAAACCCTATTATTGAAATGTTCCGCCTATTGTTACTAGCAATTAGCAACCTATTCATCATAATAGTAATTAAAATCGTGTACCTCATCTCCTTTTTAATAATAAGAAGTGTTCATCACTAGTTAAGATAGTGAGGATCAACAGTGGATAGCCCATTCCTTCTTCTCTTATCTCATCTTTCATTGTCCTTTATTATCCCAACAGGGTGGATTCCTATTTGTATTTAAATAGCTTATTAAAAGGAAACAACCTTCTTATTCTTCTCAAATTGCATGTAAAATAAGTCCAATAACAATAATCTATCTATCTATCATGTTTCGCATTCGTATCCTCTTCTTCTTATTCTTCATTCTCTACTGTAATACTCAAGCGCTGGCGCAAACTGGTAATAATGGATTCAACAACCAAGGCAATCCGAATATGCGGACAGAAGAGAACTGGTTCCAGAAGAATACTCTTTATATCATCATATCAGCCGTAGCTCTTGTCTTCCTTGCATTGCTCATATGGTATATTACCAAGAGCATTAAAGGTATGCGCAAAAGACTGGAGCGAGAGAATCAAGAACATATGATGATAATACAGAATAGTCGTGCAGTGAACAACCATGGTTTCCATGAGCCTATTCCCATGAATGAATTCCATAAACTACCCGAATACGCTCCACCGTATCAACCATACAATCACCGTTATTAACCCCCTTACATCATGCAGTCTGCTCTTCTCAATTGAATACTTCCTGTCTATTATTGTGTATTGATCAGAAGAAAGGGCACCATGATATGAAGAACAGAAGAGACAAATTAACATGATAAGAAAGAAGGAATGGCTAGAAAGGACATTTGTTTTTCTTCTGCTATTTATATCTTCATAGTACTCCTCATCTTTTTGATTAATTAAGAAAAATTCCCCTTTTTTAACACCTTATGATGCATGTATTATAGAATTATACACTATTTAATAAAGTATAGATAGAATGAAAGGAGACCAATACAGTGTGTATATGTGCGTGCATATGGGTGTATATATATTTTGTATCTTACTCGTAGTAACTGTACCTATGGTAACTGTACCTGTGGTAACTGTATATAGGTAGGAATAGATATAGAGTTTATTATATTATTATTTCTCTCAATAGATTTGATCAACTGGTTTCCCTGGTGATAGAGGTGGTTGGGAGTCGATGCATCAGATCCCCTGTTACATCCACTGTTCCGCCAGCCGATGTGTGTCGCAGTGAGAAGTTAGGCCGGCTAAATCGTTTTTGTCGATCCACACTATCGGATTTATAGGTTGAATTGGTATCCATGGAGAGTTTACCAAGATTACTCAATAGATCTTCTTCGTTATTCACACAACGGGTATGATTCAAGTGATGATCTACACTCTTAATGGCTAATGCGTCTATCTCTTCTGCACTCATCCAGTGCTCTAATATCTTATCTCCATAACTCTGTAATTCTTCTATCGTCACAAACACATTATAGTCATTTAAGCATAGGAATTCTAATTCAAGGGCATTCAGTTCTGCAACAGGTAAACCACCCACCTTTAATAATAAAAAATCATCAGTTTAATTTTAACACCCAGTTATTATCATTAGATAAACACTACCTTTGCATATCGAGTATTGGTGAAGAAGACGTCTGAATAAAGTTTACTGGATATCATGAGGCCAGTAATGATTAGGCGGTGAATATTGTAGGAATCTATTTGAATAGGAGGTCGGTCTAAGGAATTGGGTAGTGTCATTCTATCAAAATACACAAGTAAGGCTATCAGACATTCATTAGCACAAGGGCAGTATTTAAGAATGCGAGTGAAATAAGCATGTATCGATATACTCGGGATAGATCGAGCATGGAAACAGGTGTAGGAAGGTATCTTTAGAGAGCCAGTTTCACTGTGTCTCTTATCATTTGCTGAGGTAATCTTTTCCAATAGAAAGGTCAATATCTTAATAGTGTCTTTTGTGGGATGAGAGGCTAGATCAAATGGTTTAGAACTCATGTCATTGATAATGCAAATACTATATAAATAAGGGAAAAAAGAAAGGAAGAAAGGGGGGAGAGGATATGTTTAAATAGTTAAAAGATCTCTCATTTATGAAAAATCTAGATTTGAGACTCAGTTCACTCGTTACTCTTGTTATTGTTTAGGCTAGGAGTGTTATTCACTTTATCCATGACAAAAGTAACCATGACAATAGTAACCATAAAAATAGTTAATTTGTAGTGAAGGAGGCCAATCGAAGTGCATTTGAATGAACAGTAGGGATATGTGAGTATTTGAATGAGTGAATACTATCATCCAATCGAATTACAATCTCCTTCTCCCCGAGTGAAAAAAAACGAGGTCCATTAATATTATCAATAAAGAGTATCCTCCAGAATACACTCCTCATATGATAACAAGTGTATGCTAAATATTGCCGTTGTTATGATAAATAGAGAGAGAATAAGGTTAGATCATGAATAACAGAAAAGATCACGTTATAGCAAATGAGTCATTGAATCAATGCAGTCTGTCATTTCTGAGTTGGATGTTACTGGTCTAGTATAATTTGCAGTTCTATTTGGAATCTGCAGTAGTAATTCTGGGGGTTTACCAATAATATAATGATGATAGTGTTATTACCACTTACGCTCTTAACAACAGTGCTTATTGTCCAGTGAATCAGATATAATAATATCCCTTTGTTGACCTTTACAGCTGCAACTATAGTCAATCAAAGCAGTGAGTATATGTCAATAAAGATGACAAGGGTGGCATATGAATACGCATGAAAGAAACAGAAGGTTTTAATTATCAATAAAACTCTATTACAGCTTACAATAGACTTGCCCTGTTACAGGCGAGTTAGGTAAATATTGGATAATTTAGAAATTTGAATGGTAATAATAGAAAGATAATATAGGAGGCTACTAAAAAAATATTGGTTGGAGGCCAACGAATGATTTGCACAACAATATTTAGCTCAGCGTGATCTTACCCTGCATTGAATAATCAAAGCGATAACTTTTGGTGGAAGAGTTCTATCCTTTATCTTCTTTTGTCCTTGATTTTGGGTGAAAAGATCAGGGCATCTTCCTGTTTGCGTTGAATATATTAAGATGTTACGAAAGTTTAGTACAGCCGCCAGATCTCGATTCCATAGTCCTCATACTTCTTCGCTATGTTGGTAAGATGAGGCTTGATTACTTTGTATCAGACAATGGGAGTTCTTACATCTAATGGACCAATGATTACTATCTATAGGAGAATATAGATTTCAATAAACGTTGTCACGTGATTAGTATACCTTCTAGATATATCAAATATATAATCACTATCACCCAACTTACATACTGATATCATGGTAGTAAAGACTATAACATGTATTGAGTAATATGTAGTGAGTGTTTACAGGAAGAAAGACATAAAGACATATAAAAAAGACATAAAGACACGTATCAAAGTACTTTATTATATAGAGAGTGGGGCTTCTTCTTAGTTCTCAAGTACATCAAGTACCTGATTAGCAGGATCAACCAAGCCATCTGATCCCAAAAAAATGAAGCAGGTTTACACCCACAGATGACTCCACCCAACATAACCATAACAACAATTCAATATTTCAAGTATCATAGTAACCACATTCTCTACCACCGGTGAGTTTTTACACACTCTTGAAGGGATGGCTACTTTTAGGCCTACCGTCCGAATGGTCTCAGAGGGGAATTACTATAATACAATCACACGAAATCATCATCATAACTACGCGTTCATATCAACCCACGTGCATTGATACTATGGCTTCATCATAAAGGAAAAGAAGAAGAAGAAAAGGGGGAATCTGTTTATTTATTGCTTATGCCACATGATAGGAGTGACGTTTCCATAGGAACCAATGAAATTTATTTTATTTATCCATAATGGGAGTGATAGTTTAATACTTACAATAACAAAGACATGCAGCTAGTAAACCTTCTTGGGTGGGTATTTATTACAATAGTCTACACACATTGGAGTGGATTAGATGGGATGATAGTGATCCTCAATAAACAGATGAAGCAAGATTATGCAATGAAGAAGTGTGCTACAAGCCGGAAGGGCTAGCTTTACCTAGTTAATTCATGCTGTATTGTTAGCTATTCTCACTAATACTTGCCTCAATAAACCATATCATTTGTCATTCGGCATCCTGACTCTGCTGTAGAGGCGGGGGTTGGAAGATCTTTGAATGTTTTCAAAGGGTTTTTATAGTTTGGACAGATAAGAAGACGGCTTATACTTGTATATTTCGAAGCCATTCTCCTACAACTTGATTAAACTCTTATTCCTTGTTGACTCGTGGTATTTAATGTTTGGGGAAGACCAATTGCAGAGCACAACGATCGGGTCAGGATCAAACGTCGTCTTCATTCATCATATCAACTTCGCATCATTCTGATCATAGTAGACTCTGCTTAAGAATCTCATATTTGGAAACGGTGGCACCTGCAAACCCTTCAGTAATCCACTTATATGCTGCTACTTCTATTGTCTACCATCCTGTTTGCAAGTTGAAGCACTTTCTTCACTTCATCTTCCTGAAATGTGTCTTTGTTATAGCATCAGCTGAAGGCGCGAGTAATAGAGCTGAGTTGGTGATATATGCTCAAGGAAAAAAGATTACTGCCTTCAATGTTTTCAACAAACCGATTGTCCCAAATAAAGGTTACCCTTCTTATCCTCAATAAAGACAAACGAGGAGCCAGAGAAGTAAATGTCAGTTCGTTGTTGAGTGTTTTCAATATTTATTCAATGCAGATAAGTATTTAGAATGATGATATACACCGAATGAGAATAATGATGAGTTGATATACGGAATAACTAGAGCTCATTGTTGAATGACTTTTATTCATTCATGAATGACTTTTATTCATTGCTGAATGACTTTTATTCATTCATGAATGACTTTTATTCATTGCTGAATGACTTTTATTCATTGTTGAATGACTTTTATTCATTCATGAATGACTTTTATTCATTGTTGAATGACTTTTATTCATTCATAAATGACTTTTATTCATCTGTGTCAATAAAGTATCACCAAGGAAGGAGAGGCTTTATAAAAGCGAGAACTTAAGATTTTTATCTCAGATATATTCACTATCAGTGAATTGCGAAACTGTTTCTCATTCAATATGTAATGTTAATAATAATCAGTTCTGTATTTACCATGTGCCAAATCATTACTTCATAAATCAACCAATATTTCCCAGCTTGGCTGTATTCTATGACAGAAATAGACGTCATGTGATTAACAGCAGAAAAAAAAAGTGAGAGTAAGAAAACGCCCCGGAGAGCAGATTTCTTTTTTTCTTTGCTATTTGTACTTTTTATTATTTGCCCAAATAGATCAAGTCAATCACTCTTTTATTATCAAAATATAATTAGTTGAATTATGGGAGTTCCAGCATTCTTTAGGTATGATTTGATCAGTGAATTAGGCTTATTTCTTTTATTGAATTATATAATACGTTAGGTGGTTATCTGATAAGTTTCCAAAAGTCATAACAACGGTTGCCGAGGAGCAGAGCAAAGTTGTCAATGGAGTGGAGGTGCCTGTAGACACTACAAAGCCTAATCCTAATGGAGAGGAATTTGACAACCTTTATTTAGATATGAACGGTATCATCCATCCTTGTTGTCATCCCGTAGATAAGGTAGATTGACAGTTATATTAAATGAATGAGATAAAAGAGACTGATATTATCAACATTAGCCTGCTCCTGACAGTGAAGACGCTATGATGATCGCCATTTTTGAATATATGGATCGTATTGTGGACATAGTCAGACCTCGTAAATTGCTCTATATGGCTATAGGTAATGTATTACTTATCAGTGGCTACAATATAAATTATTTCTAACCACTCTATTAGATGGTGTTGCTCCTCGTGCTAAGATGAATCAACAGCGTGCTCGTCGTTTCCGTGCCTCCCAATTGGCACAGGTAGAGCAGGAGGCTAATGAGAGAGTAGCCAGTGAGCTAGAAGGTGAGATACTGTATTCAATGAGATGACTCCATACTAATCACATCCACAGCTATCGGACAAGCACATCAATTGCCCGCCAAAAAAGAGACTTTTGACTCCAATTGTATCACTCCTGGCACCCCCTTTATGGCACATCTGGCTGACTGTCTTCGCTATCATATTGCAGCTAAACAGAATACAGATCCTTTATGGAAGAACGTAAGCAATACTTATCTTCTTATTGACATACAGAACATCATTCTTACCATAAATACTATAGCTAAAGGTTATTTTATCAGATGCCACCGTGCCTGGTGAAGGTGAACATAAGGTGATGGAGTTTATTCGAGTCGAAAGAAATCAACCAGAGCATGATCCTAATACAAGCCATGTCATGTATGGTTTGGTAAGTAGCTTATATAGGAATACGTGTACACACATGATAACACTTCTATTCAAAAGGATGCTGATCTCATCATGTTGGCTATGGGAACACATGAACCTCACTTTAAGATTCTACGTGAAGATGTATTTGGTGATCCCAAGGACAAATACAACTGTCGAAAGTGTAAACAACCTGGCCATTCTATTGCCCAGTGCAAAGGTAAGGGCATGTATATTGTTAATAGGATCCACTGTGTTTAATACTCTCTATTCATCTGTAGCCAGTGAAGAGGCAATATCAGCAATGAAAGCAGAGGAGGCCAATGCTCCTCCTAAACCTTATGTATTCCTTCACGTGAATATACTGAGAGAGTACCTGGAACATGCACTCAAATTTAACATACCTGGCATTCCATGGGACTTGGAGAGAGCAATTGATGATTGGGTATTTATGTGCTTCTTCGTAGGTAATGATTTCTTGCCTCATTTACCCTGTTTGGAAATTAGAGAAGGTGCAATTGCTACTCTCAGTTTGCTATGGAAGTCTAGTTTACCATTGATGGGTGGATATATGACACACAATGGAGATGTTGATCTTAAAAGAGTCCAAGTGTTGGTGGCAGAACTAGGCAAGATTGAAGACAATATCTTCATGGAGAGACGCCAATGTGAGTATATTTCTTTTGTTGATTACCTCTTACTGATCTATCATGAATTAGCCGAAGAGCGTCGTGCTAGGGGAGCTAAGAGAAGAAAGTTGGAGAATGAGAGAAAGGACATGGAGACTAAGATGTACAATGCAGAAGTACCCAATTTTGGAGAGATGACCGCAGCCCCTGTCAATGACCCAAATGCAGTCATGTCAAATAGTGAGATAGTAGCAAATAGAGCTCAACTTCGCATGGCCAATATCAGTGCAGCAGCAGCATTAAAGGCCCAGTTGACAGGTGCTTCAGTTGCACCAACTGAAATGGAAGAGGACACAGTGAAGGGTACAAAGCGTAAAGCAGATGAATTAGAGATTGACGAGGGAACAGCGGAAGAAGCTACAGAGGCCGACTCAGCTAATGAAGATTCAGCCTCTGAATCCACTGCTTATGAAGTAGGCCAGGCTATTCTGAAAAGAGTTGCCGAAGAAAAGAAGCAGAAGGAAGACCTGGCAAGGGCGCGTGAACCTGATGATGAAGTCCGGTATGTGATTATCTTTAAATAGGTGTAAGGCATGCACTCACCCTATTTCTTCTTATTTTAATGTCACAGTCTATGGGAAACTGGCTGGAAGGAAAGATATTATCAGACAAAGTTCAAGTTGACCTTGGATGAAAAAGATGAGATTAGAGAGTAAGTAAAGAAGTAATGTTTCTATGATTTCTTATGCTGATCCTTATTACTGGTCTATAGCATTGTTCATTCCTATTGTGAAGGATTAGTGTGGGTATTCAAGTACTATTATGTTGGCTGTGTCTCATGGTCATGGTATTATCCTTATCATTATGCTCCCATGGCATCTGATTTTGTTGATATTGACACATTTGATATCAAATTTGAAAAGAACACTCCATTGAAACCATTCGAGCAATTGATGGGTGTCCTGCCAGCTGCCAGGTAATTGTGTAATGTGCATATAGGTAAATATTCATGTTAACACTGCTTCTATTAGTAAATCACATATTCCTACTCCCTTCCATTCATTGATGACTGATGATGAATCACCAATCATTGACTATTATCCTACTGAATTCGAAGTAGATATGGATGGCAAGAAGTGGGAATGGCAGGGTGTAGTCAAGTTACCTTTCATTGATACTGGTCGTCTTTTGAGTGCAATGGATGAACGATATGATCAATTGAATGAGGAGGAACTCCAACGTAATGCTGAAGGTCCCTCAGTCTTGTTTGTGAGTGAAGCACACAAAGCATATAACTTCATTAGTACAGTTTACACAAAGCGTGCTTCCAATGAAAAGCTTGTTTTGGATCCTATACTCTCTGATGGACTGACAGGTGAAATTGACAAGGATCCCGAATGTATTCCCAGAAGTACCTTCAGATCCCCTTTGCCAGAGTTTGATTTACCTGATATTGCTAATGATAAATCTATCAGGTATGTCTTTATTGCACTGATATAAGTATCAATAGCTGACATTTACTTCTCTAGTGTCACATTTACCCTTCCAAATTTACCTGAAGGATTCACATTTTCATCACAGTTATTGAAGGGTGTAAAAATAGGAAATGTATTGGCACCAGAAGATATTCAATATGCTACATTTGAAAAGGTTGATAATCGCCAAAGATATGGAAACAATCGTGGTTGGACACCTCAGATCAATCATATGGAGGAATACCGGGAATAGTAAGTATTCATAATGTATATCATGTTCAATTTGTCTAATTATTTCCATAGTAACAATCAACGCCCTCGACGTGGGCGTGGTGGTTACGGTGGTAACGGTGGTAACGGTGGTAATTACCAATCACAAGGTAATTATGGTGGTTATCAGAATCAAGGATACAACGATGGATCTCGTTACCCAGAACAATACAATAATCATCAGCAGCAATACGGTAATCAGAGAAATCCCCGCAGAGACTACCAGCAATCACAACCACAACCCTATTATTATAATGGCAATAGTGGCAACAATAGCAATTCTAATCACCACAGCCAATACAGCAATAGTGGTGGATATGGAAACCAAGGTTACTATAACAACAACAGTAATTATAATAACCAATCTTATGATAACAACTACCATCAATCTGGTTATAACAATAACAGTCGTGGCCGGGGGGGATATCAGCAGCAAGGATATAACAACTCAAGAGGTGGCTATGGAAACAACAGGGGGCGTGGATCAAGAGGCTCAGGTGGTTACTACTGAACTTAGTATATAGTATATTGTACAGACATGGAAGTGATTACTAGTACATGCAATAAAAAAATATTATGAATACATTTTGAAAAAGTATAAGTTTCAAATGGGAAAGACAATTACTGGACTTGGTGACATTTACCAACTGCATTAAGTGCTAAATAATTTTCAGTAACGTTGATATGGAAACAATCACGAACAAAAGAATAATTTATGAACATAACAACATTGCTATGGTTACAACAGACGATTCTTACTTTTATCAATTTGTCTCTAACTTTAATACACTTATATTTTTATACATTCACCATGGTGATTCTTTTTTTTATAAATATGTATATTATTGATATTTTTACTATGGTTAATTTATGATATCACTATTTTCATTCAAATTAGCTACATGCATTTATTGGGAGCTCATTTCCTTGGCGAGTTCTTCAGCACGCTTCTGGACATCGTTGATATCACCTTGCATATAGAAGGCTGATTCGGGTAAGTTATCGTGCTTACCAGCTAAGATTTCTTGGAAAGAACGGATGGTGTCTTGGAGTTTGACGAGACGACCTTCATAACCAGTGAAGACTTGGGCAACAGCGAAAGGCTGAGACAAGAAACGCTGGATCTTACGGGCACGTTCGACAACGAGCTTATCTTCTTCAGACAATTCATCCATACCCAAAATAGCAATGATATCTTGGAGAGACTTGTAGTTCTGGAGGATTTGTTGAACCTCAGTAGCAACCTTGTAATGTTCCTCACCGACAATACGGGGATCCAGGATACGAGACTTGGAATCAAGAGGATCGACAGCAGGGTAGATACCTAATTCGGCAATGGAACGAGACAACACAGTGGTGGCGTCCAAATGGGCGAAGGTGGTGGCAGGAGCAGGATCAGTCAAATCATCAGCAGGGACATAGACAGCCTGGACGGAGGTGATAGAACCGTTCTTGGTGGTAGTAATACGTTCTTGCATACCACCCATATCAGTGGAAAGAGTGGGTTGGTAACCTACAGCAGAGGGGATACGACCCAAAAGGGCAGATACCTCAGAACCAGCTTGAGTGAAACGGAAAATGTTATCAATGAAGAGTAACACATCTTGTCCTTCATCATCACGGAAATATTCAGCAATGGTCAAACCAGTCAAAGCAACACGGGCACGAGCTCCTGGGGGTTCGTTCATTTGACCAAAGACAAGAGCACACTTGGATTCACCATCGAGTTTGATGACACCAGTTTCAATCATTTCATGGTAAAGATCGTTACCTTCACGAGTACGTTCACCAACACCACAGAAGATGGAGTAACCACCATGGGCCTTGGCAATGTTGTTAATCAATTCTTGAATCAACACAGTCTTACCGACACCAGCACCACCGAAGAGACCAATCTTACCACCACGAGCATAAGGAGCTAATAAATCGACAACCTTGATACCAGTCTCGAGGATTTCGGGAGTGGGGGATTGGTCAACGAATTCAGGGGCTTCAGCGTGAATGGGACGGTGAGTCTTGGTGTTGATGGGACCACGTTCATCAATGGGTTCACCAATGACGTTAATGATACGACCGAGGACTTCCTTACCAACAGGGATGGTAATGGGAGCACCAGTATCAACAACACTTTGTCCACGAACAAGACCTTTGATTCAAAAGACATATAAGTATCGTGTGTTCATTTGATGTTCTACCGATATTCTTACCTTCAGTACCATCCATAGCAATAGTACGGACAGTGTTCTCACCCAAGTGTTGAGCAACCTCAAGAACAAGACGTCCACCAGAGTGGTTCTCGACTTCAAGAGCATTCAAAATAGCAGGTAAGTTATCTTGTTCAAATTGAACATCAACAACAGCACCAATAACTTGACTATTAGAGTAAATGAGTACACTTGTCTATTGTTTATTCTTGTATTGCTTACCGAATCTGACCAGCACTGGCAGCAGTAGCATAGGTACGGGCTATAGAATAAATAACAGGTTGGTTAACAAGTGAATAATGATTGTGACCAGGGGCGGGATGAATGAAATTCGATTATTCATAATCTATAGTGAAAATAAATAAGTGTGTTGTTGTAGATATATTACCAGAAGTAGTAGCCTGAGAGACCAAAGGACGGAAGGTGCTTGAAGCAACGCGACCGAGAGCACGAGAAATAAACATAGCTTAGATACCGAAGGAAAGGGGTGAAAAAAAGGTTTTCTTACAGTAGAAGGCTTATTTTACTTTTCCCCCCTCCCCCAAAAACAAGCAAAAAAGAGCGGGGGATGCGGAGATTCATTCAAGGCCATCCATATCACTAGGGGGGCCGTTGTCATTTACGGAGAATAAATATTCTAAAGGGTCAACTACTGCTGTCCCCATCATCTTGTAGGGCTTATTCACATTATGTCATTATACAGTGTGTGCTTGAGCGTGCTATTGCTATAGAGTATAATTGCAGTAGTTTATAAGTAAAATTGGTTGTTTTTTTTAGAAAGTACTTTGATTATACCATGAGCATAACCCCTAAACCATCTACCAGACATAGCTTATCTGATGACGCAATAGCTGAGGTAATTTGAATGAAAGCTATACTTATTTCAGATATTTACAATTAATTAATTAATATTCAATTTATACATAATTTAATCACCATATTAAAATAAAATATTAGCATATAAAATGGCAGAGAAAGAAAGAAGGAGAAAGACAAAGTGACACCTATAATATATCATGACAGCCACTATAAGTATAGATAGTCAGATTACTTATTCAGAGTACTCTTCAAACAGATATCAAGTAAAACTCTTTCTTATCTTCATATTCTAATGAGAAGAGGTATTAATTTGATAGTAATAAGACTACCTTGATTATTATTATAAGAAGACACTAAATATACATATCAGTGTCAACCAAGTTAATATTGCTATGATACAGTTGTCTAGATATGTCGGTTGCTAGGAAATCGATAATTTTATTCATTATCATGGCAACAATAAAAGGGTTCTGTTCATTATAATAACCAATTTATCTGTGAAGATTAATACGCGATGGATAAGAATAAGAGCATATATTATTTATACTTATTATATAAGTACACTGTTGTTAATAGCCGTACAGCATACTCCTAACAAGCTGTTTCCTTTTTCTATGTGCTCTGCCTATTTCAAAGCACGGAATAAAAGACTGAGTTTAAAATACTCATATTCAAGGAGATGGGTGATAGCAGTCAACTTGTCCCTTCTTCTTACTTGACATGACATCCAAAGCAACACAGGAATACAGACAATCCTTTATTTCATTGATATCACAGTTGTCTGAAATAGAGCAGAAGGGCCAGGAATTCTTTGATAAAATGTATAATAGGCTGTTAACTATTGTTTTTGAATAATTAATTATTCATGATTTCCCATATCAAAATACTAGTGAAAAGTCTGTTTTTATTCCTTATGAACCCTCAGCAGCCAAAGGTAGTTTATTATTGCAGTGCCTGTAGCTAAACTTATTAATAGTATTACTTGTGATTAGCTGATTATGACAACCTGATGAACTCATTGCAAGCCCTGGAGAATTATGCCAGGAATTGTGGATTATTGAGTATATCAGGACAAACAAACACACACACAACAAGGAATTTAGCCACTAGAAATTTCGAAACTCTACAGGCAGTAGACTTATTCTTCCAAGAGAAGAATAGACTATTAATGAATATTAGAGCAGCAGTGAATACAGCACACCCTATTGAAAAGAATTACACATCAAACACATAGTATATTCATAAATAAACACTCCCCTCAACACTCCCCTTTTCAAGGCTTATATCCACTCTTTATACTATCAATAGAACAAGTAGTTGTTATGGGAGATTGAGGATATCAATTACCATCGATATATGTCTTGCAGTAAAACCAAGGGCAATCTGAACTGTGGCAATATCCTCGTAAAGTATGCTTATTGAGTTGAGAAAGAGATGGAACATAGTAACAGCCCAGAGTGTCTGAAGTTAGTATCATGCATAAATAAATCTTAAATGTCACTACCATGACGACAGGAAAAATATTTTCCCCCTATCCTTTTGTGTTTTATATTCATCTACCGAAATTTCTGGAACTATTTACAGATATCCAATGAGTGATTGACAACTAAATTTCACCCATTACTTTTCCCACTCGTCTCCCTCTTTAATTGATCTTCTTCTTTTAACTGATATTCTCAAAATGAGAATCAATAGGCTACTTGGTATTTTATTGGTTTTTGTTAGCTGTGTCTACGTTATAGCAGATGTTATAGCGGAAGAGAACAGCAATATGAACGATGTCAATAGCATCAACAACAATAATCCCCCTCAGGTGATATTACGTGATATAGAGGAATTGGAAGGAGAAAAATTCACATTTCAGGTAGGTACCTTAGTAACCATGTTACTGCCTAGCAACTAATTAAAATAAACAATCATCAGACTGAAGTATCACGCTTAATGCATCTCATCATCAACTCACTCTACAAATCCCGAGAAATATTCTTGCGTGAATTGATATCCAATGCATCTGATGCCCTGGATAAGATCCGCTTCTTATCGCTGACTGATCCTGCTGCTCTTGAATCCAACTCTGATCTGAAGATTACCATTGCTGCTTATGATGACCAGAAGACACTTGTTATTACTGACACCGGTATTGGTATGACACGTAGCCAGTTGAAGGATAACTTGGGCACTATTGCTAAATCAGGCACATCTGAATTCCTGTCTAAGCTGGAACAAAATAAGGATGCTCTCACTCAGATTGGCCAGTTTGGTGTAGGTTTCTATTCTATCTTCCTGGTGGCTGATAAGGTAACAGTAGCCTCTAAATCCAATGACGAGGATGATCAATATGTTTGGATAAGTGAGGCAGTCAATGATTTCACTATTGCCAAAGATCCCAGAGGTAATACCTTGGGTCGTGGTACTGAGATCACTCTTCATCTGAAGCCAGATGCCTATCGATTCCTGGAAGAGAAGAACTTGAAGCAGTTGGTGGATCGATACTCCCAATTCATCACATTCCCTATTATGGTCTGGAGTAGCCATGAAGTGACTGTTGAGAAGGATGCATTAGACGATGATATTATTGAGGAACTCATAGACGAAGAGAAGAATGAATCCATCCAAGAGAAGAAACTAATTCATCAATGGGATCAGGTGAATACCCAGAAGCCTATTTGGATGAGAGACATAAAGAATGTGTCTGATGAGGAACATATCGAATTCTTCAAGTCAATCACCAAGTCAAAAGATGATCCCCTGGCCTGGATTCACTCAAAGGGTGAAGGTGAAGTCGAATTCAGATCAGTTCTCTATGTCCCCTCCGCAATGTCTGAGAACTTCCTGATGAATATGCAGAAGGATGGAAACAACCACCCAATTAAGTTGTTTGTCAAGAGAGTTTTTATCTCAGATGAGATGACCCTTCTACCCAAATGGCTGTCATTCTTAAAGGGTATAGTAGATGCTGATGACATCCCTTTGAATGTGTCCCGTGAAACATTACAGAAACATCGAAGCCTTCGTGTAATCTCTCGACATTTGGCTAAGAAGGCACTCGATATGTTCACTGCTCTTTCTCAATCCGACCTTGAGAAATACAAGAAATTCCTTGCCCAGTACAGTATCTTACTGAAGTATGGCGCCATTGAAGATCAACCCTATAGAAAGAAGATAACCAGCCTGTTGAGATTCTCTACTTCCTATGATACCTCTGCCTTTTCATCAAGCCTGGATGATTATATTGACCGTGCCAAGGCTGGTCAGAAGAGCATCTATTTTATGACTGGAAGTAGTGTGAATGAGATTGAACAATCTCCTTTTATTGAGAGTCTTCTGGCTCGTGGCTATGAGATCCTCTACTTTACTGATCCCATTGATGAGCATTTTGTGGAGAAGATTCCTGGCTACAATGGAAAGATGTTCGTGAATATCGCCAAAGGTGATCTTGACTTGGATGCTGCTGATGTGGAGAAAGATAGTCAGTTGGAAGCTGAATTCAAACCATTGGCTGATTGGTTGATGGATATTCTGTCTGATCAGATTGCAAAGGTCGTTGTCTCTCGCCGTCTTACTACATCTCCTCTGGCCATTGTTTCCCCCAAGAATGGATTGAGTGGACATGCTCAGAAATTATTGGATGCCCAAGGAGTAAATCATAAGAATCCTAGTATGAACATGATATTGGAGTCTATCCGTCTTCAGAAGAAGAACCTGGAGATCAACCCCAATCATCCTGTGATTAGATCTCTGCTGGACTATGTTGAGCAGGATGACATTACAGAGGATATGGCAGAATTGATCAAATTGATGTATGAGACTACATCTATCAGAAGTGGTTTCCCTGTGAAAGATATGACACAGTTTGCTAACCGAGTGGAGGGATTGATCCGTAAGAATGTGGGTGTTTCCATGGCTGAACAGGCCAAGGTGAATGTGACACCTGCCAAGGAGAAGACAGAAGAGGAGAAGAAGGCAGATGAAGAACTGAAGAAGACTAATATTGTGTATGAAGATGAGAATGATCATGAGCATGATGAACTATAAGGTTCATTCTTATGATACCAGAAGAGGAGACCTGTGTCTGTTCGTTTAGTTAGAAGTCACATAATAAAAAATAAAACCTTTATCTTAGTACATCCTTTCTGGTAGTGGGTGGATGGGGGTGGGGTACTTTTCAAACTACAACACACTTCTCTATTCTGAATATGACTTCTATTAACACCTTCCAGTATTTTTCCCTTGCAGAGACTGAGATTGTTCGTCCTGTGAGTGAATACGAGGATGATATTTTCAAGGAACCGGAAGTTCATG
The DNA here is from genome assembly GCA_025528865.1 of Pilobolus umbonatus. Lineage (NCBI taxonomy): Eukaryota > Fungi > Mucoromycota > Mucoromycetes > Mucorales > Pilobolaceae > Pilobolus > Pilobolus umbonatus. Next base: position 412,479 of record JAIXMH010000010.1, read on the forward strand.
GTGTCAAGTGGAACAAATTGAACACCTACACCTCCATTATTGAACCTAATAAGCGTCCCAGAAGTGACTTTGTCTGGAAAGTCACTTATGTGTGCCATAGGAGTGAAAAGTACAAGTCTAGTGCTGCTACCAATGCTTCAGTTAAGGCAAGACCTGGACAGAAGATAGGCTGTCCTGCAAGATTGATTGTAAGCTGCCCTCGCAATGATACCGAGAATGTTATCCTTGAGTATGACAAGGATCATTCTCATGCAGTTGGTACACTTGAGGAAATGCGTTTTCTTTCTTTGTCTTCTAAAATAAAGCAACTAAATAAGGATGCGAGAAAGTGATGATGAGCGTGGCGTTCGACTCCTTCTGCAGCGTTGTTTTAATGACATCATTCGTTCAAGAACTGCTGGTACCTCTAATGGGATTATCCATAGAGACTAGGCAATTAGTTAATGATAGATACAATATATACAGAGAGATTGAAACCAAGAAGTATCAGCTTCAAAACATCCAACAGTCAATCATAGACTGATATAGCTGTGGAGAGGAGTCATGTCGTCTTCTTCCATTGATTCATACTATGTCTTCTTGGTTGAGAGATCTCCTCTGCTATGATTATCCGGCTCACACCCAAGATTTCTCTTTTGGATAGGTATAAAACTCTCGAGCTAAAAAGCATGCATTGTAGCTATTAGGCTATTTCTCTTCTTTGACAAAGCCTCGTTTCATATCGATTTGAAAGGCTGATTCATCAAGAAAGATGCAATCAGTTGAGTCATCTAGTCTGTTTCCACCTTTAACCCCAATGTACCTTTACTTGATCATGTTCCTTTCTACATGTTGACACATAATGAATAGAAGCAAGATTTTTTGCACACCAAGCACAAATATGCGACTTTACTTCTTGAAATGACTGTAATATATATTGCATATATCTGGATATTCTAATACAATAAACTTATTTCCTTAATTGGACAAAAACTAAATGAGCCAAGATTTAATGAACACTCTTTCTCCCCTTTCTGTTTACTCTTACACTCTTTCTTCTTCTTTTCTACTATTGTCTATTCTAACTAATTATCTGTGCACACTCAATGGCACCTCCATATAACAGCTATGAAAACTACCTGGTGGCTAGACAGGCAGTGGCCGAGAATACCGTGAATAGTTTAACACCCACCCATGACCAGAAGATAATACTTGGAATTATTGGTGCTTATACACTGGCTATACTCATACTATGGAATATGCCTGTCATCAAAGTGATATTAGCACCCTTCAAGGTATGTATCAATGAGAGGCCAGTAATAATATACTGACATATACCATAGTTATTGACAGTGGGTTTACATGAATTCTCCCATGCATTTGTTGGCTGTCTGACCTGTGCCAAGATTGAGTCTATAGAGATTGATCCAGATGAGGGTGGTGTTACTCGTATGGTAACTATTTAAGCAGAACCCATTCTTCTTTTTAACTAATCCCATTCTGATTGAAGAGAGGAGGTATTCCAATGTGTACTTTGCCCGCTGGATATCTCGGTTCATCATTAATAGGGGCTCTGTTGGTGATGAGTGGCTTCAATATAATGGCATCCAAGATTGCATCTATCTTTCTGGCTGCCTGTCTATTACTTACCCTGTGGTGGGCTAAGAATTGGCTGACACGTATCATTGGTGTTGTGTTTATTGGGGTGATGGTATTCTTATGGTGGCTAGAACGAGGTGCTGGATTGAAGTACTTTGTTCTTTTTGTAGGGTAAATATTAACTATATATATACATATATATACATATATATACCTTTTATTGACTAATAATAATAAAATAGGGTTATGTCCTGCTTATACTGTTTATGGGATATTCTGGATGATCTCGTATTTAGAAAGGTACACGAGTCTGACGCCAGTAAATTTGCTAAATTATGTGGTTGTGGCATGTCAAGTCGTATATGGGGTGTGTTCTGGTTTATTATTAGTCTAGTGTTTTTTATTAGTGGAATATTGGTTGGATTGGCTGCATTCAAGCAGGATCAGGAAACACAAAAACAACAGGCATCAGGATTTGGCTGGTAAGAAGAGAATAGCCTTGATCACGGAGTTTGAATCAAAAGAGGGGTTAAACCCATCTTTTGGAAAAAAAAGAAGAAGTGAGTGGGAGGCTTATCCTATTTTTTCCCTCTTTCCACCACTTCATTCAGTGAATATCCCTTAATAATGTCTAATAATAATAATAAAAAGAGATGCTACATTATTGAACATATGGAGGATGCTATCCATGAATGGTGTGCTCTTGAATACAAGCATATGTTACAGAATATTGGACCTGATCACCTCTATTTCACCTCATTAACTGATAAGTGCTTGAATGAAGGTTTTCCCGAGGAACTTAAGGCTGCTCAGTGTTTTAAAGAGGATGTGCTTAGATTACCCTCGGTCAAACCTGAAGAAATATGCTTATTAGATCCTGCTGGTACTTCTGAACTCTCCCCTGAAGATGGTGATAAGTTCAAGTATTTCTTATTTGGTGGCATATTAGGGGATCATCCTCCACGCGGTAATATTGAGACATTCATGCGGGACATAACATGGTGTACTAATAGCATAAAAATAGATAGAACAGGTGAATTGCGTAAACTGGGATTTGCAGGCAGAAGATTAGGCCCTGTTCAGATGACAACTGATACTGCTGTCAATGTCACTAAGAGAATTGTAGAAGATAGAAGTAAGTAGCTTGTGTGTGTGTGTGTGTGTGGATGTTGATGACCCCTTGACTGAATTTGGTATTGTGTAGTTCCCTTGGATAAGATTCCATACATTGATTATCCCGAGATATTCTTTTCCCGTACTGAGTCTGTTACCATGCCATTCAGATATATTGCAGAGACAAAGACAATCATCACAAAGACAGGTGAAGAAAAGGTGGTGAAGAAACCTTTGATGCCACCTGGTATGATGGAGTTACTTAAGAAGGATAATGAAATGAGCCTTGACTTTTGATATGCACAATGAGAATAACTTACAATGCGATATATATGCATTAATAAACATGTAAATAGATACTATTTTTATGAGTGAATGGCCCATTCATCCTTATCCTATCAACTACATTTTCATGTTGCTGTCTCTATTTACAATGGAAACCATCTATTTATATCTCCATGGTATCCGTAATTCTTTCATGGGTGGATCGAATCTTCCCATAATACTCATAACCGTATAGATAATATGAAAAGTATACCGTACGGAGATATATATTTTAGGGTGTACCCATAGCCCATCACTTACTTCTCTAGTGTTATTCTGTTCACTGAAGAAGGGAAACGAGTCAAGGTACTTTTTAGCCATAACAGATCTACCACTACTTTTGACAAGTGGTAGTGGACGATGTCACCACACATAATGAGAATCACGGGCATTTTATGAACTCAGATAATAATTAAATACACCCTCAGTTTATTTATTGAATTAAAAGTGGGTTTCTATCTTTGACTAAACAATAATACAACTAATGGAAGATCCCAGGGAAATTGCACTCACTAAACTGTCAGAACTGTTGAAGCACCCAGACGATCTGAATTCTAAAGTAGGTCCTCTAACCAGAAAATTAACTAAAGAAAAAGCTTCAATCGATGCTCAATTAAATACAGGTGTTCAATCTCAGCTGGATCACGTCCAGGAAGGTTTGGAGACACTTACCATCTCCAGCAGAAATATCAGCAGGATGAAGGAGAACATGCGAAGTATCGACAAGCTATGTTATGATGCCCAGTCAATGATTGCTGATTTCCCCAGAATAAATATGGTAAATCATAAACAACCTCAATGTGCGTTCTACAGTAACTAATCACTTTGGATAGATTTCACAAGTACATCAGAACTTTGTCGCCACTCAGGCCAAAGTAGAAGCCTTCCAGGAACTGTATCAACAACTAAGTGATATTGAAGAAGAATTCGCTCCCCTTCAACGGGACATATTCCAGCCTCATGATACACTATTGCATGTTCACTATCACTTATTCAAACTGGAAGAATTTCGTGACAAAACCATGCATCAAGCCCGTGATTCTCCCCATGACGTTGTTATCACTCTCAAAACATACTTCAGGAGAGTAGACGTTTTATCCGACGACTTCACTCAACATCTATGGCTTCTTGCTCGTAACTTGATACCCCTTGTTGAAAACAGCTGTGGTGCCACTATTGTGAAGCTAGTAAAGATTATTGAATGTGAAGAATTGGCGGATGAGAAGGCTTTAGCTGCTAAACAGGCTCAGACTAATCACCATGACTTACAAGGGCATAAGAAATGGCGTTTGGCTGAAGGTAATCCCCGCAACATCAAGTCTTATCGTGTTGAATTCTACGAACAGTTGCATCAATCTATTCTGGAGCATTTTGATGATGAGTTTGGCCCTTACAAAGAAAACCAAGATTGGCAAGGTGCGTTGGATGCTTCAGAATTCATATTCAATGAACTGGAGCTGGTTCAAGATCATATTGTGCCCAAGTTCCCCAAGAAATATAAGATATTCCCCTACTTTGTCCTCGAATACCACCGACACACTTATGATTTACTCAACCAGATGGTATTGCAAGACTTGGATGCAGGTACTATATTACGTCTTTTGAGATTTGTCAGAGAATACTATGGAACAATGAGTACTCGGTTGGGTGTGACTGAGGAGCTACTGGAACCTCAACTACTAGATGGCCAGGAACAACTGCTGGTGGATGAGTATCTGAAATTAGTGCGCAGAAAACTAGTAGAATGGACAACTACCTTGATGACCAGTGAATCAAGAGAATTCGTCAACAGAGAGAATCCCCCTGATATGGCACCAGATGGACAATATGGTCTTTCAGGTGCTGTTGATCTATTCCAAATCATCAACCAGCAAATTGATGTGGCCAGTGATGCTAACCAGGGCAAGCTATTGTATCTTGTTGTGAGTGAGTGTGGTAAGGTCATGAAAGACTCCCAGAGCTTCTGGAAAAAGTTGCTTCATAATGAACTACAAAGGCAGCTAGAACACCCAGATGATGTGCCCGAGGGATTTGTGGAGTATGTGATGGCACTGGCAAATGATCAGATCAAATGCTCTGAATTCACCCGAGATATACTTATCCGCATTCCTTCTATTGTTGATGCTAATTATAAGACACAAGTCGAAGATAAACTGTCTGGAGCTATTGATGGCTATCTGCAGATAGCGTCTATTGCCAGAGAAGCTCTTCTCGAGGTTACCTTTGCTGATCTCACACCTGTCTTCAACGACCTCTTTACCGCTCGTTGGTATGAGCAGCCTCTAGTTCCTTCCATTATTGAAACATTCAAGGACTACTGCAACGATTTCAATCATCTGAACAAGAAGATATTTGATAGGTTAATACATGATATTCTGGATAGATTCCTTATGCTGTATATTGAAGCCATGCGCCATAAGAACGCCAAATTCCACATGGATACATGCTTAGAATGCATTCAAAGTGATGTTCGCTTATCCTTCAATTTCTTTGCAAAATACACATCGACAGACGAAATGGCCGACAAGTTCGATGTGATTGAGAAGGTACATACTCTCTTGGAAAGTAATCGCCGTATGATATTTGTTGATTACTACAACCTGCGTCAAGCTTATCCCGATGTCCCTCTTGCATTTATCGAGAATATATTGAGTAAACGTGATGATTTGGATAAGTCAGCTCTCAAGGACATTATAGAGGGAATCAAAGCAAAGGCCCGTGAATATGAGCCAGATGCAAACACTCCTCCCACCATCTTCAGTCGTATTAAGTGGTAGTTTATTATTATATTTTGATGAAATAAAGCTGTTCAACGGAAATAGTGAGAATTCGTTGTTCATTTTAAATAATGAGCATACAAGGGGAATAATAAGTATATGAGTAGAGAGGGATTACATACAGTGCGAAGGATGAATATATAAATTTAGTTACTTAAGATGAACGTGCTTCATATAACTAGTATGAGGAGAGAACCAGTTAGTATAATAGTATAGAAAATCCATTCTTACTTACTGTTATATAGCCATCATTGTCACTAGCAGCCATAACCATAAGATTTGGGTGGAATGCTAAACTACGCGTGGAAGTACTTTTCTGACCTAAAAACCCTGATGTAGGTCGAATGGTAGACAATCTGTTGCCTTCCATATTCCATATTTTGATGACCTGGTCATCTCCCGCACTGTTCAGATGATAATCAGTAGCTAAATATTAGATGTTAATGAAGTCGCTATGCTTACCTTGCAACCACTTGACTATGATCATGAACTGTCAATGCAGTCATTTCATTATGTGTATGGGCTTCTATTGTCCTTATCGACTGGTTGAGACGAATATCCCACAATTTGATATCTCCTTCAAACCCACCAGAAACCAATTCTCGATTACCTTCGCGTTGAAGATGGACTCCTGTTACCCACGCCTTATGCTCCTCCCATCTTCTCACGCGTCTATTACTCATTTGATTAGTTAAATATTATTTTTGCATTTATGAATATGAACTTACGCTTCATCAGGACTCAAGCGACGATCATACACCCCAATGGAGCCATCTCCGAAGCCAGCAATGATGACATTACCACCAGCTTGGTCTCCTGTGATACTGGTCACGCATGCAAATGATTGAGTGGGGATATCCTGATTTCTCATTCATATAAGTAACTTTGACACCTTCAATACATCATATTACTTACCAAGATAGGCATTTCGTGATGTACATCCCATACTTTGATAATACGCGCATCACCACCTGTATAGAGTAAGCCTCTGGTTTGATACCAATCAGTCACCAGACCACTCTGTCTTGAATTACTCTTCTCCATGTCCTTCAAGGCACGCCAGGAAGAGACAAGCACTGCCTTTTCCTGATCACTTCCATCGTAGTTCTTATAAATACGAACTACGCCATCATCTATGAAATATAAAGGATCTTCAATACAGACATTCCTCTTGGATATTCATGTGTTCTACCTGATCCTGTCATCAACAGTGCTTCATCCTCTTCATTAATAAACTTGATATCAGTAATTCTACTATGACGTGGATTGTTGTTCTCTATAACACTCAATGGAATCCCAGCTTTCCAATCCCACACAACCAAGCAGTTATATGCATCTGCAGCAACAAGATGTGATTCAAACTGGTGGAAAAGTAAGGATGTTGCTTCAGTGTCATTATAAATGGAATTTATCTGCTCGTCCCATCGACTGGATCCTAGAATACAAGAAAGTTCAGTCATCATATAATGATTGTATGTCACTTAAATGACAGTACCTGCCAGATCTTTGGTAGCATTGCATTCTTTCAAAACCTTCTCATTTCTATTACGACGCCATTTGCGTTGGGTATAAACAACACTTCCAGGTTCATCTGCCTCTGCTGCCTATAAAAAAAAGTGGAGTTAGTTGGTTGAAAGGGTAAAGTTATTGATAAGAAGTCAAGTACCCTCATCTGTGGTTCAGTGAAATACTCGCAACTCCAATCATAGAAAGTGGATGTCAAAGGTAATATATTATCGTCTACAGAGAGTAATGCTGAAACACTGCTTTTAGAATTGGGAATCTGTTTAGAGGCTGAAGATGATGCATTTCGATTATTCTCCTGTGAAGGGCCGACTGTAGTGTTGCTGGTGTCATTGACAGCACCGGCCGAGGTGTTACCAAAATTGTAGATAGTACGTAAGGTAGATGCAAAGGAAACAGAACGTGTTAATTTAACAGGTCGTCTTGAAACAGCAGTTCCGTTAGGTGAAGTCCTGATGGCGCCATTTTCGTCGTATTTTTGAAATGACTGAGATTTATCTAGACCATATGATGTGTTCTCCTGTGATGCCAACTGGGTGGATTCTCGAGCAAGATTCGATGCATATTCCCCAATCATAGGAGTATTAAGAAGTATAGAGTTGATGTGATCGACTACTGTAGCCGCTGCCTTGGATACATCGGGGTGAGGATCCACTGACAAATTTAGAAGGGCTTTCCAGATAACTGCATATACTGAATCATAGCTGGAAGATCCAAAGTGACTATCTAATGCAGCACGCCATTCGGGCTGTCTTCCTCTAACAACCTTGGATCTTTCCTCTCCAAATATGGATCGTTGGGACTGATCTTCATCGATTGTCTGACCGGCGGCACTCAAAAATTTGGTGGATCCTGCTTGATGAACAATATGTGATAAAGCAATAACAAATTCTCGGCGTACAATAGGAGATCCATCGGACATCACAGTGAGTGCTGATATAGCAATATTGTGTTCAATATTAACTATCTGTTCTGTTTTATTGGGATCGGACAAAAATGTTCCCAGAGCATAGACAGCCGAGGCACGAACTTCAGGGACACTATCGCAAAGCAGCGAGGTCAATTTCTCATGACCGTTTTCTGCAATAGCAGCTGATTTAGCTTCACTGTTATTCATCCATACCTGAGCTAGGCAAAGGCAGATCCATTGACGTAAGAGTGGGTCTGGATCTTTGACATGTGCTAGACAGGCACCAATGACATTACCTCTCAAACAAGCTTGTTGACCCATTTTGAAGTTGGTGCAAAATACAGACAGAATAAACGCACTCATTGCTCTATGTTCAGACACATGAGGTATACTTAACATAGCATTGTTGGGAGTAAGAATATTGATAAAGTAGGCGTATCCATGGTCCTTCAATAGATCATTTTGACAGGAACGATCAACTGCCAGAATACGGGCCCAGATGAATACCAAGACTGGTTTTAATTCTGCGGCTGGACTCTGTAATAGTTTCAGGACATAAGGGAAGATACCCACCGAGAGAGCAGCATTGACTGCCCAGGGACCTAAATCCAAAAAGCGACTCAGAAGAAGGAGTGCACGAAGTCGATGAACTTGACTGAGTAATACTTGGAGGACAATGGGTAATTGTTCTGGTATCTTGGGATTCACTGCTCCTTCTGATAACCATACTTCAAATGCGGTGAGTTGCTCAGAGAAGAAAGTACTTGACTGATATTCGTATGCGGGTCCTCCTGCCTCTGCTTCCTTTAAAGCAGGTAACTGAAACAGACACATATCGACAGCCAAATCCCATGCTTGCCACATGGGATGGTCATGTGTCTCAGGTAACTTGGGCGTCGACATGGGTGTACACTGATAAGAGCGCATGATTCTTTCAGCTAACAAGTAGTTTCTGAACATGGATGCGACTGTTAAATCCTGTCTGAACAATCGCTTGAACAATTCAGGATCATCCTGTAATACACACCAGGCAATGGTGTCTGTTACCGCAGTAAATATCCAGTTGAGTTCTCCCAAAGGAGTTCTTCTCTCAGTGGCACGACCTGGGAGTTGCAATACCATATCCATGGTGATATTGGATGTCAATAGTGGATTCCTCATGACTACCCACCTCAAAGACATTTCAATCGGAGTAGTTAAGCATGCAGTAAACACATCAGCAGGCAAATCTGGATTCATTGGCAGTGTTTCGGATGGCCCACAGGCAGCCAACTGAATACTGTCCTTCCAGGAAGCAGTTGGACTATGGGCATTCGTCTTTAGTACCTCCATATCTCTCTGTTCAGCAAATCTGTTGAATGCGGTGATGATGTTGCCGGCAGCAGAACAGTCCCATACATAAATGACAGGTGAACCCAACCATGTCTGTAAGTCAAACAGTGATACTGGAATATATTGAGTGTAGTTTCTATTGAATACCCATATCTCTCCGCTCATTGTTGGTTTGGGCACACCATGGCCGTTGTAATGAAATAATATCCTGTCTTCCTTGGCTGTTCTTCTCATCTGACAACATGCCTTCTTGGTGTCTTCTACTGATGGATCCAGTGATAGTTTGAAGCGAGTACGTCCATTGATGGTCTCATACTGATTATTGAGATTCTTTCCTATTGCCTCTAGTGATTTCTGTGGTATTAATAAAAAAGGGTCTATCCAACACTCGAGTTTTGCACAAGGGTTGGTCTTTACGACATCAGGAGGATCAGTGCCTATATTTAAGCAGACCACCAATAGCCCTGTCATTGGAGTATGTCAGTTGTATCCTTTACCCTTATTTGCATGTATTGTTTACCTGATACAGTCTTTATTCTCTCTTTCAGTCTCTATTTGATAAAACGAAGTTCAGTCATAGTGATCAGATACAATATGTGCTCATTACCCATTCTTTGAAGGAGTTCTTTACAGACACGGTGGGTTTAGCATTGGTGTCATGTCTCTTTTCTGAGAAGTACAAGAACCGCAGTATGTCTTCTTCAAAGTTCTCCTCATCAAATCCATGTCGACTGAGTGAACTGGGTGTGTCTTCTATTTCTGGTACAGTCTCAGGTAAATCTATGTCGTTTCTACTGTGGATATCCCCTCCATTCACAAGTGTGGAGCTAGTACTCTTCGCGTCTTCATTGGTACTTTCAGTCGTATGTTGATAGGACACTACCATGATAGAGTGTATATTGTCTAGTTTGTATGGGGGGGGAGAAAGAAAAAACAAGAAAATCGATAAAACTATGAAAATGGGAGTAGTGTGTGTAGGGAAATATACAATCCAAACACCCAGAGTGACGTTTCATCTCGCTCTTATCTCTTTCTTTATATCTTTATTTAATAACTTTCAATATGAGTGATGATGATGACTTTATGCTTGAGGATGATGAAGAGGTATTGAATAGAAACAAATAACACTGCATTATATGATTGACACTTCATAAACAAGGTCTATGACTTTGACTATGAGGAAGATGAAGAGGAACCAGACGTGGATTTAGAGAATAAATACTATAATGCCAAGGGTAAATATACACGGAGAGAGCATATCTACATACACTATTAACAACTGCTCTTAGCCAGAAAAGAGGATGATCCTCGAGAAGCCCTAATAGAGTTCCAGAGTGTGGTTGATACAGAGGAGGAGAAAGGAGACTGGTAAGTGACTTTACTGCTGCAAGTGGATATTGATGATGTAACACTGTATACAGGGGATTCAAGGCATTAAAGCAGATGATGAAGATATCATTCCATATGAATGAATTGGATAATGTACAGTTGGTTCTATGACTGTATGCTTCATTCACCCACTAAGATCTAATTTATTTCGAATAGACACTCAAATACTACCAGGAACTATTGACTTATGTGAAATCAGCAGTGACCAGGAATTACAGTGAGAAGAGTATCAATAACATACTGGATTATATATCAGCAACAGATAATACTGCATTCATGGAGAAGTTCTATTCTATCACATTAGATGCATTGGCAGACAATAAGAATGAGAGACTATGGGTGAAGACTAATCTGAAATTGGCTAAATTATGGCTGGATAGAAAGCAGTATGGAAAACTAAATAAGATACTAAAGCAGTTACATGCTGCATGTCAGAAGGATGATGGCACAGATGATCAGAGGAAAGGTACTCACTTATTGGAGGTATTTGCACTGGAGATACAGATGTATACAGAGACAAAGAACAATAAGAAGCTAAAGGTAAACATGACAGTGGAGACAGAATACTGTTTATTAACTGAAATGATAGGAATTATACCACCAATGTTTGTCTGTTAAATCAGCCATTCCTCACCCACGTATCATGGGTGTCATAAGAGAATGTGGTGGTAAAATGCATATGAGTGAAAGTAAGTAACCTATTGGTGTTTATGGCTGTAGTCTTATATAGTATATTCAATAGAACAATGGGATGATGCACAGACTGATTTCTTTGAATCATTCAAGAACTATGATGAGGCAGGAAGTTATCAGCGTATTCAAGTATTGAAGTACTGTCTTCATATATATACACACACACAGAGAGAGAGATACTGATCAACCTTTATTATTGATAGATACCTTGTACTGGCTAATATGTTGACTGGATCACAGATCAATCCTTTTGATTCACAGGAGACCAAGCCGTAATATTGGTAAAATGAAGGTATATTTATCTATTATTGACTGTATTTATACTAGATATAAGAATGATAAGGAAATACAAGCGATGACCAGTCTAGTGAGTGCCTACCAGAAGAAGGAGATTCATGAATTCGAGCATATACTTAAAGGTAGTTAGTAGTGATTGGCAGGAATTTGTACTTATCAGTGATATAGTCAATCATAAGGCAATCATGGGTGATCCATTCATTCGTACTTATATTGATGATGTGCTTCGTAATATTCGTACTCAAGTATTGATCAAGCTAATCAAGCCATACACCCGTATTGAACTTGGCTTTATTTCCAAGGTAGTTATTACTGTGTATATTGCTTTGCTTTCACACATACTTATATATGTATAAACAGCAATTGAATATACCCGTTGATGAAGTGGAGGAGTTGTTAGTGAGACTCATATTGGATGAGAAGATATCCGGGCATATCGATCAACTGAATCACCGGTTGGAACTCGAAAGGAAGTCATCTGATGCATTAAAGTATGAAGCAGTGGATGCATGGTCCAAGAACGTAGCCAAACTATGTAAGACAGTCATAGGAAAGGCCACGTAATGAATTATATATAGTTGTATACAGTGATGATATAATATATATGCATATATATGTATCAATAATATATAATCTCTTTATTCATTATCAATTGCCATAATTATTCTCTTGATTGAACCCGAGATTATTTAATGCCATCAGTAACTGTGTACGTGCAGTAGCAATATCATCATAATTCAAGGCACTGATTGCCCATTTAGCATTCTTTTGTGCAGCCTCAATGTCAATGTGTGGTGATATTGATGCAGGAATAGGCTGTTGATATGGTTGAACTGGTTTAGCGGGTGTGTTCAGGGTGATTGAGGGTAGGGGTGGTTGAATGGGCGTGACAGGATCAACTGGGGGAGTAGTAAAGGATGAAGTGTTGGGAGGACTTGGGAAATCAGAAAGAGGTGGGGGGACATCATCATGTACTGTATCTATCGTATCATCGTTCTCCTCTCCTGGTGGCCCCGGTGTAGGAACACGTCCTTCACGTAATGCTTTCATGATGTCGGTTGCCTTCCATTTAGCATACTTAATCTTGCCTTCAACCTATAATCGACATCAGTCTATGCCTTCATTACTCTCAAGTCTATTCCTACCTCTGAATCCACTTCTCCAAATGTCTTCAGTGTCTCCAGAAAGGTGGAGGCTGCTAAAAATGTCTTGGCCGTTTTCCTATAATAACAGGTATCAGATACTGACTGTATAAATAGGATAGACTATTTACTTGGATGCTTTTCCACTTCTATCTTCATTATCAGCATTAATAAACACCTTCAAGGCGAAGTCTTCTACATGAGCATATCCTACCAAGTCATCTGTTATAGGCTCATTGTCCTGAATAGAGTTCTTCAACTATATCACGTAGAGTGTCAATACTAACTCTTATCAAATATAAATAGAAACACTATACGTTCTCAAGGTTATCGAGTAACTGGGATAGATAGTCATTGGTTTCTTTGTTCCTTGGTCCTCTACTAATAGCCAGTTTAGCAGCATAATATTGGGCTATTTATGACTATATTAACATAACTAGAGAGAGAGAGTATTGTGTATGTGTTCTACCATAATAAGATACCACAGGATCCCTTGTTACGAGTTCCTGTCCACGTTGAATAAAGGGTGTTATATACTTCAGTTCTGTTGGTATTTCCATTGCTAACGAAATAAATTAAAAAGGGGAAAAATTGCATGTAGGTGAAATAGAAAATATGTGTATAATTTGGGATAAATACACATTATCGATTTATTCTATCAACACACGGTATTTTATGTTATTTTCTGTATAATAATGTGTATACAGTATATACAGTGTCTATTACAGTGTCTATTACTCTGTTTATTCATTGCATATTCTCTGTTTATCAATAAAGGTGCTCGACGGATATTGAAAATAGGGTTCCAGCTCTCATATTCCAACCAATAAGAATTAACCTTTGCTGAGAGTAAATGACTATCTTATATGGTGCAACCAGACTATACTCGGCAAAATATTGTATTTATTAAGAAAAACAACTTTAAAGATTGTCGGATTTTCAAACTTATGCAGGTGAAGTGGGTGAAATGAGGAATTTGGACAGACTCTTAGAAGAGGAGAAGTTGAAGCATTAGAAGAAAAGCTGATCTTTTCTCTTTTGGCTTCAATAAGACCAAGGAGGTAACTGTTCCTGAGGTCAAGGAAGGTTCTTCCGGATCAACAGATCAGAAGATGATTAATCAGGATAAAATGAAGAAATGGAAGGAAGCTGTTCAAAGCCTGTTATGCTCAACTGTACAGTTTCCAATACGAGTACTTCTATGATAAACATTGAAGTATTAAAGCATAGAGCAGTCCATTTGTATTTTGAGAATATGTCAGAAGGATTGAATCAAGGTATTTTGATATTTCTATACAGTAAGAATAGATTTGCTCTGATGGTGGAATTCTGGGTGAATCCTCTTCCAAGGCTGCAGATCTCATCTGGTTGGGTAAGGCATCTGAGGTATACAGGCACAGAACTATCATTGGATGAGCAAAACAAAATTTGGAATATGGGATGGTATCTCCAAGAATGCAAGATTGCCATATCAAGAGACAATCTTTCTTGGCAGATGAAGATGTAAAGAAGGAAGTGATTAGATGGATCAAAGAGCAAAGATCTGAATCTATCAGTGTGTTGACTTTGAAGAAGCCAATCGTGCCCAAGTATCTTTCTGCTGCTGGAACTGTTTCTAATGAAACAATCTGAGTTTATTTACGTCTGTGGAGCTAATACAGACAGAATGGCAAAGACATTTACTTTGACGGTCATGAGAGGGAATGTAGTTGCTTACCGAAAGGAGTGGCGTGAAAGAATGGTAGAACATATGAATTATATGGACAGGTACGTTGATGAAGACTTGGTGGTAGTTGAACGAGAGGCATTGAGAGATGATGAGAAGAAGAGGGTACTTGTAACTTATGATGAATGCACTTTCTATACAAATGATGGCAAGAGGGAGATGTGGATACGTGAAGGAGAGAATCCCATCAGAAAGAAGGGTCCTGGCATGAGTATCATGATCAATGAATTCCAATGCAGCTGCCAGGGTGCAATGCGCATTAAAGTATGGACATCCCGCAAGTTGTTTGAAAGCTGGAGCTGGCAGACAGGGTTATTGGAAATCAGCTGATACGATCAGAAGTGCAATGAAGACAGGTTCAAAGAGAAGTTTGTCAGACCTTGACTATATCCATTTCTTAAAGAAACCAAGAACTTATTTCTCCCTGGGTAATAAATTGTGTGAATATACAGAATATACCAAAGTTGTTCATTCCCTCTTATTGTGTATTTAGATGTGATGCAGAATCCCTGGGAAGTAAATTGAGAAAAGGCAGAATAGGACGTAAATCCGACATATCATTTAAGGTTGTTCATAAATCGTTAGAGCAGCAGATACTGCATGTCGAAATAAAAAGCTCAAAGGTATGGATGAAGATAAGAAGCATCACCCAGATTTTGTCAAGCTGGTCAATATGCTGAAAGATGAATTAGACCACCTCTTGGCCCTTTAAGTGCCCTATTGATATCCCGGTGTTTGGAATTCTTGTTGGTGGTAAGTTGCCTCATAAGCTGTTACATATTTAGTTTAATAGCCGTTAAAATCATATAATTAGGACATAAGTGTACCATTAGTCTATACGTATGTATATAGACTATATGAATTCTTGATTCCGCACTCATTACTTGATTTGCATCGAATGGATTATGCTATGGATGCCTTGGTACAACTTCACATATTAATTGATGTATCCTGTGCCTCCTGTCTACAATTCTTCGAGGACACACCACAGAGTGATTCAGATCGTATTCAGCTTCACCTTGAATTATATAATAGTCCCAAAGGTGATACAGAATTTTGAATTATCAACAGTATATATTCAATAAAGATACAGTATAGTCCCATTATAATTGTATAGTGTAGAGTTTGGCGAGTGTGTTTTGATTGCAGAGGATGCTGATGTTACTAATATAGATATTTCAATAATCAGGACACTTACTCAACATTGAAATAAGCACTGAATACCAAGTAACAATAGCCCCTTAGCAGATTGACTGATAAATTCTAAACGGATTGGCTGATAAAAGTCGAAACAATAACAAAACACTGCTGCAAGAAAGAAACAAACAGATTTGAGATATAAGGGTTATATGGAATAAAATGTAAAGATAGACTGAAAGTTAATGAGACTCTTGCTATACTCTTTTATTAACTTGCAAGTGAGAGATGAGCTCATAGTAAAAAAAGTAGACCCTGTATTTATAGTATAATGAATTAGCGCTTGTCAAAGTCATCTTATGTGTGACATTGCTAATATATTATATACTAATCTAAAGTACGTTTATCACATACGATCATTTATAAGAGTAAATACGGCAAGATTCCTCCAACGTTGATGATGGGCTCAAGATTTTTATGAGTGATTTTCACTTGTACGGATATTCAAGGGAATATTTGATACACACCTTACTTACAGGCTTTTTCAAGAATCTGTTGTACAGATCAGAAGATATTTGTTTTTAATGTTTGTATGATCAATATTAACCGAAGGCTTTTGGAACTTTTTCAAGCGTCCTTTAGCAGTACGTTTATACTCAATAAGATAGTAGTATTTATTGGTAAGTAGTAGTATGATGGGGTAGTCAGATCGATCCAGTCTCATGTGTATCAAAGGCCATTTTTCTTCAACTTGCATTTCTCGGAACTCACCTGTATTCTCGTTGTGTTTTCAGTATACATATATAAAATTATTGTTCTTTTGTATGTGTGCCCAGGATTAGATGACAAATGAATGTTGAGAATCAAAACGATGTATCAACATTGATTCTAGCCTTTTTATCGGCACTCCTTGTTCCTTGGCCACTTCTTCTATTTTATCAGCCATGTATAGGATATCCTTATACATCATGTTCTGCTCAAAACTTTTTGCTGTTAGAGTATACCAGCAACTTTGATCTTGATAGACATTCAATACTGCAGCACGAAAGCTGCCATTGCTATTAGCACCCACACTGTGGACTGCCTTGACCGCATCCATACGATCAATATTTAGTTTTTTGGATATGCTGTTCTTTTTAGGGTTGTTCGAGAATTGAAGGCTGAAATTAGAGCATTTATTATTAATATTTAATGACTGTATGATTATATCAGTATAGATACCTTTCAAATGGTGGGGATGCAGTTGCACTGAACTCTTTTTTTTCAGGATGGGTATGAAATACCAGCCTCGAGCAAGCAGTGTGTTGGATTTTAATTGTATACCTTTCTAAATGACAGCACAGAAACATGAATAAAAACGCATATAGAATAGAATACAGTTATCTTAATATTGTATGAATAATATAAGATCAAACATCATTTAAAAATGCACATTAAGTAATTGATAATAAAATTCATTTAACATAGAGCAACATTGTATCATTTTATTGTATATTTCCTACAACATCTATATAGTTATCATTCCCACTTACCATTGGTACTTCCTATTCTTGACTACTTCATCATTCGGCTCTGTGGGGTGATATGCCTGAGTACATATGATAAAATAAAATAGATACTACCTTCAGGCTTTATCACCCATCTGGTTTGAACAATGTTCAAAGGAATCATATCAGGATGCTTGTAATAATACAAGGGCGGGAGGAGCATGTAATTGATTCGATCAATGCACTTACGATTGTCCCCTTGGAACAGGAAATCTTCAATGAAGAGAGGCGATTGTATTAACCCTGATTTTGAACATGGCAAACAGTACAACCTTTAATCTCAACTCGGCAAATCTATATTCTCTGTCCTGTTTAAACAAGTGAGAGCTGATACTGGTAGATTCGAATTCGAGTCGTCTTTCTCTTCCATGTCTTTATTCAATAAAAATTATGTTATCTTTACCAATATAAACAATAAGAATGTTTTAACGCACCTTCTTTTCGTTGTAAGCATTCACAAGGTGAGACGTTAACGCCAATCTTGAAGTAGATTGACTACCAATTGCTCTTTTCCATCGCGTTGTGGAAACTATCTGATCTTCCTGGTGTCCCATTACCCATATTACCATGTCTGTGGGCATAAATACCGGCCTATAACTCTACCTCTCCTTCCTGCAACAATCTATAAAAAGTATTAGTGAATCATTATTGCTATAAATTATTAATAGATATCTATTGTCCAGTTACTTGATAGCTAAACTTCCATTCTCACGAAACCAGCCGGTTGTCTTCAAAATCTCTCCAAATCTAGACAATGCATTGCTAAATGATTCATTATCCCTGCAATTCAATGTCAAAACTAATTCTGCTTCTGCCTCTGAACGACGATAATTGTATTCTTCAGATCCGACAGTTTCAATCGACAATTTGGTCGCCATTGCATTCCATAGAAAGCCAAATGCAGAGAGAATGTCTAGTCTCGGGGAAAACAGTTTCAATGGCATTTCTCCGTGCTTGCTCGTTGTCAGTATCCATGGTAGAAGCCAATCTGAACGATGATCCCTCTGGACAAATAGCATTTCTTATCTCGTGAAGAATCCAAGTGGATATATCCTCTATTTCCGAGCTGACATATGCTGATGCAATAGCAAATGTCTGCAACATTTTTATCCCTTTGAGTGATGTGACATTACTGGTTCCAGCTAGGTTGACAAGAGACAGTTTGTGAATATTCGCCTTATATGTTGGATCTATGATTATTGCCTCTAGTGAGTTTCTAGCATCAGCAATAAATTCAGTGGGTGCGACTATTTTATTAAGGAAGAGAAAGATAAACAAAGAAAGTGCAGACGCCTTTCAGTAACTTAAATGTATAAAAAAGTTTACGGTAACTTAAATATGAATTTGTATGTAACATACTGGATTAACTGAAGAAATAAACACAAATTATTGAGAAGTATTGTAACCATCAGTAATACCTTGACTTACTACTAGTTACAAAGTTCAAATACAGATCCTCTTGAGATAGTAATAGCCGTGGTATTTATTCCATAACTTCTACTTAATGCAATCGAGAGAGTTGTGGTGAATAAATAGATGTATGCACCTATAAATTCTCGCCCCCTAGGGTATAAGCTATATTTATCCCAATGACTTTACAGTCCTTAAGTATACGATCTTCCTCATAGGATCATTCCTTGATTATATTTATAGCAGTTTATTAAAAGTATATGCACTTCTCTTCTCTACAAGTACTTACCCATTATTATCTGTCCTGTTCGTCATTCTCTTGGGACTATCAATGATGTATACACCAAGAGAAGAACTGCGTGTGGTGAGCTCTTTTACATCCCCGGACTGAACAATGCTTTTATAATTGAAAACGTATCCTGCTTTTTGATGAGTCATTCCATGCTTTTGAGGAGTGCAACTGCTCTTGGTATGCAGTTACCTTTTCAATTCTCCTTGTAATTGGGAAACCAGGATGTCTATGAAAGTAAGGTTTTGATTGCCTTTATCTCTTTTGTCAAGGCTGACAAGGATGACAAACAATATAGTTTCTTGTTGAAGCACAAAGGAAGTTGAATTGTGCCATATTGGTGCTTGTCATGAACTTTTTAGGTCGAGTATGTCTCTTTCCCTGATAAAGACATCTAATAAACATAACACCCTGCTGTTTGCAAAGTAGACATCCCCAGAAACCTTCACCTGCACTAAATAATGTAATATTTATAAAGAAAAGTAGCTGCTGCTGCGAGCATCAACTCCTCCAAGGTGACACAAGTTAGTAACATCTGTCACCAAAAGTCCCAGGTGGAGAAGACCACCCGGCTGGTAATGTCTGTGGATTCCATTAAAGTGTTGGATGGGTTTTCGATGAGTGGGAATAATTGCTTTTTGGACCGTTCTGTAGTGATTCCATCTGTAGAATTACAAAGGATGGTGTCCCTCAAATGAAATTCTGGAAAGTGCAGAGTACATAAATATTTCTGGCTAGAATCGACTCTCTTGAAGTAGAAAAATACTCTTATAGACAATACATACACAATCTATTACGTTATGTGTGTGTGAGAGATTATCCTCATCTTTTAACCTTTGGGATTTTCATGAGTTGGCGGCGATAAACTTTAAATAGACTTGGAACGAATTGCTTTTGTTTTCCCTTCCTGTAAAATGTCTATTTGGTCGTTGTATTTCATTATGATCCAATACTAATAGTTCTAACCTGTCCAAGGCTTATGATAGATACCGGGCCATACTGGGTGTTCATATTGTATAGTTGATCTTATGAATTAAACTTACACATTGGAAATTATAACTATAAATACTAACTTTTTAATATATAAGATGATACAAACAGGTTGCAGCACTATAAATAGGTGTTCAAGGCCAAGGCTGTTACTGATTATAGATCGAAGTACGAACTATGAGTAATCCCCCCCTTTTTGTAATAACAAGTATAGTATCAACTATTATGATATCTACTGTTACATTTTATACTTGTTTCGGGAACAAGTTAATCAGCTACTGGCCTCTTTACCAACCATGACATAATTCCTTATTCATCATCTAGTGTATGCATAGTCAAACTCAATAGACAAAGAAGACATCCATGGTTTTATTATGTATTAAATATGCTATTTATTTGAAGCTATGCTGCCATTTCATTCTGTCTTTTGGAGACATTAATGAGATAGAGATTGGAATATCATCATCATCTTCATCTGATTGTTTATCTGATTTCTCGAACTGTAGTCTTTCCTTTACTCTCTCTTTGTACTTATCAGCTGCTGTCTGATATTCATCAATGCCATGATTTGATGAAGTATCAGGTTTGGCTAGTGCTGCTATGGGTATCAGGTCTTTGTCATCATCTTCCTCCTCATCATTTAGTAGGGAAGATGGCTTACTGATGGGTGATTGTAAATAGCCTAGTGGAATATCATCATCAGAATTATAGTCATCCAGACTACTGATATTACTGTTGGTGAATATGATATCACTTCTTAAGGGAGGCCATTTATGTTTAATAGGCGATCTCGCAGATAACGGCTGCTGTAATCGAGAGGTATTTAGGCTATTAGATGTGGATGATAAGGACCTTGACCTCAGTAGATCAACAGATTTTCCTGGTAGTGGTTTATCTGTTGCATGGTTGATAGATTCTTGATGTAATTTGGCTGCCTTTTTCAAATCATGGGCAGAAGAGAATTTACGCAGACCACTTTGATCTCTGTTGATGGAGATAGGAGACATAAGCGGAGATTGTTGGTGTTTGGATGGAATGGGAGGAACAGGCGGTGTCTTATAATTGACAGGTAGTAAGGGTAGGGAGTCGGCCAGTGATGATGATGAAGTGGGTGAGGTGTTCTCTCGTTGACATAATTTCTGGAGTGCATTTTCTCGTTCATTAATCAGTCGATTGTTTATAGATGGATCTCTGCCTAGTGACTTGGATCTCGGCCGCCTTTGTTGTTGTGATTGCTGTGGCTGCGGTGACAGTTGCTGTGGTGATTGTGGCGACAGTAGTTGGTGATAATGAGTGGGCTTAAACTGTGGAGATAGAAACGGTTTCCTTGTCTCTGATTTTGATGGCTGAGGTAACCTTGGTGATAATGATGTTGCATAAGGATCCACATTCTGAGTGGATTGTAACGTATTAAGTTGCACAGAATTAATTCCTGACCCTAATTGGGGCGAGGGAACTAGCACTACCGGATCTGGCTTATTTTTACGAAAGAGACTAAAAAGTGGTTTGGGTTTTTTTGCTCTTTTAACACCATTTGATGAATAACTGGTATCGACCATATTAGTTGAGAGTACTGCTGGTTGAGCTTGGGCTATAGAAAGTGGATTATGATATGGAGTGTAATGAATTCGGCAGTGATAGGTGAATTGGGCAGTGATGGATGATGAATTCGACTGCTATTATGGAAGATAGGATGCAACGTTTATGTACTCTGGGAGTGAGGGAATAGGAGTTGATGCAATACTGCTAATAATGGCTATATTACTGAAGATTAAATAATATGCACTACTCGATAGAGAGAAGAAGGAGAAGAAAGAGAAGAAGATTGGGATTACTGGAGTTAAATGTATTTATTTTATTATTATTTTCTGACTAAGTATTAAACAGTGCCAATAAGAATATATATGTATATTGCTGTGTTACTATATTTCCATGACGATCTAATAACCATAGCAACTGTCATTAATATCAGTCATTGACTCGAATAGTAAAGACTGGATGAATACTCGTATATAGATTACATCTAAATGAATCAATTTATGGAATGCTGAGTTCTCAGTGCGTGTAACTACTAAGCCTTAATTATGGAGATATTCAACTCGATACCTTCAGTTATATGTTGATTAGAACGTGGCAGAGAATGCATTGAGTAAACACTCATAGTTATTTACATATGTAATAAGGGGTAACAGGCATAATAAACACTAGGCAGAACAGTAGAAGACATGTAGTATATTGGCGTCATTTGAGATGCTCTGTATAATTCAATTATTGCATTGAATATAGTATACTTATTAAGATAACCATATTTATGTGTATATCTCTATATTTATCCACATGTAAACACACTTATATATATATATGCCCTGGCACTTGTACTCTTATCAAATAAACACAGTATTTGCCATTTACACTCATGCTTTAGGAATAGAAGATATCTAAGAATTCCACTTTCCCCAGCCAGTGTATTAACAATATATGAAAGAATTTCTGTCAATGCTACTTATTCTGGTTTCCTTCTTGGGTGACTGCGGAGATTAGAGTCCACAGATCCTTCTTGTCTATCCCTTTTGAACATAGATGTTCAGTATAAGGGGATATAATCATATTCTTCGTACCCACAACTCACTTTTACTGATAGGAGAACCCAGAATAGAACAGGAGCATGATCCTATCGACTGTGTTTTTGTACAGTGAATATCTGTAATACATAATCATTGTATGATACGCTGTATACTTCACGCAGTGTATTTATACTGAGATAGATAGCCAAATAGCAGTAAAAACTTATACACCTTACATATCTGTGGATATTATCATTCCATTTATTATAATCACTTCACATGCATTAATAAATAAAATAAATATGTTAGTAATTGATCAGTTACTATATATGGTAACATCATTCCCTGACTGCACATGTTCCCAACAGCATATCCATTGGTATCAGTATATTAGACTACAGTGTATATCTTGGTAGAATGTAAATATAAGCAGTCTAGTGTGTTATGGAAATAGTTAAAGGGATGCATGACTATGAGAGAAGTCATTGTGCATCTGTATCCATGCAGAACCACGAGCATTGAAGTACAACCCGTATATTTAGTTTCCCCTTTTTATTAATTCTCTCTCTCTCTCTCTATCTTTTTTCTCTTCCACACTATTGAACATATAAACATCTATATATTCATACTGGCTGAATAGATATCTTCTCTTTATTCACCTATATAAATATATAATATATTCTATATACATATATACTGTATATATATACACATATACAGTATATACATATATACTCTATATACAACGTACATACACTCTTATACATATCTATTTTACCCTTTTTGTCTTTTCTTATCTGTATATATACATAAGCCTGTATAAAGAAGCCATATCTACTCAAGACATACCAACACACACACACACACACAAATATATCACACAAAAAAACAAACATATACATATACTTTATACCATTAAAATACTCGAATACCCATATATAACACACCAATGGGAAATACTTCACTTCCTTATGAAATTGTCCATTGCTCATCCTGGGATGATGACTATAGCCCTGATGAATTAGTTAAAAGTAGTCCCGGTAATCAAATTGAACCTTTACCCTCTAAGTGTAAGGGATGGCAAACACCAAAGTAAGAAGATAGAGTGTGCATATATGCTTTTGTTGTTCTATTATCAATTGATCTCTACATATATCTATTTACTAGATGCCCTGATTATCCCCAAGATATCATCATTCACCTGTTATCTGGCACTGCTCGTATATCTAAGATACAAGTATTATCTCACCACTTCAAAATAGCCACAAAGATCGATATCTATGTTGGATTACTGAAGGATGCTGAGGACATATTAGATGAGATTGCACCTGATACACCCCCTAGTGATGATGAGGATAATACATTAATTGAATTCACAAGACTAGGGTAATATCCATACTATGATTGATTGTCATACATTATTAACACATACAACAACAGCTATGTATGCTTCGATAATAATGCTCGGGCACAGTACAGGGCAAGGGAATTAAAGTCTATTAAAATGAATGCAGATGGTGAATATATACGCTTGGTGATCAGAAACTGCCACAGAAATAGGCTGAATACATACAACCAGGTTGGAATCCTTGCCTTGAATATACTGGGACAGCCATTACACTTGTTGGTAAACAACTCCACTTCATCTCCTCCCATAGCTGTGAGTATTATGGATTTCCTCTTCACCTCATGAATACTCCTACCTTCCACCTCCCTCCTTTTCTGAAATTAACTCTTATACATACATATTTAGAACCATACACCACGACATCTGTTTGATGACAATAGTATGCTCAGTTCATCTACCAGAAGAACGAGTGTATCCAGTAACCAGAGTACTATCAATCGACAGGCAAATGCTGGACTGGTAGAGATTGAATTATTACAATGGACGACGGCACTACACATTGCTGAAGAAGAGGCTGTGAAGGGTAATAGACTGATAAGAACAACTATCTATATTCACCCATATTTTATTTTTACTTAGGGGAAGGATATCAATCAGCAAAGACATATAAATATCTCGGTGATAAACTGGAAAAGCTAACCAAGATTCTTTCTGATCTGGAAATTGGAAAGAAGCATGCAGTTGATACCAAAGACTATGATGAAGCAGAGAAGATCAAGGTTGGTTCACAAAGTAATAAAAATGAAGCATTTACACCTCATAATCCATGTTTATCTAGGATGATATCAAGGAAATAAAACAAGCTGCTGAAATGATGTTGAAACATGCTTGTATTGAGATCACTCCTGATGGAAGGGTAATCCAATTGGAATCTGCCATAGTAAGTGTTCTCTCTCTCATCTTATGCCCCCCCCTAAAGAAATAAAAAACATTACTTGATAGCAATTGGCAGAAATACCCACATCTGACCATCATCATCATCAGTTAAACTATCCTCATACATCACCTATGGAGATGACTGAAACTATTATGCCAGAAAAACCAAACGAGAAATGGAAATCATCTCTCGATATGTCATCTACACAGATCAACAGCAATGATCAATACAATAACATGACTTATCCTGAGGAAATAGACCCTGAGAGTATACCTGAACCCATTATGGATGAAGAAAGAGGTCCTTACACTTTAGCCATAAGAGTACTGGGAGAGGAAATTGTGGCCAGTGTCTTGAGTATCAAGGCAAAGTGCAGAGGACGAGGCCTGGGTCTCATCGAGAAACGAATTGAGTCTGCTCAGCAGATGGCCAGAAACAATGAAATGGAGGAGTTTTATTTGATGCATGAAGTGGAAGATAATCTGGAGATGGACCCTATTACACAATCCGTGGCAGATTTTGTGAATGCAGTCTTGATGATGATTCAGGAAGCAGTGATGGATTCCCGGGAGCCTATCGTTTCCTTGGCAATATCTACATGGCATCAGTTAAACGAGTTCTCTATGGAAACCAACATTGAACCTCGATGGATCATTGAATGGACTGAACACACATTCTCGAGTCTGCTTAAGAGAACGGGCGATAGTAACACAAAGATTAAGACATCAGCTACTTCACTTGTATTCACACTCATTCAATCCTACTCAATCCATCCTTATTCTTTAATGCCTTTATTTATCTGTAAGCCTGACAGAATGATACATAATTATAAGGAGGCAAAATGCCGTATTGAATTAGTGGAGGCCACTATTATGAAACTAGGGATTGAAGTTCCCACTAAGAAGAAGGTGGCAAGTTCCTCCTCCAATAAGAAGAGTGTGGCACTTCCACAAATAAAAGTACCACTGGATGATGTGATGGCATTTGTGGTTGCTTATCTGAATCATGTTCATGAAGAAGCACGTAAGACGGCAGTCAAATTAGTTGTAGCTATTTCAGATCAGATCGGATTTAATCTGGTCAGTCGTTATATCGATGAGAAATTACGATTATCCTTGGCAGAGGTAATGCAGATAGAACAATAAGATGACATTAACTAAACAATAATACCAGACTGTCAAGAAACTAGTGGATGAAGACTCTTTCTACAACAAGCCATCGAACAAGAGAGAGAGTTCCCATAGTACCAAGATTCTATCTGAACTCCGAGCATTGGCACTTCAACCTGAAAAGAAGCCAATAACACGTACAACCAGAAGGAGTACACCAATGACGGCCGACAAAAGATCAGTGACGGCAGATAGGAGATCGGTGACTGCAGATAAGAGGCCAGTAACTACAGATAAGAGACAACCAGCCAAGGCCAAGAAGACTACTGCCGAATCAACCTTGGTGAATAAATCCAGCCGGAATAGTAAGATACAGGAGAAAGCAGAGGGAGGGTCGAAGATAGCTGAGAATAGGTATGCCCAGATGTGAATGAACCCATTCTTTACTAATAATTATATGAATACAGTGTTTGTATATTCTGTGATGAAGTTAACCCTGATTTCAATGAGGATACCCTTATCAAGCATTATTACAATGCCTGTCCTGTTCTCACCAATTGTCCTCTCTGTCAAATAGTAAGTGAATTAATAATAATCAAGTAATAATACTCATTGGTTGATTTGGTAGATAACCGAGGTATCTACTCTAAATGAACATATGCTAATTGATTGCGAAAGGCGTCATTTGATTAAGGAATGCAGTCGATGTAAGCAACCTGTTCTGGTGGAACAGTGGTTACAACACTCACTTAAACAGACCTGTGACAGTAAGTAGGGAAGACACAATCATTCATTTCATTGTCATTGATATTAGCCATTTATAGACATGGGAGAACATAAAGTTAATTGTCCTCTCTGTTTGGTCAACATCAATCCACCCGATGAATCTGGTTGGAAGATTCACCTGTTGATGGGAGATGGATGCCCTAAACTAAGACAATCTCGCTTATCCAAACAGCCAAAGAAGAAGATCATCCCAAAAAAATAAAACATTCAAGGCATACTTTATTAAAAAAGTGTATTTTGTAACAATGAAAGAACGGATAAATTAATTTACAAGGGTGGGTTGGGGGGAGGATCGGAATTAAGCTCATGATAAAGCCGATTCTATATTATAGCTGTTACATAAATGTGGCAAAGATATTAAAAAAAGGGGTCATATAGGTGATAAATGGCATCATCAGTAGTAATATGTAAGCTTAATTATTGCTGTATTTGTAGTTATATAGATGGTCGATAAGTGTTTGCGATCAACAATCTATAGATAGATATATAGATATATATAGGTGTGTATATATGTATGTATGTATGTGTGTGTGTGTGTGTGAGTGTGTGTGTGTCTAATGAAGCTTGTTATATTAAATACATGTGTACTTCCATACTTAGAGGAGTTCCTGTAAATCCTTTAGTGTCACTACACCAATCCAGCCATTATCTTTATCCATGATAGGTAACAGTGGTAATTTCTTCAGTTTCATGATGCTGACTGCTTCTGATGCCAGACTGTCTGAATGTATCTTGGTTGGGTGATGTGTCATAATATCAATTGCCCGAATATCAAATATATTATCACGGGTAGATGATTTCAGCAGTCTATGAATATCCCCATGTGTTATAATACCCACAATCTTTGGATACTTATCGTCTACCGAGGAGGATGTCGAGAGAGGTGGAGAAGGGAAGAATTCTCGGTAGTTCACTGGAATCTGATGTGTATGACCTTCGATACCCATGAAATCACCCATGTCAACCTTTGTATCTTCATTCAATACAATTACACATGAACCTCTTGGACGCTTTGTCATTTCCATAATTACCACATCCAATGGTGTAGATGGATAAACAGAGGCCACCTTGGATGAATCAATCAGTATGTCTTCTATCTTCAATGAAAGCTGTCTTCCCAATGATCCACCCGGATGATTCAATGCAAATCCATTCTTACTAAATGCCTTCAGTTTAGCCAATGAAAGGGCAATGGCATCCCCCAATGCCAGTGTGAGGGTAGTAGAGGTGGTAGGGGCGGGGATGGAGCCTCCTGCTTCGTTCTTCACATGGCCATCGATCCAGGCAGCGCATTCCTTTGCTAATTTACTGTTTGAGTTACCGCCTAAACCTATGACTGGGATACTGCGATGTTTTAAACTTGGAAGTAAC
This sequence comes from Pilobolus umbonatus, assembly GCA_025528865.1. Taxonomy (NCBI): domain Eukaryota; kingdom Fungi; phylum Mucoromycota; class Mucoromycetes; order Mucorales; family Pilobolaceae; genus Pilobolus; species Pilobolus umbonatus. Next base: position 440,772 of record JAIXMH010000010.1, read on the forward strand.
ATAAGTATTTCCTCAGTGTTACCAGAGAAAGATAAAGCGAGTACAACATCATTTGGTTGAATAATTCCTAAATCACCATGGAGGGCCTCTACTGGATGGAGGAAACAGGCGGATGTGCTGGTGGATAACATGGTCGATACTATCTTCTGCCCAATCTTGCCTGATTTCCCTACACCTGTCACCACAATCTTGCCGCCCTTATGCAGTGATTCCAGCATGATGAATATTGCTTGTTCATAGCCATCTCTCGAGTCATTGTTCTCCTTGAGTCTGTTGGCTGCCTCCATCAATGCCCTCGCCTCGTCCATTAATACTTTGGCAGCATCAGATAGGATATCTTGAGTAGTATGGATCATGTGATTTCAAATATGTATTGTAAAAGTAAGAAAGAAGTGTCTCAAAAGAGTTGGCTATTTAATATATATATATATAATATTTTTTTTTCTTATTTTCCCCCAGTATCCCTTTGGATAAACCGTATTCTTATACACACACATTATTTATTATCCAACCTATCAAAACTCTTATCGTACATCCTTAATAAGCGTTTATGCAGTATCTCCGATAGAACCCAGTGTAAGCCACTGTCGCTGGTCGCCGATGATCTGATTCTCATGATAACTTCTATAATCAGTGCTCTGTAGCCAGATCTATGATCAATAATGATTTCAATCTGTGTGCATTAGGAAGAAGATTTATGTCATAAGATGATGAATGTGTTTTTAATGTTAGTTGTTGTATTATTTTGATCTATTTTTATTGATTGTAGAACTAAAATCTGCTTTCATACTCTCTTTACGGGTTGTCTTGAACTTCAGTTCAGCCATTATAGGAATATGACTGCAGAGATGGTAAATGAAACATTCTGTCAGTCACTTTGACATAATTCATATTCTTGTTCTACTTACTCTGATGGGAAATGGGCATTGGGGAATCCCACTACTTTGCTAAGATAGTCCTTATCTATAGATCCAAGCAGTGATATGACATCCAAGGAGTTATTGGTATACCACACATAGTCTAACACACTCTTGAATCCAGGTGTATAATTGGTAAACGGTAACTCCCCCACATGACTGTATGAACTCTTGAAAGAAAAATTATGAGATAGTCCCTCGGTGGTATATGTGCCATAAGAATGATTGCCAAAGTCATTGTGGTTCTGTACAATGGATCCCTTGGATATGAATTCATATACACCTGAATTGGGGGCTGAATTGAAGTCACCACATATAATGGCTGGTACTTTATCAACACCATTATAATGGACTGAATTACGGCCTCCCGACAATACTACTTGACTGTTGGCAAACTTCTTGATCTCATCCATCAACACACCTGCTTGTACTAGTTTGACATCTGCAAATGATGGATCCCAATGAATATGAGTATTTGCCACCACAATACGCTGATTCGTATTCTTATCCTCTAATAGCACTAGAACCGCAATGTTATCCTTATTCATTACTCGGTTATATATATCCACTGTCTGCTTGAAATCAGATCTCTGGAGGGCCTTTTGGTTGTATTCAATATGCTCTTGTTCAATCAGGCGGAATCTATTAGATGGATGAGTGAATAGGCTATGGAGAATTGGTGTTTCTTTACCTGGATGTCTTGTAGAATGTGGCACATCCATCCACCACTCTTCTCTCCTTCTCTGACATGGTCTTTGCCCTTGTCTTTGGGTAGAAGATACTGTCATAGTCTCCCATCATCTTGAAGTGTTCTTTGAAATAATCTTCATATTGACCCATTTCCATTTCCTTTACCAATAATCAATAATCATGTACTCATTACTGCTTGGTTATACTTACTTGGAGACAGATGATATCTGCATTGTATCCTAATATCTCTGTTACCAGTAAATCCTTCCTATATTCCCAGTTTAACGCCCATGATGGAGTGTAACCATATGCTTGACTGGTTGCATATTTCTGACACAGTATATTGTAACACAACACAGTGAATTTATCTAGAACAAAGAATGGTTAGATGGAGTCATCATAATAAACAGACTATAGAAATATACCTGGATCATCCATTGTATCTCCTTCAACCAACAACCATTCTCTATGGGGAGGAGGCATAGTCACTGTGTATGTGTACGTGTATATACATAGACAGTGAATAAGCATATTTAGACACAATCAAATTACAGATATATGATGATTACGATGTGTGGGCATTGTCAGTACAGTATCCTGATAAGTATCATCATGTTCTTACCTGGTGCATTCTCTCGCAGTGACATAATGACTGCCTGTGTCCCATCTTTGATCAGCAGATTCTTAAGTTCGGCCTGAATAGGATTACCCTCTAATCCCAATGTCTCCAATTGATATAGATTACCAAACTCAACAGGCAATGACACCAGATTATTATCAAATGCAAGCAACTCACGCAGATTACAGAGCAGACCCAGTTCAGGTGGAAGCATATTTAGCTTATTTCCAGACACATCTAGTATCTTTAGATTGGTCAGTTGAGATAGACTGGGCATAAGATAGGTCAGACTGTTATGATTGATATACAGGGCAGTCAGGAACTTATAATTGCAGATGATAGGGGAGATATTCTTTAATCCCATGCCACCCATATCCAATGAAGTCCAGGTCTGTTCACTCTCTTCCTTTGATGATTTCATTGTCATAGTCTGGCTGTTGTTGTTAGCAGTAGAAGCGATGTTATTACTGTTATTACTGCCATTATTCGTGTTGCTGGTATTTCCGTTGGCAAAGGACTTATTGGGATCATTGGGATCAGTGATAGTAACAGTAGAAGGAACAGGTGTATTACGGGCCATAGCAGCAGCAGCACGAGCATGATGGTGGGGTGAGGAAGATTGTCGAGATATCTGAGCATAGGTCAATTGACGAGCCAAATGAGGAGTTGCACTGGGTGAAGCCAATGCAGCTGATATTTCGGCAGGTGTATGACTACCCAACATGGACTGATTCTGCTGTTGTTGTTGCTGTTGCTGCTGTTGCTGTTGTTGTTGCTGCTGTTGTTGCTGTAAACTGAGTGAATATCTATTGCCAAAGCTGTTACCGCTGTTCCCATTAGCATTTGAACTATTACCATACATAGATAGAGGGTAATTATTGATAGATGGTGAAGATGCGGGAGATGGATTGAAGGCACTGTTATTGGCACTGTAGATTTGGTGTAAGGAGTGGTTATAGAATGTGTTACTTATTGTCCCATTTTCCTTCTCTTTATCAAAAGACATTTTTTCTCTGTTATTATACTTCTATTGATATTAGTTATAACTGTTGATAGGCTAATATAATTAAAAGAAGATATAGTTACAGTGATAGGAGATAGAGCAGAGAGAGATAAAGGTGTGCGTGTATGAAATATATATATTATATAGAATATATATAAATAAATAATACATAGCATAAGCATCAACCCGGCAGCCGTCACGCCCTTAGCTTCTACTCACAGTTCAATCTCAGCCTATGAAAAAATGCCTGATGTTTTTGGGTACATCCAGTTACTCATCCTCCCTGTGATTATTGCTCTTTATTTGAATGTAGAATGACGCTCACATAACTCAACAATGGGCATAATAACAAATCCAACTGTACCCCCTTGATAGATGCAGTTGTTTACTGTTCCTATTGAAATTGCCGGTTGTGGTTTCCCTAGGAAGTGGTTACACCAGTTTACAGTCACATATCAACAAAAACAAATTTTCCATCATTTTTTATTTTTCTCTTCTTCCTATACGTACTTTTTAAATATGGATGGTAATAACTATTCTGCCGTACCCCCACCACCCTCTCTATCTGCTGGAGACAAGGCTGGTGCTCCCTCTGTTGACTTCAACGATGCCTTGTCCAAAGCAAGGGCTATTGCTGAGAAGCTTAAGCAACAATCTATAGCTATTGGGGCCATACCATCTACGTCCAACACAACAGGTGGTAAGTGAATACAGACAACTTATGTATGTGTATTAATACTCTTATTAAACAAGGTACCAAGAGATCTTATGAGGATGATAATGAGGATGGTCGGTCAACTACCAGTTCAAAGTCATATGGATCATATAACAATGATCGTGAATCAAAGAGAAGTGCCTATGACAGTGGTTCATCCAGACCCTCATGTATAATATTATAATAAGAATAAGGTAAATAGTGTATTAATCTTTGTTTACCTAGTTGGAAACTACGAATCACGTCGATATGGACTAGGCTCAGAAGAACGTAAATCTTCTTATGGATCATCCACAGCACCCTCTGTGCATCAAGAAGAGTTAACTGTGCCTAATCAAATGGTTGGGCTGATTATTGGTAAAGGTGGGGAAAGTTTGAAGAGAATAGAACGTCTGGCTGGTGTCAAGGTGCAATTCTCGAATGGTAAATACATCCTTCAGTGTGTGAAACTACTTCATACTCACAACTATCCATTCACTCTACTAACTGCTGTCCCTATTAATCAGACACCGGAGGCACAGAAAGACAGGTCACTCTCAACGGTGAAAAGGACCAAATCAGAATTGGGCGTGACATGATAAATCAGATTATAAATGATGCTCAGTCTAACAGTATGAACGGCAACGGCAATAACAGCTCATACGACCACGCCAATCTTCAACACGGTCAGCACAGCACCATTCTCAATGTACCTGTCTCCAAAGTGGGACTTGTCATTGGTCGTGGTGGTGAAACAATCCGTGATTTCGAAGAGCGTAGTAAGGCCAAGATCTTGATTGCTTCTGACAGTACTGGAGACATCAACAACGAAAGAGCTATTACACTTGTAGGTGACGATACTGCGATCAAACACGCAAAGGGACTTATTGAGGATATCGTCTATGGCAATGGACAGGTAAGATAACCCTGTCACCCGAATAAGATATGATATTCATCCTTTATTAGCATGCTAGAAGCTGGGGCCAGGGTGATAAACCCTATGGATCGGATCATGGTTCAGGTTATGGACGTGGTGAGGAGCGTATCTATGTAACTATTCCCACCACTTCTGTAGGACTCATTATCGGGCGAGGTATTTGAGGATATTATACTGTAGATATATTCACTAATCAATAATCATTAGGAGGTGAAACTGTGAGAGCATTACAGGAACAATCGGGTGCTCGTATTAAGGTCGATGCAACAGGTGATCGCAATTCTGAAGAGCGTACAGTAAATATTTCAGGTAACCATATTTCCTTATTAGAGTTCATATACACTTTGTCACTCGATTTAATCTATTCATTTCTTAGGTGATCCCCAGTGTGTGGCCATTGCTAAACAACTGGTGGAGGCTAAAGTGGCTGAAGGACAGGTAAGACTGAATGGGTTAGAATGGATCGAAATACTAATACTGTTTATAGGCAACTCGTGCATCTGGTGGTAGATATGGTGGTAGTGATGGCTACAGATATAACAGACATCAACAGAACGGTCAATATGGAGACAACTACAATCAACAATACCAAGATGGCTCTGCTTATGACTACCAACAGCAGTATAATCAGTATTATTCACAGTATGGATATGATCAGAGTCAGTATAGTGCAGCAGGTCAAGAAGGCGATAACCAGTATCAACAATATCCGGGATATCAATACAGTAACTACCCAGGATACAGTGACCCATCAGGAAATAAACCAGAAGATGCTTCAAAAGAGCAGACAAAGGATCAAGAAGGATCTGTTGACAAGAATGGAAAGGAAGATGCTGGCAATGATAACAAGGGAGATGACGGTAACAATGAGATGAGCGCCTATTATGGACAGTTTTATGGTAATCAGCAGATGACAGCCGAGCAACAGGAAGCTTATTATCAGTGGTATCAACAATACTATGGTAGTCAGCCTTATGATGCATATAATCAACCACAACAAGGAGGATATCCTACAGACGCCTCTCCCAATCAAGAGGATTCACAACAAGAGAAGGAGTCAGCTAATGCACCCAAAGAGACATCGGATGAACCCAACCCCAGTCCACCCAGTCCACCAGGCCCATCCGAATCTACTGAGTAAATGCAGTATAAATATCTATAATATTATTAATAGCAATGACAATCACTTATAAGCACAAAGAAAGAGAAGCGAATACGGTAGCTGTGGAAGAAGAAAGGATCATTTTACTATACTATAACTCTATATTAGATATAACATATATTTATATTTATACACATATATCATATCTTTTCATATCTTCTTATTATATCTACCACTTTTAAAATCATTTCTATATTATAATAACAATATGTCATTGTGTAAGTTAAATCAGTGATAACTTTGTGTAGGTATTATATGTATGTATATCTTATAGGGATAAAATGGACATATCTATGGGGCATAATGAATATATATGCATGTATATATATTATGACAGGTACCCTATCTGTAGGTAAATATCACCAATCTAATAGCTATACCAAGTGAACCAGTGTACCTATACATTAATTAGATATTTACATCGTATATAATCTACAGTGGGTAGAGAATAGAGTGCCAACCATTTTGGCATAAGAAATCATGATATCTCTACTTCAAAATTTGACTATTCATTAGAACTGTATGTTTTTTCTCTTTTTCGACTGAATAATAGGGTAAGTATGCTAGGTAAGTAGTTAATGATGCCCATATTAGGTAAGTGCACTCAGTTACTCCATGGTAACTGTCTCCATAGGTTACCAATTGACATATAACACATATACACCACATACCATTTGACATATTGTAATTAGTCCCACATTAGAGTAGTTAAAAATGGTTATCTATGCTGAAAATAAAGAGATATGAATTTAAACATCCACAGTGTTCAATGCTATGGATGGTAGATACTTCATTAATTTAACCTTTAAACAACAGGCGGCCATTGAAATGGACTGTTTACAGGAGTGAGCCCTTCTCTATTTTGATTATTCTACCCTTAAAACTCATCCATGGCTCGTAATCTGTCTAGAAAGAGCTCTCAATGGATTAATAAACTATTGCCTGCATGTGATAATGATATTCAATTGGCTAGAAGAGAGTTAGGGTGGTTAAAAGAGAAGATTGTGCAGGGTCGTCATGGTGATGACACTCATCTTCCACTCACACCACAGGAACAAGAACGGTTAGACAGGATGGTTGAAGATAGGACAGTACTTCATAAGCCATTACAGTATATATTAGGTAATTAGATGAAACCCTGGAAATGAAGAGGACGATAATATTAATATCGAATCATAAAACACACTTTCCCTCTTCTTTAACATGGAAGGAACCCAACCTTTCTGTGGACTCGAGATCGTTACACGACCACCCGTCCTTATTCCAAGGTAAGTTTGGCTTTACTTTATATGGGAATCTTCTTGAGATACTCAACATAATATCTATAACACATGAAGATGGGAAACAGAAGAATGGACAAACAGGATAATTGAGTTACTAAGGCCTAGGCTCTCTTCTTCCAAGCCACCCTTCCGAATACTGGATGTTTGTACTGGCACAGGTTGTATAGGACTGGCACTTGCTGCCCATTTACCCAAGGACAGTGTGGAAATAACCGGGTTGGACATATCCAATGATGCCATCACATTAGCACAAGAGAATCTTTTGATTCACAAGAGCATGATCAAAAATCCCATTGAATTTCACCAAAAAGACATATTCCAATATGAACGTGACAGTACATTTAATCTAATTGTGTCTAACCCTCCTTATATTTCACATGAAGAATACAAGAATATTGATCCTGGGGTAAAAGACTGGGAAGATCCTAGAGCCCTGGTGACCGAGGAGGATGGAACACGAATTCATAAGAGAATAATACATGTAGCCAAGTATTGCCAGCCTGTATTTGATGATGTACCGCGAGTTGTTATGGAAATAGGTGGAACACATCAAATTTCAAGACTGACAAAGGAAATGGAAGACAATGAATTACATAATACCACAATCTGGAAAGATTTAGCCGAGAAGGATAGAGTGATTGCAGCATTGTAAGTTTATTTCGACATTTATTTCCACCAATAGAATAGGAGTAAAATGTGTATAAACATGAGGTCGCGTGAATACTATTGATATTTAATTTGATAAATGACAATGGTGGTATTTGTTTGTGTCTTATTCTTACTGTGTTGCTATCGTTTCAATAATAGCCGGGAATTTTTGATCGAGTCTTTGTATCCATAGATACATAAAATTGTTAACTATCTGATTATTTATCTGAGATAACAATCTCTTTGTGTCCCAATCAACTTAACATGTAATAGGATGGATCCTGAACACATGACCTTACCCGTGGGACTTTTTTGGAATGTTTTATTGTGGGCAATATATTCAGTGGGGAGGGATTAGCAATACGGACATCAAGTTGATTCCCTTACACTTCATTTGTCTATAAAGTAACTATTCTGATTAGAGATCATGATATTTATGGTATATATATCCTGTGTGAAGGCATGGTTTGAATAGACTGTTTATTATTAAGGATAGGTAATAGAGTAACTTAATATTTTATGCCCTGTTGAATGATATGTGAGTATGTGTCTTACTCCATCACTGTGACCATCTTCTCATTACTATTTAAAGCACACTTTTCACTTTTCCACTCTTTCACCCCAATCCATTTTTCTTACTTCGAGTCTCATTCTCCTCAATCTGTTGATTCAGCCCGAGTATATAATATGTCTAATTCAATTATGAGCTGGAATACAATGTATTGGTAAGCGATGATCTAATAGTAGTAGATGCCAGTTATTGAAGGTGTTATTATTATAATAGGAAAGTACTTCCATTATCAGCGATGGTATTTACTGTCTATACTGTGACTAAAATGAAGAGTGTTGCTGCAGAACAATCTGTCAATCAGCCATTAATATATATTCCTTCAGGTGAACCTCATCATGATTCTGCCAATCTAGACCGCATTCGTGCTGAGTGGAGACTTCGTAATAATGGATTTGGGCTGAGAGATGTCAGGTAAATGAGTTATCTCATACTGTAAATGAATGATTTTATTTATATCAACTCTTACTTTAGTCGAAGTGGTGGAGGTGTTTAAACAAACTCGGCCTCCTTCTTTTTTTTTCCTGTGCACCATCAACCCCAAAACAATAATCCACAAATAGGGGATACAATACATCCATTGCCTCTTGTATTATCCATATTTCCCAAAGTTTATATCAGCGCATTATTTCTCTCCCATTGCTCACTTACAGACTCATTGTAAGGAAGCTTCCTATTCTATATATTCTGCCTATACATATCTCCATTATGAATATGTCTATAAATCATTATACTCTCTCCATACACTGCCTTCATAGTAAGAAATAAATAAAATTATACCATCTATATACTGCTCTTCGATCTAGAATAATTTCACATTGAGTACACACACACACAGAGTATCTCCACACATATACGTATACCAGGAATTAAACCCTTGGGGCTTGCAATATGTGTTTTGAGAGAGTATCACACTTTATCTCCTCAGTATATATCACAGTTCCACTATTCAATAAGTACCACTTCTCAATTGCCATTGCATATTACAGTTTAATTATTCAATGCATATCATCTATCTATATAAGTATTGATAATCTGACAAGCTCTGAGAGCAGGTATCTCATTAGAAGTCAGGAGTGGAGTCACTTGGAATCAATCTATACTCCCAGTGCCTTCACTACAGTCAAGACCCTTATATTCCGTAGCAAAGAAGAGAAATGACTTTTCTTTTTATATTTATATCCAAGATACATACTGCTATGAAAATATTTAGGTCACGCCCACTACTCTACAGCACAATCCTTGTGTAAATATCCAAAGTTTCTTTGATAGAAGAAGTCTTGCCCTTTAATCGGCCGGAAACTACACCGAGGCATCTAATAGAATGCGAATCTTCAAGAAAACTCCTTCCCATTTCCACTGTTCAGTGGCAGCACATTCTTGTTCCAACATGCAAACTCCACGATATCATTATTTGACAAAAACCATTAGCTTAATGATTCAAGTGTATAATCATAAAGCCAAGTATCATGATGAGTGATAGGATCAATATCATGTTGGTGCACAAATTCAATCAGCATCTGCTTGATGGCTTTTGTTTTAAAGTGTGTGGGGTGAATGGTAAGAGCAAAAATAGAAATGTAATCTTAGATGTTCGTAGAGTTTTATTTTAGATGAAGCACAGTCTTCAAAACTGACTATCCTATACACTTTTATGTTTTATAGTTGATTATTGTGATAGTCAAGTTGAATGCGTGGGCATGATTTAAATGGTATATGAGTGGTATGGTTACTAAACTCTTTGTTAGAGAATCAGTTCAATCAGTCCGAGGGTGTTTATGAGGTCAGTGATTAGCTGTAGAGATACATTCATTGTAGATTACATTACATTATGCTAAACAAAGACAAATATCCTGCTATTATGAGTAAATGTAATGGATTAGGAAGGAAGTACTACATAGCATCTTACTGCTCAGAGAGGGCCCTTATTGAATTTCACATTAGACGATAATTATGCCAGTATTTACTGCAATTGCATAGGAGTTATTATATGTATATATATTCTAGACTCATTTATTGTTACATTAGACATATATCTCGGGAGTAGGGTGTTAAAAGCTTCAGGCCGTGATGGGATTATCTCTATCAATTGTGTGACTATATCTATATTCATGCCTAATTTTATACACTTCGAGCTTGTCGACCCATCTTTTAATTAGGAGTATTAACGCGAAATCATTCGGTAGAAGTGTACAATGTGATCTAGTGAAACCGTCAAGTCCCTTTTGGCAGAAAAGAATCCATTTCCTTTCTTTTGTGCTCCTTTTCGTTGGGAAAGTTACCTAGGATGTTCCCACGTTTTTTATTGTTTAACACTAAACGGCGTATATAATAAATGCATAGCCGTGAAGCATGGTCTATCACATTGTTCTTCTACAACTGCCAGAGTTGTGATGAAGTTATTCATGTGGCTCATAATTATTACTACAGACTTTTTCTATTAATACTACCAGCTCTATCAACAGTGTATATAAATTAGAAATATGCTTTCTCGGATAATTACTATAGTTTATTTCACCGAGCACAAATAGAGGATTTCATATTCTCTTTGGGATAGTCTTCAAAACGTTCAACAGAGATATAAATAATAACAAGAGATAGATTAAGTCCATGAATTTATGAGCTTGGTTCTCTTCTACCTCTGTCCTTGGTTTCCAAAAGATTCGTTTTTTCTTTTTAAATAGAACATCCAGGTAAATAGGATAGCTTCACTTGAACATAGGTATACAAAAATTTTTATTTCCACTCTATTTCGTAGTGACTAGTGAAGTAGTTTTTGTATCCATTTTAGTAATTGTATCATCTATGTTGATTTTAAGTTACCTTTTCTTTAACTATCCGGGGACTCCTCACTTTCCTCAGAGCCAACTTATAATCCTCAAGTTTAGCAGGTCACTCTTTTGACAGATACTCTCCCAAGATAAGTATATTAGTGTCTGTTTAAAGTGTATTCATGACAATGGATTAAGATAAACCGGGAATGTCATATCATTATGCATTAGGTTGGCGCTATTAAAATATTTAAGACAGAATATGCTACCCCTTTTTCTCCCCTTTATTCCTTAATTACTCTCATATTTCTAACCAGATCATCATGAAAAGACACAACAGTATTAGCAAACATAAAGGTGCAATTGAAGAAGCCTATCAAAAGTTATCGAACACACGGGACAGCTCTTATAATAGCTTGGATCAACAATCAGTCTTCAAAGACGAACATAACCTCTACACGTTCATACACTCATTCAACGGCTACCTAGATCAAATCTGGAGTGATGCACAAACAATATTACAATGTGCACAGGTGTGGAGCTTACACAAACCAGATCTAAATTCTGTTAATGCAATAGATACGATGGAAATTGTAGGCTTACAAATGATGGAACAATCATTGATTAAGAGGCAAGAGTTTTTCAGCATCATAAATCAGATAAACTCTATAAGTTCGTCAAATCAGTCTATTGATGTTATTCATGGTGTATATGCCCCCAATAATAAGCTTGAGAAGATGCTAGACATTCCTCAACTACCGACTTTGGATGAAAAAAAGCCCATGTTAGCAAAGAATTCACCATCCACACCCATGATAGGCAATCGAAACAAATTCATATATCCAACAGAGATTCAGACACATCAGCCAGAGTTACACACTCCAACAATGACCTCTCATAAATGTCAGAATGAATCTTCTTGCTCAGCTAGCAGTATTAACGCACACATCAAAAACAGTCTTGCCCTTGGTAAATATAAAACATTGGAGAAACAATATTATAACCACTCATCCGGTAATGCTGTATACCTGATAAACAATGATAATCAGCCTCAACGATATATAGACAACCACAATCATGATTATCAGTCTCTACATTACAAAAATATGGAATATCATCCATTTGCCAATAATCTTACATTTGAACTGGAGCAGCTTGCAGATTTAAACTACTACCATTATGCACCCCATTCTTATTCTACTTCAGGGACAGGAAGTACATCCAATAAATATCCAAGTACAGAACAAGACAGTTCGTCAACATGCACTTATCTTCCAAAATCAACGACTGTTTATTCCACACCATCCAGTTTAAGTAATGGCTCGATAGTAAACGGCAACTTCTTTAACGGGAAAGCGTTGTTCAATAACATAAAGGCGAGTAAGGTGGTGATTCATTTCAAGAGTAAAATGCAAAAGAAGAAAGACGTGTCAAATTTTAACTTGAAGTCAATATCCAAGAATCAAATTAAGTTATGTCACCTATTCACATCCAAATGCTAGCATAACATTTATTGTCTTTTTGAGTGTTAATCTTTTTATTTTATAAATATATTAAATACACATTCGCCTTTGTTGCAGATTATATACATATTCGAATTGAGTTATCGATGAGAAATACGGTGTGTTGGTCCATTGTAGTATTTACCGAACAGATACTTCCCTTTAATAATCAACTGATCGTCTGACTGCAGTTGACGGGGATGAATAGAGGTAAATTTGCTTCTACCTGAATTGGTATCTTCGTCGGTGTCATTTGGGATATCTTGATGGTTATTTGAACGGGTATCACTTATAAGTCTATGGTCTCGCTTCATAAATCTATGCACCAGACAATACAAGATGATCAATACGTGTTTGAGCTTAACAATACAGAAAAAACTTACTTTGGCCACAGATGTGGACGTTTCACTGTTGATCTGACCGGGTCGAATTGCCACGTACTCTCTTGAGAATGACTCGAATGTAACGAAATTGCATCTCTATCATTGGACTCAACTGAACTTTCCGAGGCATTATCTACTTCATATAGACTAGCATCCTTAGCACTAGAAAATTCAACGATTCCCCCATTCAAATCAATCTGAGAGTTATCAGCTTCAATAAGTTTAGGCGGATGTCTGCGAAGAAACTTCTCTCTCAATAAGGCTTTGCTGTTATGTAGTAGGGCTGCCTTCAAGAAATCTATAGAAGATACCATAACTTTAGTACTTATTGTCAGCTTTCTGCTTTATCATCCTTACTCCTTTTAATTTGTGACATGAGTTCAAACCAGGACCAGGTTTCATTTCGAAATTCCAATGTGGGCTGTTCAAATGCAAAATCACGCAAATCAACTATATTCTTCTCTTTCGGTCCCTGCAATACATTTTCATAATAATTAGATTGCTATCCATTTTCAAATGGCTGTATTTATTCTTACCTGGTAACTCAAGCAGTGCTTAGTACCGGGAATCTTGACCAAGATAAATGTTCTATTGCTCGAGGCTCTTGTCTTCATGACCATCAAATCATCAGTTGTCTTTGATCTATTCACCTTATTTTTTCTATATCTTCTGCCTGTATGGGAAACATTCAGAGTTGAAGAAGATGGACTCTCATCTAGCTCCATATCATCACGCATACTGGTAATACTGCCCATAGTGTACTTGGAGCTATCACTATGAGCACTTGATAGAATGATGGGAGCACTCTCAGATGGTTTCGGAATATTAGCTGGTCTCATACAATCTTTCTCATATTTGTTAGAAGATATTCCCATAGCAGAACTTGACGTTGGGAGCCCACTTGTACCAGATTCATTGTCAGGGGGGACTATTAGAGAGCTGCCTGCCCCATTAGAATTTGCTACAGGTGCATTATCAATGGCTTTATGGTTCTTTTCTGGAGGAAAGAGATAATAAGAGAATGCCTTGCCAAAATTATATGTCACCTGTGCTCGCAAAGGATGTAGATTAATCTCCAGATGTTGAATAACTGGGATACCTCCAACGGGAGCCAAAGAAACAAAGTAGCATCGCAACATCTTATGTCGAGAAAAGTCATATGGTTTTCGAGAGTCGTAGTAAGGGCCAAGCACATCCTTGAAAACGGCAGATGGAGATGTATCTTTAACCTGTAAGATATCAACTTCCAGCGTATTGATAGAAGTGTGATCTTCCTTATTGACAAGAACAAAGTTAAGATTGGTGATTGTCCATTCACTGAGTGTGCTATCTGATTTAGACAACATCTTCCATACAACTTTTTCAGCATTGACGAGAAATTTGAAATCAGTTTTGGGTTCATGATAATCTTTCCTTTGGTTACTCTGAAGCATCTTTACTGCTTCCATACCCAAATAAAGCTCCTCCATTGCATCATTTAGTGCATGTCGAATAGATTTAAAATCCTCTATTCTTTTACTGTCTAGTAACGACATATTCTGGAGGTATTGATCTCTTGCGTGAGTCAGTTGCCTGCATCTACTTTGTAAATCCTTGATTTTTTCAGTGACTTCATAGAGGCTAGATCGATCTGCAGCCATCATGATTTCGCGTAGTCTAGCCGACCTTTCTTTTTTGGCTGGTTCTTTATAGAGAAGAAGATCGGTTGCAGCTTGATAGATGGCATTGTATTGTGATGAATCAAGCATTAGCTCCAGTTTTGGGAAGCATACTTGAACCGTGTTACATCTATCTTCAAAGGGTAAAATATGTGCAAGCTCCGAGTTTCCGATCTTTAGACGCAGAGGGTTGTATTTATCATATTGTACGGTAGCTGACGTTCGAGTACCAATACGCTGAAACTGCTCAGACTGCTTGACATAATTAATCAGCATCTCTGGAGGAATCCAGGCAAGCCAATGGTCACTTTCTTTAGCACCATAGTGATTATCCAGAAGCAAGTCAACACTATCAAATTGTTCTTTTTTGGCAACAAAGAATTGTACGTTATCCAGACTAACAATGGTTCTGTGCTTGATCATTTCCATTTCTGCTTCCTCTTCAAATTCATCTACCACATTAAAGCTTTTGACCTGTGTTCGTTCATTGGCAACTAGCACAATATTGTCTGGATCACAATCACTCTGTAAACTTATCTGGGGGTTAAGAAGATCTACCAAATAGCTGCTTTTCATTACATAGCTGTCAGGGATTGATTTTAACTGCAAAGAGGGATTGTTCATGTTCTCACTATGAGACATATCCACCTCATCAGTAGTGGTTTCGCTGAATGAATTCTGCTCCTCAGTCTCATTTGATGCATGGAATTTGCTCTCCTTTTCAGAAAGAAGCTTCTGTATCAGGCTGTCAACCATTTCACTATCCATACCACCTTCGTCACCGCCAAGGACAAATGCATTGTTAAGTTGATCATGCTTAGAATCTGTTGATTCAATTAGATCTCTCAGAAATTTGATTGTTCGGGTTGTCATGTAGTAAGCAAGAGCTCTTCGATGATCACGTAATTCCATAGCATGATACAATATGTTTCTTATGGAATTGTTGAATATAATCTGTGGATTGTGGACAATGTATCGAACCTTGAAATGACCCAGTTTTTCTTCCCATTGAGCAAGTGTATCTTTACCAAAGATAGTGGACCCTGATAAAGTTCCATTCTCCTTATGAGAAAGATCGGGCATCGATTGAGTACTCAACTCTCGAAGATATCGTTGAATAAGGTCTCGCTTTTCGTAAAGTAGTCTTGTCTTATCTACTATCTTATCAGACTTCAAAAAAAGTACACATGAGTAAAGATATGATATAAAGACATAATATGTATATTACCATTGCCTCCAGGACCTTGGTATTTATGCCTTCGTATTGTATTTTGGATTCAATGTTGTGTAAATGTAGCTGATGCTTTCTTATTTGTATATCCATATTCCTAATTCTATCATTCAGCAGATTCACTTGCATTTCACGAGTGCCTGTAGAAACAATAAGTAAACCGAGTCATCTAATATATGATTCTTCTAATTACCTATCGATGTCCCCAAAATACAATCATGAGTTTTATGTAAATATCTAAACTTCTCAATATTATTTCTGTCGATTTGGCGAAGATAGTAGATGCAAGGCGAGAATGCAAACGGTAGTACCTGAATGGTTGGATAAATTGCAGGTGTTGGGATTTCCATCTCAATATAATCATCCAAGTCAATCCAATTTGCAGTGTCTAAATCATTATTGCCCTGATAATTCAAACCTTCCATTATATCCAATTTGTTATCATGGTCTACATAATGGGAATCCATATAAGGGACACCCATAGTCTCTGCTCCCGAAGAAGACAGTGTTTCATCATCTTGACGTGAATATTTGGCCTTCACAACTCGAACATCAACATTCTTCAATTGTACCTCTGCCTCATGAAGTGGCCAATTCGCCTTCAATCTTTTTCGATCCAATTTCGCCTTCAAGTCATTAACAAATTCTCTTCTCTGATGCATATCCACACTAAATTCCTTAGCATAGGCCTTCAACCCAATACAATCACCTAATTCTTCAACAGTTGATTCTTCTGCACTAACATTATCATCTTTCAAGAAGTATCCGACGGTCAAAGGATTTACAGCTACTTTATACTTCATTGTGCTCATATGTCTTCCAAATTTCTGAGAAGGGCGACTATCTGCTTTTGGAAACAGTGTACCGGTCCTCAAGGGGTAACTCATTGCACCACCAAAGAGTCTAAACCATGAAACGAAATGTTCAATGAAACCAGTCGTGAGATGCATGGAATTTCCTAACATTGATTTCTTTTCTTTGTCATCGTCATCATTTAACTTGATGATACTCAATGATAAATGAATATAATCAGATCTGAAGCCACGATAAGCATCATAAGACTAATTAAATATATAGTGTCATTAGTATGAAATGCCTAAAACCAAGTTTTGATATACACGAACCTTTTCATGAACATTCTGTGGTGCCTTGAATTTCACCTTATAGTGTGGTAGAAACTGTAGAAACTGACTTTTATGAGCATCAGCCATTTCGGGTGTCATATCTTGGTCATCGATCTTATTCTCATTGGTATCTTTTCTTTCCAAATGACATCCTATACCCATAACAATACCTGCTGACAGTTTAAGTGCTATTTTTATGAACCTTGATTCATTAAAGAGATCCTTTTGTGATGGAATATGATTAAATGATGATTGCTGTATATGCGTGTATTTGTTTCCTGATCTATTTCGCCCGATTATGTCTGCTGAGAGTATATAGGGTGCTATATATCCACCGTCAAGTAAATCTGGTACACCAAAGGCATAGTCATTACTAATGATCTGCATCACTTGTCCTTCAGAATTCTCATGGCCAAGCAGACATACCACTTCATTTCTCCATACTTTGGCTAATCCGAATCCCTTCTCGCTCATGTCATAGGGGTCCCGGGTACCTTTCATCACAATAGCTAGATCACCATTCTCTACAAACGATATTTTTGCTTTTGTATGTATCAGGAGACGTATCTTATCCCAGAAACCAACCTTTTGGGAGGGATCAACAGATGGGCGAGTAAAGGAGTCTATAACACGTGTGATATCCTGGAAAGCTGGTTGATATGGCACAGAAAAGCTCAAGAAAGACAACCCAGAATTGTGTACTTTAATATCAACAATAGAGAAGAACTTCATGGGAGATGTTGTACGTGTTATGCTAATGATATATTCAAAGTAACTTGTTTTCCATACAGTAAAGTCAAGGCGTCGTGTTGCATCCCGGTCTCCAAGGGCATCTGCAAATACATAATTACCAGATAAAGACCAGGCAGGGAGTAATTCTGTGCTTCCATCCTTTTTTGATGTGTTGTTGCTGCAAGGAACCAATAATAACGGTATGGGATAATCACGGATTTGTGCCCAGGTTTTGCCTGATGAGATGTTCAAATGAAAGGGTATCAAGGTGGATAATCGTGTTTCGATAGGCTGCTTCTTTCCTACATCATATATAAACTGCCTGGTTTCACTCAGATGGAAATCAGGGGGTGTAATATCAAAAGATATATCATGTGCTGTGAGATCCAAAAGAGGTGGATAAACAGGTAAATCAATTATATCAATAATAAACTTTCTCGACAGATGGCGTATAATATTGTCCTGTTTTTCTTCAAGAGTTTCCTCCATGTTCATATTAGTTGTGGTATGTCGATAATCAGAAAGTTGAGCTTTGGTAAATGTGGCTTCTTCATTTGACATGGCTGCATCAATATGTCGTTTCCAGGAGCTTGAGTTGTGTTCTTGTAATCTCTGCCAGGCATCATTGACCCTTTCATCAGTTACATTATCAGGATCTACATACGACAAGATTAAATAATACTGTTCTTTGTTTTATACTAATTACAAATACCTATTGACTGCAAATCACTTGGCTGTTTCTTCAGAGCTTGTGTTTTCATTTCGAACGCATCTTCAATAGCAATACGGTTTTCCTGCTCTGCCAAGCCAGTCTTCCAAATAGCTCTCAGTCTTGTCTCGAACGGATCATCTTCAAACTGGAATGTGAATACACTACATTTCAGGCGCACGTGGGGTACGACAAGAGGTGACAATTTCTCACTGGATCCCATATATAAGAATGGTAAATTCTTATAAAGTCGAGAATGGAATGCCTTAATAATCTTAACTAGATTGTTCATACTGTCCACAATATATGACAGTTCGTAACCGTATGGAATACGGAAATATATCTTGCTCACACAGAGTTCTTTTGTACTTGTTATGTCATCCACTTCTTTCACGATTCTAAATGACAAATTATCCATCTCAAACAACTGTTCCCAGCCATTCTTTTTTCGGGATTCGCCATAGAGTGTTATGTTACGTATATTGGTAGTTGGTATGGCACCTTGGTAGTCTAATTGACTATCCCATTCTGTGTTGACAATATCAATGCGCACATAGATCTCTGTTTCGTTGGGTAGGAATACATGTAGATCACTTCGGTTGATCTGTAATTCCAGCTTTATCATTTTCATTCTCTTCTGTTTAACTGGTGTTGACGGCCGTTTTTCAGTTACAGGCCTTAGGTCATTCATGGTTGATAATAGCACAACTAGCAGAGCATAATGTTCTGTTAATGAATATTGTATTCCCATCTTCTTCACTGTGATGACTAGGGCGAAGTCTACAATTGAGTTCGAGTCCACAGTCAAGTCTATTGTTGTTTTCAAGCGAGAAATCCACATCACCACATTTTTATTTTCATCAAGCAAATGCCAGGATTCATCAGAGGGAGCAGCTTTGAAAATTCTATGCACTGTCAAATGTTGAAATGTTGCGTGAACAATGCCTAAGGAAAAAGGATATGGTTCATTGTCATTGGATTTCCTCCAACTGCCACTCAGTCTAGAAGTGCTACTTAATTTGTTCTTTGATCCAGCTAGACGCGATCCTGCAAATACGATAGATATATTTTGAGCAGCTAATATCAATCTTATCACTACATCCTTCGTGGGTGAATTGTTTATATATCCATCTGGTGGCACACTCTTCTTCTCTTTGTCCACTCCTTCCAATATTATAGACAGGTCCTTTATACTGAAGTTGATCTTGAGTATCGATAAATACTTATACAAAACACTATTGGCATTATCATCCTTTATCCTTTGCTCTGTTTCTGGTTGATGTTTCTTGCTTGACTTCAATAGAGGAAACAAATTACATGCCCAGAATTCAACATGATTCTGTCCTGATAGGGTTTTCTTCCACCAGTTTAACACCGGCTTATCGATTTTTATGTCAAAACTGATAGGATTTGTCTCCGGATTCCACACTGTGTCGAGGTATTTAAGCTGTTCCTTTCGGAGGGATACATCGCAGCGAGTTTGTAAGGAACATTCAACATCTGAAATAAGAACAAATGCCGATTTACTCTTGCCGACCTCCACAATTTCATCATTCAGCATCATGTCCAGTGCTTTGATTCTGAAAGTTGATTGATAATTCCATTCAATGACTCTGTTCTCCATTGTTTCATCAATAGATTTCGGCCTAAGACTACGCCTGAATATATTAGTCCAAGAAGCCCGAGGATAATTAGTGGCTTTCTGCATTGCTGCTGTGGTAGGTGAGTACACGAAGAAGTCTGCCGCTGATGACTCTTTTGTATTAGTGGATATATTCCTAAAGGATGACACATTGGACTCTTGTCCTGGGGATGCCAGGATTGTAGGTTGACTGTTTCCAACCATATACACACAGGCTATTTCAGAAGATATGTTGTCCCATCCTATGCCTGCCATCGGCTCATCTGAATATATCATCTGAATATGAGGTCTTTCCATGGACAGGCTTATTCTCAGTTTGGGTAAATCAACTAGCTGGGGCCGTTTCTTCAATTGGGGAGTACTATTGGGAATTGCAAGTTCTTCTGTCAGTGTAAATGATAAACCCTTGATGATGTTAATATTATCTGTGTTCAGATGTACTGCTGGTTCTATCAAACCAATGGTGAAATCGATGAATCTTCTATTGGGTCCAAGATCTTCGGTATTAAAGAACCTCTCCTTGTCTGATATAGTAAGTATGTCCTCACTGAATACAGAAAAGTTCTTGTTTTTCAGTATTAATGATTTGGATAACATTCCCATGAAATCTATGCCTTCGATGGATAGTAAAGCTTTTCCTTCCAGAGCCATACTTGACTCCTCATAGATATTCCAGGATGATCTGCCTAGTTTTGACTGTAGCTTATAGTAAGGGTCTAATATTGAATGGCTCTCTACCGTTCCAGTCATTGAAATATCTAATAATATCATTCGGCTACGAATGCAATCATTATGTTTAGCCTCTATTGTTGTGTCCTCTATTATTACAGTAACTGATTTTAGCAACTGAAGGAGTTGATTGATAGATGACGGTTTATGGGTTCTAGTTTTGGAATGTGTATCTTCATTATCTTCATACACCCTTTCCTTCTTATAGCTGCTCATATCCTTTATTAATTGCATCAAACTGGTGACTTGAACTGCGATCATGGGAATTCTTGTTTCGATATCAACATCCTTAAGTGTAACACATGCAGCATTAAAATGGCATGATATTGATAGATGAGCTCCAGTTGACAGACTGAGTATATCTTCTGTTATCACTCTATCCTCTGCATCTTTATGTATACTGCAGAATGCAATAGGGCCCACATTCACAGTAAATTCAAAGAATTTCTCTTTAAACAGGTGTTGGGCACTCTTCATCGAGTGCCGTTGATGATTTCTTCGGAGGGATGTTATTTCGTTGTTGCTGGAAGTTTTGCCCTGTTTCTTAGAATTCATGGCAGTGAATAAGACAGAACTGATGCTGAGGCTTCCCACTTTGAATACTGCCTTCCCTTCAATATCAATAGTGACATTCTCTACGACTATATCCACATAATTGGCTAATCCAGCCATCAAGAACTGTGCTGGTAATGCAGATATAAATTTGATGATAGGTTTTATGACTGAACTGGAATACCATTTGGATAGATCCTGTAAGTAACTTCCAATCCGTGATAGCTGTTTATTTAACTGGTGTGTTGTGGCAGTGTTCTCTTTGGGTGGTTTGTTTAGTAAATCAGACAGATTGTCTATTTGAATGTTTACATCACTGATGTAAATAGTTACATAAGGTGCCTGTGATATTGATGTTATTGTCTTCCTGAGTCTACATTTGAACTTCTCAATATGAATAGACCATATTCTGGCATCTGCTTCTTCTGGGTGGTGATCATAATGAGCTTCACTGATAGAGAACAGACCCACAGTCTTAAAATGGAAATGGTAACGGAAGGCAAGTATTAGCTTTATAGCGCTTCGTATTAATAATACAGCTATAACAATAGCAATATAGTGGTATATGTTCAGTGACATAAGAATAGAAGTAGAAACCCCTTCAAGCAAGTAGATCTTGAATCTTCTGTCTGTATAAGCAGTGGGTTGTTGTATAAATACGGAAATAAAGAAAGAGAAATAATATTGAATTTGGAACTACTGCTTCCCGTTTCCATCTTAATGGGGTAATTGATTATGGCTGAGATGAATCCATTTGATATTCCACTTTTATTGTGGAATTTGAGATGTGTCAGTCTCTATTTTTCAGACACCAGTCGGTAATAAGGATACAGTGTCACTATTTGCTTGTCTTCAGGTTGGGGAATGAAACCAGTATTTCTATATTCAGTACATACACAATGAGATATGTGGTGGGAACACCAGGTTGACAATGGTGTAATACAGTATTCTTCTATTCTGAGTCTCATTAAACAATCAAATTTTGTAGCTCAACAAACGATTCATTCTGCGAAGTACGACATATCAAGAGGTCTGCACTTCTCATCAATAGGTTGAAGAGGCATGGATCTTCTTGTGCACAGTTTCCACAGAAATAAGTAAGTGATTGGTAAATCTACATAGAACGGTATAACACTGCAAGATGATCAACTGTATTAGTCTGGCCAATAGTTTGACAATGGCCAAAGGAAATCTCTTAGGCTGAGTATTCTTTTATTAAATGGGAACTATAGCCAGTGGATCATTAATAGAATAGTCATTTAATAAATGGTTGGCCCACACCAAGGAGTGTGGGGTGTATATGCTTGTATCAAATATATCAGGATATGATTCAGATAGAGGCAGTAACATGGATTCATATAATTCCATTATATCTTCATCGGGTGTCTTATTATATTCACTAGTAACATCCATGTTAAATGTATGTGATATTTCCCGTGTATTCATTAGTTACCTTGATTCCACTTCATCAAAGAATAGCTTCCATTCACTGCTGCTGTTGGACTTCTCCTTAATCAATCCCAACATCATAATCATATCTGCCTCTTCCTCCAAGTCTTCAAATAGGCTGTCAATAACCTGTGATAGTTTTATGTTCTTCCTTAGTAGTTTCTTCACCGTGATGGTAACTGAGTCAAGTGATAGGAAAGGACTACTATCTAATTCGAGAGAATCGTCCTGGCGACTGCCATTTACAATAGAAAGAAATGGAGCATGAGCCCCTATGTTATTCTCTTTTATGTCTTGTGCCATATGTTGAATCAGACTATATTTCATTTCTTCTATCTTCTTGATTGTTATATTCAATACGTCCTCCTGTCCTATTTAATTGTCATATCAATTGTACTGTATAGCCTTTATCTTTATGAAGTGCATACCTCTACGATACATGAGTGAATACTTATTCCATTCCTTCATATCATCATTCTCCGTAAATGTCAGAGAATTCAGACTATATAACCGACTTTTCAACAGATTTGCTGTCATTGTCAGCATTGATATTTCATTTCGATATCCAACATGGTCCAATAACATGCTATCAGTACATTCGGAATAGTACTGTGTCTCCAGATCATTCATCACCAACACTCTCATCATCTTCAGAAACAGACTTGGAATGTTATTACGATGGATGTAAAATGTACATGGATCAGTGTTTCCCGAATAGATATTACACTGCTTAATTATGCGAAGTTTATCTTCATGCTGAGGATCACGGGAGAAGTTCGGCTTCAATGCAATATGATCATATTCATTATACTATTAACAGAATATTAGGTCATCAGTAGAATATATATTCTCTTCACTCATCTACCTCGAAACAAAATCCATAACCCAGTAATACTAAGGAACGAATCAGTCAATATCATATCAAATCGAATTCCTACATAGCACTTACACTCTTCATTAGACTAAGACACCATCGATAGTATGGGGTGAGTGTTGTGAAAATTGAGCATTTGTGTTGTATTCCTATTCCTACCTTGGGTCCATAATTATTGTATATTTCCTTGCCAGGTGGATATACCTCTCCAGATACAAAAGATAAACTTCCATCATTGATATCACCCTTTCTACACCATGTAATCTTTGTATGGGGCTTATGGTTGAGTGAATCTACAAGTGGGAACAAGGCCTCTGATGATTCTGTGGATGTTGGATCTATTAACCTGTAAGGGAATGCTCTTGATGTATAGATAGTATATGCCCAGAGAAAATAGTCCCTAATAAACATATATGAGCATAGTACTTAGCATGGTACAGTATTATGCAACGAATGAATATTACCATGAAACCATGTTCTTGTTTAAAGTGGCTGGTAAAGCATTTAATATCTTGGCAAAGTCTTCCTGCAATGCCTTCATTCTTTCCCTTGTAGCAGAAGCTAGATTGGTGTTCTGTATATAGTAGAAATCATCCTCATTGAAGTACAAGGGTGTCATGATAGTCTTTGGTAATATGTTTATATAAGGCCAATAATATGACTGTTTACCCAAAGTTCTCTGGAAGGCGAGATAATATGCCTGCACTGCTTTGGAAGGAATCTCGGCCAAAGAAGGAAACTCTTTTCGGGCCTTACTCTCAGTTATACATACTTTGAAGGGAACGGTGACAAATGTGTCATCCTCAGTTATTGTTTCTGTTGTGTATGCACAACCTAATCAAAATAATTCAATAATGACCTTCATTCACTTCATTTATCATCCAATACCATTCTTAAGTTCTATTCCATGGTAAGTTCCTCCCTCAGTCTTGATCCACTGTAAATAGTTATCGAAGTCCACTGATGACATGTACTGAGTATTTGATTTGGGAATCTAAATGGAGGATAAAATTCTTTTTTGTTTTGTTTGGAGGGGTTAAGAAGCACATATGACTGGGTCTAAATGTGCGAACTCTGCTGTCAAACGGAAACAATACACATTGAACTTATGGTTTATGTAAGTAGCTCTATACCATTGATCCATGTGTGTATTTACTCTTAATCCCTCTGGAAGTACCACTCTCTATCCCTCTATCAGCACTACTCTCCAACACTCTATCAGCACTACTCTCCAACACTCTATCAGCACTACTCTCCAACACTCTATCAGTACTACTCTCCAACACTCTATGTCATTTTTAGATCACCAAGAGTTTATACAGGTATTTCCCTTCATATCAATACCATTTTTAACTACCGATATTCAGAATGGATGGACATGACGAGGGTTAATGTCCTTGGTGGGTAATGGATTATGTCATATTTATGTATTCCTCACACTATATAAACATGAACTTGCACTACGGTTAATATCTTCTGCTTCTCTATACTCATACAATGTCAGAAAATAACAATAATGCTGGTCAAGGCGGATGTCCTGGTGCAATGTCGTCTGCTATTCTTGACTTCAAACCTATTTCAAATATCTCAGAAAGTCTTTGTGCTCTTCATCTTTACCCAAATGATCCTCAACGCCAGGTGATTGCTTACCATTATTGTAGCTGCATTGATGACCAACGTCGACAATGCCTGATTTATGATAACAATACAAAGGATGCCAAGTTAATTGGTGTGGAATATATAATATCTGAGAAGTTATTCTCTGAACTTCCTGAAAAGGAAAAGAAGTTTTGGCACTCACATAAATATGAGGTGGAAAGTGGAATGCTAGTACTGAACTCTAAATCATTAGTACCCGAATCAGTAGTTTCTGCCGCAGAAAAAACAACTCTGAGTGTGATTGTGAATACATATGGTAAAATATGGCAATTATGGCCAGTTGATGATCAAGGTCAGTGTTCATCTGCTGTTCCCACTGGTCCTGCTCAACTACTTATGGCATTTACCGAGGATGGTCAGGTCAATCAAGACTTACTGAACGAACGAGATGCTCAGCTTGATGTTTCCACTAAGTTAAAGCGTGAGGAGCGAGTCGGTATCAAAGGGAACCCGGTGCTTGAAGGTGCTGATCAGTGGACCAAGGGACACGTTTGGCAGGTGAAAGATGAATAAAAAATCCTTGGTTTCCCTTTTAATAAAAATATCATTGATGACCCCTATGTATAACATTATATTCTATCATTGTTAATGAACAGATTAGATGACCTTGATGCGTATTACATGCCCTAATGGATATCTGAGTCATGAATACTTTGAGAGTAAATCCAGATTACTCTGTGGTTTACTACTTACCTACAACTTCTATTGGCCGGATAGTAACTATTCTATAATAATCAGAAGCTATTGAACAATGTGATGCACTAATGTATAAGTTGCATGATCTTAAGTTTATTACACTAGACTATTTGGTAAGAATATATGGCAGCCACTCAGTAGATGTGTTATTGAAGTGATTCATTCTTACGGAGAATACTCATAATTTATCAGAATCGACTTATGTTAAAGAATGTTATGAGGGTGATATCTTTGGTCTATTGATAAACAGCCATCTATATGTCTGTAATTCCCCATATATCATCATATTCAAGTAACCCTGTTCTATAATACATTTATCCCGCAATGTCATCTAAAAGCATGTTAATCATAAGCAAAATTAAGTTGGATAGCTTCAATTAAGTACTGATCCTATATGATCCATTATAGTCTTAAATATATTGGAAAATATATACCTGTAATCTACTGACCTATTCTGTACTGTTGACCCAGACTACAGAAATATATGGCACCTGAATCTTGTAGATTCAGGAGGCCTCACCTCTTGTTTACATGTATTTGCATACTGTAGATGTCGCCTGTATTTATTGAATACGGCATTGCTTTAATTTGTGCTTCTTCTTTGTCTAAATTAAGAATTGAAAGTGCTTTGATATATAACAAGAAAGGAAGATACCAAACAATAAACAAAGGCTATATACAGAACAATAAGCGGGTTTTCAATCAAATGATCTCTTCATTGCCTAGTATAGTATATCACTGTGCCAACTGTGAATAAGGGGGTGCATTACATGATAGATATAGGCTAAATATTTACCATAGAAGAAAAAATTCTAGCATCAAAGGTATATATTAGTAAACTGTATCTTCAATACAAAAACCATCTATATACATATGTGAAAATCATCATTTGATGACTAATGATTACTTTTCATATGATTGACTGATTATTCTCTACTGTAAATGCTACTAGATATCCCTTGTGTACTCATAAACACGATGAAAGTCTCCTCACCCATTTAAGAGCCTCTTTTGAATTATCTGAGGCACTATTGGAGGGTATCCTATACAGTAACAATGATATTTAACCCTGAAATAGTCCCCGAATACCGATATGTGCTATATGAACAATCAATTGGAAAGAATGCCAGAGTTACATAACATTATTAGATGTGACATCTCATCCATTACTGTTTGACATGAACATTCCGCCCAGTCATGTTCTTAGGGGAGATGAGGGGTGGCTCCAGTCACTAAATAGATAGTATAGGTATGAATATTAGCCGCAATCACATGTAAAGTAGCTGTGAAATGAGTCAGGTAACTTGATTTAGGGAATAATATGAAATAATGATTTGTAATATTACATATATACTTACCCTCATTGCCGTACACCAGAATTGATCGATAGGTTGGCTATATAAGAGTACTTATGAGTTAATTAATATATATATATTATACATTGTATTCCCTTCTATTATCTGCATCATATGATTGACATAAGATAATAGAGGGTATAATACAGTGGATGCATCATTTGATGTGACATCACCCCCTTGAACATATATCTACACAGTTATTATTATAGTCAGTAGCCATATGATAACAATATAAGTAATATAAGGTGATGGACTGTGTCACACCTGTATTCCTACAGTGGATCATGAGTTATGGTGTTACAACACACTGTCAATGGAATTAAAAGGGCCTACTCCGCTTATTATATATAATATCCTTTTACATACTATTTTCTTGCTTTCCCTTTTCACATCACTTCTTTACATTATACTCCTATATTTACTCCTGTCCTTCATATCAAATACTCTCCTTCTTATAAACAACAATGACAAGTCTATATATTAATACATTAAGCAATAATATGCATTTCAATAACAATTCTGATGAAGTGCCACCCTCACCCACCTTCTCCATCATGTCTTCCTTCTCATGGATAGCCAATAAGACACCCTCTGAACTAAATAACATATTGAAGTCTACCTACACAGCCCTCCGTGAAAGAGACAGAGGTAATAAGGGATGATCTGCAATGAGAAATACTTGTTTAACACTCTTTTTGCCATGTATTTTAGACCTTAGATTGGCAGCTGAAGTGGGTAAAACCCTTCTAGAGAATAATGAAGCATTGGCTCAGAAGTGTGATGAACTACAAGAACAGATAGATGACCGAGATATGATCGTATTACCAGAACATGACGAAGACGATGATCAGTCAGCACATCTTATTGATTATAAGCAAGATGATCAAAAGAGTCTCATTCATTCACTCGAGAATAAGAATGCTGAACTCCAGCATAAATATGAAAGTACTGTTGAATACAATGAGAAAGTCAAGAGACAGAATTTAGCTGCACAGAGGAGATTGGCTAAGCAGATTGAAGACCTCCAGAAAGCACTAGAAGAAGCATACGAGAAAGTGCAGGAACAAGAAGCCTACAGACAAGAATGTCTTAATGCCATGAAGTTAAAGAAGAAGCAGAATGAAGATAAGCCCAGTCCATCTGGTGCAGTTGAGGTATCTTTATCCAATCAGATTGATCAAATGACCATGGAGAATCATCAATTGTTCAAGACCAAAGATCAAATGGAATCTCAGTACAATGAGGCCATTGCCGATCTAAGATATTTGCATGACCAATTCGGTAAAATCCAACAATCAAAGGGCGTAGTCCATAACTTGGAAGAAAGATATGAAGAGCAAAAGAATCATATTCATGAATTGACCTCATGGCTTGATGAGTACCGCCATGATTTGAGTAGCCATTGTGACAAGAGAATGGTACTCAGAAAGACCAGAAGTAACAAGAATCCCGAAAGAATTCCCACCCAGAATGAACATTACAGTAGGCAGCTGATGATTCAACACAGAAATAGGCTTCAATCGAATGAGCTTCCTGGCATTAGTATACAGCCTGCCATGAATGAGAGTATCAGCCATAGTCCTAGAAGTGCCATCCCTGCCCTTATTAATGAAGATACTCGTGAATACTCTTCCTCAGATGAAAGTGGGGATGAGACTGAGTTACCTGTGCTATATCAGAATATACCAATAAATGATGATGATGAGAACAGCCTGTTTAATCAGTTGAAATCATCACTGCCATCAGAGGAAGAAGCAGTTCAATATCCTTTAGATCGAGTGATGAAGATTGTTCCTCATAATAGCCCCACCAATACAGCACTCATCAGAAATCCCAGCTACATCAGGTCATACCCTGCATTAAGGATAGATGACAGCATTATACCACCTTCTATTAAGCGACCAATAGACTACCATCCACAACGACGTATCAAATCTAATTCAAATACAACCATCATCGGCCATATTATTAACATCCCTTTCAACTATTTCAACTATGTATGGAGGTGTATGCGCTTTATTATTGTAGTTCATATTGCCATGTTAATCAATGTCTTCTTCAAGAAAAATTAGATCTTATCTGTTCTTTTTTATACATACATAGCATACACTCACACATGTAAATATATATATGTATACATATATATATATATATATATGTATATAAATAGATATGTATATATATGTATATATATATACATAGATTCATATACATTTATATATCTATATCTATATCTATATCTATATATCTATATACACACACACACACACACACACACACATACACATACACATTCACGCGTGCACTCTCTTCTTTTAATACATATTAAATATCTATTTTATTTACAGTGAGAACGGTCATTTTCACTCTGCCAAAAATAATTCTCTTTCAAAAAAACATTCTTTATGTGTTAGGCATATTAAAATGGTAATATCACACCATGATCAATGGCTATAAATGTGCTTTTGTTACCTCTATTGTTGAATTTCTCCACACACTCCGATTATGTTACAATGGGTCATTCACTACTATGTCTTGGTACTCATTAAGTATATCCAAGTTTATTCTTCTAGGACATAGGGGTTATCTGCTTACAGAAATCAATAAGGTCCTTCTGTGAATATACATATTATGTCACCATGACAACATCGGGTAAGTGGGGTTTATGAAGTGATTGCATTACGGTATGTTTATGTGTAACCATAAAGCACCATACCATTTTAGTGGATCCTATTGCCTATTCTTTGGCTATGTTCCATTGAATGGTATATAATATACACACTCCATTTCGATGATTATCCATTCATATGAATTACCTGTCAATATCTACAATGTGGGTAGGGTAAAGGGGTTTGAATGTTCTTGATTCGCAATCGGAGCTACAAACACATGGCAACAGATGATCGAATGAAATCCAACAGTCATCCTCTTTCCATTTTCTTTTTTGTTGATACCACACTTATGGATTTATCCTTACTTTTATCCAATACCAATTCAACTCTATTCACCTCGGAAGAAGGGCACCAAGGTGCACCCACACTTAGTTGGTATAATGTTGCCATAGCCTCTTTGTTTATTCTTATCAATGGTACAGCAAGAGTACTGCACTCTTATATCAACCATTTCTAACAGTTCGTTTTAGGGGCTATTTCAATTGCCTTGGGATTGAGGCTGGAGAAGTCACTGATAATAGCTGCTGTTCGATGTCTGATACAACTCACTATTATGGTATATTCACTCACTGCAATAGTGAATAAGCACTCATTCATGTATTCATTAGGGCTACATTCTGGAAGATGTATTCAAAACGAGACACCCTGCACTGGTTATGTTGATGAGCTGTCAGTAGACAATATAAATCAAATACGCGATATATGCAACTAATCACTCTTTATTTATAGCTATCCTCATTCTACTGGGTGCCTACGAGACTGTCTATAACAAATCGCGGCAATCCTACAAGGGCATGGTTCGTATGGGATGAATTCTTTGTATCATGAAATGATAGTATAACTGTTATTATCTAGTTTATATCCGTGTTATTGTCATCAGGTGTAGCTACTCTGATCATAGGTATTCCGGGTGTTCGTTATGCCATGAAACAAGAACCCTTCTGGATTCCTGAAATATTCATCCCCACCATGGGCATGTTACTGGGAAATGTAATGAGTGGAATGGCTGTAGCAATAAGTAGTTGTCTTGCTAGTGTCGGCAGCAAAAAAGAGCAGATAGAGACCTATTTGTCTTTTGGTGCTAGCAGGTGGGAGGCTGGTCAATCCATAGCCATTGAGGCAGTTAGGTTGTCCATGTTACCCACCATCAACCAAATGTCTGTTATTGGGTTAATATCGATTCCAGGTATGATGACAGGTCAGATATTGGGTGGTGCTCCTGTGGGTAATGCAGTTAAGTATCAGCAGATTATTATGTTCTTAATATCAGCAAGTACTGCATTGGGTGTTCTGAGTGCTGTCATTGTAAGTATACTCTGCCAGTGACCTGACTTTGGATGAATGTTACTCATATTCCATCAATTCCAGACATGTATTCGTGTATTGATTGACTCACACCACAGATTAAGACCAGAGAGGATAGTGAAAGGTAGACCCAGTTTATTCCAAGACATCAGAGATGTACTGTATGAATTATGGAAGACACTGGTGTATATTGTATGTTGTTGCGGTCACTTCAGGAGAAAGAAGTTATCCGAGACTGATAACACACCAGAAGATGAGTGGGAACAAAGACAACCATTGTTAAACTAGTTATTAATAGAGCTGGTATGGAATAAAATACGAAGGTTCAAAAATAGAGTTCAATGCAATCATATATTTGGTGTTATTCATATGAAAGTAGACTTATAACAATACGTATTTATTAAGAAGGATAAACGTCGATCTCCCAGCGAATAGTATTTAGGAAGGTGAGAGTACTTGGTATGTGTTTGTCTCTGTTGTCTTGATCAACCCCATCTGGGTGTTTATTTGGTTAATGTTTATAATCAAGTGTTTCTCCCTACCTCTCGAGCCGTGCACTATCGCACAGACTTCTATTTTCTGCACGGTTCTATCATTGGCTATTGTGATCTCTTATATTATTGGTCAATTCATATTCTTTCCAATTATTTGTTACATTCAATTCACTCCGGGATGGTCATCTATCATTGCCCTGTTCACTAATGACAATCTCCAACAAACATGACGTGAGGTGTGTTATATCTTCTACCGAGAATAATAAAAGAGCGAGGAAGTATATACTGGAACATTATCGCCATATTATCAAATCAAAAGAGAAACTTCATCAGGCCTTTTCAAGGGGTGAGATCTGTGTGAATGGACAGCCAGTGGAAGAAACAAGAATGTTACATGAGGGTGATATTGTTGAGATAAAATACGATGAATCAGTAGAAGAAGTAAACATGCTGAAAACAGTTCCTATTTATATAGTGCATCAAGACGACTATTTGGCTATTGTAGTAAAACCTTCTGGGCAGGTAATAGGCATACAGACAAGAGAGAAATAACTGTCAACTCATCTATTCCTTCAGAACTTTGTCATATTTGAGAAAGCACTTAGGCACCATCTTCTTCCTAATAAAGGGTCCTCCACTCAGAATATTTGGTGCATCAATGAAATAATGAAGGCAGCCTCTGGTCTTGTAAGAAATGCCAATGTTTGATATCTCTGATGAACATCTTTATTCATGAAGCGTTATCATTAGATTTTGGTTGCAAAGACAGAAGAAGTAAGAGATAAACTGCTGAAGCTATACAAAGAAGATGAAATATATATGATCATGAGAGTGATTGTTAAAGGACATGTATCCACTCATGATATGAACCAACTATTTCATGCTCACAAAACAAGAGCAGTAGATCATACAGCAAATATTATACCCACCGACATATTGAAGAGTCTCGATATCATTTCTGTAACAAGATCCAATCATGCTCAATTCATCAGTACCCTTGATCTTCATCTCCACACCCCTATCTCTAATAGTCAATTGAGACAGCTATTCTGTTTCTATTCAAACCATCCTATTATTGGCAATTCCACCTATACAAAGCCTCTTCTGATTAATAAGGACAAGGGTTTATATACAGCATTGACATCCATGACATTCATGCACCCAGTTCTGGACACAAGGGTTGATGTTAAGATGGATGAGCCCACCAAGTTCAAGGGCCTGAGAGAGAGAGAGGCCAAATTCTATGAACGAAAAATAGATAAAGAAAATAATGAGATCGAAAAGGCTGGTGGATTACCTATAGACATAGACGACAGGGATCAGGGTGAACCATTGGCTTATCTATTAGGGCAGAAGGACTTTTATGGGTTCACATTCAAGGTCACTCAGGATTGTCTCATCCCTCGTACTAGCTCAGAGACATTGGTGAAGGCTGCATTGGAAATCATTGGCAGTCATCAAGGAATGAACATTATCGATGTGGGCACAGGATGTGGAAACTTGTTGATCTCTATACTTGCTCATGCACCACCAAGCACTATGGGTGTGGGTATAGATATTAGTGAATCAGCTCTCTCTGTAGCTAAATTTAATGAATCTACTCTTCTGAGGTGTGGCAAAATAGACTGGAAAATGCAGGATATGGCTCATTTAGGAGATGGTATACTCTATGATATTATGGTATGTAATCCTCCCTATCTTGACATGGAACGTACCAAGAAGAGGAAAGAACAAATGGCTGTGTTGGGGAAAGAACCCTCGGTGGCATTGTTTGCAAAGGAGAATGGTTATGAATGGTATTCAGTATTGCATAAAGTGGTGCCTGATGTGGTAACTGATAACGGCTATGTTATACTTGAATGTGGAAAGGGAATGATGGACAATGTTCTCAATATATGGTCTGATTGGGAGAAGGTAGCCATCTACAAGGATTCCCAGGAATGGGATAGATGTGTTACTTTAAAGAGAAGAAGAAATACACGTACGAATGTGTGATCACCTTGAATAAAGCATGTATTTGATGTTAGGAATAGCATTATTATTTTTTCCTACCGCAGCCATTCTCGCCCAAGTTCGGCGTCTCATTTTGGCCATTTAGCTTTTCTTTTTTCTTTTTTTCCCCCCCAAAACTGCGTCTTTTTTCTTTCTTCCTTACCTCCTTGGCAATCAGTTATAAGCATGCCGGCTATTACACCCGCTCAGTTGGCTGAACTTCAGCGAAATACACAGAATATCAGAAATATATGCATACTTGCTCATGTTGATCATGGAAAAACTACTTTGTCTGATTCCTTACTAGCCTCGAACGGTATTATATCCTCTAAAATGGCGGGCAAGGTAAGATATCTCGACTCTCGCGAGGATGAGCAGGAGAGAGGTATTACTATGGAATCAAGTGCTATCAGTTTATACTTCAAATTAGTCAAATTGATTGGCCATGAAGGTGAGTGATTTAGTACTCAATATCATATATATATATGTGTGTGTATCATTATTATTCTGACAGTTCATATAGGCGATCAGGACAAATATGTCACAAATGAGTACCTAATCAATCTCATCGACTCTCCTGGACATGTCGATTTCTCTTCTGAAGTATCAACTGCTTCTCGTTTATGTGATGGAGGTCTTATACTGATTGATGTTGTGGAAGGAGTCTGTACTCAGGTACTTCTTCTTATTGACATACTCATTCTTTTATCTAATGGATTATAGAATGGTTTAATATAGACTATTTCTGTTCTCAAACAAGCATGGATTGATAAAGTGCGCCCTATCTTGATATTCAATAAGATGGACAGACTGATATGTGAATTGAAGATGACACCACAGGAAGCTTATGTTCATTTAAACAAGATATTGGAACAAGTGAATGCAATTATGGCCACATTCTTCACTGGAGATCTTATGGAGAGTGAAGCAAAGAAGATTGATGACACAGTTGAATCAGATGAGAAAACAGACTCGAACAAGATTTATGACTGGAGTGTGGAGGATCGCGATGACTCTGATATCTATTTTGATCCAGCCAAGGGAAATGTCATATTCTCGAGTGCAGTGGATGGATGGGCATTTAGGTAATTACTCATACAATACACTTGATAGACCCTATTGATTTATGCAATTTTATTTAGAGTGCAACAATTTGCATCTATCTATTATAAGAAACTAGGATTTAAAGAGGACATTCTGCAGAAATGTTTATGGGGTGAATATTATTATGACCCAAAGGCCAAGAGAGTTCTTCAGCCAAAACATCTGAAGGGTAAAAGCTTGAAGCCTATGTTTGTTCAGTTTGTTTTAGATAACATTTGGGCTGTATATGATAGTGTTGTTATTCATCCGTAAGTCAACATTTAAATGTATTGTTACTGCATTTATTAATATCAGTAGAGTAGTGATATTGAACGCGCTGAGAAAATAGTAAATGCATTGAAGATCAAAGTGTTACCTAGATATATGCGCTCGCGTGATTCTAATGTACTTCTTACAGCTATCATGTCTCAATGGCTCCCTCTTTCCACCTGTATATTACTAGGCATTGTTGGTCAACTGCCACCTCCCGAAAAAGCCCAAAGACTTCGAATTCCAAAGATCCTGTACCCTGATATCCATCGTAAGGATGGTGATCCCCTAGAACCTACAAACGAAGTAGAAGAGGCACTGTATAATTGTGATACTTCACCTGATGCACCCGTGGTGGCTTATGTTAGTAAAATGTTTGCTGTACCTGTCAAACTATTACCTGAAAACAGAAAGAAACAGATAACTGCTGAAGAAATGAGAGAGAATGGAAGAAAGATGAGAGAGTTGAGAGCTTTAAAGGATAGTCATGCGTATGAAGGCATACCATTGAATCAGGAACAACTAGATTTAATTTCAGAAGACGCCAAAGCAGCAGTTGAAGAAGAAGAAGAGTTGAAGGGAGAAAGTATTATTGGATTCTCTAGACTTTATTCTGGCACTATTCGTGTTGGACAGAAATTGTATGTGTTGGGTCCTAAATATGATCCATCAGAACCCACGAAGCACGTTTCCGAGATTACTGTGAAAAGACTTTATCTGATTATGGGCCGTGAACTTGAACTACTTGATGAAGTGAGTGCTGGAAATGTATTCGGTATTGGTGGATTGGAAGGGCACATTTTGAAGAACGGAACACTCGCAAGCACACTCAAAAATGTGAGGAACATGGCAGGTATTGTGATGGAGAGTGCACCCATCGTTCGTGTTGCTCTTGAGCCTGCGAATCCTACTGAAATGGATAAATTGACAGAAGGATTGAAATTGTTGAATCAAGCTGATCCTTGTGTTGAGGTACTTCTTCAAGAGTCCGGTGAGCATGTGATTCTTACTGCCGGTGAACTCCATCTCGAACGATGTCTCCGTGATTTGAAGGAACGATTCGCCAAAATAGAAATCCATGCATCGAAACCCATTGTGCCATTTAGAGAGAGTATCGTACGGGCTGATCTTCCTACAAACAAAGAAAAAGATGGTGTTGTTTTACCCAGAGGTAGAATAGAGCTCAAGATAAACTCTAAATTGGTCACTCTTCATGTTCAGACCATTCCCTTGCCAGATAATGTTACCAAATTCTTATTAGATCACAGTGCATCTATCAAGGCTATTGTTGAGAAGAAGATTGCCGGTAAAAACAAATCCAGGCAATCTATTGGGGAGGATGTAATAAAGAAATCAGACGACATTATTAGTATGGGAAATACTCAATTGATACCAAGTGATCGACTTCGTGATATGCTTAAAGAAGAGTTTGAAATTGCCAAGAAGGAGGGAGGATATTTTGGACAGTTCTATGATAATATAGTAGAACATATTTGGGCATTCGGACCTCGTAGAATTGGATCTAATTTACTCATCAATCGTATCCCTGGGTATACATTGAAACCATTCTTCGATGTGGATTCTTCCAAGTCTGATATTTCCGCAGACGATAAAGAGGAGGGTAACCAAGAGGATCCTCACACACTGTCCATAACAAATATTGCATTCAATATTCAAACTGGTTTTCAATTGTCCACACTTGCCGGTCCTTTATGTGCAGAGCCAATGACAGGTGTATGTTATATAGTTCAAGATGTGCAGATCCATAACGAAGAACTCATGAATACAGAGGGAGAATCAACTGATGGTAAGGATGATTATTATTTGTTAGATCTCTTGCATATGCACTGACCCTATACTCTCTTCTTTTACCAGTTCGAACTAAGATGCATATGATACAAGGACAAGTGATTGCTGCCATGAAGGAAGCTTGTAGACAAGGCTTCTTGGATTGGTCTCCTCGACTATTCCTTGCCATGTATAGTTGCGATATCCAGGCTTCAGCAGAGGTACTTGGCCGTGTTTATGGTGTGATATCTAAGCGTAAGGGTAAAATTGTATCGGAAGACTTGAAGGATGGAACGTCATTCTGGCAGATCAATGCATATTTACCAGTAATTGAAAGTTTTGGATTTTCTGATGGTAAAATGAAGGAAATATTGGTGATATACTCATGACTGATACGTTTTGTTAATAGAGATTCGAAAGAGAACATCGGGGGCTGCTAGTCCTCAACTTGTGTTTAGTGGGTTTGAAATGTTGAATGAGGATCCATTTTGGGTTCCTACCACAGAAGAAGAATTGGAGGATTTGGGTGAGAAGGCCGATAAGGAGAATTTGGCTAAGAAATATATGGACACAGTCAGAAAGAGAAAGGTAAATGAGAATATATAGTGTGCAATAAGTGATATTAATGCTCTTTATTTAGGGCATGTTTGTTGAGAAGAAGTTGATCGAGCATGCTGAGAAGCAGAGAACCTTGAAGAAAAACTAATCCAACCCATGAATAAGAAATAGATACAAAACAATTAATGCAGTAAACAATAAATAAAAACATACATCATCTATATAATTGGGTTTTGGCTGTAAAAATATGACTATGCTTGTTATTGAGATAAGCAAAGGAGGTTTATTGACTTACCTTCGATTGATGGGCTACCCTGGTGTGTAGAGTATTCATTAACGCGCGACAATAGAATCATATGATTGATCCCAAAAAGGCAGTGATCTCCGAGAGAAGAAAGCCCAGCATAAATATCCTATTGTTAGTATATTTGCCTCTCCCTGGTCTCCATTGAGAATATCTGCCAGTTGATAGTAGGTAACCAAAGAGAGGCATGTTTTGCCCACAAATGTCCTGATTGGTCCGAAATATATGTATATAAAATATATCCAATTTCATCGCATCTGAAGTGGCCGATTTACGTTAAAAAGGTGGCCCAATTTTTTCCATAAGTATTTATTTATTTTGTTCCTTCTTCACTTTACTTTACACAGCAGATGATGGAAGATGAAATCATACAGAAAATAAACAAGGCTGCTACTGAACTAAACTCATTACAGCAGAATAACCAGGAATTAGCAACACTGGTCACACAACAGTTAAATGATCTGAAGGTAATCATCACATAGAAGTAACATAGTGTGTCTAATAGTGTGTAATACTAGCAAAAAGCAAAGGTGAAATCTCTGAAGGAAGGCAAGGAAACCGCAAAATAGTGCTTATTACACTATAGACTCTAACCTTACTTCCAACATAGAAGATATATTCATTCCCAACCCTTTAATACCTGAACAGAGGGATGAATTAATAGACTCTCTGAAGGTGAGGCTGGAGACAGCCCTATCTGAGCGACAAGAAGCCATTCAGAATAAACAAAATCTGGAAAGGGAGTGTAATGATTTGCAGTCTCTTATTCAAGAGTATGAATCAGGGTTTGAAGCAGTAACTACTAAATTAAGACACCATGCAGTAAGGTCTTTCTCTTGAGATGTGCCGATATACTGATACTAATTCCCATATTAGAGTGCAACAGAGCAAGGGCAGATACAACTGAGGAGGGAATATGAAGCATTACTGGACGCAGAAAAGGTTTATAATAGAGACACAGGCACAGCAGGAGGGTCATGAGTGTTATTAATTTCAATGATTAGGGTATTACTGCTGCATTATTTGTGGAGAACACCATGCTTCAGACTCAGCTGAGAAATTTATCTAATGCAGTCAGGCATGTATTCGATAATGAGACGACCGACAGCAAGGATCAGCTGATCTTACAACTAAAGAAGGAGAACGAAGGACTGATGGACTTACTGAATCTATCGACAACATCCAATGAGAGTCAAATAGACAATAGACCGACTGTGGTGAAGATGGTCCGAAGAGGGGTAGTAGAAGAGTTCTTTGAGACAGAATAAGCATACGAATAGACAACACAATAAGCCGTATATGAATAGTATAGCAGATAATGTATAACTGCAGCCTATACACTCACTATATATATATTATTCTTATGTATACACTCAATATACCCTCTATTAACACTATCTTTGTTTATTTGTTCATCAATGGAGACACTCTCTTTTAATGATACGCCTTATATATTGCGCTCTGAACCTGTATCTTCCATACATTTCCATTCGATAGTATATCTTTCTCCAAACAACTCTTCAGTGTATCCTTACTCTTCTCTCGACCCTTCGTATATGCATCTCTGTATCGCTCAACCACCTTTGTCTTGAGGTTATTCACCTTACATATCTCATCTACAGATTTAGCTTCTATTAACATCGAGAATACTGTCCAGATAGTCCCTTTCTTCAACTGATCGGGTTTAACGGTATATCGATAGAGTCTTCCTATGTAATCAAACCGACTCTCGATAGAAGGTGTTGTATTGGTCAATCCTAGCCCTATTCTGGGTGTAGAATAGACCTCATCCTGACTCTTCTCTTTGGGTACAAGATAGAAGCCACTGTCAGACTCATAACACCATCCAGGGATATCCTTCCACCGGGTCTCCACTAAATCCTTAATATGTGCATGCCCCAATTCCTTCAGTATGACATCCACCACTAAACATGGTCCTTCAATGATAGTTTTAGTGGTATCATTCATAATAGCCCTTATCAGTAAACCACCTGCACTGCCCAGCTTCTTATTGCCTATTGTAATATCAATACCCTTCCTAGTTCCTCCTTTGAATCCCTTTGACATGCCCACATGATGGAAATACCAAGCACCAGTTGGCCTCTGTTTAGGGTGTGAATGGCAATAGGGATCACTATGATGGTGGTTGGGTGCATTCAAATAGGCTTCTACTTCTAACAGTGAGTAGGTGTGTGACCCTAACTGGAGGCAGTAATCACTTATGACTGCTGTGCTTATTCTATGCAGTTCATATGCATAATGTTTCTTGGCCCCTATAGGATCTGTAACCAATGGAACATCAAACAATGCTTCCAGTGACATAAATAAGAGTAGAGGATGGGTAACTGTCCGATGGGAATACCGTCCGTAGTCATGGCAAGGAGGAAGGGGAAAAGAGAGGTTGCACTGTATAACCGAGTGTATGACGTGAACACCTATGACATTCAATCTCAGAAGTAAACAAAAAAAGGTAATTTTTTCAAGTCCAAAATGTTACTCAACTCCAACAGGGTTATTTTTCCTCCACTGAAACCAATAAACAATAAGGACCCCCTTTATGAATAGAGGAATATCGCTTAGGTACTTGTCTCTGTCCGGGCCAGTGATATTCGATGTCCTCCGTGCTATCATCTCTCGACCCATATCCACCCACACTATTCGTACAAACAAACACCCCTTGATTTCCACTACGAGTGGATGTCGACAGCTATTGAATAGAGTGAATAAGCAGTTCTATGCCACAAATACTCGTACAGACACACATATGCTGGAAAAGAAGACCTTTCCTTCCTACAAAAACAAGAAGAAGACACCTGATACAGTGGAGGAATTCAACCGCAGAATGATATTTGCCACAAGAGAGAATAGGCAGAATAAAGCGTTGAAATATTTTCGTGAAATGGAAAATAAGCATCTTAAACCTGATATTTATTCATATACCATCATCATCAACGGGTTCAGTAAGCGATCTGACCTTGACCGTGCATCCTATTGGCTGGATCGAATGTTGAAGAATGGCATTCAACCTGATGCCTACATATATACCAGTCTCATTGATGGATACATGCGTGAGGCCAATGTAGATAAGGCAGAGGACATGTTTCGTATTATGATGCAGAAAAACATCAAGCCTGAATTGGTTACATACAATATTCTGATGCATCACTCTATCAAACAACTGAACATGGAGTCCGCCCTGAAGTTCTGGGGGAATCTATTGGAAGCAGGATTACGATCTGATGTCTATACATTTGCTATTATTATGCATGGACTGTCAAACGAGGGAAGAGTAGATGAGGCATGGAGAATATTTAAGAGTATGCAACAGCAGAATGTAGATGTGAATGAAGTGATAGCAACTACTCTTATGGGGATGCATGTCAAGCAGAAGGACAACGAGTACGCAATACAGCTATTCAATAAGTTCTTTGATCCCCGGTCACCTGATGCACTCAAACCAACCAACCACACTCGCACTGTTCTGCTGAATGCCCTGATCAGTAAAATAGACAAACAGGCACTGTCAGCCTACTATGAACAGTATCTCAATACCATAAATGATCCCACACCAGGTGATGGAATGTTATTTCTGGATGCTAATGTCTATACTTATACTTCTTTCATGCGTGCCTTTCTTCGCCATAATGATCTTGATATGGTCAATAAGGTATATCACGACATGAGAGCCCGCCATATTCAGCCTACACTGGTCACTTATGCCACTATTATGCTTGCATATGCTTTTATACCTGATCCTGAGGCATGCAGTCGTATATTGAATGAACTGAAAGCGGGTGGTGTAGAACTGAATGCAGTGATATACACAATAACAATGCGTGCATGGGCTAAGGCAGGAAGATGGGAGAATGTGAAGAAGACATATGAAATGATGAAAGAGAACAATATCCAACCGAACAAATCAACTATGGAAGTTCTTCGTTGGAGTAGAGAGAATGGGTTTTGAGTAGAAGTTAGATAAAACTAGAAACATAATGTACATAATCAAACAATTTAACGATAATAAAAGTAATAAAACATTCTGAGTTCAAGAAGTAGTCATGACTACCATTGATGGTGACGGATGTCATGGAAACCATCTTCACTCTTTTGGAAAGAGGATTCTCGGCGGATATTAAAAGATATTCAACCAATCCTAGTCACTTCACCCCATCCCACTGAACAAGTGACGCAAACTTGAAAATCTTTTTTTTTCTCCCTGGTTCCAATGAGACCATTGGACAAGAAAACAAAAAAATATTGAAATGCGTTCATATTTATATTTTGACGGCCACCAACGTCCCCTTCTTTAAGGAAATTGTAAATATGTCTTTTATTCGTGCAATTGCATCGGGTTCCCTTAATGCCCTTCGCACTCAAAAAGTGAAGGCTGCTTCTTCTCTTAAGCCTCTTTCCGCCAAGGGTAATTGTTTTGACTGTGTCTAATAATAGTGTTCACTTGTTAACCAACCTGTTATTTATTCTATAGCCCGTACCTATGCTACTGCTGCCAGTGCTGGTCAGATTCGGTAAGCAATACAAGAATAAACAATAGACAAGTGTACTCATTTACTCTAATAGTCAAGTTATTGGTGCTGTTGTTGATGTTCAATTTGAACAAGATAACTTACCTGCTATTTTGAATGCTCTTGAAGTCGAGAACCACTCTGGTGGACGTCTTGTTCTTGAGGTTGCTCAACATTTGGGTGAGAACACTGTCCGTACTATTGCTATGGATGGTACTGAAGGTAAGAATATCGGTAGAACATCAAATGAACACACGATACTTATATGTCTTTTGAATCAAAGGTCTTGTTCGTGGACAAAGTGTTGTTGATACTGGTGCTCCCATTACCATCCCTGTTGGTAAGGAAGTCCTCGGTCGTATCATTAACGTCATTGGTGAACCCATTGATGAACGTGGTCCCATCAACACCAAGACTCACCGTCCCATTCACGCTGAAGCCCCTGAATTCGTTGACCAATCCCCCACTCCCGAAATCCTCGAGACTGGTATCAAGGTTGTCGATTTATTAGCTCCTTAT
Organism: Pilobolus umbonatus; assembly: GCA_025528865.1. Taxonomy (NCBI): domain Eukaryota; kingdom Fungi; phylum Mucoromycota; class Mucoromycetes; order Mucorales; family Pilobolaceae; genus Pilobolus; species Pilobolus umbonatus. Next base: position 483,870 of record JAIXMH010000010.1, read on the forward strand.
GCTCGTGGTGGTAAGATTGGTCTCTTCGGTGGTGCTGGTGTCGGTAAGACTGTGTTGATTCAAGAATTGATTAACAACATTGCCAAGGCCCATGGTGGTTACTCCATCTTCTGTGGTGTTGGTGAACGTACTCGTGAAGGTAATGATCTTTACCATGAAATGATTGAAACTGGTGTCATCAAACTCGATGGTGAATCCAAGTGTGCTCTTGTCTTTGGTCAAATGAACGAACCCCCAGGAGCTCGTGCCCGTGTTGCTTTGACTGGTTTGACCATTGCTGAATATTTCCGTGATGATGAAGGACAAGATGTGTTACTCTTCATTGATAACATTTTCCGTTTCACTCAAGCTGGTTCTGAGGTATCTGCCCTTTTGGGTCGTATCCCCTCTGCTGTAGGTTACCAACCCACTCTTTCCACTGATATGGGTGGTATGCAAGAACGTATTACTACCACCAAGAACGGTTCTATCACCTCCGTCCAGGCTGTCTATGTCCCTGCTGATGATTTGACTGATCCTGCTCCTGCCACCACCTTCGCCCATTTGGACGCCACCACTGTGTTGTCTCGTTCCATTGCCGAATTAGGTATCTACCCTGCTGTCGATCCTCTTGATTCCAAGTCTCGTATCCTGGATCCCCGTATTGTCGGTGAGGAACATTACAAGGTTGCTACTGAGGTTCAACAAATCCTCCAGAACTACAAGTCTCTCCAAGATATCATTGCTATTTTGGGTATGGATGAATTGTCTGAAGAAGATAAGCTCGTTGTCGAACGTGCCCGTAAGATCCAGCGTTTCTTGTCTCAACCTTTCGCTGTTGCCCAAGTCTTCACTGGTTATGAAGGTCGTCTCGTCAAACTCCAAGACACCATCCGTTCTTTCCAAGAAATCTTAGCTGGTAAGCACGATAACTTACCCGAATCAGCCTTCTATATGCAAGGTGATATCAACGATGTCCAGAAGCGTGCTGAAGAACTCGCCAAGGAAATGAGCTCCCAATAAATCAACCCAAACCCTGACTTTTTAACATTTCCTTCACCCGAATGCCTTGATGTGATAGAAGAAATAAAGTAAAAACAAAAACAATCTATGTTATCTTGATATGTATTTGTTTATACACATGTGAATAAAAAAATAAAAAATAAATAAATGAGATCAATGCAGGAACTATGCTTATCTCAACTCATCTTGGGTCGATCTGTTATTACGTGTACAAGTAACCCCTATCCTTCTATAATCTTGTTTTGTGTCATTTGAGTCAATGCATATTTATAGTTCATAGGTGAGGAGAAAACGTGTCATTTATTCAAGGTACCAGATGTATTAAGTATTTGACTCTTCTGGGAGGTAAAAGATCCATCGAGAGCTTTTTATGTCATTTATTATTCAAAGGGCACTTTGTAATGTATTAGCCGCACTCCTAACTACCTTTACTTAGTATTGTATAAATACATAATAAGACCCAATTGATCATTCCATTGATATTATGTCCATATAATTATGTCGAACATTCTTTCCTGCTATGTTCAGTTATCATAAAAATACTCCTGTCTTTAAATGACCCTTGCTGCTATCATATGTCATATCACCTCGTACATTTGTAAATCCTTCATCTCCATTCTCTTTATTACTTCTACCTTTCAACTTTTATTTCTTATATAAACTCAAACATTTCAAGGTGATTCTATCTTGCAATCATTCATAATGAGGATATCAGCTATTATCTTACTTGTTACCGCATGTTCTTCGGTACATGCATTGAATAAGCTCACCATCAAAGGATCAAAGATTTTTGATTCTGTCACAAAAGAGCAGTTCTTCATAAAAGGGTAAGAGAATATAGAGGCACTTCTTGTAGCCATACTAACACAATATATACATTTATCAAGCGTGGCCTATCAGCCAAGAGGAGAGATCAAAGACAATACGATGGATCCACTTGCTGATCCAGCTGCCTGTGCACGAGATGCAAAATTAATGAAGGAAATTGGAACCAACGTACTTCGTGTATATGAAGTAAGTCTCTATAGACTTTGTCTAGTGCTCCTCTTCTCATATAACACATATTTAATGATAGGTTGATTCTAGGCGCAACCATGATGCCTGTATGAAGTCATTTGCTAATGAAGGAATATACCTTCTTCTGGATATTGGTACGCCCAAATACTCCATTAACCGCAAGACACCTGAATACAATGTTCATCTCTACAATGCTTATAAGTCTACTGTGGATGCGTTCCTAAAGTACGATAACATTATGGGCTTTATTGCTGGTAATGAAGTGACCAATGATAAAACCAATACAGAAGCATCTGCTTATGTTAAGGCAGCACTCAGAGATATTAAGACCTATGTTCAAAAAACAAGGAAGAAGGACATTCCAGTCGGTTATGCAAGTAATGATGATGAGTTCATTCGAGATGAAATTAAGGACTATTTCAACTGTGGTGATGAGGATTCTCAAGTGAGTATAATGTGCAATATATGCAGAACATATAGACATCTTACACTCCCACTTCTTTTTTCTTTTCTAGGCCGATTTCTTTGGTATCAATCTTTATGAGTGGTGTGGTGACTCCAGCTTTGAGAAATCCGGATTTAAGGAACGTACTATGGAACTTGAAAGCTACAGTAAACCAGTCTTCCTCTCTGAATATGGCTGTAATCTGGTCTCTCCTCGTGAGTTTACCGAAGTGGGTGCTCTCTATGGCCCTAAAATGACCCATGTATGGTCTGGCGGTATTGTGTATGAATGGAGCCAAGAGAATAATAGATATGGATTAGTGAAGTTTGGTTCAACAGGAGAACCTGAAATACTGGATGACTATAATAACTTCAAAGTTCAGATGAAGAACACCAAACCAGTAGGGGTTAGGATGGATTCATATAATCCCCAGTTGTCTGCATCGCATTGTCCTTCTATTTCTGATACTTGGAAGGCTTCTAACTCTCTTCCTCCTACACCCTCAGAAGGAGCCTGTGAATGTATGGTTCAGAATCTGGAATGCATTGCATCTGATAATGTAATCAGTGATGATAGTCATACAGGAACCAATACAGTGGGAGCACAAATGGATGCAATGTGTGGTATCACACCATGTGATGAAATCGGCGGAAATCCACAAACAGGCAAATATGGAGCCTATTCATTCTGTTCGGCCAGAGATAAACTGAGTTGGTTATATAATCAGAAAGCAAGGGAAATCAGAGGTTCCAATGCCTGTAATTTCAATGGCTATGGTCAATTAGTGAAGCCCAAGCGATCTGATCTTTCTTCATGTGCTCTAATCAAGCCTAATATTGAAGGGTTGCCTGACCAAGTTGATGAAAAGAAATCTACTGGTACTTACCAGGTGAATGGTGTTTCTAAAATTCTCTTGTGCCTGTCTTTTGCACTATCATGGATTATAAACTAAAGATATTAACCTAATGTAGTGAGTGATATTTAATGTTACACAATAAACTATGAAGAGCGATTATGTAATGCTATCGTATTCGATAAAATAGAGTGATGTTTCTTGATATCAGACCTCAAACTTAGCGTCTCTAATTTCCTTTTTTGGAATAAGAGTTAAGGTGTTTTGAAATTAAATAAAATTATTCTCTTCTTCTTCCCCTATTAAATAAATATAATAATAATAATGGAAGCATCGTCAATTGCTCCGACGGATAACCCCAAGGATTTCTCACATCTATTCCCTGTTATCCCAGAGAACGCACCATATCAGGCAGAGAAATGCCAGTCAGATGGCACACTCTCACCCTCTGTCCAGCTGAATAACGGGAGTGTTGATTATGTGATAGTGTTTCGGTTCCCTTTGGAAGTAAAGAAGGGGGAGACGATGACTAGAGCAGAATTAGAGCAACATATACTCAATTCACTTCAAAGTATTACTAGCCGACTCTCCAGAGTAGGCCTTCGTTTCCAAGTTCGTCCCGGAAAGGAAAAAGGCACGCTATTAATTCTGGTGAACAGTCCAATGGAAGCCATAAGAAAGGAGTTTGACCAGCAAAGGTAAGAGGAGCACAAAAATAATATATGCAAGCAGTAAATACTCATGTCATTTTTTATGCATATTAAAATAGAGCAAGGGACTTCTTATTGGGTGTAAGAGTAGATGAAGTGGATAATAATGAGAAGACACTCAATGAACAAGCATATAAAGATATCAGTGTGGCAGAAAGACTGAGATTAGTATATGAGATCATTACACAGGCTGAATCAGAAGGTGGTGCAGGTATATCTGCACATGTAGATAACTATGTAGAGAGTATAATGCCATTACATGATGATGACTTTGATAAGGTAAGCACTATCTTGTGAGTGCGGTGCAATGACTGATGTAAGCACACTAGAAATGGCTCAAATCATGGTCTAAGAAGTGGTTTTTGGATGACGATGATATGTCTACACTACGCAATCACTTTGGAGAGAAGATTGCCTATTACTTTGCATTTCTCCAGTTCTATTTTGTATCACTTAGTATACCTGCATTAGTAGGAACGCTCGTTTACATGACACATTCAAACACATTGACCATATGGTATTCACTATTCATGTTAATATGGGCTATTGTCTTTACTGAAGTATGGAAGAGAAAGGAGCAGGAGTTGGCCATCAAATGGGATGTTAGGAACTACTCAAAGCATGAGAAGAAGAGGGCAGAATACAAGGCAGATAAGACTACAAGAGATCAGGTCACAGGAGAAGAAATACCATTGATTCCTACATGGCAGATATTTGCTAGAAGATCTGCTTCTATTCCTGGTGTGGCAGTAGGCGCTTTCTTACTTAGTATTATTGTTGCTTCTGTCTTTATTCTTCAGCTATTCTTACACGAATATTATAAAGGTCCATTCCATCAATTCCTGGTAAGAGATCACAACGCATGATAACTGATTTACTTCTAAACATTCTATCACAGCATTATACCCCTACTATAGGCTATGTTCTACTGATTCCTCAGATGACTAACATCTACAGTGTATGGGTAAAGGCCCTTAACAACTGGGAGATGCATAAGACAGATGCTACATGGGAATATCATTATACTCAGAAAATCTTTATTGCTAACTTCTTAGTAAGCTATCTCTCATTGGTAAGTGAATATTATGAATGAAGGAGAAGGGAGATACTGACTGACTGACTTATTCATCAGTTTATCACTGCTTGGATCTATATTCCATTCGGTGATTATGTGTTGCCCTACCTTGTGGAGTTCAACATCAACCACCATCATGAAACGGTGGATTTTCAAAGATTGCGTGCCCAACTTGTCTATTTTATTGTAACTGGTCAACTGGTTGGATTCTTAACTGAGATGGTAGTTCCTTATGCCCTATCTAAACTGATGCCAAAAGCAATAAAAATATCAAAAAGGGTAATCAAGAAGGAAGATAATCAGAAGGAACTTGCAACTGTGGAGATATCGGATAAGGAAGAGGCTAAATTCATGCAGAAGGTGTATAAAGAAGTAGCATTGCCAGAATACAATATTTATGCTGATTATGTGGAGATGGTCATACAGGTAAGTCTCGACGTGATTCTATCCTTCCAAGCAGACTGATGATCTATTTATAATTGCATAGTTTGGTTATGTCAGTATGTTTTCTACTGTTTGGCCAGTGACTTCAGTATGTTGTATGTTGAATAATTGGGTTGAACTTCGAGGTGATGCCATCAAGATAAGCAAATATACCAGGTATAGTTGTTAATTCTGACACTAATGTTCCCAATATTAACAGATAGATATCAATAGACGTCCTATTCCACAGCGTGCAGAGAGCATTGGTCCCTGGTTGGGTAATATGGAGACATTGATCTGGCTTTCTTCCATTACAATGGGATCATTTGCCTACTTATTCCACCCTACTACAGACATCCATTCGCCCTATACACCCGTGTTTACCTTATTGGCCATTCTATTATCTGAACATCTATACGTTGCCATTCATTTTGTTATTAGACAGGCAATGTCCCAAATACCCAGTTGGTCTGATTTACAAATCAGGAAAGAAGAATACTCACTAAGGAAGTTATGGCTTGATCGTATTAGCCATAACAAGGGATTGGTTACTCGTGATATAGCGCAAAATAACAATGACTTAGCCGAGGGTTTATCATCTAAACTATGGCGCACACATTTGGATCAACAATTGGAGATAGAATCCGCTACTCATTTAGTGGAGGCTGTATTTAAGAGAGTGTAACTTTGTTTTTTTGACACCAGACAATGAGTGATCACATGATTGAAATAAAGAAATAAATACACCTATTCTTCTACGTATTTCTGCACATACTTTCTATTTCTCATAAATAATGAGTGTACCTGACTCCAAACAAAAGACAACTGATATCTATGCCAGAGCTAATGACGCTGTATTTGATGATGACTATGATGAGGCCTTGTTATTATTCAGTGAATTAGTGCAGTTGGAACCAGAGAATGCCGAATTCCTGCTGAAACGGTAAGGGAAGTGAGTGAAGATAAAGGTTTTTGTATTGAATATCTGTGAATAGTTCTTCTGTGTATCAGAAATTGAATCAACTGGATCAAGCACTGAAAGATACAGAGAAGGCCCTGAGTTTATTGAAAGATGGCTCGCGTAGTTTGTTAGCCAGAGGATATCTTCAGAAGGGGTAACATGGGATACTACAGTGAGTAAGTTTCATCTGGCTAATGTATTTTATAGAGCTATATTACATCGACTGGGCCAATATGTAGAAGCACAGAAGCATTTGGAGCAATCTAAATCATTGAATTCAACTGATAAAACACTAGTAACCTGGATGAGGAAGAATCAGGATAAATTACCCACGCCTGTACAACCTACTGCGGTTAGCAATAAGACTGTGGATAAAAATGAACCTGAAGCCAATAATGGGCCCGCAGTTGACAATAAACCTCCAGCCAACAATAAGCCCGTAGTTATCAATGAACCTGTAGTGAAGCCCCCTTCTGCCAGGTATGAAAGACGTATGAACTGCATATGCTTTTTATTGAACTTAGTCTCTATAGACACGAGTGGTTTCAGAATGATAAATATATTACTATCGAGTTATTTATCAAGAAGGTGAAGCAGGAAGCAGTAGATGTGCAGTTCTTTGACAGATCAGTTAAGTATAGCATATCAATAGTTTGACAGGGCTTATATTTATTATTTATATAATAGTTATCATTATCAGTGAAATTACCCTCGGGATCAGACTATTCACTCGAATTAGATCCCCTTGCTCACCCCATTGTGCCCAAAGAGTGTAGCTTCAGAGTATTTTCCACCAAGGTAGAATTTAAATTGAAGAAGGAATCAGAGGGCATTATGTGGGGTGCATTAGAGAGTGAGAATGACATGGGTAGTCACAGTAAGTAGAGATGGGATTAGTTTGAGTAATGGTGAATAACGACTGTCTGTAGTGAACACAGTAACGTCTACCGCAAGGAAAGAGAAGGATTGGAATAAACTTACCAAAGAATTGGAGGAGGAGTCTAAGCCTGAAGGTGAAGCAGCATTGAATGCTTTATTTCAGCAGATATACAAGGACGCCGATGAAGACACAAAGAGGGCAATGATGAAGAGTTTTGTTGAGAGTAATGGCACCTGTCTATCTACCAACTGGGCTGAAATTGGCAGTAAAAAGACTGAAGTTAAACCCCCAGAGGGCGTGATTGCTAAAAAGGTATATAATGTTCTTATTCTTTTATTACGATATACTCACTCTATTTATTCATTATTTAGTTTGAGAGTTAAGATGCAAACTAATATATCTATGATCATAATAAACCATCTTCTTTCTTAAATAATGAATATTTTATCTACACTTTATCAAAGTCATCTTCCATACTTGCCATAATAAACAGGAGAGGCTATATACAATAAGGAAACAGTTGGTTAGGAGTATGCTATATGGCTATTAACAACAGTATACTTATATAATAAGTATAGATAATATATGCTCCTAGTCTTATCCATCGCGTATTACTCTGCACAAAGAGAAAGATACTAGATTGGTTATTCTAATAAACATAACCCTTTTATTGTTGCCATGACAATGAATAAAATTATCGATTTCCTACCAACCGACATATCTAGACAACTGTATCATAGCAATATTAACTTGGTTGACACTGATATGTATATTTAGTGTCTTCTTATAATAAAGATCAAGGTAGTCTTATTACTATCAAGGTAGTACTTCTTCTCATTAGAATATGAAGATAAGAAAGAGTTTTACTTGATATCTGTTTGAAGAGTACTCTGAATAAGTAATCTGACTATCTATACTTATAGTGACTATCAAGGTACATTATAGGTGTCACGGTGGTAAATGGTCTATGTGTAGATAAGCGTCTTCTTCAATGCATTCCTTTTATACGTGTTTATATCACACGTTCCTCAAGCATTATTCAATGATCCCACCTAAATACATAAAAAGAGTCATGTCTGTATAAAATTTGCCTATAAGGCTGCGATAATAATTGTATTAGTTATCTCATACTACCTATATGAGATATGAATGTAGTGTTTAAATGACATTATATACCGTACGGAGATATTTTGAGCGTGCATGTACAATCACATGACTCTAATGTCTCCCTGCTGAGTCCCAACAAAAACGGCCACCCGTTTCCCCCCCTTTTCATGTGTCCTCTGGGGGAGTAACTGTCATTGATAATGGTGAGAAAAAGGAAATTGAGATGATTTATTCACACACATCTTTTCATAGGCTGCACAAGATATCTATTTTACTTCGATGAAAATTATTAATTGAGAATAGTAATAAAAAAAAGTAAATAAATAATGACAATGGAATATACTTAAATACTTCTCTCTCTTTTCATCTTCTTCTTTCAGTTTAACACTATGAATACACCTATATATAAAGTACTTATTGCCAATCGAGGTGAAATAGCCTGTAGAGTGATAAAGACATGCAGAAGACTGGGTATTGCTACAGTAGCAGTCTACTCTGATAGGTAAATAAGAAGATATTGGAGCAGTAGATCAAATAGAGTGATATATTCTATATTATAGAATGTAAACTGTATTAACCCACTGTATTCTTTAGTGATGAAAATGCACCCTTTGTGAAGATGGCAGACGAGGCATATCATATAGGGGCTTCAATTGCCGCTGAATCTTATTTAAATGGAGATAAGATAATAGCCGTTGCGAAATTATCTGGTGCTGATGCCATCCATCCTGGCTATGGTTTCCTGTCCGAGAATGCTGATTTTGCTGATAGTGTCATTAATGCAGGTATTAATTTTATTGGACCTAGACCTGATAATATTCGTGCTATTGGTGATAAGATTGCTGCTAAAGTATTCATCAAACAACATGCATCATCTATTCCTCTTATTCCTGGTTATAATGGAGAGGATCAGTCTGTGGATAGATTGGAGCAGGAAGCTAAAAGAATAGGTAAATAGGATGTGTGACTGTGTATGAATGTGTTTACTTACTCTCCATATAGAGTTCCCTATTTTATTAAAGGCATCTGCTGGTGGTGGTGGTAAGGGTATGCGTGCAGTATATGAAACTAGCAAGTAGGTTAATATCTATACACGAGTAACTCTGTATTTATATGTCAACTGAATAGATTGAAGGAAGAGATCGAGGCTGCACAAGGTGAATCTCTTCGTGCATTTGGATCAGATAAACTATTGATTGAGAAGTACTTTGAGAGTATTCGCCATGTTGAAGTAAATATCCATTGGATGTTCATTGCTTTTTACTTATCAGTTATTCATATTAGATTCAAATATTCGGTGACAAATATGGAAATGTCTATCATATTAATGAACGTGATTGCTCTATTCAAAGAAGACATCAGAAAGTAGTAGAGGTAAGAATATCAATGCATATAAATATGAATGGCAGTAGTCATTCTATATCTTCCTAAAATAGTAATCCCACCCCAACTCAATAGGAAACACCTTCTCCTGCAGTCGATGACAAGCTTCGTGCTGAGATGACATATGCTGCCACTGAATTAGGCCGCAAGTTGGGCTATGTCGGTGCTGGTACTGCTGAATTCATTCTGGTATAGATATGAAATGTTTGTACTGTCTTCTTGTACTTATATTCACATATGATAGGATGAGAAATCAAAAAAGTTCTACTTCTTGGAATTAAATACACGTCTTCAAGTGGAGCATCCTATTACTGAGGCCATTTCTGGGCTGGATCTGGTAGAATTACAGATATTAGTAGCCCAGGGAGCTAATCTCAAAGAGCTGGGTATTTTAGATAACATACAATTCCAAGGACATGCTATTGAAGTGAGACTCTGTGCAGAAGATCCTGATAATGACTTTGGTCCTCGTACTGGTGTCATTCATAAATGGAGTCCTGCTGACTCTGCCAAGTATATCCCTGGTGTAAGATATGATACAGGCATTGAAGATGGTATAGACTGTGCATATCTTTATATATATATATATATGATGCTTACTTCTTTGTAATGATATAATAGGATCTGAGGTCTCTATCTATTATGATTCAATGATTGCTAAAATCATTGTTCATGCCCCCACTCGTGCTGAGGCTGTTCGTCGTATGATTGCTGTCTTATCAAGGACTGTCATTGTGGGTATCACCACTAATCAGAAGTTTTTGATCAGCATCATGAAGAACTCTCGCTTCCAAACAGGCACTTTTGATACCAATTTCATTAACCTAGAAAAGAGCCAGCTATTCCCCCCGGCTTCCATTGATGATATTAAGAGTAAGGTGCTCGCTGCTCACTTATTTGACTGGACCATTCGTAGATCCCAGCAGGTGCACCTCAAGGGCGTCCCTACTGGATGGCGTAATGTTAAATGGCGTAACAAGCAAGCTAACTATCTTATCAATCATGAGAAGGAGGTCCAGATACAATATAGATACCTGGGTGAACAAGACAATAACAAACGACATGCATTCCAGGCACAGGTGATTTATAAAGAAAATGTCACCCCAGGTGTTGATGTTGAATTACCTCTGGAAGTTGTGTTATTTGAGGATTTCTTTGGTAGACAGGTTCCAAGTCCCAAGGGTATTGTGGGGTGCAAAGGTCTTTTACGCTGTACAATAAGTAGGTTCTTTTATAATGTGATCTAACAGAGATATTAACTAGTGTCTAAACAGATGGTGTCCAGCAGCAGTTCTATATTGCTGAGGATGTAAGAGATGCGAATGATAAATCCATCTTTGTCCATGATTTCGTTCATGGCCATCAGACTGAACTAGTCAAGGTCGATCGTCTGAAGAGTAAAGCAGCCGCTACAGAGGATGACAGAGGTAACAACCACATCTTAACCCATTTTGTCCTTTACCAACCTGTTTCTTGTATAGTCACTCCATATACCTCATCCATGCCTTGTCGTATCCTCAAGGTACTTGCACCCACAGGTACTATTGTCAGCAAAAACACTCCTCTTTTGTCTATTGAATCCATGAAGACAGAAGTAAAGATACTCAGTCGCCATGAGGGTATTGTGACAATGAGAGTAGAAGAGAATCAGTTGGTGGATGCTAGAGTTTTGTTGTGTTCTGTTGATGAGGTTAAGAAATAAAGAGGATTCTTATGTAATAAACTATAAAATATACACACTATGCACTCATATAATAAAAATAACCACTCTCATCAGAATCCATGTTTATTCAAGTGATGTACTGTCATAATAAGAGTATATTACAGCTTAAGTTTATGCTCCATAGCAGCATGCAAATCAATTGAATCAGTTGACAAAGAGGCATCTATCAAAGAAGTTAGACATATATATTCAAGTGTGTAGACTTCTCTCTTACCATTCAAATAGTCCTCATAATCAATGCTCTCGTCTTTACCCAGAAGAATATCGAGGTGTAAATTAGAGGAAGTGAGGATAGGTAGACGTTGACGCTGTATAGAGTGTCTATAATGAGTACATAAACTGTCTATTGATGTCCATGTTCATACCTTCTCTACTATACTCCTTTCCATCATCATCTTAATAGGTGCATGCATACCATATGTTTGACGTGCCAAATTCAACTTCATCTCCCACTGTGATTCTTCCCACTATATAATGCACTCAGGGTAAAATTCCTTATTACTTGAGTAGTACTTACTTGATCTAGTCTACTCTCGAGTGGATGACTAGGCATGACCTCTGTCTTTATGGAACGTACACCATAACGGAGAGTATCGTGTCCTCCAAATTCGGCATGAGTAGTGTTTAAAGTAGATACAAGTGTATTGGGGTGTGTTTCAGGTGAGATACGAAGTGCCTAAATTCCAGTTTACATATGAATATTATTCAGTCAGGTATTAGTGTCTTCCCTACCATTATCTAGTTGTATGTTCGGATAAGTAAAAAAGGAGTCAACTTTATTCCTCGACAGGTTCATATTGATTGCGCGTCGAATTAAAGAGCAGTCACTGCCACCACAGATCTCATGGACAAATGCAAATACTATGGAAAAAACGTAAAATTTAAAGTTGAATGGTATGCGAATATAGTGCATTCAATTTTATAAAGGATTTTTATTGGCTAATAATTTGTCATGGCGACTAATTATTAAAATAACGATTGAATATCCACGTAAATAGGAGATTTATAGGCCTCTTTCATCTCTTCCTTTCTTCGCACTATTGTTATCATTGCGTATTCAATGATATTACGTGTGTGGCTACAAATAAATGCTCTAAGACACATACAATTGTAGCCCTTTATCTTCAGTGAACTTAGGGTGCTTACTGACATCCTTCATCGGGTATTTTATTCCCTAAATAGGGCAAATAGCTAGACATATACTACACGAGTATCGGATATTGTTTATGCTTCGTTTCAAAGAAGAATACCTTTGCCTGGAGAAGCATTTTCATTAGAAGTGCTGTGTGTTCCTTCTCATTCGGAATGGGTGGTTGTCAAGTATGCATGGGTAATATAGGCATTCCTGTTAATTGAGTGCCTAATAATAGACTATATAAATACAACCACCCTCTCCTGAATTGCAGGCTTCAATTGACATTTGGTTGATCTTTGATTTGAGTGGTGTCCCGTACTAAACACTGCCAATAGTCCTATGATTGCACCATTATTTATATCTAGCTTTATTTGTGGCTTATATGGCTTATGGGAGAAAGAGACCATAGCATAATGGCTACACTTTTTGGATAGATCATACACTATAATAGAATGAAATAGAGGAGAGATACATATACTGTATCATCCTTGTGTTCACAAGTTCATATATAAATAGAATCCAGGCTTATTGTGCCTAGTAACACTAATAGTTAAAATGAACAATAAATGGGGTTATAGTCTTTGTCAGTGTAATTTAATGAAATACACTCTGTAGCAAGCAGACTGAAGTGGCGTACTGAAATGAACATACATCAGTATCAATACAAGTGTACAGTACACTATATGAGATGATCGGCCACTGTGGTTTATTCATTAATATGATACATAATATATTGTATGTAATACCTTATGAAATAAGCATGTGGAGTTTATATTGTGCTCAAGAAGATTTCCTTTTTCTCTTTCTCTGTTTATATCCTTGACAGTTTACCCCTTAATATAATAAATACAAGGCAAGATGACAGATATGAAAATGAATGAAATGGCATCTAGTCCTCTACTGAATAACAATGACATGGACATGAACACAACTGCTTTTGGTAATGAAGAATGTTATCGAATGCACTCCATCATTGAATAATATCTTCTCATGTAGATCATCCTTGGGTCATGTGTAGTGGATATGACACAGAGACATCAATAGAACGACTAGGATATGATTGTAGGGACAGACCATATACAACTGTATTGCTAATTATCAGTATCCTCCTACTGTTTGTATTGAGAAAGACATCTTTAGTCGAGGTAAATGATACATAGAGATATATAATATATAATATAATAATAGACTGTACAATAGAATTGTATCACATATATACAGGACAGGGGAAAGAGACAGAATGAAAACTTAGTTGATGAAGAAGAAGGGTTGATGGATAGAGTGGTAAGATAGTACTTCTATTGTCATGTCGATACTCACACCTTTTTGTTTATAGTTCTAATGTCTTGTATAGAAACAGTAGTCATTGTAACAACACTATCCATAGTGATATCCATAGTAATAACCATAGTAATAACCATAGTATAGCCATAGTAATAACCATAGTATAGCCATAATTAGTCATACTGTAGTAATAGTAACAATTAATAATAACAGTAACCATAGACATTATACCCTATGTCTGTACTCTCTTATCTCCTTTCCTTTCTTTTTTTGTAATTTTAGTTATGAGACAAAGAGTAATAAACAAAATCTATATAAACATACGGTCAATTCATATGATGGTTATTCCTCCCCAGAGATTCCATCATATTCATCACACCCGGCAGAATGGTTGCTGCTCCTATCTGAAATATACTCTCTCCCTCATTTCCATTATTTGCTCTACCTCCAAAAGAGGGCATCACATCCACTAGATTCCAATGTTCAGAGGGTGATGAACTGGCTAGATTCTCATGATCACTTTCCTCCTCATCACTGTCCAGATACAGCTCATCATCATCGTCATTATCCATTTCATCCACTGTCAAGGTACTACCATTGGACTTCACCTTGAAGTAGTTATCATTCAATCCATGTTGTTGTTGGCGTAACTGATATTGAGGTGATCCACATCTATACCTTAATGCTGTCATTTTTAGCACCTGTTGGAATTCAACCGCATAGTCTAATCCACGAATACCTTCGTATATCAAAGCATGGGAGTGACTAATGATACTTATCAGTATTGTCATCTCCAACTGATCTACACATCTGTATACTTACACTCCCAATTCAGGTGCATTGCAACATGCCAATAGTCCTTGTAATGTGTTGGCTACCTGACTGAGTGGTATTTCTACACCCTGTGTAAAACATAAATAGGCGATATCATAGTTCAACATGGCCATCCCTATTGTGAATCGTCTGAAGTTCTTATCTTCATCGTCCAGGAATAAGGGCATTTTACTGTATTGATAGTTAGTATAAACATATGTGATACTATGTGTCCTACCTGTAGTTATGCCATGGTTTGACATTGGGAACACCCATCTTAATATAGGGTTTGATGCCCTTATGGAATATGATAAAAGGTAGTTTAATGTCTAGATATCGGACTATTAAACTGAGCATGTGAATGATTAGACCAATAGGAGCATTCAACTCTTCTTTCGGATACTCTATATGGGTTAATAATTGCATTAAGTCCCCTTTCACTCATAGAAACACAAGGAGTGACCTTCTTACTTGATACATCTATTAGTCTTGTAGGTAATGTGACACCACAAATATAGAGATCCTCCTTAGCAGCACTCACAGGCTTACTAAAGGGTATATTCAATGGGATCATCACTTCCTGTTCACCCACAATCCCTGGCTTCAGATCAAAGAGAGAAACTACCTCTTTGACCAGTATACGCCGTGTACCCACAACCATCTTGTGAGTTCTCTGCCATGATCTGATTATAGTGTCATTTGATGAGTCTATCTTATTGGGCTTCCTTCTGATTGTATCATCCAATAATTTCCTTTTACTGTCTATCTGTTTCCGTAGTTCATGTATGCGTGATGATTCTGTAGGGGGGGGGGAAGAGTGAGTGCCTATGATATGTGTTTGGTTATTCATAACAGTACTTTGAGAACACTGCTGGATGATTGATCTCTGTTGTTCTTGTATTGATTCTATTTCTATGACCCTCCTGTTCTTCTCTGCTAACAATGCCTGTATTTTACTGGCTTTGCTTAAGAACTTCTTGGCCTTATCAATTGCTGTATCCTTCTCTATCACAATAGAGTGTAATTCCTCACTATGCTTCTGTAGTCTATTAAGTGTATGAGTGTATATCCATCACTGTTCTATCACTATTTTACTTCTCTCTGATACACTGGAAGCAATAGAATTTACGATTACTTGTATGACAGTAGTGACAATCCATTATTAAGAAGAAGAAGAAAATAAAGAATAATGTAAACATGGCGGGGAAATTTGGACATTAGGGCTTACAGGTTTTTGCGGTGTTTTTGGGAAAATGGATGAATATTATTGGGAATATGCTCCAAAAATAGAATTGTTACTATTCAGTAGTGACAGTAAGGAGTGCATGCAAAGAAATAGCTCAGATCATATCTATAGGGATACAATTTTGGAGAAAAGGCAATTACTTGCAACATATGATTGCTACTCAAACTGAAATGATGGAATACCCTTGAGGGTTTCCAAGAGAATTGGATAACTGAACAACCACCAAAAGAGAGTTCCATTGAAGGGCCCTCTTGGATTTGATGGTGTTTGATTTGGAGCTCCTTTGTGCTGCCTAGTTTCAACAACTACACGAAAATATCCCTACTCCCACTCTTCTCATAGATCAAGCAAAGAAGAAAAATTCTATGTATACCTGGATGAATACTTGTCCTCCCAAGTCTGGCCCCAATGCCAGGAAAGAACAACAGATATAACCTATGCCGGCGCTAGAATCTATCGAATAAGCAATTGTGATTGTGTTATTCGATGGCAATGGGACCACATGGCTATGATTATCCCTCTCCTATGGCCAACCATGACAATATCAGACCTATTTCCCCATATCTTTATTGGCTGAATCCCGAAATTTCCATTCTTATTTTTATTCATGCAAATCAAAGAAGAAAGATACAAAATAGAGTGGGTTTTTTTCATTGTCTTGATATGATATGGTTATAATTTCATATGGTTTAATATCACTACTTGCTTATTAGATGTACATGCTGCTAATTTATCTCCAGTCTTATTGAAATGGACTTCAAATATACCACCATTGGCCTTGAATGTCTTCTTGAGAGTACCCTCCTTATAAATAGAAGTAGGGATGAGTGTATGTATATTGTATATGTCTATAAATACTCGCTTACCTTGGCATCCCACACATTTAATAACTCATCAAAGCTACCTGATGCCAA
The DNA here is from genome assembly GCA_025528865.1 of Pilobolus umbonatus. Lineage (NCBI taxonomy): Eukaryota > Fungi > Mucoromycota > Mucoromycetes > Mucorales > Pilobolaceae > Pilobolus > Pilobolus umbonatus. The sequence continues at coordinate 500,841 of JAIXMH010000010.1, forward strand.
TAGTCTGGCATCTGGACTAAATGATATAGAATAGACTGCCTCTTTATGATTCTGAAGAACATGCAGGCAGGTACCCTTGAGTGCATCCCATATACGAACAGTGGCATCGAAACTAGCTGTGGCTAATATTCTGGGTGCATCACTGCTCATATCTTCGGCTGAATACGGTGCCCATTGCAGTGTATATATTTGTAAATTATGACCTTTGATTTCCTGAATAGGCTCATCAGATGACATTGACCATATCTTGGTAGTCATATCATCAGAACATGATGCCAAATACTGACCGGTAGGATCCCATCTTACAGCATTCACTTCATCCTCATGCCCTACCCACTTCTTCAAGGGCTTATTGGTACCCACTCTACATACAAATATGGTCTTGTCACTTGAACAGGAAGCAAATGTCATATTATCCATCCAGTCCACATCCAGAATAGCCACTTTATGTGCATGAGTATTGAGTATTCCTAGTGGTTACATAGATCACTTACATGTATGTGATTCAAACTGCTGCTTCATTTGACCTGTTTCAGGATCCCATACCACAGTAGTTGCATCTGCACTACCACTTAATATATAATCACCCTTCATATTCCACTTCAACGAGAATATGGGCCCTGTATGTTGCGCCATCACAAAACGCAGTTGTCCTTTCTGTGTCCAAATTCTTGCCTGTCCATCATAGGATCCAGTCACCAATAAGTTACCAGAAGGCTAAAGGAGACAGTCAGAAGAGTGAATGAAGGGTATGAATAAATATGCTTACATTCCAGTCTAATGTTGTTAGTTCTTTGTTGTCATTCAGATTGGGCAGATGATTGAGTACATTGAGTTCAGACACACCCTCTTTGGAGTCTGATACTTCCCATAATCTAGCTGTGGCATCACCCGAGCTATTAAGAGAAGTAGTTGTTAGTTGTCTATAAGAACTCCATTATGACTGTTATTTACCCAGAGGCCAATAAGGTAGAGACAACTGGATTCCAAGCACAGGAGAACACTTCACTCTGATGACCTTCTAATATGATAACATCCTCTTCTTTTATTTCAATATTTGATCTGGTGTCTTCTTCTGTAGGAGCCACTGATGGGGCATCTGTCAGGGTGTTATCCTGGGTTGTAGTATTGCTATTACTGTTGTTATTACTGCTGTTGATGTTATTACTGTTGATGTTGACTGGAGCAGTCTTTTTGTCGATAACAGTGTCGACTACTTCCTCTTTGACTCTGCTTGTTTCGTCTTCCTCTATATTCTCTTTTCGAGCTCTCTTCTCTCTTTCCTTCTGTTTCTTCTCTTCTTTTCTCTGCCGCTTGACTGAAGAGGGTCTGGTGGTGGCTGTGGGCTCATTGTTGAAGGTGTTTCCAGTGAGTTCACAGTGATGGGGTTCCAATAGTGAGAATGGGACTGAACACTCTAATAATTCTCCATCCTATTCATTAGTGTTTAGTAGTGTTTATGATCTATTCAAACAAGGTCTATCATCTAACCTCATTCATATGGGCCTCGATTTCCATAAACTGCAGTCCCTTATGAATAATATTGATGAGTGCTCCTGGCTGTATCTGGGCGTCACAGAAACTAGACTTCTCTATCTGACTCTCATACTGAAAGGCGAAAGAAGTATGTCGGAAACCTGTTGTGAGGAAATCAATATGTGTGTATAACTATCCCCTTGTTATGAAGTCTATACCTGACTCTTGTAGATATTTATAGACAACAAAGTTCACTTCTTCACTAGTAAGTACCATTATACTCTGTCTATAAAGATAAACACTGGAAAAATGTGGTCAATTTGATATTTATTTATTATTATTTTTTTTCCAAATATTTTTTTTTCTCTGATCTTTTTTTTTGCACACTTTCAAACCAAGTTAAGCACTCACTTTATGAACCAATCATTGTAAAGGCAACCTATTCTTGATCTCTACATGATGATCAGTGTTATTAAGTAATTACAGACACAGTATATCCTACTTCATTCGTCATCATGCCTATCAATACACCCTATCTATGTGGTTGAAGATCTGATGTGCATGAATGTCTATACTGTTCTGTTATCATTTTTCTTTTCAGTGATTGTATGTGATGCCTTTCAGAATGAGGCTCGATCCTATCCTCGTATCTATTCTTATTGCATAAACTATTCCTAGTTGTTTGGCAAATCGAATTCTATTCTTATTAGCTGCTAGCGACAGTTTATCACGTGACCCTATCACCAATAGAAACTGATATTCTTCAAAACTCGGGCTATCTTTCACCTTAGATCAATCAGTGCTTATGGTTGAACGTAAAAAGATCATTTGTTATTGATTGTGAACTTCCTTAACCTGTTTCTCTCTGTATGAATAGCCAATTTTAGAATTTACACAGTAGCCTATTTAACTCCTGAGAGTTATGCTGAATGGGAAGACAGTTTACAGTGAGTAGACATGGTTGAATCTCATTGAACGCATTAACCCTCTCCATTTTAGTGATCTAGCTAAACACACAAAGACCAGTATTGAATTTGACTATGAAGACCAAGTAAGTATATCATTGTCAATATAGTTACTATTCTGACTGAACCCCTTCCTCCAAGTGCTTTGTCATAATAGGTCGTTCAAAGCAATCATGTGAAAATGCGTAGGTAGTAGGGGTAATTGAGAGACAAGTATGACTAATGCAATAATATATAGAGCAATGAAAATATGCAAGATGCTGATACCGAAGTTGGTAAGGTGGAGGTAGTTGTCTGTGTGTCATACGTTCTTATCAGATAAATAGAATGAACAAGTGAGTGATGATATGTACAAGGGAACATACGAGGATTTGTCACAGGTCGACCCTACAACTCCGTCTATGTCTGCCTCCAACTCTTCTTTGACATCCCAGGATGTTCATATGATTCCAGGCAAACCCATGGACTTTGATGAATTGGATAACAGTGAGGGGCCAAGCAGGAAGACAGAGGCTTATTACTACAATTCAACTGAAAGTGATGGAATGAGTGACAGTGAGGATGAATACACGGAGACATTCACATTTGCAAAGAATATATCTGATCCCAAGGCAGTGTTGATGAGAATGCCATGTATTGGCACTAGTGTGATCGATTATTTGAGAATAATAGGCAATGAAACAAATACAGAATGCTTCTTGATCGGACGTGTAAGTGACATGTTATGGATAGAATAACAGCTATCATTGATGACAACTTCTTAAAATAGCAAGTAAAAATAGTGGGTGCAAATGAGGATTTAGTTAAGGAAGCTTTACAACGATTCAGAAATCTACAAACAATATTCAAGCGGGCAAAAAAACCCACTACCATTGTTCCATGTGTACATCTCAACAGAGAATCATCTGAATATGGTCTCTATTTCTGTAGTCTGAACAGATACAACAGAAATACATTTGTTGACTTATTTAATGAACAAACGACTATGCCCTTATTTGTCATATTACCAGTATTCAGAGATAATCAAGGTAAATACATGAAACCTCAGGGCTTACTCGATATTCCTGTGGCGTCACCCTCAACACAATGGGTTCAGCCTCAGCAACAGAGAATGCAACAAGAACAATCATTGGAAGAGAGAATGAGGATGGCTAGTTTACAGTTTGAGAATAGGGGATATGCTACCAGACAAGGTCAAGCACCCGATAATATACCTCTTTGGGGTGAAAACAGAAACAATTACATTGTGAGAACAAACACTCCTGTACAGAGAACACCCTCACCCCATACATCTGCACCTATCTCTCCTGTCGAAGAATTCCCATCTCTCTCTTCCAATGCACCACCACGCCCAACAATCGCCCGAAGAGGCAATCCCAAAAGAGTAATGAGGATTACCGGACAGCAGGCAGGTTCTAAGCAAAAGGGTGGATCTAAAGAGAAGAAGTCTTCTGCCCCATCATTCTGCCATGCGTAAATGTTTATACACTATGGACTGCACTGGTTATTTACTCTTAATTATCAAATCATAGATCTCTTCAATATAACCTACATAATATGATGACTTCTTTGGAAGAAGGGTAACGGATACATTGAGCTGTTTTTGACTATAATAACTTATCATTGCCATTGATAGACTGAAGGATGTATCTGGATTCAAAGGTGTCATCAAGTTAAATGCCAAGTAAGTAACTGATATAGAACTGACACGGGATATAGAGTCTAATTGTTTGATTAGACTGGGTAAAGTGCTCTGGACCCATGTGACACCCGAACTTCAGAAGAGGATTTGGAGCCCACAAGATATAAATGATGTGGCAATGAAGGATTGTGGAATTAAACCTGTATTTAACAATATGTAAGTCATTAAACAGTTTTATACTTATGCTGAGTAAAAGCTGATTGTGCAACTAGTACTACCAAATCAGAAGCTATTGTCCTTCAACTGGATGAAATCCTACCCCCTTCTTGTTCCAAGAGTGCCTACTTCGAAATACATGGTGTAGCTCGTAATCAACCCAGTATGCCTTATGAGCCAATTGTGATGTATATGAATCAAGGTGTGGTTGAGTTGAAGAAGGTAGTAGTGTCGACTAAAACAATGATCGAGATCAATTGGGTAGCACTTGAAAGGTATGCACAAAGGACTAATCAGTCCCTTCCATAATATCAATAACTTATGCTTTTATCCTAGAGTGTTTGATTTCCAAATCACTCTCAAGACTGAGGAAACAACCCGCATGGATGTGAAACCCTATTCCACATTCATCAAAAAGGTCTCTGTAAGCCCACATACTAGACAGATTACTTATGAGAATGTACAAGACTTCTTGGAGGTATCCCACATCTTCCTGAAGCAGACAACCAAATATAGAATCCACTTCCCATTCGTGGTGGAAATCACTCGAATTGAGAAGCTCCCATTGATCCCACAAGCATCACTCGGTTATAGTGAGAAGATTTTGGGTGATACTGGTAAAGGTGAAGTCTGGTATGATGTAGAGGTAAGAACGGCTTAATAGAAGATATATGCAATTACTCATATTTGCTCAATAGATATCCTATTCATTACATGAAGGTATCTTCAAATCCAATCTCGATCTACCAGCTGGTAAATTGGCTTCATGGACAGTCCAAGACATACTGGGTAGTGAAGAAGACAAGAGCAATGCATTGTCAGAATACGTTGAAGCATTGTTATTGTTGATAGACCGGTGTGATAAGGCAATGAAATAGATTGCATAGTATTGACATGCGGTTGATACATCTTATGTATGATTTTATTTGATTCTATGATCCTAGTACTATGAAATTTAACTACAGTTTTTATCTAAATACATTTGTTTACAGAATGGCATGTTGGGAATATAATAAAGAGCGAATTTTATAATAGTCAGTGGATAGCACACCTTCTACTAACAACTGTCCCGTTCCAGTCTATAGTTAAGTAGTGTCAGTAAACTATACAGGGAACAATCATGCGGTACTTTACCTTTCGCACTGCAACTTGATCATTACACACCAAGATACCCTCTCCTTTGAACTCTGCTTGTATTCCTTCATTCTGTAATATCTTCTTGAACTCAGTTAAACGGCAATCACCTATGAACACAGAGGGCTCCCATTTAGCAGTGTTATCAGCCATTGCAACATCCAATGATGGTGTGGTCGAATCATCTGGAAAGTGAATACGTCCCACCACACGAGCCAATTCATAATCATCCAGCTAGTATTTGATGTTTATATTAGGGAATGAACAATGTCATTGGCTTATAAACACTTACCTTGGAGAAACGGAGAGAACTAACCATACTATCAGTTAGTTTTATACGATAAATATTTGTGGCTGCTGACACATTGAGAACTTCACTCACAGAGGGTGTTAAGATCTCTTTGGTAAAATGGCTAAGACTCTGGCAGGCAGAGGCAAGATCTTCAGTAGCTTCTTTTGAGCCATGAATAACAATCTATTGAGTAATCAGTGTTACTATTTGGGGGGGGAAAGAATGTCATTCTCTTTACCAGTTTACGGGGTGCAATCTGAGGTAGGATGGTCTTCATAGATCTACCATCTGATAATCCTTCCAGATCAACATATCTCAATAGACAGTGCACAGTCAATGTTTCCTCACTTGATGCATACTTTGTAGGTGTTTCGTCTCTTCCGGGTAAAAGTGGACCTTCAATATCCATCATCATGTCCTATTGCCCAAATGATAAATAACATACATCCATCAAATGACAATGATTTACCTCTTCCTTTCCAAAATTGGCACCTTCTCCCAAATTCTTCTTCTCTTCTTCGATTCTCTCATAGTCTGATGCCTTCATATAGTGTTCCACTTGAATAGCCTCACCATAATCATCAATCTTCTTTCTCTTCTCCAGGTAGGGAAACATGCGATAACTCTGTGCCTGTTTGAAGAAACCGCCTGATTTACCAGCATCACGTACATATAAATCGAATTGCTTTGTCAGCAAGTCTTCCATATTCTCATCATTTTCATCTATATCAGACGAGTCAGACTCATCGTCTTCCATGATGGTTTTACTTCTGGCAATAATCGCTGCCTGTGCTGCATCTCTTTCTGCCTTGGCCCGTTGAGCAGCTTCATACTCTTGAAGCTCTGCACCTTCCAATGGAACTCTCTTATAGACAGTCAAATTGATATTTTTATCATATTGAACAGCGGGTTTAACGGGCATCTTTGATCTTCCGTTACTCATAATCACATCCATCTGAATATTGCTTGTCTGCTGGTCCCAATCATCATATATGCGGCGTGCGAGTGATCCAGGAGCAGATCTGTCAGTGAGGATGAGCGTGTTCATGGCATGGGAGAGTTCATTTTCCTTAGTTGATGCCATCCATCGAACAAACAATTCTCGGGCAAACCCTGTCTCTAGACTGTAATTACTGGCTATCACCACTTTGGGTCCAGGATAATTCTCTAATTCCTCCATTTTATGACACAATCGCAGGTATTTGAATTCAAAAGGGTTTTCTCTTGACTGAGAGAACTTTTTTGTCAGATCATCGCCCATCCATTCCAGCATGATCTTCGCAAAATGTGCTGTGCGATAACTGGTGTTTGTTAACATGATCAGAGGATACTTCAGTTGATGCTGTCCCCAATACTGATCCAATATATAAGATAACTCCAATACTCGAGCTGAGGAATCAGTAGGTAATAATACAGATCCGCCGTTGTTCAGGGTCTGTGTCATTGTGTCTGATAATTGAAATGATTAAATCTCTTATTTCTATCGTTTCTCTCTAGTGTATAGTTACCAAACATGGCAGCATATCTATCTTTGCGGGCTGGATGAACCACTTGTGAATTGTATGAGTCTGTTATCAATAATGAGGGTCGAGTGAGTGAGTCGAGAACAACACCACCTGAGTGTAGCACTGTTCCATCTAGATGACTTAATACATACACATTAATACATGCATCATCACTACAGATATCAATAAACCCTACTGTTCTTTTCTATGATTGAAATCCACTGCATAAACAATCTCATCCGTGTCCTGTTTAATCTTCCAGATAGTACCACCGATAGTATGTGCTGCTGAGTAGGCAGTGATGGTGATACCTTGACACTTTCCTATCAAGAAACGAGTGAACAAATGTTGACTAATAGGAACTCGTATTTCATGAAGATACCTGTGAGTAAAAAGGGCTGTGAATATCTAAGAGAAGTTATTTTATCAAATGCATTGTCTACATCTTCTAAAGTAAAAGTTTTAAACTCTATTTCATTTGTTTTTGACTGATACATGTCATACATGCACATCTTGCCCATGTTTACTACAGGCACAGTGGAATAAACAGGACACGTCATTCCCAAGTGTCCTCTTGCATAAGGATAGGCACCCAAATGGGATAAATCAGAGTGTGAAATCAATACAAAATCTACTTGCTTAGCAATTCTAGTGATAGAAGTGTACATGATTTTAGCAATAAGAATTTTTACAGTGCGTGGATTTATTTACTTCTTCAAGTTAGACAGGTCATCTGTATTGAAGGAATCAGACCAACCACAGTCCAACAACACTTTCACTTCATCTATCTCTAATAAATAACACAAGAAATCTTCATTCTTTGCACCTGAAATGGGTGTAAACTTTATATAACTAGACATTGACACTGGTATATTTATTGAATAAGAGAAAAGAGGGAATTTTGGATAATTCTTGGTACAGATACTCTTTACAGATACTTTAGCAGTCACAAGCCAAAAGGCATGACGTTGACTTTTTCAATACAGATACTTTAGCAGTCCAACCTATAAATGGTGGGTGCAGATATAGTATTAATGTCCCTGAATTGATCTGTAACTTCTTCTTTTCTTTTTCGCATTCTTCATCTATCTCACTTTATAATAAGCAAACAATGTTCTCTCAAACTAATTCAATTCACCAAAATATGAATGCTGGATTCAGTGTTAAGTTTGCGGTTGGTAAACAGGAAAACTGGGCTGAACATATTAAGCAGACAATTGAGAACTTCGGCAAGAAGTACAACGCTGTTTTCTCTATTAGCAGCTCAGCACCTTCTAAAGGTCGCTTTGTTTACATTTGTAAACATGGAGGTGTCAAGCGTGAGAAGAACGTCACCGAGACTGAGGACAAAAAAACAATACAACAAAGTCACCCAGAAGATGGATTGTCCTGTTTTAATTCAGTTCTATAACATTAGAATTACAAAGGTTCAGGGCAACCATGGACATCAATTATCTGAGGATGTTACCACCTATGCTGTTCATCGTAAGCAGCCTCCTCACATAACGGACAAGGTCTACACTTTACTGGCCAGTGGACATAAAGATCCTGTGACCAGTGTCATGGATGTAAGATTTATAATTAAATGAAGTCATATATCAGTCAACATTAACAATGGCATATACAGACACTGGCTGCCTTGAATGTCAAGAACATTCTGAAGAAGGATATCCAGAATATCCAATCAATGTTCTTGAAGAATAGTGATGGAAAGGAGATGTATTCCTTGATCTGCCACCTTGAAAGCACAGATTACGATATCAAGATCCAGGTTACAACTGATCAAGAAGTAAAAGGTTTTTTTTTTTTTATAAGCAAGAAAGCCATTCTCGAAGCAAGATACTGGCCAGAGACATTAATTGTTGATGCCACTTATAAGACCAACGCTCACAAAATGTCTTTGATCAACATTGTTGGTACAAGCAATGTGACATCACAGCACAGAGCCGGCTATTTGCAGACATTGGGTGTTGCTGCTGCTTTTGTTAAGTCTGAAACAGAAGAATCTTATGCCTGGATCTTGGAGGAGTTGAGATCATCTGTCTGGCCAAATGGCACATCATTTCACTTGCCTTCTGTTTTTGTGACAGATAACGAACGTGCATTGCGTAATGCAATTCATAATGTATTCCCTGAAAGCAAGCACCTTCTCTGTGCATGGCATTTAATGAATACCATGGCCACCAAAATGCCAATAGGATCAGTATCATCTAGAGAACATGATGTAAGACGTCTTGAAGCAGAAGAACAGTTTAAGGTGATTCGTTTCTCTAGAACGATGAAAGAATGCACGGAAGCTGTGGTAAAGCTTCGTGCAATTATAGGCACTAAAGGATAGTTTAAGAACGAAGGAAAGAACAGCCTGAAGTACCTTGATGAAATGTATGTGTGATTAACATTTATATAAACACTATCATTTCTAAAAATATTGAAAATTAGACTGTTGGAAGCAGAAGAAGTGAAACACTGGATGGGATACCACGCCAACAAGTACGTCCACTTGTGAAATCGTACCTCCGGCAGAGCAGAAGGCTTCCATGAAGGATTGAAGAGAGCCCTCGGTAGTCAATCCGCATCCAATCTACCATTGGTCACAAAGAGGATGCATGCCTACTACGAGTCGAAGGTGAGATAACGGGTTGTTTATCTGAGTATGATAGTGTTTAACTGATCTATATACAATATAGAGGACTCAGAGGAAGAGACAGATAAACACTGAAAGGATAAGCATCTCTTCTTCTATATTCAATAAGGATAGTGAGTTTAGATCTACAGATATTAAATTTCGGGTGGTGAGGTTTGCAATGGACAGAATAAGGGCAAATACAATTGCATCACTACAATCCAACTTTCTTTTGAAAGGACAGACTTGCGATTGACATATTGACTCTCGGAACATAGATTGTTTTGGAGAAAATGGCAGCGATAATGAAGCGTCACTCAACCACAGTATCAAGAATAATATAGAAGGTAAGCTCAGAATAAGTAGAGTATAATGTATTTTGTCAGTGTGTCTATTGTAAATAAAGTGCAATGTTATTTAACTTATGTTACCATGTGAGAATCAAATGATTGTTTTTATTATTCTCCCATTGGACATGGATTAAAAAGAAAGTATATGTTCAAGTATATTGATCAATGATATACGTAACGATTCTAGTACATTCTCTAGTTCACATACTCTCAATAGATACCACTTGTAATGTATATGTTTTCTAATAAAAATTCCTTTTCTCTTCGCATTATAATTCTATAATAGTAGTTATGTACTTAATGACAATCAAGAAGAAGAAATTTTGGATTTTACTGCGGAACAGTGTATGTGCCCTGTGAACGGTTAATAGTAACATATATTTAAATGTTTATAATATTTATACCAGTTGCAGATGATTTAGAGATCATTCATGTTTCGAGTGAGGAGGATTCCGAAGTAGAGAGTGAAAGAGAAACTGAAGAGAATGATATGAGTAGTGAAACCATCTCTAATGAAAACACTGAAGGTAAAAATCATATTTGAGGTTTATAATATTACCTTCCTACCTATAAACGTAAGCCCATGTAGACCTGATGAGTAGAAAAGAGAGAACGATAATCAGAATAGAGCAGATACTGCATAATATATATGCCAAGGCAAAGTCTCTCTAGACATTACAAGAATTGTCAGACTTGCTCGGGGTGTTGGAGGATTTGAAACTGAAGATTGATCAGCTAAAAACTATCATGACTCAGTTGAAGCCTCCAACTGTCAATACAAACAGGAAGGGTCGAAAGGTAAAGAGAGGTGTAAAGAGTGGTGTTGAGAGAATGAAGATTGCGAGAGAGATGTTTGAGAAGGAGCAGAAGAGAGAGATTGGAAGAAGGAAGGTGGAAGAGAAAAGGCAAGAAGAGTTAGTAAAGAAGAGGAAGTTGGTAGAAGAAGAACAGTTAGACCAGGAGATTGAAAAGAAGAAGATTAGGTTAACTATGTTTGTGAAAGGTGAAGATGGATCCACTTATCCAGAGAAAAAAAAGACAGATGTAGCAGAAGCTACAAAGAACAATGGGTAACTAGCCTATCCCTTTATAAACATTCACAATTAATGCTAAATTTAATACTAGTGTTAGAACATATACCAATGTGAAGAAGGATGCTCCTTTCCAATGGATTGAGGGCACTTTAGAAAGACAATAAAGGCCATACATAGTATGTCTGGTGATGGAAACTGTGGCTTTCGTGCAGTAGCCTTTGAAGTATACAAAGATGAGGGTGACTGGTATAAGGTGAAACAGAAGATGAAGAACACATATCTGAAATACAAAGACACTCTGTACAAAGGTGTGGGAACTGAGATGGAGAACAAAGTGGAAGAGGATATAATGATGGAAAGATTAGACTCCTTCAAGTCTCCTTGTCTAGGTAATGATGACTTGCTTTTGTGGTTCAGTACATTTACCTGCCCTCAGGTAGTTGCTGATACATATCAAAGACCTGTTATTCTTTACTGCTACTTGGAAAACTTCGTCAATGGAGAAATAAGACGATTCTATGAATCACAAGTCTTCTTTCCATTGATTGAAATGGAAATGTCCAAGACAGAATATCCCATCTCACTTCTCCTCTCGCATTCTCATTTCTATAGCATTGAGTATCAGCGTGCTCCAACAGGGCGCTTAAGAAAGTTTACGAAGCCCACAATTAACCGCGATCATGCTCGGATTAGACGAGATAATCCAACCCTGCGTTTCACTGATTTTTCTATTCTATACACTTAAATAAACCTTCAATTTGAATAAATCACTTTATGCACCTTCATATTCCTTATATAGATAACAGTAATATACAAGATGCCTGTACCCCCCATTTTCAAAATGTTAAAAATGCAACGTCATGCCTTTTGGCTGTGACTGCTAAAGTATCTGTAAAGAGTATCTGTACCAAGAATTATCCGTAAAGAATATCTGTACCAAGAATTATCCCGTTTTATTTAGTTAAGGGTATTGCAAATGAGAGTATGCACTCTCTGATATTTATTACGTGTATTGTGTACTATCATGTCAAGAGCTATCTTCTAATGGCTTCTGTGCATAAGCCATGCAGTAGTAGAGATTAGTCTTGTTCTCATCACATTCACCTTCAACGGATTTAATGAACTCTTCATATATTTCAGGATCCTCGTAAATAGGATTTGTCATGGCAACCACAGGCCTAAGAATTCTACACAGCTCGACATAGTCATCCCTGTAATTAAATCAGTTATGACAATATTAAAAATCATAATTATTATGTGTTATTTTACCACCAGAGTTCGCCTGCTTTGTTAGTGTGGCCAATGGGTACAGGCCTCTTCTCAAAGAAGACATTCTCGAATCCAACTTCCTTTAACAAATCACCAATTAAAAGACCGATATCAGGATTAAGACCCTTCTTCTTTATAACAGCAATCACTACAAGAGGGTTAGAATACAATACATGTATAAAAGGGCAACACTTACTCATAGTATTGATGATAGAGGTTTTTGGGCCCTTGTTCTCAACATCACCTATCAAAACCTAATAATACGATTTATATCAATAATAAAATATGTTATTTCATATAAAATACACTACCTCACCCATCTCAACATATCGTCCAGGCTTCAATATTCTATAAGCATTTTTAAGAGCCTAGTTATACAAGTACGAGTATTATCCTATTCAGCTCTTATCTCACACACTTACAGCCTTCATATCCTCTTCGTTCAATCCAGCTACCAATAATCTTTGATTGTAATAGTCAACACTGTTATCCTCAAAGGGAATTCCCTTGGTGATATTGGCATTCCTGAAGTCAACATTATCTGGTCTGGCAGTATCAGAAGCAACAAAAGAGATATCAACTCCGGTAAATTGGGAGTTGGGATAATCCTTGGCCATATCAAATGTCCATGCAGCAGGACCACAATCAGCATCTACTACCTGGATACCTTCTTCCAATAACTCTTTCACAGGTGCACATCTCATATGACATATTAGCAACTTCCGTGCAACTATTTGTTTCTATTCTTTTTAATACCGTATTTACCCTCCACATGAATATTTGATGGCATTGTGTTGCTTGTGTAATCTATCAGCCTCTACAATGAGAAGTTATTCAGTTTACTGTTTTATACACTTCTTATACACTTACCAGGATCATCATTAGGTAACATAGAGTCAACATCTTCTTCAGCATTGTATTTTCTACCACTAATCACTCGAGATTTCTCATCAGTAGTAGTATCGGAGACAGATAAGTCTGCAACTTCAGGAATAGGGTCTGAGGTATCTGAAAGATGGTGAAAGGAGAGAGAGGGAGGGAGAGAGTAAAGAAGTTCTTATATTTTTATAATTCAAGGAAGAAATACGTGTTTCACAGATCTAATGGATAAGTAAAGTATTCTCATTTGTAATGATTGGATAGATTCCCCTTTAGAAGGAAAGACAGATTCTACAAGAGTACAAACATTTGTACCAAAAGTAATAGTATTTATGCTTATAAAAAGATCAAGCACTCAATAAGTGATGTGTAGCATAAAAGCATTTTGCCAGGGTATCTTGGAAGAACGTGTATTATGGATTACATGATTGGTATTTCAAGAGATTGTTTGTGTTCCTTCTGTACCTGCAGTGAGAAATATCATCAAGGAAGGGTTTATGCTTTTTTTGTTGCATTTTTCTTATCAAGAGAAGAAGTTTTCATATTATTTGCATTCTGTTTGTATTCAGTATAGTTTATTTACACTAGTCATCTTATTTTCTATTGTAGAGTACTCATCTTATATAGTATCATGTCCCATATTATCGATAGTCACTGTTCACTGTCGATGGAAGACATACTTCATTAATACATGCATAGTATCAATATTGTTTATTGTATCATAATATAATTCATAAGGCTGTACGGGACAATGTCATAATTTGAAGGAGCGTAAATCTATAAAGTAGCTTCCAACGGTTTCTGTCCAAAGGCTATGCAGTACCAGATGTTCGTTTTGTATTCAGCAAACTCCTCTTTCAACTCATTTACAAACACATCGTATAACTCAGGATCCTCGTACGCAGGAATACCCATAGCCACTAAAGGCCTGATACTTCTGAAAAGTTCTGAAAAGTCTTCCCTGTTGAACACAATATTAGTTACTCTATTTGGGAGAATAGGTACCATCAACTTACCACCAGAGACTACCAGCTTTATTGGTGTGACCAACAGGTACAAGAACCTTCTCATAGTGTATATTTTCAAAACCAATCTCTGTCAAGTAATTCCCGATATCAAGACCAATATCAGGGGACAATCCCTTCTTCTTTATCATTGCAGTCACTGATGTGTTATCATTAGTCTTGGTTCAAGTTCGTAGTATAAAATATAAAGAACTTACTCATGGTATTGATCGGTGTGTATTTAGGCCCTTTATTCTCCACCTGCGCTATCAAAGCCTGTCATAAAGCATGAATATACGATAAAAACCTTATCTTAATTCCCATCAATTCATACCTCCCCCAACTCAATATATCCTCCTGGTTTTAGCACTCTATAGGCATTCTTTAAAGCCTAAATATACAATGTATGTGAGTTTATGATAGATGACTAAAGAATGAAATACTTTACTGCTTTCATATCTTCCACACCCAATCCAGCCACGAGTAATTGTTGATGGTAGTAATCAATACTGTCATCTTCAAAAGGAATTTCTTTTGATATGTTACAAATATGGAAATCCACATTGGGTGGTCTAATAATCTCTGGGAACACAAAAGAAACATCGAGACCTATGAAATTGGAATTAGGGTAGTCTTTAGCCATTTCAAAGGTCCAGGTGGCAGGCCCACATCCAGCATCCACAACTCGACTACCCTTTACTAATAATTCATGCACAGGTGCTTGATAGAGTCTATATGAAAACAACACACACATTATAATTTGTCCTTATTTCCAGATCGTATCTTAATTGTTTACCCTCCAATTGTATATTTGATTGCCCAGTGTTGAAAGTGCAAGCGATCAGCCTCTACAATTCAACATTGAATCTCTCTTCTTACTTTCCCATTCCTTTATCTTACCTGTATCGTCATTCGGTAACATATAATCCACATCTTCTTCATTATTAAACCTTCTGCCACCTATCACCTGGAACTTCTTCCCCTCGGAACTACCTGGGGGAGTGGATTCCACAGGTTCAGGGGTAATATCCTTGCAATGGGCTGACGAATGCTTTGATCTGGAGCTACTTCGGCCAAAACATGCTCCAAGAAATAGAAAACCCATATGTGAAGATGAAGATTGTGTGTTTTTTGGGGAAGAATGGATCTTTTCAAATAAGAATTAAAAAAAAAAGGGAAAACTATACACCTAATTATCCCATATTACTTTTTTTTATAGTAGTAATGGATTGAAATGTTTATTTCTAGTGGACTTTATATTACTCAATCTGTAATAATCTGTTCTACAGTAAAATGGGCATGCTTTTGACGTATAATTGTTTTTTTTTGCTACTTTGTTAAATACAGTGTATGCCATTAAAGGGCAATAAAGCATTGTGTAACACGCGTGGCTCATTTCATCTTTATTTACTTTATCTAGGAATGAAAGATCATCACAATGAGGCTTGTTTGCTCCTAATATATTTGAATGTCTCCGTTTGATTCATACAGTCTTTATATAGGAATTATTAAGAAGATGAATAATGTTCTTTTCAATTTGGTGTCGAGTGATTGGGCGAGGTGGAGGGTTGTTTAACTCAATAGATTCAAACTCATATGATTAGGTCTGATATTTTATGCAGGGTATTAATAGACATGTATTTTAATATATAAGATGTATCAATTTGGAAACAGATATTCAAAGCACGATGGTATATGTGTGCATGTGCAGTAATAGAGGAGAGTGATTCTTGAGGGTTCTGAGCATATGAGATATAGAACAGAACATTCGAGCGCATATTAGCACATCACCAAGTTCCTTCAAGAACTCTTCAAAGAAACCAGGGTCTTGAAAGTTCAAGATGAAGTATAGTTAATGCACGTTTGAATCCTCTAAAACTGTATAATCCTTCCATCTACATACACAGTGGTCATTTGCAGGTGAATGATCAGGTATGATGACCAGTGGTTGAGAAATCCAGCATCCTTCAAGAAACCAGGCATTTCAAGGCCTGCCTTGAGAATTCAGTCCTTTTCATTCTCAGTAAAGTAGAGACTTTCAAAAGAACTTAAAAGTTTTTCTCCCCCGTTCCATAAGAACTTACACATACCTCTGGTCTTGTCGTAAAGTAGTCGGCCTGTTCCAAATAAACTCACTCACAGAGAGTTGGATCAATATTGAAGACCGTATTTTTCTTATTACACATTGACCTTTCTATTCACAAAAATAATAATATGATCTGTGATTTAGGTCCATCTATCTATCGACTTAAAGAAATACTGTCACGTGATTAGAATAACTTCTGGATGTATAAAGTACTGTCAACTGTATAACGGATATCACCCAACATACATACTGAAATAACTGTATTAAAGACTATAACATATATTAAGCATATGTTGTGAGTGTATATAGGAAGGAAGACAATAAGAGGCGTATTGAAAAGACTCTCTTTCATTTACTTTATTATAAAAGGGGGCTTCTTCTCAGTTCTCAAGTACATCAAGTACTCGATTAACAGGATCAACCAACGAGAAGGTGAGAAGCCATCTGATCCCAAAAGTAGGTGCCCAATGGGTCTTTGTTCCCTGTTTAGGTCACTGTCAGCAGAATCACAGTACTGTCAGGCAATACTCATCTACACTCGAGATCAGACAAATCCAGACGTAATAAAGCTATCCATAGGCTACAATACTCTTTCCTCTACACCGGCGAGTTGCCACACACTCTTAGGGATGGCTACTCTTAGAGCCCACCACCAAATGGTCTACGAGAAGCCAATACCATAAACATACTTCACACCTTACTACGCTAAACCATACTAGCCGTGGTTCTAGTACTGTTATTAAGGATTCATCTACAGGGTCATTCTTTGCGCTGGGGTTTCTGGCTGAAAAAAACCAAAGAAGAAGAAGAAAAGGGGAGGGGAGGGAGGGGAGATTTTGTTTATATATGAAATAAGGTTTACCATGTGTACATGAAACGCCAAGCCATGAACCAATCATATTCATTCTCAATCAATCACTATAATAGAGTACATATCAAGATGAATAGACCTGATAACTCAACATCTCCATACACGTTCCTTTACTTCTAGTCACAAGCTTAGAGATACCCTTTATTTTAACTGAATAGAAGTTTTTAAATCGATAATCTTACTTCATGTGACACTTCATCTAGAAATAGGTCTGGCAGCTGCTACTCTAAAGCCTTATGAGCGTCTCTTCCAATACTTACTACACACAGTTCTATGAAGAAGTACATGGGTTATAATTCTATGAACACGTCTTAAAGTTGAAGGTATTGATAGTGTGTAGTATTCATATTTTACATCTTTTTAGATTCTGTTCTAATAATGAATGTTGCAGCCAGTATCTTCATCAACAGTCTCCATCACACCATGCCTGGGATAGATCTTGTAGATCAGGAACATCCATTGATAGAATGACCTATTGTAATCCATATGCTGGAGAGAGATACTACCTTTGTTTGTTATTGATTTCTATCCCCCTTATTAATTCCTTTGATAACCTGAAGATGGTTAATAGTGTTATGTGACACATTTAAAGAAGCATGTGTCTTGCTAGCTCAATATGATCAAGGGTGAATACGTAGCTTTGAAGAGGCTAAATTATTCTCTTCAGGGTCAGCAATGAGCTATTTCTTTGGAGAGTCTGTATATACCACACCTGTTTTTTGTCCGGTGGGTAGTATTCACCCGACTGTCGGTGTTCCTAATTTCGTCTTCTTCGTAAAGACTACAACTGACCTTGTTCGTGCCAAGCAAGTCACTTCTAATCCTACACTTGCACTGCGGTATTAAATAAAGATCTCTTTATACCACAAAAAAATATTCACAATAATAATAAAGCTATAATTTGATAATCCAATCAATTACATGTAGATAGTCTTCTGCAACTAGTAGAATGTGTATATAAGTGCTATCATTCAAGGGTTATGTCTTTCACTATAGAATATTAGCCTATGGGCTGCAAAAGAAGGGAGAAGATCTGGATGGAAAATCAGTACTCATAAATCCTGGTCAAAATGGTATCTGTTTACTCTTTACCAGCTTGGCATTCCCAGCACTTGAAGTGGGGGAAATTCAAACAGCCCCTTAGAGTTAGTCATTTATTGGATGTTTATTAGAAATCAATTAAGAAATATGGTGGCTCAGACAGTCCCTAAAAGCACTTTCAATTGAATCATTAGGATAAACCTCAAGATATAAAGTATTGATTAACTTATTCACACATAAGGAGAAAGTATCATATTTTCTCTCATATAAAATGTGTTGCTCTTTGCACCTTCTATATCTGCATTTCCTTCTGCACCAGCACCAAAACAAAAATTGACCTCTTTCAAGCCTATTTTCCATTTAGCTGTAATAGGAAAAGAATCGATATTGATTATATAATAGGTATTTATATAAATTGGCTTTTCTTCATTGTTTGATGAATAAAATAGAACTAATCATTGGAATTAATTTACAGTGTAACTTATATCCTAGATTTTTGTCTTACATAATTTAATGTTCTTTCCTTCATAATAATAAGAAGAAAGCAATCCAGTTTCACGCATATCTTCTGTAACGACAGTATTGTAATCGATTATTGTGTGATAAATGTATTTGCCAAGTACTTTGGATTTCTGAAAATCAAGGTAGACTGCTTTATCGAAATCTAATCCATATCTTCCACCAATAATCTGTTCTAGCAATCCACCTGAAGGATTCCTTTTGATAGATTGTATCCCTTGATTCACCATCTCAGACACTTGTTCTTTAGTCCAATGTAGTGTGATGTGATTGTAGTATTTATTTTCATTTTCAACACATTCTCTCAATAACTGTAATGATTTGGTGTGTGTTGTGTTGCATTTGATCTTCATGATTGATCCCATTAGAATAATATGCTGTATTCTGGTGTTTCCAAATATTGTTAGTGGTTGCTCCATAAACAATAGCCATCATCTGTTGAATTGATGGAATGATGCATATGTCAAACAGATCCATCGGTGTTATCAAAAGAGTACAATCACAATGTGTATTCATCTTCATTGATATCTCTTTATTCCACTCTGATTTACCCTGGTTATTTATCACGGTATACTGTGAATAAGATAAATAATCAGTAACAAGGAACAGCAGACGGTGTAGAATATTACCTCGTGAGTAAACCAGTAGTTGAAATGGCTCATGAAATCAATATACATAGAGACATCATCTTCATAGTCTAAGTATGTATGTTTATGGCATATGCTGATTGGAGATGCTTCTCTTGATTGTATGTAATCCCATAGTAATTCACTCATTACATCCACTATGTTGAATGGGATTCTCTTTCTCTTCAATGTAAGAACAGTTTCATTATTGACCAATGTGATGTCCTTGTTGAGTGCCAGTACTGCATTTAATGTTAAATCAATATAAGATGGATAAAGTTGTACTTGCATTATATGCTGTGGATAGTCCAAGTAGTCCTTTACTTTTTCATCAAGTTTGATTGTATCTTTACAGCGAACAGCAGAGAATTGTTCTCGCTGAATCAACTTCATGGAGTGCGACCAAATGTGTGCTGTATTTGATTCACTGAGGATTGTTTTAACCTTTTCATAGTCAATAAGAAATGTATTTAGTATAGATTGGTCTATTGAAAAATACGTGGTGAATGAATCATTTCTGGTAAGAACACCTCTTGACAGCAAGTGTTGTGTTATATGCACTTGAACACATTTAATGTACATTATAAGCAATTCTTTTTGTTGATCTTTTGGTATATGAATTGTATAACGATAGAGTTGTGATTTGTTTTTTACATGTGCATTAACAATATCACGTAATTGGAGCTTCATTGATAGTTCTGATACAGAGTTTGCATTGAATGTCTTAACTGCTTTGTTAGTATTGGAGTTTTTCTTCTTTCTTGAGTGTGGTGACTTTTGTACTGACTGTTGTTTGTCCAACTTCAGCATCTTTTTGTATCTAATTTCATGTTTACAGTATAAGTTGCTGATATAAATATATATAAATCATCCTAACTCACTTGTCATTGATAGTAATACTAGATAAATGGAACTGGTGTTCATGGTGAATGACTTGGAAGCAGTCTTCAAGTGAATAACTACATCCAATATAGATTAGCCATGGTTGAGTATAGACAGAATATAACAGCACAGTACCAATCTCTTACTGCATCTGAAATACTCTCAATTAATGTCTCTTTCTTCTTTGAATCAATGTAGAGTACTGAACTGTGATTCCAATTGAAATCTATCAAAATAACAGCATATAAATAATTGTTACTTCTTATGATCACTGTACTCACCAATATACATCATATTCCCTTTTGAAATAGCCTCCAATGTGTCTATATTTCTTACTTCAGGTAAATGATTGTCAATCTTCAATTGACTTTGTACTATCTGTGCTGCTCCTGATGTGAATATCATACCCTCCGTTAAATCAAAATCATGATGTTTTGTCTTCAGATTAGAGGGTAAAAGATCAATGAGCCGTTCAATCATCTGGTCATTAATGATGTTAGGGTCATTGACAACAATTGCTCTGACTGTTGTATTTTTCTTTTATCTCAGCTACTTTGATTGTGATTGCTGTATAATTATCAGTGTGCATTTCCATATTATTTTTAAAGGTATCAAATGTGACTGATTTTAATACGTCTCCTTTTTCCAATAGGAATGAATCCTTGACATTTCTCAAGAGTTTATTCTTATGATTTGATATCAATTTGTAGAATGACCAAGCATCATCCTATAACAACCATCACAATTAGATTATTTCTACTTGTTCTACTGTTGCTCAATGTACTTACTTCCCAATACATCTTTTTATAAAGCTCAGTTAATGATTCCAAAGTGATGTTGTGTTTTCCCAGTTCACTTTTATCTCCATTAAATATCGTATTCAATAGATATTTATCCAATTGATAGTCCACTGGTATAGACTCTAACTCTGTTCGTGTATGACCAGCAACATTGTTGAGTCCCTTGATTGGAGGGCCAATCACGTAACCATAGAGATCCACTTTATTGTCTTCTTTGAAAAGAATAACAATGCAATAATCACCATTTACAAACGAATGATTATAATTTGCTATTTGAAAATGTCGAATCAAAGCATCTGAATTACGGACGAGAATAAGATTGTCGATGCTTCTGACATTAGTGCTCATAAGGTGTGATTTAAGGGTGTCAAAGTACTTTTCATTCCAACCATCAGGAACAGTGAATACCCAGTGAATAAATTCTATATCTATGATTTTGTTTCCATTCTCATCTAGCTCATGCCTATTTATTGCTGTATTTAGTGCATACTCAATATAAGCAATAAATACATCAATAATAAATAAATCTTTTTTATCTCTATCATTGACTTTCTTATGCAATGCCTGGTTGCACTCGACTATTATGTTGTTGATACAAAATACGGAGACATTATCAACATCTTTATATGATTGGCTATCCTTAATAGTATGTGAATACCCCGTGTCAAGTATCTTCAGGTCTTTATTCACTATACAGGCTGTATTCCTAATGTATTTGTTGAGTGTGTATAGTGGTGTTGTAGAATACTCATGTGCTTACATATCTATTGTATCAAATATATCTCCGCTTGATTCGTCTTTCTCATGAATCCAATTGTATAATAATCTGTATCTATATCTATATTAATGGAGTAAGATAGTCAGTATATGTTGTCATAATCATCAAATAACCATACACCAAGCAAAGATCAAATGATTGCCTGAACACGTAGTCATGATAATCTTGTTAATAAAGGAAGAAGAGAGTCAATAAAGGTAGAATAGATACTTCTAATAAGAGTATGACATTACACAGGCAATTAACTTTGTGATAGAAACTGTTACATGCAGTCCCCTGACAAGAGAATACTCCAGTCATTGATGTATAAGTGTACGTATCTTATATAACTACAGTGCTATTTCAATACAAGCCCATTTCTAAATATAGAGTTTATATGTCTAATA
The DNA here is from genome assembly GCA_025528865.1 of Pilobolus umbonatus. NCBI lineage: Eukaryota > Fungi > Mucoromycota > Mucoromycetes > Mucorales > Pilobolaceae > Pilobolus > Pilobolus umbonatus. The sequence goes on from JAIXMH010000010.1 coordinate 523,219, forward strand.
ATAGAGCAGTAACACTATTAAGTCATTTGATTCTATCTTCTCTTTTGTCCTCAACAATCTTATGTGTCCCACAACTGCTTCTTCTTCTTCTTGATAGTACATGAATCTTATTTCAAGTCGGATATAAGCCATGGATCACATACATCATCTTTTTTATCACTGTCATACCCATCCCTTTCTCTACTGGTAGTCATCCATCAGACTCCACTGCAGCAGTTTGTTTTAGTAAGGGAAGACTGTTCCATTTATTGTTTAATGTCCAAATAATGTTATCCTAAGGGAAGAGAAAGACGTATACAAAAGAAAAAGATGTGATAATCTGCGTTGACTTCATGAGAGTTGTTAACAGTCTTAAAATTTGGGCCACAATGTTATCATTGAAAAAGGTTGAATTGAATACAAGCTGCCAATGTGCTTGCCATATTTCGAGCAGTGTACATACAAAGGGTTGATACAATGATAGTGATAATAGTGGTAAAGACTGAGTACACTTTATGTTAGAGTTAGGGTGTGTTGTAGTACCAGTAGAAAGTAGTATCATTGTATACAGAAGTCGAGGAAATGTACAAGCTGAAAATAGAACACCACACCCTTATCTTCATGGGACACAAATATAGAAAGTGATTGTATGAGTCTATTCCAGGTGCAGATAAGAGGCAGAGAATGCAGTGGGGAGTAGGATAGAGAAGCTGTTTGTAGGGAGTTTTCAATAGATAGATCTGTACCATACTGTTCGAGCATACAATGGTATCTGCAGTTCCCAGAAGAGTCTCCCAATTAGGTGGGGTGAGAGCAAAGGAGGGGATTGAATTAGATAATGGCACAAGACATTTCAAGTATTTGATATAGTGCAAAGGAAGAGGACGTTGGGTACCAGCAATGTTGATAGGAAAAGAAGCTGTTATCAAGGATGGTTGCTGATTTGTGATGTGTAGAGACGAATCAGTCAGGGCATTATTAGTAGGCGGATTGTCATAGTGGTATTGGAAAAAGGGACGGAGGTGAAGTTGACTGTTTCTAAAAAGAGAGATGACACGTCGACATAGATTTCTACAGCGGCTGAAAACAGTGTAGAGTAATAGTTTGGGTGCCTAAAATGAAATGTGAAAGTAAGAATCATCCTAAATATGTTTATGACTCTTAATATTTCCACCAATCATATTGGCTTATTATTCTAATATTCGGATACAGTGAAAGACTATCCAAATAAAATTAGATGATTCATAATAATATCGATTTTGTCCAGATATATATTAGATATCATACGGGTTTTACTACTTGCACCCGGAAATATTGGGTTTTGCGAAATGCACACGGACTCGTACACTCGACAATCACGTGAAATGAAATGGGGGTTGCTGTCGAGTGCACGAGTTTATATATGTTCCTCGTATATCTTACGGGCTATCTCAAAAATCCTTACCATATCTCCTAATTGAGTTATAATAATCAATCAATAAATGACTAACTTCTAGAGACTGTCTGAATCCCCCCATCAAACGCACGCACTTATACCCTCGCCTTTTAAGAAGGGGATTTAAATTTTATAACAAAGCCACCAAAGTCACTTGCCCTGAGAATGGTTATATTAAAATTTAAATAAAAAATGTCATACACTCCAAATCAAACCTTATGTCTGTGTTCCTGAGTCTATTACAGTTCCAATAGGTCAAATAGATGAGGTACTTGACACTTTCCCCCAAGTATATGCAGTTATGTGGATTTCTGGAAAGTTATACCAGGCTAACGTGACAGCGGACAGCAGTAACTCCACGAAAAGAAGAAGAGTTGTATCTCACGTTTGGTACAAAACTTTTTTCTGCCATCGCAAGGGAGAAAAAGAACAAACAAAAACAACTCTCGGTGGAATATCAGGTGTAGCAAGACCAGTGCAAAAGGCAACAAAAAAAATTGGCTGTCTTGCTACCATGAGAATAACATGTTACAAGGATGATTCCGATAACGTTGTTTTCACTTTCCAAAAGGAACAATAATCATGTGATTGGTACTAAGGAAGATTTTTGTTTTCTGCCTGTATCCAAGAATACCAAGGATTTCATCATGCAAAAACTTATCGAAGGCTATGAGCGCAGAGATATTCGTGTATCAATCCAAAGACAATTAAAAAACCATGTTACTTATTGCAGTTGGCAATAATAGCAGTACTACCAATTCGGTTATTCACAGAGATCAAATGATTGATCCTAGTGAAGTATATAACCAATACAAAAAAATACAAGAAATATGGATCAACATGAATCCATTAGAATATGGTTGAAAGAACTTTCAGAAGAAAAAGGCTATGACACCTATATGAGTGTTGTATCAGAATCTATCCAGATCCTCATCTGTAGTTCTATCTCAACTGTCATACGATGGTACCTTAATTGTATTACCTCAATCGACAATCTCATATTCATACTAGTGTCAAAATCTGAGTACATAAACTCATAAGGAAATAATTGGAATTCAATGCAATTAGTATATTGATCCGCTCAATATAAGCTACTTTCATACCGATTCAGTAATGATCAATACCTTAAATCCTCTAATACATCTTCCCAATTAATACTTCTTTAAACACGCCATGCCGAGTAACAAGAGTATCCAATAGATGGGCTACGATTATTAGAAGACTTATATGTATTCATCTCAGATCAGATCATCCTCATGGTCTCATCCCACATTCTTCCTGATTGACACTTGATAGGTTGTTCCCCTGTATTGACATCCGTAATTGGATCATGTCAATTCACACACTCATGTATGTTCAAGATCCCTTCTCCGTATAACATTTTAATATAAATACTCTCATCCATTTTGTAATAATAAAGAGCAATCAATCTTTCTTTCGGTCTGATTAACTTATCTGTCTCCTTTTCACTTTTTTCTTTTATTTTTTGAAGTTGAATATACTCATATATTCATCAATGAGTGATGAATTCAGTGCCAACTACACTTTCGCTTTTATGTCAACCTGGCAAAAAAATATCTTATTGCAGAGTCCTTACTGGTGCTTAGATGCTACACACAAAACAACCAATGTCAATAACTGTTTGTTATATACTGTGGTTGTTCGTCATCCTGATACTGGTACAGGATGTCCTGTAGCTTATTGCTACACCACTAGTCATGCAGTTGGCCCTATCACAGAGCTCTTGACTTTTTTGAAGAACAGAGGTTGTAGTAATGTAGTAAAAATTACAATCGATGTTTCTCATGTGGAACTCAATGCTATCAGGGCAGTATTTCCAGAAGCTCAAGTACAATGGTGTCTGTTTCACGTTGCTCGTGCATGGTCATCCAAAGTACGTGAACTCGGTAGAACAGGCAGTTCTGCAACCAACAGTGTTGTGCATAGAGCCGTCATTTCTGCCTTGAAAGGAATGATGTGGAAAAGGAATACAACAGAATTCAATAGAAGATTTGTTGAATTTCTAGCTAGCTTTGGTGAACATACTGAATTGATCAGCTATCTTAGAACAAACTATTTTATCAGCGATTCTTTTATGCGTTGGGCATGCTGTTATCAACCAGATGTCTATACAAACATGGAAACTAATAATTATGTTGAAAGTTGGCACAACCAGCTTAAAACAACTTATTTAAAAAGAAGACCAAACAGAAGAGTGGATAGATTGATTTACGTTTTGGTGAAGGATGTTGAGGAAGATTACCAGCAGAACGTATGCCGTTTGATGTTGAATGTAGGTCGGATGGGCCCAGAAGAAAGGAGAATAAGAAGAAGACAGATAGAAGCAGAGCAATTCGCTACTGATGTTCTTCCGATATGATCAGTGAAAGTAACACTTCTGGTATTTCTGCCGTCCAATCTTTCACTGATCAATCCATCTAATTATGAAGTTGAGGTGAGCGAAAAAGGGATGATTAGCTGCGAGTGCAAGGATTTCTTTTATAACAAAAGGGCTTGTAAACACATATACCTTCTTAATCGATTACATATAAACATCTCTCCTTACAAAGGTATATTATTTACGCTTGCTATTATTTCAAAAGTTCCAATCGAGAATTAATATCATCTATTTTATACAGTTAACTTTCTAGAGGTTTCCTATGACATTGTACAGGTTGAAGAAGAAAACACTGAAGTAGTTGAAGGAGTAGCTGCAGAAGTAGATGAAGAAGTAGAAGAGAATAATATAGCCGGGAGAATCCAACACTTGAAGGCTGTATTTCGCTCATATAAAGAGCATATTAGCTTGGTCAATGATGATAAGCTGTCTTTACTTGATGAACATCTTTCAGCAACAAAAAGCATTATAGAAAGCTGTACAAAAGATGAAAATGCACCAAATAGAAGATTCGATCGCCAACGACGATAAACAAATAAAATAAACCTTTTTCAATAAGAATATGTGATTTCTAATCATTTCACATAGTTCAAATCCCTTCTTTAAAAGGCGATGGTATAAGTAAATCGTGAATTTGGGGGGACTCATGAGTGTACCTGAAATGTCAAATACTTCTGATCTCCTCTTTCTCTTATTCTTCCTATATTTCCCTACTACTTAAAGTTTATTTTACCAAATGTTCTCTCAAATTAGTTCTTCCAATAAAAGCATTAAGTTCTGTGCTGGTAAACAATTCAACTCTGTTGAACACTTGAAGGAAACCGTCAACAACTTCAGCAAGAAGTAAAATGTTGTATTCTCGATCAAAAACTCACATGTGTCTAGAGGTGAATATCATTACATCTGCAAGCATGGTGGATGGAAACGAGAGAAAACAACTCTCGAAAATGAAGAGAAAACACATAATAGGGTGACTCAGAAGATGAACTGCCCTGCTTTCTTCCAAGTATATGGTTTGAAGGTTACCAAGTCCAGTGTCAGCCACAATCATCCATTGTGTGATGATGTGAGTACCTATGCAATACACAGAAAGCAGCCTCCCAGATCTACATTCTTTTGGCAAGCGGTCATAAGGATCCTGTAACCAGTGTTCTGGATGTAAGGGATAAATACAACCATGACATACCCTTCTACTAATAGTATATTGATAGACACTCGCTGCTCTGGGTGTGAAGAATATTTTGAAGAAAAATATTCAGAATATTCAAACTCTCTTCTTGGAGAACGGTGATGGCAAAAACATGTATGCTGTCATCAATTTCTTAGAAAATGTTGGATATGATGTGAAGATTCAGGTCACACTGAATCAAGAAATCAAGGCTCTGTTCTTCATTAACAAGGAGGCTATTAAAGAGGCAAGAATATGGCCAGAGTCATTGATTGTAGATGCCACCTACAAAACCAATGCACATAAGATGTCACTGGTTAATATTGTTGGAACATCCAATGTGACATCTCAACACAAAGCAGACAGTCTCCAAACATTCGGAATAGCAGCTGCTTTTGTGAACAGAGAGACAGAGGAGACATACACCTGGATCACGGAGGAATTAAGAGCTTCTGTGTGGCCATCTGGCAATAAATTTCCTCTTCCCTCTGTATTCATTACAGATAATGAACGTGCATTGAGAAATGCCATAGACACTGTTTTCCCTGAGAGCAACCACCTTCTTTGTGCTTGGCATTTATTGAAAACTTTCTTGACGAAGCTTCCTGTTGGATCGGTCTCTTCAGAAGAATATGACCTTCGACGCCTACAAGTTGAGGAGGAATTCAAGAAAGCCGCATATGGCAAGAACGAAAAAGATTGTGTGAAGGCCATAGGCGAGATTCGTCGGATGGTTACCATCAAAGGATACTTCAAGAATGATGGAAAAGAGGCGTTGAAGTATCTCGATGAAGTGTATGTGCTCCCTGCATTGGATAAGAGTATAACTATCGCTAATAATAATTATTAGGTTATTGGATGATGAGGAGAAAAGGCACTGGTTGGGCTTCCATGCCAATCAGTATCCCCATATGGGAAATAGAACATCCGGAAGGGTAGAGGGCTATCATGCTGGACCAAAGAGAGCACTGGGTAGCCAGTCTGCTTCCATGCTTCCCCTCATCACAAAGAGATTGCATGCATATTACGAGGAGAAGGTGAAAATTTTATAATTATCATGTGTACTATTGATGTGTATTAACAAATCGTTTTTGTATAGAGGCAAGAAAGAAGAAGAAGAACGGAAAAAGAGAGGATGAGTATTTCTGCTTCCTTTTTTAATAAGGAGAGGGAATACAGATTCGATCATCTCAGGCAGAAGGCAAGATTTGCCATGGATAAGATTGGGGCCAATACCCTCAAATACCTTCAGCAGGAATTTGAACCAAAAGGACTAGATTGTGATTGTAGTGACAAGATCTGGTATAAACTACCATGTTCATGTATGATTGCTTCTAGTCCAGAAGTCATTCCATTGGCAATTGTTGATAAGAGATGGCTGTTGGATATCGATGGTATAAAGGCATATTGTGTTGTAGAAATAGTTCATATTAGATCTAAGCTGTTGTGTTTCTATAGAAACCGGGGAGAAGGATATTACGACTAGCGTGGTAAATGATGATGAAGGTAAGTGATGATTAAATAGATAGGAGTATAGTATATAATGGGTATATCATAATCAAAGTGGGGTATTATACATTTAATTCTATTACTTTGTAAATAAAATAAAGAGTATATATACCAAGCACAGTTTATATTGTTGTATGATTCTTCAAATTGTATACTCTATTCTATCTTCATTACAGAAATGTGTGTTTAAATACATATTATAACATATATGTGTATTTAAACTCATCAAAGAGAGTACAGTGTTGTTGGTAGACAGTGAAGATAAAAGTCATCTGGATACATTAAATGATGGTTCCGAAATTGAATGTATTGACACCACTGTCGAACAGAGTATGTGATATAATCAACACATTAATAGTACCAATTATTCAAATATAGATTTATTCAGGTTTTTTTGACAATGATGATCAAATTGATTCATCAGAAGAAGAGAATGAAGTTGTAGAGGAGAGAGTAGAACAGCAGAATCCCACAGGTAATAGATATTTTATATACACATTTGATAGATTATAAATAGCTATATTACTATATATTTTATGTCAAGAGAGAAGAGAAATGCGGTAAGGCTTGAGCTATTGCTCCATCAGATTCATGATAAGTTTAGATCTGTTTCCACTTTACAGGAAATGGACTTCATTTTGAAATCTGTGGAAGATGCTAAGATTGCCATTGATAACCCTGCTGTCATAATTTCACAGTTGAAACCATCAACTGTGAATACCAACAGAAAGGGAAGAAAAAGTAAGAGAGGTGTGAAGAGTGGGGCAGAAAGAATGAAGATTGCTGTAGAGAAGTTTGACGAGAGACAGAAGATGGAGATGAAGATGAAGAAATAGAAAGAATTGAAAGTAAAGAAGAGGAAACTGGAAGAGGAAAGATTAGATGTGCAGAGGAAGAAGTTGAAGTTGACGAAAGTGATTAAAGATGAAGACGGAGCATATATGAAACAAACAAAGAAAGAAACCCCCCAAGCACTCCTCAGTTAACAAAGGGTAACTAACTATTTACTATAGATAACATGAATATAACAACTATAGCTTACATGTATTATTTTGAATAGTGTTGTTACATTCTGCAATCATAAGAAAGATACAATATTCAAATGTATAAGAGATGGATCAGTGTCTTCTATTAAGGCTATACACAGTGTTAATGGGGATGGTAATTGTGGCTTTCATGCAGTGGCATATGATGTGTACCAGGATGACGGAGAATGGTACAAAGTGAAACAAAACATGTTGAAGACTTTCCTCCAGTACAAGAATTCACTTTATAAAGGAGTAGGAACAGAAGTAGAAAATGTAGCTGAAGAAGAATCAATAATAAAGAGACTGGAATCATTCAAATCTCCCTGCCTCAGTCCAGATGACCGATCATTGTGGTTTTCCACCTTCACCTGCCCTCAAATTGTAGCAGATACCTATGAAAGACTTGTCGTTCTGCATACTCTAGCTGAATATACCAACAGCAATGGTGAAGTAAAAGAATACTATCAGGCACAGACATTCCTTCCCCTTATCAACATGCTTCTCTCAAACACACAGCACCCAATATCTCTTCTCCTTTATCGTGATCACTTCTATAACATCGAATATAAACGTACTCCATCAAATCGTTTGAAAAGTTCAACAAACCACCCGCCAATATGGATCATATTCGAATTCTTAAAACTAATCCAGCTATTTGTAGAACTGATTACTCCTATTCCTTCTAATAAAATTAACATACTTATATACGTGCTTTATATCATTTATTCAACTCATCGAATTATAAATCGAAGTCAATATTCCTTATATGGGAAAATAGTAATCGTTAGTGATTAGTCCCCCTATTTCAAAATGTTAAAAATGCAACGTCATACTTTTTGACCTTTGACTGCTAAAGTCCGTGTAAATACTCCGTGTACCAAGAATTGTCCAAGAATTGAGAGTATCTGTACCCAAGAATTATCTTTTTTTTTGTGACGGCAAGGGGAGTGTTTTTTTTCCAGCTTTCTTACCCCTAAAAATGGATTCAGAGGAAGACCCATACAATACTCGTATTGAAAAGACTGGTTGTTATCAAGAGAATGAAGCACTGCAGTTGTGCTTTTATGACACAAAAGACTGGAGACAGTGTAAGAAGGAGATGCAGGCATTTAGAGCATGTTTTATTAAGAGCAAAGATAATGCAGGAAGTCAGGAATTAATAGAATCTGACAAACAGACCCAAAAGACTACTTCTCACACAATAAACTAGCCTGTCTCATCTGTTCATTATTCAGTACAGTCATTGTTCTCAATTCAAGGGAGAGTATAGGGTGTATTTTAAAGTGATAGGCCTTTGATAACACCTGAAATGCCAGTACATGTTTTATTACTGAAGCTGTGGATATCATTGGTGTGAGTCTGTTGGTAGAAACATAAGAAGGATAATTTACCTGTTATACGGAACTTGTTATAATTCACAAGATGGTTACTCAATCTCTCATTCAGTTCTTTGTCACCTTCATCCTCCTCCTTGCTTGAATCATCCATATCAGATTCAATGAATGTGGGCAGTTCAGCCAGAAATACCAGATCTGATAAATAAAGGCCTAATATCTTGTATGAGTGACCTGCTGTTATTTATGCATCTTACTTATTACCTAAAAAGGGTATACATCCTTGGGCATTCTCTACTGCCTCAAAATTACTATGAGTCAGTATGCTCTCTACAGCTGAAGATTCCGCTATATCTTCTATTGCCTTTGACATACAATCACGAACATTCTTCCAGTTCTTAAAGGGCTTTGCCATCTCTTTCAGCTGCTTAAAGAACTGAATCTCAGAGGGGCCTACTCTTTCCCATGTCTTCTCCAGTCTGGATACTGCGGGTGATTGTAGTCCTAATAGTATTTGCATCAAGCTGCTGTAGTTACGATGATGATAACACTTGGACGCTATTCGTATGAACTTCTCGATCAGTTTAACTCGGCTGTCAATTGACTGCATCTTGACTATTTCAGAGGCTATCCACTGACATGTCTGAGAAACATGTAAAAGAAAGTGAGTGATATGTACACCAAATGATACTTAATCCTATTTACATACCAGGTTGAAGAATCCAATCAGAGTATCTATACCGGCACTCTGATCCAACCGGAAGTCTGTATGTTCTTCTATTTCTTCAGTCTGATCCAAAGGATTGATATCAGGCCTCCTTTTGGAAAATGATCGTTTCTTCCACCTCAATTCAATTAACTCATCCCATGTTACATCCATCAACATACTCTGTTCTATTATACAAAACTGCTGGGCTATTATCTCAGATCTATATTGCATCACAATAGGCTTCATCGCCCCTGCTGATTTGAGCGAAGGAAGCCAGTGGGTGTTTAGAAATATCGTCTTGATTTGATTGAAACTGGAATGCTGAGGTGGATTAAGGAGGCAAACCTTCTCCTGATGCTGTGTGCACCCAGAATGATGGACCTTTATGGTCGCTACTGTTTTCTGGATCGATCTTTTCATCTTGTCGGTCCATGCATGTGTATCCTTCTTTGTACAATCATGCGTGCTTGTATTACTTGATGCTACCTGAAGACCTATGGCACTATCTTTCCTCTCATTGGAGCAGGAAGAGAAACTAGGCTTCTTAGATGACCATGGTAATTCCGTGTTGCCGTTCTTATAGAACTTTCTTTGTCTTTTCAGAACATTTCTTAGATTTTTGATGATGAGTTCATCCCTAGGGGATGCCAATATCACTGAATGAGTTCTGAGTTGGGAGAGGAAGGTACAAAGCATGAATCTGAGAGTACGTGAATCCATAAAATCATATGCCCAGTAATGAGTTAACCAATGGCGAATAACAACGAATGTTCTGTAAATAAGGAAAAGTACCGTTTATATCCCTGTTTGTAGTGAATAAGGATTAGATGCAGAAATTACCTTATTCGCACCAATCTCCTCTCATCTGTATTGTCTAGTAATGCCCATCGAAAGCGTAATATCAATAGTTTACAGAGTTTTATGGGTGTCAGAAACTGCCGAAATGTTAAGAAGAAGTCCATTAGAAATTGGGAGTCTAGATATGTATATAGAAAGAAAAGTATGAGAAGAAATAGGATTAAAAGTAGATACCCATTACCCATCTCCCGTGTCAGCTTTTCTACCAATTTCTCTGTAGTAGCTGAAGTCATGGTGGTATCACATTTACCATAATGAATAAAGTGCAGTGAATCCTTTGCCAGTATATCAAATACTTGTGGATCATTCTCAATAGGCCGAGGTGGAATAGACTTACTTTCCGTATCTGATCCATCATCCACACCTACCCAACCAAGAGATGTGTTGTTTTCTGAAGCAGAAATGATGGCTGATACGATTCCTTTGCTGGTTGATCTGTGGATATCATTTTTGATGTTTGGGAATAGAGAAGGACCGTTGGTCTTCCTCCCCAACATCTTTACTAGTTTACTTCCAGATAGTGTTATGGGTGAAAGTGACCGGGAAGTATGGAGGTGTGTGTCTGTATCATGTAATCTAAAGCGAGAATGTAAATTAAAAGTGATTGAGCCAATAAATAAGAAAGTGAAAGTAGAAAAGTGTATATATTAAACGGAGTGAGGGAGTGAGTGGAGATTATGAAGTTAGGAGGGAGGAATAGGGAGATAGAGAGATAATTCCAGGTAATGAGTAATATAAGGAGTATAATGAAGAGAAGTAACTATTACTCATTTGATATTTTGCCGTTCTTGTGAGTGGCTGTCCATCCATAAATAGCAGCTAATCTGACATATTCAGCATTTCTCTGTTTATCAAGTAGACTATGCCTTCTGGGTATTCTTACTGACTCAAACTGCCTACCATGTGTGATCACAGATGTTGTATCATGATAATAAGCGAGTCTTTGCTGCTCTTCTGTTATCATATCATCCAATGATTTAGACCGTCGCCTGAAATATAACGAGAATGAATACATATAATATGTTTGTGAGTGTATGTGTGTACTATACTGCATTTATATATAATAGAGTAAAAGGTTGAGCAGAGAAAAGAGGGAGAGTTTATGATTGGGTACATACTTTGATCGATTACATGCTATAGGTGATACTGAAGATGGTGGATTAGAGAACATATTGGGTCAATATGAACATGGAAAGGGAGAGAAAAAAGAGAAAGAAGGAAGTAAGAACTGTTGGAATAAGATTAAACTTTTTCTGCCGCATAGTAGTAGTTAATGAAAAATAACCCCCCTTTTTAATAAAAATTGAGTTATGCCTTTGTCAATATGACTTGTCCTCTTCTACTATATATATACATATATAGGAATTATATGCATTTGTTATATACAGTGTGTTTATTGAATGAATGCCATGGCCAAGTGTGAATTGATACCATACTCCCCATTTGTTGAACTGTTGGACTTGGTGATCAGAGTCCTGTACCTTTCCTTCAGTTGAGATAAACACTGATAATGGAAATGCATATAAATGAGTCAATAGAAAGATATTACAGTTATGTGTACTCTCACCATATCATCTCTATAGCCATGCTCCAACAAGAATTCTGTCCATCCAGCGAGTACTTTTGATTGTGCACCAAACTCATTCACCTTTCTAGGATCCAGAGAGTAATAGTATTCTGTTATGAGCATTATCATCTTCTCATGTGTTCTTCCATCCCACACAGCCATCTTCAGTAGAAAGTTCTCAACAACAATCTTTCTCCATTTCTGATCAATCAATAGTTTTTGCAGATCCCTCTTGGAGATGATATCTATCATGGTGACAGCAAAACTCTGGTAGGTCTCCTTGTATATTATTCTAGGTTCTTCCGGGGCTTCTGTGGGCCATGTAATAATGACTAGGGGAAGACAAATGTTCAGTGTACGGAGATCACTTGCATGTGTGCGATCAACCAAATACTGAACAAACACTTTCCTAGCAATATCACTGCGCTTCAGCATTGATAATAAAAGTGTGTTATCTGACTCCTTCATTGCCATGGTTGTCTCTTTATCTTCTTCTACCATTATTCTGCATAGCAGATCCCAAAACTTAGACTTCAGATCTTTATCTAATTTCTGAATCTTTGAGTCATTGGCAACTGCAACAGGAGCATGTTCAGCTAAATTCAATAACTTTGCACTGTAATTGATGAGGTCTTCCACATTACTAGGTGCTTTATTGTCAACGCTATTCCTGATCCATCTCATTATACATAATGCAAGGAAGTTTGATATCAATGGGTCCATTAATATCATTGCGTATTCACTACAATAACCAAATTGACATTAATACATATATACCGGCTGTTTGGTGTATTATATACGTGTATAAATCTGTTCCATTCTTCACATCGTCAAAGCACTCCTTTATCTTCTCTACTATTGTATTATCCATGCCTTGATTCCTTATACAGCTATCCAATGACCATATTAAATGATGACAATCATCTGTCCTCAATATCTATTGGATAGAATGAGCATCCATCATAGAGCGTACTGTCTGTTTATTACCTCAACAGCATCCATAGTATGGAAATTCAGTAGGACATCTACTCTGAGTGAACATAGACTGGGATGGGGTGTTGCTTTGAATACTATTTTGAGCATTCTGGTAAACATGGAGTAGATAACAGGATCATTGCCAATATACTCAATAATCTTGATAATGATGGGGTGAGAGCGTCTAGTAATAAAGAATAGGAGGAGTCAAATGGGTGCACTGATAGACTGGGGCTAGTTTACCTCTGCTCAATTATCTCCTGATAACTACTTGGCTGAAGATTTAGACTGATATTCTTGAGGTCATCATCATAGTGATAGCTATTGAGCACAGACATCATTGTTTTCTGGAAGAATAGCTCATCCTCCTTCCATATACGTTGCTTGATATTCATGGGGCAATTCTCGAATACAGTGATATTGGCCTTGATTTGACTGATTATGTCGTCACTCACATATCTCTCAAACTTCTTTAATAAAGCCATGGGTATTGGCTGCATGTATGGTTTATCAATATAAGGGAATGTTTTGCTGAATAAGTCGTGGAAGCTGTAAAATGTAGTTAGTAAAGAGGTACAGGTGAAAGTGAACATGACTTTACTTCTCAAGTTGAAATGAAGGGCTCTCTATGTATTTGACTGTTTCTGTGTTCAGTGCATCCAAGCATACTTTGTGTATATCGAATCGGCTGTATCCACATAGATCCAATAAAGGATACATATCCTCTATTCCAGGCAGATTAAGGCCAAATGTATTCTGGATATTCTCAATGGCTTTGACAGGATTCCCTGAGTTGGATAAGAGTGTTCTTATCTCTTCTCCTGCAGGGCCTATCAATATCCTCTTAGTGTTGCTACCTGACATTGAGTGAATTAGACCAAGTAAACCACAAGCACGTACTGGTGAATTTCAAATAATTGGGAAAAAAAAAGAGAGGTTAAATCCTTTCATCCAATGAAATGATAGTATTGAGTTAACCTAGCTAGAGCTAGTCCTTTTGACTTGTAGCACACTTCTCAGTGTGTATCGCGCTTCATCTATTGAGTGAATATCACCATCATCCCATGTTATCCACTGCAATGTGTGTAGACTATCGTAATATGTATATACAAGATGTAGGATAGAAAATAGATATAAGAGGAAGAAGAAGATCTCTTGCAGACCATAGTTGTATCAAATTTTCACATCAATTCTATGTGCAAAAAGTAAGAAGGTTTACTAACTGCATGTCTTTGTTATTGTAAGTACTAAACTATCACTCCCATTATGGATAAATAAAATAAATTTCATTGATTCCTATGGAAACGTCACTCTTATCATGTGGCATAAGCAATAAATAAACAGATTCCCCCTTTTCTTCTTCTTCTTTTTCTTTATGATGAAGCCATAGTATCAATGCACGTGGGTTGATATGAACGCGTAGTTATGATGATGATTTCGTATGATTGTATTGTAATAATTCCCCTTATGAGACCATTCGGACGGTAGGCCTAAAAGTAGCCATCCCTTCAAGAGTGTGTAAAAACTCACCGGTGGTAGAGAAGGTGGTTACTATGATACTTGAAATATTGAATTGTTGTTATGGTTATGTTGGGTAGAGTCATCTGTGGGTGTAAACCTGCTTTATTTTTTTGGGATCAGATGGCTTCTCACCTTCTCGTTGGTTGATCCTGTTAATCAGGTACCTGATGTACTTGAGAACTAAGAAGAAGCCCCACTCTCTATATAATAAAGTACTTTGATACGTGTCTTTATGTCTTTCTTCCTGTAAACACTCACTACATATTGCTCAATACATGTTATAGTCTTTACTACCATGATATCAGTATGTAAGTTGGGTGATAGTGATTATATATTTGATATATCTAGAAGGTATCCTAATCACGTGCCAGCGTTTATTCAAGTCGACATTACAGTATAGGAGACTGACTGTTGTAGTTCCCTCTTTCTTTCTCAAACAGTCAAGAGGCTCACTTGAAATGTCCCTATTCACTCTTCATGGATCATAAGAATTAGAATATACTCTTGGTTCTTGTTGTTTCTCTGCTCTTAGTGAATGTGAGTCCTATTGTTCTTTAACAGAGGTATTATTCTTCTGTATTGCGTGTTTCCAGCACACGCTGCCTTTATTATTTGAGTCTTATAGGATATATTCCCTCCAAATTGAATGTATTTAACCCTCTGTGTAGACAATAGCAAATAGAAAATTGGATATCATCATTGTGGAAGTAACAATAGTAAGACCTTTATGTATATTTACACAAGTATATACACCACTTATTCAATAGACATCCCTTGACACTGTAGGGAGTATCGTCATATTACCCCATTCAACTGTAGATCATCCATCAGTCATGATAATTAAATTGCCGTACTCATCCTATTGGTGGAATAAATCATACATATAGTATATCCCTTTCTTCCATTTTACCATCCTTTCTTCCTTACCTTCAACAGTACTATTCCCACATACACGATATACCGATGTCTATTATTACAGAAACACACACAGTCAATCAAAGACCACTCAAACTGAGGAGATCTCTCAGAGACATACTACATAGACAGAGTAGACACAAAGAAGATGCACTCAATCCACCATTACCTCATCTGCCTTTCCAGGATATTGATGATACCAAAGAATATGTGTTTGATGTATTATTTGAGTGTCAAAGAGGGTATATATATATATATACATCTATTTGTTGTCAATATGTAACAGTATCAATGTTTATGTAGTTCTCTCTCTGTCGGCTATAGTTCGAAGACGTATGTATGCATATTTATTGTCTGTATAATGATCTAATGACTCCATCATTATAACAGCTTATTACAGTTTGACCCAAACCCATGGTGCGATAGAAATATGAGGTAATCATCAAGAATATTCTGAATACCACCCTTTTTTTTGTGTATGATTAAAATTGTCCACTCTAGATTTACGCCAATGAATATCGAGGATTTCCAATTGCCTGACCCAAGCTGGCAATGGGTAAGAAGATACTTCCAGAGGTTGAGTGTATATGACTCACTCTTCTATTGATAGACGAGTAAGAGTTGGATGGTTGATATGTCAGGGGATGTAGATGAAGGTAAGTAAGTGGATAAATGATGAATGCATAATGGGATAATAGCACGCTCTTAATTGATTCATGATAATAACATGCATTGTATTAATTATAGCTGGATGGCAATATGCAGTTAAATTCCATGGAGCAATGTGGCATGGTAAGGAGTATATATATATATATGTGTGTGTGTGTGTGTTAGAATACATCCATGAATACTGTCTGTTATAGGTA
This sequence comes from Pilobolus umbonatus, assembly GCA_025528865.1. Lineage (NCBI taxonomy): Eukaryota > Fungi > Mucoromycota > Mucoromycetes > Mucorales > Pilobolaceae > Pilobolus > Pilobolus umbonatus. The sequence continues at coordinate 539,481 of JAIXMH010000010.1, forward strand.
ATTATAAACACTTCAGATCATTTGTAAGGAGAAGAAGATGGATCAGGTTGAGATGTAGATCCAAAAGTGATAATAACAATAAACAGATACCCAGAAGACCAACCAAACTGATTGATGCAGATGATACACTCACAAATACATACAATAGAGAAGTCTATTTGGAAAGACTAAAGAGATGCAGACTGGATAGAGAGAGAATGAGGATATTGAATGCAGTGATACAGTCTATACCCCCAGAAGAAGAGAATCAGTTACTGACAGATGTAAGGAAGGGATGTGGTTAATGATCAATCTTATATTAACACATCAAATAGGCCTATATATATATATCTTATTTTGACTATGAACAATCCAAACTGATATTCCTACAGAAGATATTCCAACATACAAGTGAGATGAATGACCATGAATTGAAGGCAGCACAATCATTACAGTTCTACAATGACTGTGAAATGTTACATAATAAAGGCTCTAAATGATATGTCTATTTTTGCAACATCATCATCTGTGTAAATATATATATATGTGAGTGTATATCTGTGTGTGTATATATATATATGTGTGTGTGTGCATATATTTAAATGGTAATGAAATAATTTATTGCTTGAATCAATAACTATCGTCCAATATATAAATGTATCTAATAGAAGAAACCGAGGATCTTGCCACCAGCGTGCTTTTGACGGGCCTCTTCATGATCCATGATGCCGGCAGAAGTGGTCAAGATGAGATAACCAAATTGACGGGCAGGCAACAAGTTAGCAGTCCATTTTTCGAGTTCAGTGAGCTTGATGTTGAAACGGGGAGAGATGACACCACACTTGTTGATACGACCAAGAAGTTGGATAACAATCTTACCGGAACGGTGATCATCAATTTGTTCAAATTCACCAATATAACCTTAATTTTTAGGTATAAACATTGATGAGCTGTCAGACCTTAAATAGGGTGTTACTGTAACTTACCGTGCTTTTGCATGACAGATAAGAATTTGACAATGACTTTGGAGGAAGGACGGACGAGGACTTGTCTCTTACCACGCTTTTCAGCATTGTTAATGTTTTTCAAACAATCGTTCAAGACGGAGACTCTGACCATTTTAATAAGGACTGCAAATTAAATCTATAATAACATTGATGAGTACTTCGCTAATGGATGGATAGATGGATGGATGGATGGATGGATGGATGGATGCACTAAAAATGGGGTCAAACTTTATTTACCTATTGCGAAGAAGAGGGGGATCACCTATGTACGACAAATAGTAATAAACTTAATATAATATATAAGCCACATTTTGACAGCAAAGAACTTCAAAAAAAATTGGAAATGAATCTCAGAAGGTATGTGTTGAATACACGCATAAAATAACTGAGATCAAGATCATCTTCATACTCTCTTTTATATACTGCTGTGTGTGCAATAGAAAGGCGTAATACTATGCAAGTAAAATGCTTTGATGTTCTAAGGGTGTGGATGGGTCAATATGATTACAAAGGAGGAGAAATGGTACTAATCCTACTATAAATTGAAATCAATCAATACCGTATTTATCTATGCATAACTCTCTGCAAGTGATTTATCAAACAGATAGATATCTTCTATATACACACAGTGGATGCTCATTATATACAAAAGACGCATGTGATTACTGATCTTTTTACCATATCAAAGGGGAGGTCTAAATGGACAGCAGACAGTCATGAAAAGCCTAAGAGTGTATATAACATTGTATTACCTTCTCTTTATAGCATATGTACTTCTTTATTAGACTGTGTGTAATAAGTATTGGAAGAGACACTTAGAAGGCTATAGAGTGGCAGCTGCCAGACTTGTTTTTTAGATGAAGTGTCACATAAAGTAAGATTATAGATTAGAAAAAAACATTTATTCTGTTAGTGTATAGGGTATAGGGTTTCTCTAAGCTTATGACTAGAAATAAGAGATATTGGGTTATTAGGTCTCTTCATCTTGATATGTACTCTATTATAGTGATTGAGTGAGAATGATTATGATTGGTTCTTGGCTTGGCGTTTCATGTACACATGGTAAACCTTATTTCATATATAAACAAAAATTCCCCTTCCCTCCCCTCCCCTTTTCTTCTTCTTCTTTGGTTTTTTCAGCCAGAAACCCCAGCACAAAGAATGGCCCTGTATATGAATCCTTAATAACAGTACTAGAACCACGGCTAGTATGGTTTAGCGTAGTAAGGTGTGGAGTATGTTTATGGTATTGGCTTCTCGTAGACCATTCGGTGGTGGGCTCTAAGAGTAGCCATCCCTAAGAGTGTGTAGCAACTCGCCGGTGTAGAGGAAAGAGTATTGTAGCCTATGGATAGCTTTATTACGTCTGGATTTGTCTGATCTCAAGTGTAGATGAGTATTGCCTGACAGTACTGTGATTCTGCTGACAGTGACCTAAACAGGGAACAAAGACCCATTGGGCACCTACTTTTGGGATCAGATGGGCTTCTCACCTTCTCGTTGGTTGATCCTGTTAATCGAGTACTTGATGTACTTGAGAATTGAGAAGAAGCCTCCTTTTATAATAATAAATAAACGCGTCTTTTGTCTTCCTACTAATTGTCTGGATGAAATTGTATATACCACCCCTCTAGTTATAGATGTAGTACCATCCATAGGATTTTTCCAATACTACTACTCATGGGTTGCAATACCACCCTTTAAAAAACCACCAGGTTAAGCACTTACGAACATTCAATAGCTTCAGTTCACAGTCTTCTTCAAATGTAATTTTCTCACCCCCTCTTATATATCACACATATAAATTAAAGTATTATTGACCAATTAAGGAAAAGATTCTAAAACCAGAGTCTATCCAACTTATAACCCAATATGTTCGTTCTTATCTTCTAAATAATGAATCAATTATCTACAAGATCACATCCATCTCAAGAGATAATGTTGCTGTGTGGGCTGTAAGTAATGCCCTTGTTCTCACCTTCCCCATCATCTTACTCGCAAGTTGCAACGTACTAGGCTATCTATCTTGCATGTTTCAGATTGCTTTTCCTTTCAAATTCTTGATACAGTCTGCCAAGCTACCCATCAAGTTGCTTGAAGCTAGAGTATATACCCAATCTTGATGACAATGGGGCATACCTCTTAATTGCATGGTGGGAACTTTATGTGATGTATTGCCCCCAAAATGCTCATACTGATTAGCGAGGTATGAAGCCTACTTTTTACTGTAATTCAACAAGTTTTGCTGCATATAAATCTATGCTGACTCCAAATGCGGATCCTTCAACATAGCTACTGACTGGTGTGATTTAAGGGCTTCCTCGAATTTCTCTTCAGTCAAACAGAAGAATACCATCTTCCGCACCAGCTCAAAGCATTTCTCTTTTATATCTTCTATTAGAAAAATACCAGAAATCTTTGCGTGAAATGTCATCCACACTCTTACCAATTGAATAGATTGTAAGAGAAGATACAGCAATAAAATTAAAACCAACTTAAAATGAATGCCGACTGACACACTCTCTGGTCAATCTGTAAGTTAAGAATAATGTCTGAAAGAATACCGTAAACTAACTGTGGTCATTAGCGCACATACACTTCCAAAAGTACTGATTTTTAGCTCATTAGGGGAGATAGAGTTAGTTTGCATTTACATAGACCCCATCCTATTCCCCCTTGTTCACCGAGTAGATTAAACATTCAAAACTCATTGATATGTACATATGAATGACTTGGTCAGAAAGTATGTTCACATAAAGAATGATAGTAGACCAAATCTGAATCTAAAGATAGAGTTGATCGTAGACCCGATGCGGAGCCTAGAGGGTTCGGCCAAGTTTAAACCGCTCAGAGAATTGACGATTTGATCCGTGATTTGATACGTTGCACCACCTTCTTTAAGGAAGCCGCTGATACCCATGATATGAAAGGAAATATTTTTTTCCAGGTTGTTGGTAAGCAATCTTTCATCTGTTACTAGTGTTAAGAAAATACTCGAATCAAATATTATATAGGCTATTGTATTCGTTTCAGTATTTTCATCTTGAATGCTGATGGAATATATATTGCAGTTGAAATCTTTACTATGGAAATCCCCTCATCCTTACAATATTTGCCATCATTTATTACACAATTGGTCATTGAGAATTCATGAAGAGGCGTGCCTTAAAAATGAAGAACCAGACCACTATATGAAAAGGCAAACATAGGCTATTCCTTCCTTTCCAAGCTATGTGGATATGAGAAAAGGTAAATCTGTTGACTCTTCAAACCTCTTGTTTGATATAAAGCATTACCCGATATGTGTTCTAGTAAAGCGTGGTAGGTGTAAGAGTTCGGCTCTTAGTTACACAGATGTGCCTTCATTAGATAGTCCAATTCTCTTATGTATTAAAAAGATCTCTTATACATCAAATAATAGTCATTCTCCATAGACAATATCAAGATCCATAATATTTACAGCCACACCAGATGATTGCCATTTACTTCTTTTCTTATTATTTTGTTAATTTTCATACATACTCAATCTGATGATATGAATGACAATGGGTAATATTGTTGGTTTATACCGTGGCTGATGAACTTTATGGTTGTTAGCTGAGAATAACAACAGAATGTACATAGAATGACTGGTCACTGCAGAATACAAGATCAGTAGTATAAACATTGTTTACTAACAATAACTAAGCTTATTATATGAACAGTAACAGAATACATAGGTGCTTAGTGTAGAGTCTTTAGGAGTAAGTTAACTTCCCTTATTCACACTACACACACACCTATAGATACCCTCTTAAAGGTAAATCAACCCTATGAGCACCTGTCCATGTGAATACTATGACTGTGTCCAGTGATATTCAGTAAAGATTGAAGACAAGAACAGGAGTCATCTTTTATCCGAATAAGCCAGTTGAAGCACAAAAGTGGCCATTATCACATAATGAATCAATAACACTTCTTCCCCTTCTTGGTTATAATTACCATTATCAACAGTAGAATATGTATGCAGTGTAATACTCCCACTGGAACGGGATCCATCGCCTATATCGGATAGCTAGATATCGGAATGCCAATCCAATAGTTGATCATCCACTGATCTTCCAGCATGAAAAGCACAAGTAACAACAATATATAGTTTGGATAAATATTCAACCCTACAATTTCTTCCATGTAGAAAAGCAGTAACTCTTTGCCTAAACTATTAAGTGACATGAACTATAAAAGAGACACACATTATGTCTTTTCATCAACATCTCTTTTGACTCTTTATTATCTGCATATTTTACACACTCTTACCTGATCTTTTAATCTTACTTCATGTCTGATTCCTTGCCTAATCTCGAAAAAGGTCATTCTGATCTTGAGAAGAAACGTCGAAGTTCAACGTATAGCAATTCAAGCACTATCAATGATACATTCACAATAAATGAACCAATTCCCCTTCAGGAGGTTGCTTCTTATTGTGAACAGATTCGAGAGCAAATGCCTCCTGGTATATTCTCCACAAGAAGTTTATCCATTAGACCATTCCCTACAGCAGAAGCTGATATGGAGGTAGCTGCTGTCCGTACTATGACAAACAGATCAATCAAGGCACCCATCATCCATTACGTCAATTGGGAAGTCAATGATCCCGAATGCCCCTACAACTGGAGTGCTGGTTACAGATGGTTATGTACATTGTTAGTGGCCACCTTTGGAATATCTGCTGCATTTGGTACATCTGTCATCACAGGTGGTATGAATAGAGTGGCCGCTGAATTTGGTTGTAGTCAAACAGTAGCCATTCTACAGACATCACTCATGGTTTTTGGTTTTATGATTGGTCCTCTTCTTTGGTCTCCTCTTTCTGAACTCTATGGCCGTAAACCTATCTATGTCATTGCATTGGGTATATATACCATATTCAATATTCCCTGTGCTGTTGCTCAAAATATCGAGACCATCCTTGTCTCTCGTTTCTTTGCCGGTTTCTTTGCCTCATGTTCTCTAACACTCGCTGGTGGTTCAATTGCTGATCTCTTTCCTACAGAAACTCGTGGTAATGCCATTGCCTACTTTGCTGCTGCTCCTTATGCTGGTCCAGTCTTGGGTCCCATTGTGGGCGGCTGGATTTCAGTCGGAACACAAGGCTGGAGATGGATATATTGGGTAAATATTTATAATTATAGAACATAATTATTAGTTCTAAAAATTATCTTCATCATTATATCATAGGTCAACTTGATGTTTGCTGGTGTTGTCTGGGTCATTACCTGGTTCTTGCCCGAAACCTACCACCCTGTTTTACTGGCCAAGCGTGCTAAACGTATAAGAATGGAGACAGGCGATCCTACCTATGTTACTGTGGAAGAAGAATTCCCTGTTCCCATCGTTGATTTAGTGAAAGCTAATCTTGTCCGACCCTTTGTCCTGTTAGCCACTGAACCCATCTTACTTCTCATGTCATTCTATATTGCTATCATCTATGCCTTGCTCTATGGATTTTTCTGTGCTTATCCTATTATCTTTGGTGAAGTCTATCATATGAATGAGGGAGAAGTAGGACTGACATTTATTGCTATTCTTATTGGTGTCGCATTTGCCTTGTTCCTCACACCCTTCTTGGAGAAGAGATATACTATTACCACAAAGGCAAAAGGTGGTGCCACACCTGAAGATCGTCTCCCAGGAATGATGTTAGCAGCCCCTTTGGTTCCTATCTCTCTATTTATATTTGCCTGGACTTCTTTCCCTTGGTGTCATTGGATAGGACCTGTGTTTGCAGGAATCCCATTCGGATTTGGCATGGTTACTATTTATTATGCAGCCAATAATTATATAATTGACTGTTTCCCTCGATATGTTACATCTGCTTTGGCTGCCAAAACTCTGATCCGATCTGGTGCTGGTGCTGCTTTCCCATTATTTACCAGACAAATGTATCACGGATTGAACAATCAATGGGCTAGTACCCTACTTGCCTTTATCTCGTTGGCTATTGTACCCATTCCATTTGCCTTTTATAGATGGGGTGGCGTTATTCGCAGTAAATCAAAGAATGCCTCTTAAGTCTTCAATACAAACCTACCCCTTTTTCTACTCTAATTCATCGTTACTTATACATAATATAGACATATATACATTTTACATTTACTCATCTTGAAAATTAATAAAATAATGAAATACCTGCCTAATAAATACTGAAATGCCTGCCTAATAAATATTGAAATGCCTGCCTAATAAATATTGAAATACCTGCTTATACTGTGTGTATATGAATATCAACTACATAAATGTTACTCCCTACATCAGCTCTCATTTGTTCCTGTTATCATATTAACGAGTGGAGTGTGTTTCAAATAGAGGAAATGTTCTATTCATGTTCAAATATTGACATGATGCAGTTCAATGCATAATATGCTCATGCTGTTTATGTAGTATGGAGTAAATCGAGTAATTGGATCATGGATTATTTATGTCTGATTTTATTAAATCTAATATTAATACTTAGAATACATGCAAGGGTCAATCAGTTGATTATAATCTATTTTTAATTGACGATTGGAGTCCAACAGACCGAAATGGGCTTCTCTGTCAGGTTTATAGGGTTCATCAATAGCGGAGAACCATATCATATCGATGTTCTGCTTCTTTGTCATACATAGAGTATCAAGCATGAATCTATCACATTGACTCTGTAAGCATAATGGAATTAAAAAGAGAAGCACATTCACACTTACTGCTTCTGATTTTCGGGGGAGGGCTGAGATTGCTCAAAAGGAGTACCTTGATTTGGCCATCCTGTCTCAGATATACGTACTAATTTACCCTGTGATAGGTTCTGGGCACCTCTGTAATGTTCCAACATAGCTTGAGCAGCCTTTTCTACAGTAGTGCCTTCCCAATAAATGAATGCATTCCTATAGAAATATGTTGAGAGGGATGTATAAAGAAACGAGATAAATACATACATCATCATGAAATCCACCACATTTGCTACATCGGAAGTTATCTTATAGTATACTTCAGAAGTAGTGACAGGCACAACCTTGGTTACTGCTTTTACTTGGTTGATTCGATCCACCAGTTCCCATGACTTGAGATCTCCTCTGTATAATACTTCTGATCCAACAATGATGGCCTCTACATTGTATAGTTTGTTATACCTGACCAGGTCCTTCAGTGATTGTAATTCCTGATCAAATGCATTTGTACCATCCACCCACATACCCAAATAGATTCTCATCTTGTGATATTGTGCAGCTCTCAAGGCCAATACACCCAGATTACAGTCCTTGAGAGTATATACTCTGATACGATTCGTGTACTGCTTTAATACTCTGAAATCAGCCTGTACTGTCTCATAGGAAGGACAGTTATCTCTGTTGACCCCATAATTCAGCCCATAGAATATATTGGCAGCCTGAGAGTAAAGAATGAAATGACAGATAAGCAATAGAATAGGAGTGTATTTCATAGTGAGTATATCTAAAAGGTAAAGAGAAGATAGGAAAAGAACAAGTGTATTTATATTAAATTCTGTCTATCCATCCATCAATGCAAAATGTTCTTACTTAGGGGGGGGATTCCTCCCCTTTTGGTATGTCAAACTTACCTCCCACCTCCTTATCACACACACACACACACACACATTCACTCACACTCACACAATCTCTCTTTCTCCCCCAAAATCCCTACAGGCCCCCAAGAGAGCCGACGTCATAAATAAACTTGGCTGCGGGGATGGAAGGGGGGTTGACACTAAATAGAACAGGAGTAAATAATAAATAAATAGATATTTTTTTTTTTCTCTCTTTATTTTCTGCCTTCTCTCATTCAACCCCCCAACTCTTTTATTTTCCTTTGTCTTGTTTAACTGAAGCAGACTATTTCCCCCCTCTTTCTTTATTCGGTCAATGTTGAGAACAGTAACCATAAAGCGAGGTAAAGAATAACTAATAATAATATTTGGAAATGAGAAAAAGGGAACACTCACACTCCTATTTGACATAATATGACACTCTATAAATAACTGTACGCGAATCACTACTATTTATACAACAACCACTCAATATATCATCCATACTCAACTGCATACCCACACACACACATCCATACACACAATTATCAACACATATTAGCTGGACTTTTATTAGCTCGTCAGTCTAGATCTATTCCCAGTGTAGTATCTGTAGCACGTTCATTTGCCACTGAGGCCACCCCTGACCCCAATGCCAATCCTATCACTGGAAAGACAACATTCGGTGGTCTCTCTGATGAGGATCGTATATTCACCAATGTCTATCTTAAGCACGACTATAAACTGAAAGGTGCATTAAAGCGTGGTGATTGGTATAAGACCAAGGAGATTGTTTTGAAAGGACATGAATGGATTCTGAAGGAAATGAAAGAATCCGGTCTCCGTGGTCGTGGTGGTGCCGGTTTCCCCACTGGTCTCAAATGGAGTTTCATGAACAAACCCTTGGATGGACGGTAATGTTGTGGATCTGTTTATTCTTATGTTTATCTGTGTACTCATATTTACTAGTCCTCGTTATCTTGTCATTAATGCTGATGAGGGTGAACCTGGTACCTGTAAAGATCGTGAAATTCTTCGTGGTGATCCCCATAAACTAGTTGAAGGCTGTCTTATTGCTGGTTCTGCCATGAAGGCTAATGCCGGTAAGTACTTATTTAATAGAAAGAAAGAAGTGTATTGACTGTTGTTCTGCTCTGTTAGCCTACATTTATATTCGTGGTGAATTCTATCAAGAAGCCAACCATCTTCAAGTGGCCATTGATGAAGCATATGCTGCTGGTTTGATTGGTAAGAATGCCTGTGGTACTGGATATGATTTCGATGTCTATATCCACCGTGGTGCTGGTGCCTATATCTGTGGTGAAGAGACCAGTTTAATTGAATCCATCGAAGGTAAACAAGGTAAACCCAGATTGAAGCCCCCGTTCCCTGCTGATGTCGGTCTCTTTGGCTGTCCCACTACTGTTACAAATGTCGAAACTGTGGCTGTTGCTCCAACTATCCTCAGAAGGTATTTTGAATAAACATGGATTCTGATAAATGCATTCTATTTAACTAACCATTTCAATAGAGGTGGATCCTGGTTTGCTAGCTTTGGTCGTCCTCGTAATGCTGGTACCAAACTCTTCTGTATTTCAGGCCATGTCAACAACCCATGTACTGTTGAAGAAGAGATGTCTATTCCCTTGAAAGAATTGATTGAGAAACATTGTGGTGGTGTGCGTGGTGGTTGGGATAATCTACTGGGTATCATTCCTGGTGGTTGTTCCGTGCCTGTCATTCCCAAGGATATTTGTGAGGATGTATTGTAAGTATCTCGCTGAAATGAGTGGGACAGAACGTGTTTATTCATACTTCTTACGTAGAATGGACTTTGATGCCCTTCGTGATGTCAACTCTGGTTTAGGAACAGGTAAGTGTGGATAAGAAAGAGTGTGGATGGATGATAACTGACTTTTGTTTCTATTTATCTACTTATTATTCACCATTATAGCTGGTAAGTGAATTCAAAATTGACTCTAGGCTATATGTATTAATGAATGGTTCACTATAGCTGTTATTGTCATGGATAAGACTACCGATATTGTACATGCTATCTCTAGATTTGCTAAATTCTATCGCCACGAATCATGTGGCCAATGTACACCCTGTAGAGAAGGTACAAAATGGCTTGAGACTATGATGGACCGTTTCGAAGTTGGACGTGGCCATAAAGAGGAAATTGATCAGATATGGGAATTAACAAAGCAGATTGAAGGTCATACTATTTGTGCTTTAGGTGATGCTGCTGCATGGCCTGTACAAGGATTGATTCGTCATTTCAGACCTGAATTAGAGGCTCGTATGGCCAACTTCCAAAAATCATTAAATGCTTAAATATTCATAAATCAAAAGGAGACCATGGAGAGAGTCTTTTTTTTATAATAGAAATATAAATAACTATATATAATAACAGCTACAGTGATAAATATACTTGAATCATACATGTATTTATGGTATATTCTTTATCAGTGACATCCACATGAATACCGGATTTGTACTTGGGAATCCCAGTGACATATCCACTGAAATACACAGCGTTATTCCCATCACTACCTGTATGCATGCAGTGATAGTTCCCTTATGCATACCGCTCAATAACAATGATAGGTCCGTGTTATTTCCTTATTTAATAATGACAAGAAGTGCATCATACTGTGTCTGTGTGTTTCTGATGCACTCCCTAGTCCTTCACTCTCCATATAAGCATAAAGAATTCATTTCTTTCTCCTTTATAGTCTCTGGCCCAGTCACCTTGGATTGATTCAGAATGGACATGTACACGATCCATTGAAATACTCACTAATATAAGTCCGAATTCAATGACGCTATTTACAGTATTACGTAGAGGGGGCGGAGTGATGAATGAATGTGAATGATATCTGATATATGAGCATTCTGTCTTCTCTCTCTGTTAATAAACACTCTTCATTATGTGCACTTCCACCCACACCAAGACAGAGCGTCAAGTACTCCCTACGAATGTTAAGCCCACCCATTATGATTTGACACTTCAACCTAATCTCAAGACCTTTGTATTTGAGGGCCAGGTTCATATTAAGTAAGTGAATAAGGGGCCACGTATTCCCCTGTAAAACTCATTGGATGAATATATAGGTTAGATGTCAGTCAAGATACAAACACGATCACTCTTAATACGCGTGATATTAAGATTCACTCTGCTATCCTCTCCTCTGAGGGACTCAAGACGGAAATAAAGTAAGCAACTTCAACTGATAAACAATAAACATATGCTCATTGGTTATTTTTGTATTAGACAACCTGCCACTGATATTGCATATGATGACAAGAAGGACTTGGCCATTCTCAAGTTTAAAGAACCCTTGCCTGCCAACTCGAAGGCCACTCTCTTTATCTCTTTCCAGGGTGAATTGAATGATCAAATGGCCGGTTTCTACAGGTCTTCTTATAAAGACAGTAAAGGTGATACCCACTACTTGGCCACCACTCAATTTGAATCCACGGATGCACGCAGAGCATTCCCTTGTTGGGATGAGCCTAGTTTGAAGGCTACATTTGATATTTCCTTGATCGTTCCTTCTCATCTCGTTGCTTTATCTAATATGGATGTTATCTCAGAACAACCATATGTTAAGACGGAGGAAACACGTGGTAAGACTCAAGGTAAGATTGAGGCCATGACTGGGGGCAAGATAGAGGGTGATATCAAAGGTAAGACTCAGGGCAAGACTCAGGGCAAGACGGAGGGGAATACTCAGGGCAAGACGGAGGGGAATACTCAGGGTAAGACTCAGGGTAAGACCGAAGGCCAGACTGAGTCCACTACACTGAAGAAAGTAAAATATTCCACCACCCCGTTGATGAGTACCTATTTATTGGCTTTTGTGATCGGTCCCTTTGAACATATTGAATCGTTTACTTCGGGAGAACACAACGGTAGGCCCATTCGTTCTCGTGTCTATGCTCTTCCCGGTTCAGTTGAACAAGGTCGTCATGCATTGGATGTATGTACTGCTGCTCTGGAGTATTTTGCCAAGGTATTTGGTGAACCCTATCCTTTACCCAAGATTGATATGGTGGCCATTCCTGATTTTGAAGCAGGTGCCATGGAGAATTGGGGTTTGATTACCTACAGAACAGTAGCTCTACTTTATGATGAGAAATCATCTTCCATTGCCTTCAAGAAGAGCACCGCTTATACCGTCTGCCATGAGTTGGCCCATCAATGGTTTGGTAATCTTGTCACAATGGAATGGTGGGAACATCTATGGCTGAATGAAGGTTTTGCCACCTGGGTTGGATGGCTAGCCGTCGATAATATCTTCCCTGACTGGGATGTCTGGACATCTTTCGTGAATGAAGATATGCCTAGAGCCTTCACCCTTGATGCTCTTCGTTCCTCCCACCCCATTGAAGTTGCTGTAAATGATCCTTCTGAAATCCATCAAATATTCGATGCTATTTCCTACTATAAGGGAGCTAGTGTCATCCGCATGTTGAGCTCTTGGCTTGGTGAAGAGACCTTCTTGGCTGGTGTGAGACTCTATATTAGTCGCCATAAATTGGGCAATGCTTCTACCAATGATCTTTGGAAGGCATTAAGCGATGAAGCCAAGGTAGATGTCTCCAATTTCATGACATTATGGACAAGACGTATTGGTTATCCTGTCTTGAATGTGAAGCATGAGAATAAGAACACAATCAAAGTAACACAATCAAGATATCTCTCTACCGGTGATTTAACCAAAGAGGAGGACAACACTGTTTGGTGGGTTCCCTTGGGCGTCCTCACACCTGAAAAGATTGAATCTGAAACACTAATCGAGAAATCGCAAACCTTCACTGTACCAGCCAACAACCTCTTCAAGTTGAATGCCGGCCAAACAGGTGTTTATCGTGTTAATTATCCTATCGAACACATCCGGATTCTTGGTGAAGAAATCAAGAAAGGAAAAAAGGGTCTTTTAGCAAATACAGCTGACCGTGTTGGTTTACTTGCTGATGCTGGTAATTTATGTGTAAGTGGAGAACAAAGCACAGCTGCTTTCTTGGAATTAGCACAGGCATTTTTGAATGAAGATAACTATTTGTATGTTTTTTATATGTGTGTGTGTATTTGTATATCATACTCATCTCATTGTTGTTTTGAATAGCGTATGGTCCCAATTGAGTGCACATTTCGGGAATATCCTTAGTGTGTGGTATGAGCAACCAGAAGATGTCCGTAATGGAATAAAGTCTCTCAGACGTAGCTTATTTGCACCTGTTGCTCATCGCCTCGGATGGGAATTTGCACCCACTGATGACTACCTGACCAATATACTTAGAGTGCTTGCCATCAGTAATGCTGGCCGTTCAAAGGATACCAAGACCATCAGTGAAGCAAAGAAACGATTCTGGCAGTTTGTCGAGGGCAGTACAGAAGCCATTCACCCTAATTTACGTGGTTCTGTTTTCAATATTGTCCTGAGTGCCGCAGAAGATGAAGATGAAGAAGAGAAAGTGTGGGAGGAGATATTGAAGATCTACCGTGATGACACCATCCCAACTGATCAGCGATTGATTGCTCTTAATGCATTAGGATCTATGAAGAGCAAGACTCTTATCCAAAGATACCTTGATATGAGTATTGATGAAAAGCAGGTCAGAGGCCAAGATTCCTTATATGTCTACAGATCTTTATCTGGTAATATTTATGCCCGTGATTTACTCTGGAAGTACTTTACTACACATTATGATGTACTCCACAGTAAATTTGCCAAATCCTTGAGTTTGTTCGGAGCTGCCGTTCGTTCATCTGTTGGTAATTTTGCATCATTCAAGCGTATTTCTGAAATTGAGGCATTCTTTGCTGATAAAGATACTAAAGAGTATGCTCGCTCTCTTGAACAAGCGTTGGAAGGGGTGAAGGTGAATGCTAAATGGGTAGAAAGAGATCAGAAGGCAGTAGCCGACTGGGTGCATAAGAATGCCAAGAAGTTTGAATAAAGCGTAAAATATAATAAATAAAGGATTCTCATCTTATTTTGAAAGGTGTAGGAACACAGTCATTGATTGTTGAGTCTTCATAATGTCTTATTCTGCCTGAAAAGAAAAAGATCCTAGCTTCCATCAGAGAATCCCGGCAATAGTATTGAGGGCAGTAGCAAAGTAGAAGTGCACAATAAAGAAGTTGCTGATAAACAAGGCATTCAGTAGTTCATATCCTTGATTGGCTAGTTGAATTCCTCTATAAATAGAGAATGACACTGAACACAATTAATGACAGATACTGTATTCGCACAAAAATAAAATTGGGTCAATTTGAGAACCAATTCGCGCACGCCTTGAACAAAAATGAACCATATCCTAATGTTGATGAGATTCCAGAGTATCAAATATACAAACCAAAGATCCGGTGCTGATGTTTATGTGGAGCTAACAGCAATGTTTGTTCTTGATTCTTTATAATTTTTTTGGTAGCTATAATATATAAAAAGAAGACTATGAATATTGATAAAACAATGATAAAGAGAGAGAATTATATAAAAACTCGGCATAAAAGCTAGCATATAATTATATAAAAACACGGCATACAGCGTAGTAACATGTGAAATATTTTCTGCTTGAAATTATAAATTATTTCTTGAACGACAGGGATGTTCTTAAACCTTTTGGTTTGATAATCCGATGAAGTTCTGATATATCTAGACTAGAATTTCTTTTCCTGGCACTACCTTGAGATTCAACACAATTATCCCTGCTGCAAATTATAACTTGCTTTAATTTATCGAACGAGCTGAGTAAGTGAGAAAGTTGATCAAGATACTTTGCCGTTTCGAAGGAATAAAGCCCAACCATTAAATGTAATCCATCTACAGAAACAAAGATATAGAATGAAATATAAAATCCTACAGCATGTAAGAAAGTTTGAAAATCACTTAACACATCTCGTCAGCCTGTAAACTCTTACCAACAACTTGCACTGCAATCATAGTTTTTCTACTTTGCTTTTTCCAATGCATCTTTACAAAAGGCGACCAGCCGAATCATATCTTCATGTCTCTTGATTGAATCACTTTTTTCAGGTTTAACTTCAACAAAACCTATTGAGCTATCAATTCTTCTTTGCTATATTTTGTAAATGTGACCATCCGGTCCTCGTGTTTCCTTATCTGGGGTTTGCCTATTTAACCTAATTTAGTAGGAAAATATATACAATAAACTATTAATCAAGAATATAATTTTTAACAGTGCAACGTATTCATATACGAGATATACAGGTTATAGATACTAACCATATTCTCTTGATAAAAGACAATGGTGAGATACTTCATGGAGATGTTCTGGAGAGATTGTTGATTAAGAGGTCTGGCATGAAGCGACTTATACCATATATGCAAGAATGGTTGCATGCTGTTTGGTAGTGCAGATGTCTCGGTAATTGAAGATGAATGTTGTTCCTGCTGTGGTGAGGGAAGATATAAGATTGTTGGCGGTGTGAGTAAACCTGCCAAAACTATGAAGATGTTGTCGATTGGACAACAGATTTCTGTTAGGTTGGGTAATGATGAAGTGAGAGAGATGATGAGATACCCATACAATAGAGAAGTACCTGTAGTGGGAGGCATGACAGATGTTTTTGATGGAAATGTTCTTAAGAGACACAGAGGAAGGATTGTAGATGAGCCTAACACCATGGATGTCTACATCACTCTCTTTGTAGATGGTTTTGCCAATCAAAAAAAGGCAAAAAAACACTGACCATGTTCCATATCAACATCATGAATATCGATCCATCTAGGAGGTAAGCTATACACTATAAGGATAATAGAATTCAAACTTAATATATATATAATAGAGCCGAAGGATTATCAATGATTCAAATAGCCATTTTACCTGGACCTAAGAAGCCTGCTGATTTAGATTCCTTTCTAAGACTATTGATAGACGAGTTGATAGAACTAGGTACTGCAGGAATAGTAGTAAGAAAGAGAGGTGTTGAAATTTGCAAGGCCAGAGTGCATTTGGTGATGGCTTCAGGAGACATTGTTGGAGTGACAGACTTGATACATCACGATGGGCATAATAGTCACCACTTGTGCAGGTATTGCATAGGCAGATCTGAGTCTCCATACCACTGCTCCCGTGGCAAGTATCTTTTAGACCACAAAGCACCCTTAAGAAAGACTAGAGATTTTGTTGTTGGTGATGAAGTAGGTACTAATCAATTAAATTGAACATGGTTAATAACAGTATAGTATAGGCTCATGGTATCAACAAACCATCTGTTTTCTCCCGCCTTCCAAACTTCAATGGTCCACTCTTTTTTGGTCTCGACGAACCACATTTGCTGGGAGGAGTTGCCAAGTTGATCTTCCAGATGATAACAGTCGATGCAAAGCCTATGACCAGAACATCCAGCATTTTCTTCTAGACAGATGACAAGAATAAGAAGATCAGGGAGGATTATCCTTTCTTTATTCCGGAGCAGAAGTTGGCCAAGATTGGTGAAGCAATAACCAAATCAAGACCATACATCCCTACATCCTTCCAAGGCAGCTGGGATGACTTATTCAGAAGTGTAGAGGGTGCCAGAATGGTGGATTGGTTGGACTTCTTGCTGTACATAGTCCCCACTCTTGTATGTCCGGAAATAAAAACTGTAGAAGCTCAAGATGCTCTATATGCCTTGTCGAGAGGATGCGGACTAGCTTTGCAGTGGAGTATTGATACGAGTATGATCCGGGAAATGGAGAAGTAAGTGATTCCTTTAAAAACTAGTAATAGTTAATTAACTTCCATATTATTTATAGATGTTTTGCTGATTGGCACACTTATCTTAGAGTAGAAGTCGACGAAAGAAGGCTTTCAAAGAGTGTGTTCAAACCAGTCAACCACTATCTACATCATATTCCTTATGTTATGCGTAATTTCGGGCCAATGCGTGCATACAGTACCAGGCCAATTGAAAGAACAATTGGTAGATTTTCGAAGTTGATTAAATCAAAGCTTGACAGTGGAACAAATGCAAGCAACCTAATAGAAAAAGTTGCCGTAAATGAATATGTGAAAATTGCAACTTCTAAGAATGTTCTGTGCAATATTGACCCCAAGCCCTACAGTACTTCATCATTTATAGAGTGTCCTTCTGGTGTACCGGTTCTCACCAATTGTGGTCACCCATATCAGAAATAATCAACTTGAACAATCCTACAACCAATTTTTCTCAGTTCTCTGATCGACCGATAACCAATTTAACAATCACCAATGCATTAAACAACTATTATAAAAGATTACTACCTGGCACTGCTCAACATATAACTAATCCTGAAATCATAATTGCTGGTCGTGCTTGGTTAAACAATAACATCTTCTCTTCTAGTTACAATAGAATCTATGTTAACCAGCACCGTAGAGGCAATCACTATATCATGTTTGACACACCTGCTATAAAGTAAGTAATGTTATCCTCCTATGTGTTGCATCTACTCATATTTTCCCATTAATAGTAATCGTAATCTTGTGAAACAGCATTGGTTTGTCGGATCAACTGTTTTCTTTTTCTCACACACACATAACACTATAGACTGACACCTTGTTCTCGTCGAGTTAGCCAAGCAAAATACAACATACCCTTTTAAAGACAACATCCCACTAGTCAAGCTGTTTGCCAGCAATATCAACGCATCCTATGCAATCATCAGCATCGAACAAATAACAGCCCAAGTTGGCCTTATAAAAACAACAGAGAACTCCAACACAAGTGAAAATAACACCTATAAGGTCGTCTCTCCATACACTATTTTCAACACTGAAAAAAAAAGAGCAATGCTGGTAAAATTCAGATCTTCCGTTGAAACATTGTTCTTTATTTTACTATCTTCTTCTCTTATTAATACATATATTCTATCATTTTCTTCTATTTACTTGACTTTATTCTTATACTATATCTATATCCCCTTTATCAACTGTAATAAATAAATATTAGCTACATCTACTGTCTACTGTCTACATTGTGTGTGTCTTCATGCTGTGTTCATGTATTGTAATGTGTGTATATTAAGTGTAATGAAATGACATTGCTTTCACTATTTTATAATGGCGAAAGAATGAAGAAGGATTGGGTGCCATCCAAAATATATAATATACCTGTTTTCAATCCCAGAATATTAACTTCAGGGCATAAATCATTAACGGACACCCGATAATTAAATCCTGCTAAAAAAAAGATAAAAATAATCGAATAGAAATGTCCATAGCACTTTCAATTTCAACATTAACACAGCAAGTCCAAGCATAAAAATATGTAGAATAACTACATCTATCATCCAATACCAAAAAGAGTGAAACACCATGAAGTTTTGACCTTTCATTCAATTCCTCTAAACCTGACTCATATTTTTAATGAATATGATTGGCTGGAATAATCTGATTGATGTTATAATGTTAACTATTAACATAAACCGATAATATTTGTAGTATAGAAACTCAACGAGTTGCTAAAAGAAGCTAGCGATGATGACTACAAATTAATCGAAATTATAATCAACCACTCTTTTGTTTTCCGTGTGCCATCTTGGGAACGGAAATCCTATGGAGAAACAAAAAAAAACAATTATCAACGCTTAAATAATGCATAAAAACTATGTTTTCACTAAGTCTTACCCTAATATTTCTGATACTTGGTTATATAGATTGGTATCAAATTTCACCTTCGAATGCATGTATTTTGTGAATAAAGTACTTCGTAGTCTATCCAAATTTGTAGCCCCAAAATGACATCGATATTTTCATTAAAAGAACGTCAGATAAGCAACTATACAATCAATATTAATGCTGATCTTTTTGCAACTAGGAGTATTAAACTTACAGGATTTCATAGAGGTTACTATCAACAGAAAAACCTCGTTGTTTTGCTGAAACTTCAGTTGCCTTTTTATATTTATAGAATTGCTGTAGTATACTAGAATCATCCTGCTCGTCATAACTCTGTTCACTGGAAGTATCAACCATTTCTTCTTGGGTGCTGCTCGCGCTTTCAACATCAGTATTATTATGTTCATGACCCTCAGTTCTCTATCAAACATTATTAGTAGGTGCAATTTTGTATTTTTGCATATTTTATAAGTGACCTGATTTGAAATAAGCTTTTCTTTTGCTTGTTGAACAGAGGTAGCCAATCTTCCCCAACCAGCTATAGTGATGGCATCCACAGCTTTTGCTTCAGCATATAGTTTATCTCAACTCCTGGGCCTCTTTTCTTTTTCCCCGCGCCTCATTTTAACTTGTAGATTTTCTTTTGCCGCTACTGCGTTTTCGAAATGACTAATGTATGTCTTAATAGGATCCTCGTGAGCAGCACAAAATTTGACCAAGCTGGGGTATCTTCCAGCCTTAATCAAGTCTTCCATAACCAAAAACATATAATCTTTTTATTGCAAAGCTCGACACAAAAAAGGTGATATACTTTCGAGTTAGTACATCAGACATATTGAGTGTTTCCTGCAACTTAAAACTAACCCAGCGTTTTTAAAAGTCAGAAAAAGCCACAAAAGATAACGTCATCACTATCCTTTTTCGATTCATTATTATTTTATTTGAGCAGAAGGAATCTAGCAGTGTGCAGTGTCCTCTGTTGGTACCATGTAAGCGTCTGTTTCTGGGCCCTTCTCTATTAATTTTTACTACTTGCTCCTTTCTCCTAATACTCCAGACTCAATTTCATTGGACAGATATGGGCTACTATAAATCAAAGTCAAGTGGAATAAGCTGAGTGATATTAAACTCTTATTAGTACAAGGACTATCAATGCTAGCGCTGGGGTGATAAATAATTTATTATCGAAGAGCACATTTATTTGTTGTGTATCTATATCGATGATAAAAGTATTTTACTGACTATACTTGAGTTTATTTTTCTGACTGATTTCTAAACGTTGAATTTTCCTTTTTTTCGACTATTTCCATAGTCTTATTTCCGTTTCCATTGTATATTTATTATAGTTACCAAAAAAATTATAAAGAATAAAGAACAAACATTGCTGTAAGCTCCACATAAACATCTTTGGTTTGTATATTTGTTACTCTGGAATCTCACCAACATTAGGATATGGTTCATTTTTGTTCCAGGTGTGCGCGAATTGGTTCTCAAATTTTGACCCAATTTTTTTTTGTGCGAATACTGTACAGTATACAAAGATGGCCTAAATATGGATCTATTAGCACTAGAATACAACAATGAAACACTAATTGCTCTTATACAGTCCCAACACATACTCTTTATACATGTCTCACACACTCTTATACATGTCTCTCACACTCTTATATAGTATTCTTATACAGTGTAACCCATGATACTCTATACAACACATCACTATTCTGTGTCATTACTATTATTATTTTTATTAATTTAAAAAGAAAAAATCTTGTCTATTGAGGACCAGGTTGTGGCTGTACAATGGAGTCGGCAAACTTGATAATCATTCCCTTGGCAATAGTATACACTTTGGGAACGATTTCAGGAATACGTGGATCTGCTGTTGGTGGAAGAAGTAAGGTGTCACATTTGATTCTAAGGTCTGCAAATGTCTGTCGAATATAGGCTGATAGATGGTAGCGGAAACGGAGGAACTGGGCAAAGAAGAAGATAGGCAATATCTGGAAACTACAGGGAGAAGAAATATGAGGTTATGTAAGCAGGTAGAGATGAAATATGGTAATATTTACCGAAATAAGCCGAAAAATAAACGAACACTGATGATGGTAACTTCGGATTGGGCCACGAGACGCATGGCTACACTGTAGTATTTATCTGTCCAGGATTTAATCTGTTGCTGAGTCTTAGCCTGCCAAGAAGCACCACTATTGGCGGGTCGTGGGAATAGGGTGTTGATGATGTTAGTTCTGATATAACCAAGGGCATGGAAAGAAGAAAAGGTGAAGAAAGGAATCAATGTGACTATAACAAAGGATGTTAATTACTGTATTTATAAGCAGATCATTCATGTATTTATATGTGTATATACAAGCAGACCATTCATCTCCACAAGAACCACACACATCCCACACATCCCACACATCCCACACACACATCCCACACACACACACACACACACACACACACAATCTCTCTCGCTCTCTCTTTCCCTTGTCTTTCACTTACCAGTAATAGGAGATGAAAAGAACCAGAATACGGCGAGTAATAAATATTGAGCATTCTCATCCATGAGTAACTTCCTGGCATAGTTAGGGTTTGCTTGTGGATACTAATATGTATAGTCGAGTTAGCAATAAGATGACTGTATTTAATAGACTTCTTACCCCATGAGTTTTATAGATGACTACACCATAAGACAGTATTGCACCCAGATAAGCTACTTTATAGAGTAAGGTGTTTGAACGAAATAACAAGACAGTCAAGAGATATAATATCGAGCCGAGAAGTGTCAGGATATGGCCAGAGAACCATACAAATTGTAATGTCTATGGATACATACTATTTAAGCATACCAATCTATACCGAAGTTATTCCACAATACCTTAACTAGAGCAAGAGCACGTACTGATAATGAATCAGATGCTGTGGCTGGCATGATGTATAGGTATGAATGTAATTAAAGCAGAAAGAAGAAGGAATTTAATTTGATGTGGATTATGAGAGAAGGAAAAGTGAGGTTTCTTTTTCTCTTACATTCCTCTTTTTGATTGGCTAAGAGAATAGACAAAATATCGGTTGTTCAATTATGTACTTTAACTCATCCTCTTCCATCATTTCTCCCTCATTAGAACTGCTGAGGGGGGATAATAATATCCACTTCTCGGCTTGTTTGTTATCCCCCCTCTGCCTGCTCATTTTTTTCTACCTATAAGAATACACTCAATAAAGATATGAATATGAATATGAACATATTCTCCTTTTGTTTCTTACTATCTGAACTGACCCACTATCTATGAATATCTCTCTCTTTATTCTCCTCTTTAATAGCCAGAGTCAGTATAAGGATCATCTTCACTTCAAATACAAAGCAGACACTAACAGAGGGCATATAAGAGCTAAACATACGATTGTTTACTTCCAATGGGTGTGATAAAACAGCTGATAATATCACGACTGTATGAATTCATAGCTAAATGAGGTCATTTACAAGGGTGTTGTATGTGATACTATTACACAACATTATGATGTGCAACACCAGTATTGCGGACAGCAATACAAGATTCTAACACCCGGGCAATTGCTGCCAGATATCTGTAGTCTGATGCAATTTGACAGCATTACTATGGTTGCTATGATTGTTACTATATTGAGAAATAGGAAATATCCTCGGTGTATTCCCTTATACTATTCATAATAAAAAATCGTAAGGCCAATCAAAAACTGTAAGTCTGGTATAAAACTCAGCTACAACATACACAGTTAAGAGCTGATGATTGGCTGATAATTTGTCATAGCGACCAATTATTAAAATAACGATTGAATATCCACGTAAATAGGAGATTTATAGGCCCTCTTTCATGTCTTTCTTTCTTCACACTGTAGTTATCATTGGATGTTCAATGATATTACTTGTGTGGGTACAAATAAATGCTCTAAGAGACATGCAATTGTAGCCATCTATCTTTATAGTAGACTTATGGGTGCTTACTTACATCCTTCATTGGGCATTTTATTCCCTAAATAGGAAATAGCTAGACATATACTACACGAAGCATGTGCGTATCTTCTTGTATGTGGTAGTGTTTATGCTTCTCTTCAAGGCAAAATACCTTTGTCTGGAGAAGCATTATCATTAGAGGTGCTGTGTGTTCATGGATTAAAAGTATGTATGGGCAATAGAGGCTTTCCTGTTTATTGAGTGCCTTCAATGTAAAGAGAAGTCTTATCCGGTCCCTGCTAAATACTTTGTGATAGTAGACATACATCCTCTACAGTGTATATTCTGAGATGTTATCTGGATATCATTCCCTGGAATTGAACATCGCGTAGTCTATGTAAATAAAGCAGTCATGCACAAACATATGTGCAATCATAAGATCTGCTTATGATGGAATATGCTCATTCAACAGTAGTTATGTCTCCTTGTAGATACTGAGTATTCTTCTATGGTCTTTTTACCCATGATATTCCATGTATTCGTAACATTCTGTATTCTACATGTCATTATGTAATCAGAAGTGTATGAGTTGGAATAGTATTGAATTCTGCCGCATTAATTATGGGGCTAAAACCAATAACAAGCCAGGTACCCCTTCCTTCCCAGCACTTCCCACACCCACCTTTAATTCTCAGCCATCTTTCAATTTCCCCTCTTCCCCTTATCTCTATTCTTTTCAATGGTATTCATGAATAGACTATCGATAAGCACAAAAAGAATGGCCAATACTATACATCCCATATCCAAACTATATTCTTCTCTTTATACCCGTCATGTAAGATAGCTGTATGATTACTTAATTGCTGCCTCTTATACCTCTCACACAGATCTCCACTGAACATCATCCACACTTTGAAGTTGACTTGCCTGAGGTGAGCACAGAACAATAATCACCCGCTGTTTAATACTCATGTCTTCCTTAGAACTATGTTATTCATAGAAAGATATCAGGTGCCCGTATGTTCATATTAAACAGAGAAGACAAGTTAAATGCATTGAATCTCGGTATGATTAGGAATATTGGACCCCAATTGAAGGCATGGGATGTGTCATCACTGGCTAAAGTGATACTGCTGAAGGGTGTAGGCAAGGGAAGATTGAGTACTGGTGATGATGTATTGGGTAAAATATCGATGTTCTATTTATCATGGGTGGTTTCATGGTCATATCATTGAGTCGACTGATGAAATAAAGGATTTTAGACATATTAACAAAGACCCAATCAAAGGATCCTGATGCCTTGTACTTCTTCCAAGACAAATATGCTCTCATTCAAATGATAGCCACATTAAAGACACCCTATGTGGCCATATTAGATGGATATGCATGTAAGTACCTTGTGAATATATATATATATATATACATGTGTGTGTGTGTATGTGTTTGTGTATATATATAAACATAGAGTGTGCAGTGATCTGTGTATATATATACATCTATGTATTTACACACACACACATGTATATGTATTATAAATATATAAATATATAAAGTAATAAGAACAGATCACTTGTATAGTGGGTGGAGCATTAGGATTGTTTATTCATGGGCCATTTCGCATTGCAACAGAAAAGACGATATTCGCTGTACCGGAAATCACTTTGGGGGCATTTCTCAACTCAGGATCGAGTTTTTATCTCCCAAGAATGGATGGCGAAATAGGCACTTATCTGGCATTGACTGGAAATAGATTAGAAGGAGTCGATACATTGTAAGTGATGATAAGTGACTCTCTTACAGTACACTTATCTGGTTTCACTTATGTAGTTTCACGGGTATTGCCACACATTACATTCCATCATCCAGATTAGCTGCTTTAGAGGATAAACTGATTGATTTGGAATCATCTGAACACGAGATTATTCACCAGGTATTAGAGATGTTTGTGGATAAGAAGGTGGTTGATAAAGTTGGATTCAAGACAGAGACCAGGGAGATGATTGATAGGTAACAAGAAACAGACAATCCATAAAGAGCATCTTTTCATCACTTCCATTCTATTAGATGCTTCTCACATGATACAATAGAAGAGATTATTGATGCTCTGGATCATGAAAAGCCATCCACATGGACAAGGGAAACAAAGCAAAGACTGCTATCAGTCTCACCTACCAGTCTCCGTGTCACATTAAAAGCATTAAGGAAGGGTCGAACTATGTCGCTGGTCGATTGTTTGAAAATGGAGTTTGATCTTATACAGAAGTATATGGTAACAAAGGATTTCCATGAGGGTATTTATGCTGCATTTGTAAGCAAACCGAGAAGGAAACCTCATTGGGATCCCCCTCAATTAAGTGGCATTTCAGATGATGACATCGACCAGCTCTATTTCTCTGAACCATCCCCCAACACACTTAGACTGCCATCACCCTATGACTTGAGAAAGTATCCCTATTCCCGATTCTCATTACCCACAGAAGAGGATGTACACTCACTACTAAAGAAGAGCGAAGATAGACTAAAGACAGAAGATATCGTCAAGTGGTTTACAGATGGATATAGAGGGAAATGGGGTGTAAAGGAGAAGATATTAGACATACTCAAGCGTAAGACTTCCACCGAAAAGGAGGGTCTCGTATGGATTAAATAATAAAACTATCAATTTAAGCCACTCTTTTTTCTACCCTTTTTTTTTCTTTTCCACCCCATGTCTACTTATTATGAGATACTGGGTGTCAATGAAACTGCCTCTTATGACCAAATTAAACAACAGTTTCAATACCTGATACTAAGAGTAGGACACCCTGCATAAACAGGAGAACATGCTTATTCATGTCTTTCTATTAGAATCACCCAGATAAACAGTTGACTGGTACTCAATACAACAAGGCACATGATATATTAAAGGCTTGGGAAATATTAAGGGACAAGGAGAAGCGTATGTTGTATGATGCTGAACTGAAAAGTGAGTGTAGACAGATAGTGGTTGCTGAATAGTGTCTAATGAGGGAAAATAGATAAACCTGAGAAGAAGGATATTGCGATCAATGCCGAAGTAGATCTGGATGACATGGAATACGCAGAAGGAGAGGGAATTTATACATTTGACTGTCGATGTTCGGGTGTGTATATTATATCAGAGGATGAATTAGAGAGTGGAATTGAAATTATTAGCTGTGATAACTGCTCTTTGAAGATAAGAGTAATGTATGATGAAGTAGAAGAAGAAATAAGCTGTTGATACCCTTTTAAAAATAAATAAATAAAAAATAAAAATAAAAATTCATCTCTATTTGTTCAACATGTACTCCATTAGACTGTTACCTTTCACTCAGTTCATTCGTTCATTTACAACCAAAATCACTGCTGTTAGAAAGAAGATTGTATTACGTGATGAAGACTTAATAGAGACATTCGTTAAGGGATCTGGACCGGGGGGTCAGTGTATCAATAAACGGTCATCATGTGTTGATCTCCGTCACATTCCAACTGGTATTCGAGTACAGGTAAGATATCAAGTAACTATGATGTAAAAAGTATAAAATAAACAATTATGCAGTGTCAACAGTCAAGGTCTTTGGCCGATAATAGAGGAATAGCAAGGAAGTTACTGAGGGAGAAATTGGATGAATTAGAGAACGGCAGTCTCAGCAAGAATGGACAGAAGGCTGCCAAAATTGCCAAGCAGAAAGCAAGAAGATCTAGGCGGGCAAAAGAGAAATATGGCCATAAAGACACACCAGAGATAAAACCAGATGCAGAACTATAAAATACAGGTTTCTAGATCGGGGATATGATATGTTTGTCACAATCAGGTTGAATAAAAATGAGTAATAGAGCACTATAAATATACACTAAAGACCCAATGATATGCAGATCAATGGATGCTACTTCTAGATGCTTATTCACAAAAACATTATTTATCTGTGCTAGTAGTAAGGGGAAAACATTATGTTTATGTACCCATCTACAGAAACGCACGGCCTAAAGAGTCATTTGTAATTTTTAAATATATACTCCCTGGCGAAAATGCACTTCTTTTTGCTGTGAGTGATAGAATGATCATATGCAATGTGTGTAAGCGCATTAGAATGATGGAATAGACTATCAACAATGAGATAGTAATCACAGTAGTTACCACACATATATCGATCTTCTCTTCCCAAGCTAAAAATATATGAACAAGTTAATGTACTATAAATAAAAGCAATGGGTGACATTAAGCAGGTGCATATAACACACCTCATCCCATTTGATTCTTATACAATTCATTATGCTATCTATATGACATGATCATTCACAGAACATTCACACATACAAATGTATGAGATTGCTATTGAAATTTCAAAGGGAGAGGTGGAAGTGCAATGGAGATTGATAGGCCCCTCTACCTATACGGTATTATAGGGAGAAGGTAAAAGGTGACGGATGCAGGAGCCTCAGTTCAATGATAGATATCAATAGATTTAATAAGTAATTAAGGAGCATGGTAAGACAAAAAGTATAAAACCCATTGAATCATCAACCATTTCGACCATCATTACTTCTTCTTGATCCAGCCCAATTAAACCTTAATAACATCACAATAATATGAACGAACAACCACCAATTTGGGCATACACTAAACTGCATGAAACACACTCGACCATTCATAGACAAGTACCACGCAAATCAAATATAGATATACAAAGACGTATAAGACTATATGAACATAAATACAATGATTGCATGAAGAAAGAATCGCATCTATTGTCATGGATGATATCTACACAATCAAAGCCAATGTCTACTGCCTTCTTAGAAGGTTTAAATCAATTCTGACTGATAACACAAAATTGTGACAATACCCTAACTTTTACTATTTCAATATAGGACCCCGACGACTTTATCAATCTCGATCTCATGAGAACACCAAACGCCCCGAAAAGAATGAATTATGCCATAATGAAGTACCATCCAAATCATCCATCACTAATCTAATCAAGAAGGCAGCAAGTTTTGGTCTTCGATCATCCAGTAGTTTTTCTTATGGACTCAGGAAACAATCAGACACATGCTCCTCATCGAGCAATTCAAGATTATCAGCCAGTAAGTATATAATATGTATTACTAGACAGCAAGCTAATATTGTCATAGATCTGGCATCATTGTCTATTAAATCATTTGAAATAAAAGATCAGGCCAATACAACTGAAGACCACTCTCTCTCTCAGCACCAGATAACTTCCTTAGAGAAGGATGATGTGTGCAATTCACCGGCTTCTCTATCCTCAAAAAGATCATCTTTCATGAGTTCATTTCAAAAGGCAGACAAGTTTGAAATAAACCAACCAAACAATATATCCAGTCCCATTCAACAAGATAACATCAACCATTTATCATCTTCTCCACATCGTATAAGCATCAACTTTGGTGGATTTCTGAAGATGGGCGATCCATCATTGGGAATTGAAGGTGATCAAGTTACGCAGAAGAAGAAAAAGCGAGCCTCATTATTGATGGCTCCTTCTCTATCAACCATCCGCACCTTGTCACAGAAATCCCACTTCTTGAAACGTCAAAGTATGTTATCCTAAGATTAGAGAAGACTACCCTGTATATTTCTCCAATTCAATATAAGTATACGTACATCAAATAACATCTAGATGTACACTCTGATTTTATCCCCAGCAAAAATCATGTCTATATATAACTGCCACTAGCTCCCCCCCAAAAAAATGCCCCTACCCCGTAAAAATACAATAAAACCTGTAATATATTTCAAGTGTTTAGATCAGTTTGTTTTTTTAATCTCTGTAATATGATTGATTCATCAATTACACTGTAATTGTATTGCATAATTGCAGTTGTTTACTTGATCTTCCCAAAAGGAATGTTATTGGACAGACAGTGAATTATTATGAAGAGCAAGTACTGGGAGCGTACATAGACTGTCATAAGTAGATGGAACTATCCGTCATCCTACGCGGATAACTCCTCTGTTATTTATCACATGTAAATAGACATTGAAAGTCTCTGTTTTTTAGAGCATACAACATAATACTTGAATGATTATTTACTCACTCTGAATGCTTCTATGCAATTTGGTTTAGACTAAAGATTGGCAGCAGTACAAAAGATAAAGAGTAGCAATGATCCGTTATGATTGTAACGATCAAGGTGTGTGTACCCCACCACAAACCTCTTTCTTTCCGTGTGATAAGTGAATTGTATCTTTTTTTTTAAACAAGAGATGCCTATTCTTTCTACAAGTAAATACAGATAGATCTTATCTTGTATAAGGTTGCATTGTGTTATGACTACTGACTCCCCAGTGTGTCAAATGACATAATCAAGGGATGAGATTGTACGTGGTACTACTAAGTCTATTCTCGAAATTATGATCTGACAATTGGTGTTATAGAATAGATCTATGTAATTTACTTATGATAATTTGACACCTGCCATCTATTTTTATTTGTGCATAATTTCATGGATGCTGCATGTACATGAGCTGACGCGTACACCGCCTTATGCTTATCTTCATTACCCATTGTGGATATAATATATGCTATAAATCAATGAATGGCATTTAAACGAGCATGTCTCCTCCACTCTCTCTAAGCGTGTGTCACATGATTATATATGCAGTAGAAGCATGATAAAATGATCTTCATATAATAATATCAGTAGCCAGATCAAAATAAAAAACAGACCAGTCCCAATATACAGGCTCACAACAAGTGAGTCAAATGATCGTTTATCATTTTGTTGGGGCAATACCTAATGGATGCATCATATGATAATTGAATAACATTATTCATATTGAGTGGAGGTAAATTACATGTGAGTTCAGGGTTGAATCAGTAACTTATACCTTGGGATCGTCATTAAATGATCATCCCATGCAAATAGATAGAGTATTATGAATAAACATGGTGTATACAGCGAGCGATATGTTATTGTTTTCACGTGAATGATATATCATATTCATTGATCTATTTAAGATGCCATTCAACTCTTCTTCTTTCTTCTCTTTATAGCTGAACAGC
Source organism: Pilobolus umbonatus (assembly GCA_025528865.1). Lineage (NCBI taxonomy): Eukaryota > Fungi > Mucoromycota > Mucoromycetes > Mucorales > Pilobolaceae > Pilobolus > Pilobolus umbonatus. Next base: position 569,616 of record JAIXMH010000010.1, read on the forward strand.
GTAAGTGAATAATTGAAGGTGTCTAATAGTCACTCATATAGCATTTACCAGATAATACAACCACAATAAACAACACTCTGATGGACGAAAGTATGGACACACCAAATACCTATGCTGGATATGATTTTGAGATCAACAAGGTACTAGAGTTGAGAATAGTATATTGAGTACAACTAAACAAGCATTTTAGCCACCCACCAATAGACCCATTCGAATCTACTGTGATGGCATCTATGATCTATTTCACTTTGGACACGCAAAGGCACTTGAACAGGCCAAGAAGGCATTTCCTGATGTCTATTTATTGGTAGGAGGTAACCAATAAGAGAAGATATAAGAATGTGTAGACTGTACATTAACTATTTCGGTGTGTAGTATGCAGTGATTATGAGACTCATAAACGAAAAGGGAAGACAGTGATGAATGAAAGAGAGAGATATGAATCAGTCGAGCATTGTCGCTGGGTTGACCAGGTTGTGCCAGATGCACCATGGATCATTACCCAGGAATTTATAGATGAGCACCAAATAGACTATGTTGCCCATGATGCAGAACCTTATCAATCTTCAGAATCAGGCGATGTCTATGCCTTTGTCAAGAGTCAAGGAAAGTTTCTACCCACACAAAGAACAGAAGGAGTATCTACATCTGATCTGATAACACGTATTGTCCGTGATTACGATGCTTATCTACGCAGAAATCTTGAAAGAGGTGTCAGTGCGAAAGACCTGAATATCTCATTTCTAAAGGTAAGAAAATGAAGATAGATTCCCTATATAACCATCTGAATACATTGATAAAGGAACAAGGGATCAAAACAAAGAAGTCATTAGATGATCTCAAGAAACAAATCAAGAGTATTGTGATAGACCATTTTGGTACCTGGAAGGATCATAGCCATGAATTCATAAGAAGTTTTGCCAGTAAATTTGGAGCAGAAGAAGTAGTGGTAATGGAAGACAAAATAGCATATAAATGGCCTCTAAACTGTATTTGTATATAGGAACAGTTCTTCAAGAAGCGTAAGCTAATAACTGATGATACTAATCAGAGATTTCATAGTCTAGAAGGGGAGAAATCAGCTATAACAGTAGAATAAATGTTCCTATTTTTATTATTAAACAAAGATACTCTCTTTTGATATCCTTCTATCTTATCATTTACTGTGTTTATTGCATATATAATCAACTTAAGCCCACATTTTGCTGATGAATTCGGTGATTCCAATATCATTGGTGTTGAATTGATAACAACCGACAAGGACACCTGTAGTACTGAGATACAAAGTACCCTTCATCAACTTATTCACTAACACACTCTTACGAGCATTGAAGTAATCTAGAATTCACAAATAGAGGTTATTTCCCAATCTCATACTAGGATGGGCATCATCAATTTACCTGTGATACAAGCATCCCAACCTATGATATCTGATGTTAATGTACTGTATAATGGATGTTATCAGCGTCACTTACCGATGTGAAGATGGAGAGGAAGAATAACACCCAAAAGAGTATCAGTGACAGGACTGGCACCATAAGCAAGTTGAGAGGCAATCAAGGGTACTAAAGCAAGACTGGCAGCACGTTCAATATCCCAGTGATAAGAACCATGAAGACGATCAGGCTTATGAGTAGCCACTGCAGTGTTAGACTGGCTGACAGCTTAATGATATACACATAATTATTGACTCTATGAAATAGGATACCGTGATGAGGTTACTTACAGGAATGAATCTTCACAAGACCCATTGGTTGTTGACGCATCATGATACGTGCAGTTGAACGAATAGCAGGGGTAGCAGCAAGACGGAGAGCCATATTAACTTGAAAAGAGTGGGGTAGTTGTGGGGGGTTAATGAGGTGGACTCTATTAATATAAGTACAAAGTAACAGCAGAGAGAAAAGGAAAAAATAAGGAAAGGGGATCGTACTTTAACCCTCCCCGCCTTTCACGAATAAAGTTCCGCTTAGAATTGAATGATGACGCAGATAGAAGACATGAACAATGAAGGGGAGGGGGCGAAACACACCTATTTTTTTATTTTAATTTTTTAGAGCTTATTGATATAGTATTTCACCGTCTTGACCTGAGTGTATTCTTGGAGGGCGTATTTACCCAATTCCTTGCCGAAACCGGATTGTTTGTAACCACCAAAGGGAGTTGACTGATCAAACACATCGAAGCAGTTTACCCACATAGTGCCTGCCTTGACTTCATTGGTAACATGTATTGCGGTATTAATATCTTTGGTATATACACAGCCAGCTAATCCATAGTCAGAATCATTGGCAAGTTCAATAGCCTCTTCAACAGTACTGAATTTACCAATACCCACTACAGGGCCAAATATCTCTTCTCTCATCATCTTCATCTTATTATGACAGTTAATAAGCACAGTAGGCTCAATATAATAACCCTTCTTGCCCCAACGCTGACCTCCAAAGGCTACTTTGGCACCTTCTTTCTTACCAATTTCAATATAAGACAAGATCTTATCAAACTGGGGCTTACTAATCTGGGGTCCTTGGAAAGTATCTTCAGCAAATGGATCTCCAATCTTGATCTTCTTGGTCTCAGCTATGAAGAGTTCTAAGAACTTATCATGGACTGATTCATGAACAAATATACGGGAACCAGCATTGCAGCTCTGTCCATGGTTATTGAATATACCACCACATGCCCAGAAGGCAGCATTTTCCAAGTCAGCATCTGCACACACAATCTGGGCGGATTTACCTCCTAATTCAAGCTGCAATTTCTTCAGATTACTGTTTGAGGATGCCTCCATGATTCTGCGACCAGTGACTGTAGAACCAGTAAAGGCCATCTTGCTGATTTTAGGATGTGTGGAGAGATGTTGACCAGTAGTATGACCAAATCCAGTGATAATATTGATGACACCCTGACATATAAAAATGGGGTTAATTTATTATGCTGTTGATATTCCTACTAGATTACTTACAGGAGGGAAACCAGCTTCCTTCACCAGTTCACCAAACTTGAGAATGGATAGAGGAGTAAGTTCAGATGACTTCATGACAACTAACAAAGAAACAAATACATATCAGTATATCCCCATGGTTCAAATACTCTGAACTTACTGCAATTGCCAGTAGCCAAAGCAGGAGCAAATTTCCATGCAGCCATCATAGTGGGGTAATTCCAGGGAATAACGGCACCGACTACACCCAATGCTTCATGGCGGGTATAGGTCATCTTGTCAGGAGTGGTATCAATAGTCTTACCGTGAATCTTGTCAGACCATCCAGCAAAGTAACGATAACATCCAATAGACTCTCTGATATCAACATCACGAGCCACAGTGAATGCTTTACCATTATCAAGGGCATCCAACAGTGCCAGTTCATCAATATCACGCTCCATCAAATCAGCCAACTTATTGATGAGGCGCCCTCTTTCAGAAGGAGCCACCTTACGCCAGTTGTTCTGGAAGCAGTCATAAGCAGAATCCACTGCCTTATCAACATCACTATTATCAGCAGAATGAACCTTACAGATCACTTCTTCATTAGCAGGGTTGATGGTTTCAATCAAAGGTCCATGGCCAGGAACAAATTCATTATTGATGAAGAGATAGGTATGAACTATGGAATACATGTCAATCACAATGCAGGAATGGTGGTATTGGATACTTTACCTTTGGCTGTTTTACCATTGGATAAACGAACAGACTGGATATCGGATTGAGTCATATTAAATGTATAGAGAATAACAGAAGAAGAGAAGACGAGAATGATAAGCTCTTTTTATATATGTTTCAGTAGTCTATTCCAGTTAAAAGTCTATTTTGCTTCATTTGAAAGTCCTTTATGCTTATTACTAATATCATACATTGCACATCTTCCTTATACGTAAAGACATCAGTCAAAATAGGGTGTCTGACTGTTTATTCTAGTCCATACATGAGACTATACAGTTTAAATGGGTGATATGAAGTCTGAGGGTGTTCTCTTTTAAGATGAGTTGGATGAACAAACTCAGGAAGACATCTACTCTATTTAGAAATACGTGGGAATTGATGAGTATGTTACAAATATCAGTGGTACAAAAGACCACTCTTCTTACCATATGAGTGTGAATGTGCCTTTTATTGGATATCTATATATATATATATAGATAAGGTTGATTCCAATATATTATAAGATATATATCTATTATTTCTCTATGCATAAATGTATACAAGTGATTTATCAAGCAGGTCAATTGATAAATGCCCCCCCCCCCTCTTTTGAAGTGATGGCAAAAAGATTTAAAGTGATGGCATATAGATTTAAAGTGATGATGACTATACACATCATGAAACAAACCAAAGGCTGACACACCAACTCTAATTTTTTTATCCTACGTACATAGATGGTCAATGGATTATCTGTATATACTGCTTCTTTATCCAAAAATAGACCCTATATATCTCTATTTTTACCCTGATATCATCACCGTAAATACAGTGTAGTTGAGGTTGTTCCTATTCCCATGTTTAGCAGTGATTACACATACCGTAGTCAACAACATGTAATATATAGTTAATTTATTGGGTGATACTATCTGCACCCAACTGATAATCAGTGCATATGTCCACAGTCTTAAATTGGATGTTAATAGACTGACAATCAGGAAGTTTCTTGATCTGATGGACTCTGAACATCAGTAATAAATAGCCTTTCACTTCTATTATCCCTTCATACTTTATCAAACAGAATGCCCAAATTCGATTTCTTCCATATCATCAACTTTGTTCCTATTGTTTGCCTGATATTGGCGACAATAGGGAACTTTATTTACTGTAAGATATCTATTATCAGATCAATTATGGATGCTAATACAGTATCTATTCTCAAATAACAGTGAGTTGGTATGGTGTTCTTGTCAGTATCTTCAAGATGTAAGTAACTCTGCTATGAATATCAGCTGTCCCTTACTGTATTCTTTAATAGATTGATTATTATTGCACTCATTGTGGTGGAAGTAAACCCTATTCCTAATCTTATCAAGCATCTATCATTCCTGTATTCTTTCATAGGAAGGGGCACATGTAAGATTAAATCAATAGACATTGTCACTGATAATTGATTCATCTTGTCTTATAGTCTATATATTGTAAGAAGGAAACAGACACTATTGAATGTTATATAACCTATCTATTTATATAGCTATGGATTTCTCAACTTCATCCCTCATGTCCTTGGAATAATAGGAGCAGCATGTGTAGGTTATTCATGATAGACACAAAGGAACATGTGTACTCATATACTCTGTAGACCATAGTTGTAGGCATTGTCTACATCATCTGTTACTTCTTGAAAGTAGCCATACCTCATCATATGTCCTATGATTGCTACAAAGAACTAGTCAGTGGCAAAACAGAGAGTCTTCCCGTCAGTACCAATCCTACATACTAAACTGTTCCCCCTCCCACTACCATCAGGACATGAACATACCTTTACCTGTGTAATCTATAAATCGTAGTCACAATCTAAGAAAATAAATTTTTTTCTTCTTATCTCCTCTTATTTGATTGGTTTAATGTATGACTAATGTGACTGCTTAATATTGTCTATAAAAGGGCGAGCAAAGTAGGCAATGTTTGTTTTTCTTTAGTGACCGTACTCTACAGGATCTGTATGCAGTACATTACTAATCTACGTTTTCCAAACGAGATACTTAATCCAAGTTAGTCGATGATTATTAGTAGACCTTCTTATGAGTGAAGTGTGGTATTGTATTACTGTTGAAGTATTCAATTATCAGTTGATGATCTCGTCTGTCTTTATTCCAAGGGCATGACAAGGAAGGAGCTACAAGTCTGATAACTTAACCTTTTTTATATATATATATGAATGAAAATGAAAAATATAATGTGTGTGTTGTGTGTGTATTTGTTATGTGTGTTATGTGTATTGCTTGGGTAAAGAGTAATTACTTGGGTAAAGAGTAATTACTTGGGTAAACAGTAATTACTTGGGTAAAGAGTAATTACTTGGGTAAAGAGGAATTACTTGGTAAACAGTAAGCACATAATGGAGGACTTTAGACAACTGATAAACAACGAAACGAAAAATAATTGAAGCAATAAATACTCTTTTATTCATTAACATAAACATCATATATCTTCTATCAACAATACATTTACCTATATATATTATGAGCAGAGAACACACTGTAAATATACACACCTAGTAGCAGACAATATACTATATATATATATCTATACACATACACCAACCTACACTCATATACAACACTTATTATATATATACTTGAAATACCTATAAAATAAACAGCAGTGCAATGAAGCCAGTTAGTATAAAGGATTAAGGGAGTGGACACTGATACTCTTATGCAGGTACAAACACATTCAAACAGTTAGACATACATTTGAACATAAACAACAGTTAAAGTAAAATGTAAGCGGATGAGGACATTATAGAATGTCAATGTTTAAAGAAGTAAATCATTAAAGAGATACACATGATATGGGGGATTAATATGATAGTAGTAAGGGGGAGAGGGGAGGGAGATTTAGTGTGATATAACTTCCTGATGTCCAAAGTTCAACAATGCCTTGTGGGCATCTATCAACCGCTGTTCAAGATCCAGTATACGCACTCTGTATCTCTTCTCTTTGGTCTCTAAATTCATCCTCTCACTCTCATTCACGGCAGCTCTCAGCTTCAGCAGCTCATTCTCTGATTCCAATTGTTGAACACGCTTCTCAAGTGATTCCATCTTCATCACTTTCCGTTGACGGGATCTTCTGGCAGCATCAGTATTCCTTTGACGTTTCAGTGCAACCAAATCTTCTGTTTCTTCGTGTAATCGATTGGCAACATCATCACTATTCATAGCAGATCGTTTTCTTTTCTGACCAGTTGACTGATTGTACTGAATACTTCCTAGTAATGTCAATGCTTTAATGAATGGTTGAAGATAATCACCAGTAGAAGGTATATCGGGTGACCCAGCCTTTGTGACAGGAGAAATAGGCTCATACTTGAGAGTGGGAGACACTTCCAACTGAGATAATAATGGAGTACATTCTGACACAGGTGGAGAGGCAATAGCATTATGATTAGCAACAGAAGCACCAGTAGAAGCACCAGTAGAAACACCAGTAGAAACACCAGTAGAAGCACCAGTAGAAACACCAGTAGAAACACCAGTGCAAACACCAGTAGAAACACCAGTAGAAACACCAGTAGAAGCATGTTCCTCATTAGACGCCAATAGACCAGATTCACGTAGATCTGTTTCCAGCCACTCATCCAGTGCGTATGGATCTAGGTTCAATAGTTCATTAGATATATTTGACAACATGTTTCTATGAGTAATAGGGGAATGAGGGTATAGTAAAAACAGAAGTAAGAGGAAGAAGAAGACTGGACTGACAGACATACTTAAATACTACTCATTGTGACGTCTATTTAGATTTCCCCCCTTACCTTTTCACAATGGAAGTAATCATTCATTAAAGGAGTTTGAATTTATTCCATGGACGAAAGGAAGGGGGAATATTGGACTGCTTAAAAAAATTTTTCCCTCCCTCCCCCCAAATGTATCTGTTGTCAAAATAAGAATACTGTTATTTGATTGGTTAATATTACTATTTATAGAATGGAATCAAAGTAATAGTTGAATATGTTATATATTCCCTGTATAAGCTGAGATCCATCTTTATCAGGTATACATGTGTCTGTTATGAGTAAATCAGTGTGATAGACAAGTGGGATCTGGAGTGCTTTCTCCCATTGTCCCTTTAATGAAGTACTCATGTAGTTACACGTCTCCTTCAGTGTAGCCACCATTTGTCCGAGTTCGTCCAGTCTATTCTGACCATGGGTTACACAGAGATAATATTACTGAAATGTATAGCTTACCTGAGTGTTAAGTAGCGTAATGGGTCATGAATGTTATAGTCTTTGTTCATATTGGATATTAATAGGTCAACAAGGTCAACCACCACAATAATCACAGGTGGCTGACCATCCTTCTCATGGGCTATCCATGATAATATGTTACTGCTATTCTCTTTGTTATTCATGATATCGGGTACCATATGTACACCAGATAACAAGGCTCTTAATTGGTGGATAGTATCGATATGGCTATTCTAAATTGTAATAAGAATGACATCCATATAAATATATATGATTTACCATATACGTATATAATCAAGCCATATTCGCTGTTCTGGCTGAATATTTGTATTCTCCTTGTGTATGGCCATATCCTTACACACAATAAGAGCCCATGGTCTAGTAACAACCTCTATTCCCTTGCCATACTGCTGTATACCTTCTTGTATGGTATTATACTTCAGCTGGAGTTGTTCTAGTACAAAGTGTATGATGACACTACATACGTGTTATCTGAGTATGTGTGTATATTAGTATATATTATTCACTTACCTTGTATTCTCCATATGATCTGTGCCCAGTCTCAAGAGACAACTAGTATTAGACATTCCCTTTGCTTATTGAAGGACTGAAGAAATAATACAGTCGTTCCAATACAGTATTTTTACTTGGTTTTCGGACCTTTTCAAAAAAAATTGGACGTTCTTTTCATTTTTGGACAATTTCTATCTTAATTTCAGAAATTTACAAAAAAAGATAACAAAAATTAGAAAAAAACCTTGAAGTACAACAGTTTTTGGTTCAATAATATAATTTATGCTTGAACAGTAAAATCAATAAATGATCAGTAAAATGCTTTTTTTATTGTCGATACAAATAGGTATTATAAGACCAGTACTATGCGTTACGGATATATCCATTTGCTTGGGTACATATTTATAGTCAAAGCATGTATATAACAATTCAACAAGTAGAAGTATTTGAAAAGACTGATTGGTCAGTACAAGCATTGGTTATGATGACAGAGCTTGGAGAGACAGAGGTCAAATTAGAGGTTGATGATGAGTGGGCCCATCTCATATATGCCATTGGTTAGCTTATTTGTTTTTGTCGCGATATGCAATGGTGTATAAGGGTAGCCTAAGTCTTAATTCAAGCTTCCTAATTGGTGTAGAAGTAATCCATTTGAGTATTTATGTGCCATCTTATAAAACAAGTATTTCAGTTTTTAAATTTCCTTAAAAATACCTGAATAAAAAGATTCTTTGGAATAACGGTGTTGATACATAGCAGACAAGCCAAATCTCCTGACCACCGATTAACAAAGTTAAAGGGCTATTGTCAACCCTGGGAAGGGGTCAAGTCGTAGAAGATTTGTCAGACCAGAGACGTTATCTTTACAAGTCCCTCAATAACGTAGTCCTATTGTCGAGTAAGCAAGTTGCTCACGCCAAGTCCGTTCTGCTAAGTTAACTTTAACGACAAGCCAAATCTCCTGACCACCGATTAACAAAATTAAAGGGCTATTGTCAACCCTGGGAAGGGGTCAAGTCATAGAAGATTTGTCAGACCAGAGACGTTATCTTTACAAGTCCCTCAATAACGTAGTCCTATTGTCGAGTAAGCAAGTTGCTTACGCCAAGTCCGTTCGTTAAAGTGTATCAACTTGATCTCGTTCATTTGTTCGCTATTGTTAAGACATTTGAGGAAAGCATGAAACCTAAACTAGCAAGAATTAGTTCAAATTCAATAAAATAAAATAAAATATTAATAACATTAAATATCTAGTTTAGAACTGGCAATAGTATTCTTCTTAATGATAACAAACAACAAAGAAAAAAAAGGATAAATCTTGATACAGAGTCTATTTACAGAGTCTACTCGAAAAAATTGAAAAAGTATACGTCACACTTTTTGATATTGCTATATATAGAATTTATTCTAATAATTGGGGGGAGCAACTGGAGCTTATTTTCTAATGCATAGATGACTTATCAATTCTGAATAATCCACTGAATTACAGATACTTCCATATGAGCTTCTTAATCTTGAGTGATCCATGTTAATGACATGGATGTCAGGAAGCTTCTTTAGTCTGCCAGTATTTGTACGAGAGAATTCAATGAAGTAAAAATGGCTGTTTGTTAGGAGGAGTGGGATTGGATTCTGCAGGCTTGATAGATCCATATGAATCAAGGGCATAAATATTTGAGATTCATAGATCTTGTTTGTGGCCCCAGTCTTATGGACATAATTTTCTGTGTAGCAGTATAGATATACCGGTCTTTGGTAAGTGTCTGCTACAATCTGAGGGCACACAAAAGAGGAAAACCACAAGTCAGTGTCATGGAGACAAGGAGATACTTTCGACTGTAGCCTCCTGATCATCTTTTCTTCTTTAAACCGTACAATGGAGTCAGATTCAGAAGTTGATTTGTACAGTGTATCTTTATATTGCATGTATGTTTTCAACATGTCATCCTTCACTCTTTCCCATCGACTTTGATCCTTGTAGATTTCAAAACTGACTGCTCGGAAACCACAATTACCGTCACCTCCAACACTATGAATTGTCGAAATAAACTTTCTGATTCTGTTTTCTACATATTCAAAAACTTTATCCTTTTTCTGGCTGCTGAAAAAATCAAGTCTAAGATTGGATATAAGTATCAGATGAAGTCAGTTGTAGTTTATACTTATTATGATACGGTACAGATACTTACATGTCAAAATCTGCTGGATTATTCTCACGTTTAACATCGGGTTTCAATGGCTTGCTTGCTGGACTTCCAACTAACTTACCATCTGCGCCTTGAACAACCAATATCAATTTTCTCTTCTTCAATTGAAGAGCCACATGCCTTTCTTCGTTCTCCAAGAATCTTCTTCTTTTCAGTTTCTACCTTCACCTTTTCATCTTTCTCTTTCTTCTTAACATCAGCTACTTGTCTCTTCTCAAAAATCTCCCTCAGAATTTCCAATCTCTTTGTACTCTCCTTTACACCCTTCTTACTCTTTCTTCCCTTTCTATTAGTATTGGTGGAAGGGGGCAGTAACATATCTACATTGACCATGGAATTCTTGATACTGCTATTAACATCCTGCAGCTCTTTGATTGCATTTGCAATTTCTTGTTCAGTCTTATAGATAGATATATTTTTGTATAATGTCTGAAGTATATCCTTGACAATATTCATCATTTTTTCTCTTGTTGTTTCATGATAATGACTATCAACTGATACAGAATCTGTGGATGTAACACCTATTTATTTTTTCAAGATATGGATTCATTGCGTGCATATATGATTGCTTTAAAGGATTCTTACCAGTAGTAGATGTGTTTAAAGAAAGTATCTCTTGATGCTCATCTTCCTCCGATGATTCTTCTAGTTCTACTACAAATTCAATTTTTATCAACATCATTCTATGTATTGTGGAGAGTATTGGTGAAGTAATCCCTTACCTAGGCTTTCTGTGCTATTATCTGATTGTATATTGGCAGTAATCAATTGATCTTGGCATCACCAATAAAATAAGTGTTATATCAAATTCAGAGTACAGACAAAATATACATATAGATTAGTAACAGTGAATCATAAATGACAGATATGTGTATAAATAATCAGAGCCGAGCAGCGTTTAATACAATAATATGCGTATATTATTTCTATATAATCTTTAACTGTAGAACTCATGCACATAAATCAGATCTATAGATGTATTATCGTATGATCAGAAGGAACAAATATAAAATATAGTATGGACATTTGTTCATCAGTTAATTACTCAAGTAAAACATAATCTTTATTTATACTAGTATTCAGAAAACACAATATAATAGGATTCCATGTTTTATACTATACTTGACCAATAAACACATATAATACGCTGCTCATTGAACTCTTCATAGATCATAATACAGCCTGCCATCTATTTAACATACTTCTGACTTACCTATGTTTTTTTCATTTACATCACCATCATATTCTGTTGGATCAATAGGATCTGCAACATCTTCATCTAGAATTTCATGTAATTAGCGCTGTAACATTGATACAAGTATTACATAAAGTTTACATACAGTTACTGGGATCAAATCTCCATCTTTTGTCCACAATTTCAAGAGGTAATACTCCTGGATTCATGGCAATGATACATGGACAAGGCAGTTTATAGTTAACTCGATCATAGCAATAACAATTACTGCCATGATAAACAAAATCTTCTTGGAGAGTTTTGATTGTATTGAATCTGATTCTATCCATTGCATACTTCACTACCTTAAACTTCATTTCATCGAATCTATATTCTTGTTTTTTGTCAAACAATAATGAATCTATAGAGATTCTTTCAACTTCCAGCTTCCTATACCTATCGGCTCTCTATGAAGATAATAGCAAATTATATATCAGCTAATATTACCAATTTTTCTTACCTTTTTTTCGTAATAGGCATGCATCCTCTGTGTCACGAGTAAGAGCCTAGATGCAGATTGACTGCCAAGTGCCCTCTTCAAACCAGAATGGAAGCTCTCGGCTCTCCCAGATGTCCTATTTCCCATATGTGTATATTTATTAGCATACATACCTACCCATCTCTTCATCTCACTCTCTTGCAGCAATCTAGTAGTTATAGAAGTAAGTATATAACACGGAAAGCCTTGAAACTTCATATTAGCACTTACGTATCACAAAGATATCTCATTGCTGTTCTTCCGTTGTCTTTAAAGAACCCAGGCTTGGTTGCTATAGCCTGACAACCATCAAGAGCAGCTTGGTAAGCAGATTCATCACGGCTTGACACGATTGCCTTGAATTCTGCTTCTGCTTCTGCTCGACGAAGGTTGTACTCTTCCAACGTTATACTTCCAATTGGCATTTTTGTCTCCATTGTATTCCAAAGATGCCACAAACATAGGAGATGCTGGCACTCAGGGAACACGGATTCAATGGCGTTTCGCAATGCCTGTTCATTGTCTGTGACAAATACAGAAGGGAGTGCGTTATTTGCCTCGGACCATACTGCATATCTCAGTTCTTCCATAATCCAAGTATACGATTCTTCAGTTTCAGAAGAAACAAATGCAGCTGCAATTGCAAATGTCTGCAGACTGTTACTCTTGCTGGAGCTGACATTGCTAGTGCCCACAATGTTGACCAGTGATAGCTTATGGGCGTTGGTCTTGTAGGTTGCATCTACAGTAATGGCTTCTGGCCAGCTACGAGCTTCTTCAATTGCATTTTGATGGATAAAAAAGACACCTTTTATCTCGTGATTGTCCTTTACTTGAATTCGTACGACATAGTCATTATTTTCCAAGAAAGAGATCAGCCTGTACATCTCCTTCCCTTGACCATCTCTCAAGAACAGCGTTTGAATATTTTGAATATCTTTTTTAATGATATTCTTGACATTCAAAGCTTTCAATGTCTAATATAATTACCAGAGAGATTAAATTGACGGCTCATTCATTGTAGTATTAATAATTTATACTCACATCCATGACACTAGTAACAGGATCACGGCTTCCACTTGCCAAAATTGTCAAAATCTTATCCATAATGACGGGTGGTTGCTTTCTATGAATTGCATAGATTTCGACATCCTTTGATATAGGATGATTGTGCTTCATACTATGCTTGGTGACAGTCATATTGAATAAATGGAAGCTTGCAGGACATCCAAGTTTCTGAGTACTCTTCTTGTACACCTGCTTAGCCACTTCATTATCACTCTCATTTTCTTCAGTGCTACGAGAATAGGGCGTTTCACTGATATCAATGATATCTTCTCTATCAGTCTGTTCACGCTTAAATCCCCCATGCTTGCAAATGAACTTGAATTGTCCTTTGGCAGGTTTTGAATATTCAGTGGAGAATACCACATTGTATCTTTTCCCGAAAGACTCAACAAATAGTCAATACTTCTCTTGATTCAAACACTCTTCCAATAGAAAAGGTTCTTTGGAAGTCATCATTCATTCCAGTCGACAGAGTATTAGTTTGAGAAAACATTTTATAATTGATTGAAATAGGATAATAACACAAAATAGGTGTATTGCATTGGAGAACATTTTTGTTCCTGAATTTATTGAAGAAAATGCGGTCCCCCAAAATTGAAAAATATCAAAAAGTGTGACGTATACTTTTTCAATTTTTTCGAGTAGACTCTGTAAATAGACTCTGTATCAAGATTTATCCTTTTTTTTCTTTGTTGTTTGTTATCATTAGGAAGAATACTATTGCCAGTTCTAAACTAGATATTTAATGTTATTAATATTTTATTTTATTTTATTGAATTTGAACTAATTCTTGCTAGTTTAGGTTTCATGCTTTCCTCAAATGTCTTAACAATAGCGAACAAATGAACGAGATCAAGTTGATACACTTTAACGAACGGACTTGGCGTAAGCAACTTGCTTACTCGACAATAGGACTACGTTATTGAGGGACTTGTAAAGATAACGTCTCTGGTCTGACAAATCTTCTATGACTTGACCCCTTCCCAGGGTTGACAATAGCCCTTTAATTTTGTTAATCGGTGGTCAGGAGATTTGGCTTGTCGTTAAAGTTAACTTAGCAGAACGGACTTGGCGTGAGCAACTTGCTTACTCGACAATAGGACTACGTTATTGAGGGACTTGTAAAGATAACGTCTCTGGTCTGACAAATCTTCTACGACTTGACCCCTTCCCAGGGTTGACAATAGCCCTTTAACTTTGTTAATCGGTGGTCAGGAGATTTGGCTTGTCTGCTATGTATCAACACCGTTATTCCAAAGAATCTTTTTATTCAGGTATTTTTAAGGAAATTTAAAAACTGAAATACTTGTTTTATAAGATGGCACATAAATACTCAAATGGATTACTTCTACACCAATTAGGAAGCTTGAATTAAGACTTAGGCTACCCTTATACACCATTGCATATCGCGACAAAAACAAATAAGCTAACCAATGGCATATATGAGATGGGCCCACTCATCATCAACCTCTAATTTGACCTCTGTCTCTCCAAGCTCTGTCATCATAACCAATGCTTGTACTGACCAATCAGTCTTTTCAAATACTTCTACTTGTTGAATTGTTATATACATGCTTTGACTATAAATATGTACCCAAGCAAATGGATATATCCGTAACGCATAGTACTGGTCTTATAATATTTATTTGTATCGACAATAAAAAAAAGCATTTTACTGATCATTTATTGATTTTACTGTTCAAGCATAAATTATTGAAATAGATGGAGGTGGATAACTAACAAAATAGAGAAAGACAAGGTAGAGTACTTTTTGAGACTATGTTTATTTTATAAAATGATAGAGTCAGAAGTGTCCCTCCCGACAAGAACCCCTTTTTAATCACTTCAATTGATTGTGGTATTTATATGTTTGAATGCCTTGTTTGAATAGGCGGCATGTACTTGACAGAAGATCTAATTATGGATTGAATGTTTAGTTGATAAGTGAATATAGAACAGATCTGATGATCCTAGTGGATGAGGATTGTTGTGATGTACATAAAAGGGAGATGTTGACAGTATATCAGGCAATTCATAGAACATCTTTTAAGGAGGTTATTAACTAGATTGATTATAAGAATGAAATTGTATATGTAGTTCCAAATGCAGTAAAGAATTAAGGTTCATACAGATGATGTTCCAAGATTATGAATCATCTGACGTGTGTATCCAGCTCTTTGTTACACTCTTATAATCCTTATTCTTGTACACCTGTAATAAATGCTACTAGTGCCTTAGTAATTCCTATTCTACAACATAGGTAAACCCTGGGAATCGATTTGATGTTGATGTAAACCTAGAAGATACAAGTATTGCATCGTAGGGTCACCATATAGGTTATCGAGGAGAGATTTGCAACGACAGATTAGAAATAATCCAAGTGCGATGAGTGGGTTGAGTGGTGTTGTCAAGTCCTGACTTACACTATCTTGACACAGAATGAAACACTCTGCTGCCCATGGTTTACAAAAGTAAGAGAAGACACCAGGGAGCCGACTATCTACGGTGTCATCTTTAATTTCTTTGGAAGGTCCAGAACATAAAACAAGTAGAACTGGCTCTACATCAAAGTTTAAATTTGCTTGTAAGCAACATCCCACTGCTTTTCTCATAAACTGTTTATTGACAGTGTGCTGGATCTCTATGATGATAGGAGGAAGATCCATAGAAGAAGGATTTAGGCTGCCAAAACCACATCAGAGCGAGTCCCATCCTTCCACTCGCCATTGCCGACGAAATAATCATTCTCTGTACTTGTGATTGCCTCAGTAATTATAATTCAATACTTTTGCATCTTGGATAATTCATTTTGACATCAGGTCCTTTCCAGGCGTTGGATTTGTTGGTAGCGACAATCAGTGATGAAGGAAAATGAAAACGTACCCGTAACCGCAGTCACAGTTATAATAATGAGGTAGACTAGGTCATGGTACAGACGTTAAATAAATGGAGCTACCGCTCCCCTATAAACCAAAAAAATGTTTTTAGATGTCAATATTTAAGTTATCCATAATATCTCTTTTTATTTCTTTTTATTATGTTATTCTTAATAGAAATAGAAAGACAATACTGGATTATATCTTATATTCATTGAGAAAACAACTTTAAAGATTGTCGGATTTTCAAACTTATGCAGGTGAAGTGGGTGAAATGAGGAATTTGGACAGACTCTTAGAAGAGGAGAAGTTGAAGCATTAGAAGAAAAGCTGATCTTTTCTCTTTTGGCTTCAATAAGACCAAGGATGTAACTGTTCCTGAGGTCAAGGAAGGTTCTTCCGGATCAACAGATCAGAAGATGATTAATCAGGATAAAATGAAGAAATGGAAGGAAGCTGTTCAAAGCCTGTTATTCTCAACTGTACAGTTTTCAATACGAGTACTTCTATGATAAACATTGAAGTATTAAAGCATAGAGCAGTCCATTTGTATTTTGAGAATATGTCAGAAGGATTGAATCAAGGTATTTTGATATTTCTATACAGTAAGAATAGATTTGCTCTGATGGTGGAATGATTCTGGGTGAATCCTCTTCCAAGGCTGCAGATCTCATCTGGTTGGGTAAGATATTTCAAAAACTGTTTACGCCAAACTCCTCGACAAAAACGCAATTGTAATAGAGGAGCTAAACAAGTTTAATGATATATGTTGTAAACAGTACGAAAAGGTTCTGGCTATGTTGGCAGATGGTAGTCTACCAAGAAGCAAAATCAAAGAGTGCACATCACAGTCCTTGAAATACACGATCCAACAGAAGAGAAATTTTGATAAGATCACTAGCGAGGATTACCTTTCTGAAGATCAAGATTTGGACAAACGAATTGACAGAGGATGGCGAATATATGAATTCTGTAGAAACTTTCAAAAAAGAAAAGAATGAAAAAGGTATCAAAATGGACTGGAAGCTCTGCTTGGAAGAAGGAACGAAGAGGTTCGGTTTGAAGTATAAAAATGGAGAAAGTCTTGGATCTCAATTCACTAAATATAAGAAAAAAAAAGATCAAAGTCATAACTCTGGTTTGCCCTCTTCATCTCTTAATAAAAGAAGAAACTGTTAGTAGTAGTTTTTGACTGTATCCCTACTATAAATTCATATTGACCATATGAAAATACACTAAAGAAATTCATTTACGTTTGTGCTTAATAGGCGTAGCTTACTCAATTATTATACACATTACACATTTCTTCCTCTAAATTAATAGAGGTAAAGTAGCCGTTACTATCTTTTTAGATTATATGTTTGCGTGCATTTTATATCCCAATAGAACTCTGCTAGTGTATTAATAATATTCATGCATGTTTGTATGCTCAGAAAAGAGATACCTTTGATAGGGTAAAACGTTGTGTTACAATCTCCCATTTCTAAATGGAAAGATCCCCATCATAATATAACTATTAGAATAGTTATTTTATTGGAAATCGAGAACTTATGGATAATGCGCCTATTCACACAGCTAAAGAAATAGATGAACTTATAACCAAAAGAGGGTATAAATCTATTTATCTTCCTCCCTGTTCCCCAGAGCTCAATCCAATTGATCAATAGTCAAGAGCAAAGTCAAACGCAGTCGGTTCGAGGATAAAGAAGACTTGTTTACAAGAATCACTGAAGCTTGTAATTCTATCCCTCCAAACCACCTACCTGCGTTTGTTCAGCACTCTGTGAACGTGTTCGAAAAGTGTTTAAATGGAGAACCTGTTTAGATAAACTCCTAATAAATAAAAGTGTTATTCACTACTGATGGATGGCTCAAATTCTTGTGAAAATGAATACAGCCCCTTTGAGAAAAATTTGACCAAGCTTTGATTTTTTTTTATCGGCCGCCCTTAAAAAAACCGCCCTTTGTTACGACTGTAAACAAATATTGACTCTCATTCACTCTGACTCGGATATAATGACCATACTTTAATCAAGGTCAGAGTGGAATACCCGGAAATAAGGCTGAGTATAAACAGAGCAGCTACTTTCTGGCATACAACGCGTATTACATGCATCAACTATCATTATGCATCTCAGGACAGATAATCACTCTGTATATAATCATTGGTCAAGTGGATGATCTTCTTCCAGAACATAACAGTATATTAATAAGCACTAAAAGGACAGAAAACCAATAATCAATGAAAGAGTGGATTATAATTCATACTCCGATATAGCCACTTTCAACATAACACGTATCAACATCACCTTTCTTTCTTTTTCTTCTTCTGATTCCCATATTTATTTACTCCATCTGGTATATATGTAGACTCATCATGACTGACTTTTATTAACTCGTTCATATGTAGATATCTATAGTATGGTAAAGAGATTGAGTGATATCAATAGAACAGCCACTTTTGCCTGGAGTCCAGGACAACAGACTCCCCTTATTGCTGCTGGTACTGTAGCTGGTGCCTTGGATGACTCCTTCTCAAACACGTCGGAATTAGAGATGTTCAAGCTTGATTTGACTGCCTCATCTCAAGGTATAGTCTCTGTGGGCAAAGTAAATAGTCCTGCCAGGTAAATGAGAGCATAATACATATGGTCACATTTACTCATCGAGATATGACTAGATTCAATAAAATAGTATGGGGTAATGTATCTTCTGATAATCCATATGGGCTTATTGCTGGTGGTCTGGAGAATGGTGGACTGGCATTATGGAACCCTGAGTTGATACTGAATGAGAGCAGGTAATGGATTGAGCAGATCTCATGTTTGAACAATGAGTATTCATTTATTAGTAGTGAATCTAAGATACTGGAGAACTCCATTCATACTGGCCAGATACGCGGTCTTGACTTCAATAAGTTCAAGCATAATTTACTCTCGTCTGCTGGCACCAATAGTGAGATCTATATCTGGGATCTCAACAACCCTGACACTCCTTACACTCCTGGACCCAAGTCATCCAAGCTGGGTGATATTACTAGTGTAAACTGGAATGGACAGGTAGAACACATCTTGGCTACTTCATCATCCAATGGTCATACAGTTGTGTGGGATTTACGTAATCGTAGAGAAGTCATGACTCTGTCTGCTCCTATTGCTGGTGGCATGGTGTCTGGCAGAAGAAACATCTCTTCTGTTGCTTGGCATCCTGATGTGGTAAGTAGTGTATAGTAAAGTGGTAGAGAATAAAGCCATATATTCATGAATTGAATCATAGGCTACTCAACTGGTTACAGCTTCAGAGGATGATGCCAACCCTGTCATCACATTATGGGATCTTAGACATGCTCATTCCCCTGAAAAGACTCTCGCTGGTCACACTAAGGGTGTATTGGGTGTATCTTGGTGTCGACAAGATTCAGATCTCTTAATGTCATGTGGTAAGGACTGCAAGACACTCATATGGAATCCTAATTCAGGTGAATTATTGGGAGAAATTGCACAAGACAATAACTGGACATTCCAGACTGAATGGTGTCCTCGTAATCCTGATCTGTCTGCTTCAGCCTCCTTTGATGGAAAGGTAACTCCTTTTCAATGGCTAGACTACTGTTTATTGACCTCTATTTACTGTCTATAGATCAGTATTTATTCCCTTCAGAACTCTGAATCAGGAGAAACTGAAAGTACTGCAGTTGACACTTCCCTCGATGACCCATTTTCTGCTGCTCTGAAAGCATCCACTTCTCCCGCAGACACTTTCTCCTTGAAACATCCTCCAAAATGGCTTCGTTGCCCTGTAGGTGCCTCATTTGGTTTTGGTGGTAAATTGGTGACATTCAACAATAAGGCAGGTCAGGCTGCCATTCAACAGGCTGCATCCTTACCCCCAGATCAATCTATCTCATCTCAGTCTGTTTCTCGTAAGGTGAAGGTTGAATCAATCATTACAGATTCAGATATCATTGCTCGTTCTGATGAATTGGAAGCAGCACTCGAACAACAAGATTTGAATCAATTGATAGACGAGCGATGTGAGAAAGTAGAGAATAATCCTGATGAAAAGGAAAGTTGGGAGATTATCAAAGCATTATTTGCAGAGAATGCTAGAGAGCAATTGATGAATCATCTTGGATTCAAGAAATCTGATGTGATTGCTGCTGTCGCCAAGGCCACTGCAGAAAAGAGCGTTCTTGAGTCCTCAACTGATGAAGTGAAGCCATCAGAAACAGCTGAACCACTCAATGAGGAGGCTGAATCACTCAATGAGGAGGCTGAATCACCCAAAGAGGAGACTGAAGTCAAAGAAGAAGGTGCATCTGCTTCAGATAATGTCATATCAGAAGAAAAAACTGAATCAGACAAACCTGATTCCATGTCTGGTCTCTTCAAATCAGAGGATAAAGGTGCAGATTTCTTTGATCAAACGATCGCGAATAATGATGCACAATCAACCGACGAAAGCTTTATTCCTCAAGCGATCCATGAGCCCATTCAGTTATATGGTAAAGAAGGCTCGGATATCGACACTCTTATCACCCGCTCCTTTATTCTGGGTGACTTTGAATCTGCTGTCAACCTTTGTCTATCGGATAACAGACTTTCGGATGCTTTATTGTTTGCTGTCTGTGGTGGAGGTGATTTGTTGGCTAGAACACAGCAAGCTTACTTCAAACTTCAATCCAAGTCAAGCACATACCTCCGTCTTTTGGAATATATTCTTGATGGTGATCTGGACTCAATTGTTTCTAGTGTTGTATTGGAAGAATGGACATCGGCATTTGCTGTACTCTGTACATTTGCTAAGGCTGATGAATTCAAGCATTTGTGTGAGGCCTTAGGTGCCAGGCTTGAGGAAGGTGCTGATAATGAGAAGTCAGAGAATGTGAAAGAATATAGGCGTCATGCCACTCTTTGTTATCTTGCTGCTGGAAACCTCGAGAAAGTATCTCGTATCTGGATTGCCGAACAAGAAGAGGAAGTGAATGAGGATAAAAGTGATTATGCTAGAAGTCTTCAGCACTTAATAGAGAAGATAACAGTTTTCCGTAGAGTGATCTCATTCGAAGATAAAGATCTTGCTCAAACAGCTGATAATAAGTTATCCTATGAATATTCTTTGTCACCCCTTTATGACAAATACTGTGAGTATGCAGAACTTCTTGCCACCCAGGGAAAGCTAACTACGGCTTTGAGTTACTTGAGTTTGACTCCTAATGTTTACCGAAAGAACTCCTTTGATAGATTGTCTGTTATTCGTGATCGTGTTTATCACGCATGTTCTGACAATATCTCAGGCCAATTTTCTCAGCCAGCAGTACCCTTCGAGAAGAAAGAAATTGCCAGCCAATCTCCTGTTGTGGATGATGTTCAAGCTCCCTTCGAGAGCACTACTGGTTACTCTCAGCAACACCAGCAGCAGCAACAAGCTTATTCAAGATATCAGCCTGCCGTTCCCCAATCTGCACCCTATGAGACTGCTCGATCCCCTGTTGCTGCTAACTATGGTACCTATACACCAGATAATAATGTGTATAGTGCTTATGGAGCTAATCAGAACGCTTACAATGCATCCAACGTCAGTTCTTATGCTCCCAAATCACCACGTTATGCCCAATCTACACCTGCTTATTCCGCTGGTACCAACGCCTATACTCCTGCTACTGCAACAGGTCCACTTACCAATGCTTACCAACCCCAATCTCAATCTACCACAGCTAGTAATAATACTTACAATACTTACACTCCTCAACAGACAACGATGGGATATAATACAGCTTATTCTGTTAATAATGCCTATGGAAATGATCAATATAATAGTGCCCCTTATGGTGATAATCGCTCAACTATTCCTGCACCTCCAACCAATAATCAGTCCCAACCTCAAGAGTTCAATCCTCCCCCAAGAAAAGCTGAAGGTGCTTGGAATGATCCACCCATGGCCATTACTGCAACCAAAAAACTCAAAAGTCCTAAGCCATCTAATATGCCAGCTAATCGTGTCATGTCACCCTTTCCCAATCAGCCTTCTGCCACGTCTTTTGCACCACCACCTCAACAGCAGCAGCAGCAAAGACAGGCTTTTATTCCCCCTCCTCCAAAATCTGCAGTTCCACCTCCACCCATGAGTAGAGGACAATTTCAAGGACCCAACAGGGTACCTACCCCATCTTCATTCCAGCCACAACAACAAGGAATCCAGAGACCACCCTATGCTCCACATCAAGGAACCCTTCAAGGACCTCCACAAGGAGCCCCTCAAGGACTATCCCAAGGACCCCCACAAGGATTCCAGCAAGGACCTCCCCAAGGGTTCCAACAAGGACCCCCACAAGGACCCCCACCAGGATTCCAACAAGGCCCACCTCAAGGCCCCCCACAAGGCCCACCTCAAGGCCCCCCACAAGGCCCACCTCAAGGCCCCCCACAAGGCCCACCTCAAGGTCCTCCCAGAGGACCCCCTAGAGGACCCCCTAGAGGACCTTCACAACCCATGAACAGACCTCCCAGTGGAACAGCACCTCCTCCCATGAGAACATAAACTAGTCAAATAAAGGGAGATCAACATCTTTCCCTTACCAGGATATAAAATGAAATTTTAATCACTAATAAAGTACTTCAATAAGAATAATCTAATCTGTTAAATTGGTCCATAATATGCCTTCCATCCATATCCAATCAGCATAGGAGGATGGATCCCCGATGACAATCAAGTAGAAACATGTCGAAATGAGTCAACAGTAGAAATGACTGTTATTACCCTATTAGGAAACTAAGTCTTTTTAAGGTTATCAAGATGGAAAATACTCTTTGGGTGCTTACCCACTTATTATCCTTTCTCTTATTCTTTCTATTCCCTTCATCATTGATCATTCATGAGTACTTTTGGTAAGATATTTCGTGTGACTACATACGGTGAATCACACTGCAAAGGAGTAGGTGCTATTGTGGATGGTGTGCCTCCTGGAATGCAGTTGACAGAAGAGGACATTCAGCCTCAATTGACTCGCAGAAGACCAGGTCAAAACAAGCTCACAACACCTGTAAATTCATAAATAGACTATGTTCATGTATGCAATGAGTGACTAATGTTGTGTTATTGACTTATAGCGAGATGAGAAGGACAGAGTGACTATTATGTCAGGCACAGAATATGGAATCACACTGGGCACACCTATAGGCATCCAAGTGCCCAATCAAGATCAGAGACCCCATGATTACAGTGATACCGATATCTATCCTCGCCCTTCTCATGCTGATTACACATATCTCAAGAAATATGGTGTGAAAGCATCTTCTGGTGGCGGAAGAGCCTCTGCGCGTGAAACAATAGGCCGTGTTGCTGCTGGTGCCATTGCCGAGAAGTATTTGAGATTAGCTTATGGAGTAGAAATTGTCGCATTTGCTTCCAGTGTGGGTAAAGTAGCAATGCCTTTTATTCAGGAGATGGATGACTCAGAGGGTGCTGAACCTGAAGTGATCGAGTTCATGAATACTATTACTCGTACAGATGTTGATGCTGATATCTCTCGCTGTCCTCATCCCCCTACAGCTGAGGCAATGAAGAAGGTAAGGGCATGAGTAGAGTCTGCTGGTTTTTATATTCATCTATTCTGTCAATAGGTCATTGCACAGAAATCTCATGAAAGAGATTCAATTGGTGGAACTGTCACTTGTGTTATTCGTAAATGTCCTATTGGTTTAGGAGAACCATGCTTTGATAAATTAGAAGCCCTGTTGGCCCATGCCATGCTGTCAATACCAGCCACCAAAGGATTTGAATTCGGATCTGGCTTCAATGGTACAAAGATGTCCGGCCATGAACACAACGATCCCTTTACATTGAAAAAGGATGGCACATTAGGCACAACTACCAATAACTCAGGAGGTATTCAGGGTGGAATATCTAATGGAGAGAATATCTATTTCCGTGTTGCCTTCAAACCTGCTGCCACTATATCACAAGATCAGACTACTGCCAACTATGATGGAAGTGTGGGCACATTAGCTGCTAAGGGTCGCCATGATCCATGTGTAGTCTCTAGGGCTGTCCCTATTGTAGAATCAATGGCAGCACTTGTCATTATGGAGTAAGTGAGACATGTTTTTATATCAATGAAATAGTAAACTTATTCATCTATTTTATAGTGCTGTATTACAACAGGAATCTCGTCAGGCAGCATTTGCCAGACTACCAAAAGTTGAAGTAAATCATGCTTTATTAGGAAGACCTGCTCCTAAGAAGAATTAATTAGATGTCAATTCATCAAAATATATATAAATGGATATAGAAAGAGCATTTGTTTTCATCTCATTTACACATTGATATTTACTATTTGGTTTATATGGACTTGGATATCCAATTTCTGTTGTTTTTACAGGCATGTAACTGCATATACCCTTACACTGGGGGTAGACACAAGAAATAAGTAGCAACCATACAGAATGCAAAATCTACTCCATGTATATCACCTACAATAATCTTCTAATTGTTTCTATGGTAATTACTATTTATGGAACCGAGATCGAAAGGATGTCTGATGGTAGAGAGCAGGGAACGAGACAGGATGGCGATAATGAGGATATCGACAATGTAACGATTAGATAGAGTACAACCTATTTCTATATCAACCCATTTGATTACGTGTTGCTCCATGTTACAACTGTTTGTGCTGAATAAGATCATATATGATACCGAATATCCTCGATGTAGACCATAATAGCCCGCCAAAAAAGGGTAATCTTTATCCGCGCCTATCCTGTGCCATGAATATATATGAAGGCATTTCTTAACAATATGTGATATCAACATGCATGATAGATGAATGCTCATGAATATATACCTTCAATATACTGTATAATATTAATGAATTACACACTAAACAGGTTGATTACTAGGCAGATATTTATTTGAGATGATGGAAGAATAAGCCGGAGTTAATAACCCTACTGCTATATATAACATATAAGCATATTTCCATTCTCTTGCTTCTTTAATTGTTTACTTTCTATATGCAATCTACTGAACAATGAAGCATACAATTGGTGTAAAAACAAAAGACATATACACATACTGTGTACTGATACTGGCCCTTATACAATCTGAGATCTACTGGATTTGTTCTGTTGTTTATTGTCTCTTAAAAAAGTGTAGACTGATTCAAGAGGACAAGAGTACTCATAGTAAGACAAAGCATTTATCCAATTCCCCTTCTCGAGGTATACTGCAAACAGGAAAATCCACTCCCTCAAGGACTAACTCCGTCAGATTTGCGGATGATTATGCACATCCTGAAATGACAAGTATAGATATGAAGGTTCATATCCATAAGACACCTACAGAGTATGATGAGAAGAATGGCAATACATGTCCACCCAGGTGGTGGCAGAAGACTCGTGTTATGCTGGGACATACTCCAATACCTGGATATCCCAAGATACCATCCCAATTTCCCTGTAAAGATAAACACTCCCCCGAACAACTCTCCACCAGTCCAGATGGCTCTATTGTGTATGAATCAGACAATGATAACTCCAGTGTGAAATCAAAGAAGAAGATAATATCTAAAATCAATGATGTTCTATCACATGGCAGGAGAGAATCATTAGAGTCCAAATTCAAGAAGATTGTCAAGTAAAGCCAATGGCATATCTATATGTATATACACACACACACACACACATATATATATATATATATATTATTTATTTTACACCTTATATGTACATCTATCAATAAAGTCGCTTCTATTCATATAGTGTGGTGGTTTATGCCTGTTTAGGGCTTGATATCATCTGTTCATCTGATGACTACAGTGACAAAAATAAGGGAGTCGTATAGTTTATGTCTTCATTATTACACAACTATCTATCATATTGCTTAAGAGCAGTAATGGAGTAACGCATCAATCTCTTTTCCCCTCTCATTGGGTAGATTTATTTGTTATTAACTATTTTGGTTTGTTCATATTAAGCAGTGTGTATTACATCATTCAGTGCTTTTGGCCCTACATAGTGATATCTTCCCCACTGATTCCAAAATAACATTGTCATTGATATAACAATAATCAATGCTATTCCAGCATAATTGGCATTCACACCTATTATAGACACTGAGTATCTATTTTATATAGATCTATATATGGGAACTGTCATCTTACCTTCTATAGGCCATGAGGTAGGAAGAGTAAATGCAATCACGGCAAAGGTAGTCCAGCAAAAGCCTATCACATTAACAGCATAACTCCAGCTTCCCAGATTAAATCGACCCTTCTTCTTCTCTGAATCAGGCACCAACAGCTTACACCCCAACACAATTGCTATGGATGCATATAGAGTTAACATTCACATTCATCACTGTCAACCTATGTATTCTATCTACCATAACTGCAATGGATGGTAATGGTAGCAGCGCTTATTATAGTTTCAAACAAATTCTCAGAAAGTGGGAATGGCAAAACAACGATACATGTCAAGAAAACAGTGAACCAGACTGCATTATGAGGCTGCTTATATCTATTCACCTTCTTCAACTCACTACTCATGGGGGCTGCATCATCTCTGGCTAGAGCATACACCTGTCTAGATGCCACTGTTATTGTGGTAATGCCAGTACAGAATTGACAGAATGCAATAAGCAATAGAAACCCCATTGTTCCACCCATACCAATTGCATCCTATATAAGTAAATGTATGAGTGTTACATAGAGTTTATAATCAGATACAAAAAGCCCTTACATAGAATAACTGTGCAACTGGCAAATTGAGTTGTGTACTCAGTATTGTATCGATATCTTGTATGGAAAACAATAAAACTACCAGAAATAGAAAGCCTATTATCCATGATACTCCAATAGCACTCACCATAGCCCTGTTTAGAAAATAAGGTTAGGAAATGAATTGATTGGAGATGTTATTAGTTACATTGGACAAGATATTTCAGCGTCCTTGGTTTCTTCATTAACAGATGCAGCACATTCACAGCCTAAGAACATAAAATTCAGTCTTCTAGCACACACACACATGTATCAGCACTCACCACACAGTGAGTAAGCAGCACCCACCATACCAAGGACAAGAATATAGAATGGATTATCAAACCCTGTCTGATTCTCGTAATGTAAAAATACCCAAGAGACCTGTTGATGAGGAATCGCCCATGAGAATATGGCCATAATGCACACTAGACCTGCAACTGACCAGAACACATTTAATTGGTTCAATATGCTTAGCACACTCAGGTCATGGATGTTCATGTAGCCATGAAATGATGTAATGATCAATGTGATAAACATCAAATACAGGTTGGGTATATCTACATTCGTGGTTAATTTGACGATGGATCCTATTGAAAGAGCTTCGTGTGAAATAATATGAAGGTTGGTAACCATGGTTATTGTGACACTATTGTTGATATGGTTTGAATTACCTATGGTTACATTTGTTGCACTAATACAGATAACGTTGGCCAGATAGTATATCCATCCTGTAATAAATGCACTACAGGTGATGTGATAAGTATATGTACAGTATATACTATTCCGAATTGAATTACATTAAGGACGCCTTTGATTTCCATCTGGGGTGCTTATGCAGTAATTCATACACCCAGTAGTAGAGACCACCAGTTGTAGGGTATAATGAACATATCTCTGCTAATGATAAGGCCACACAGAACATAAAGAAGGCTACCACATTCCAACTGAATAGCATGGTAATCGGCCCTCCTCTCTGTAATACTGGTTAATTGTTTAAAATTAACTGAAAACATTGATCTGAATATTGATATACCTGTCTGAAATGTCATCGAAGTACCAGATAAGATGCCTATATTGGAGAATGCTAGGCCTAATAATATCAACGATATGAGTAACAATGATAAATAGATAATAAGTGTTGAATAATACCGAAGGTAGCAAAAGTAGATAGTTTTCGTTGTAACTCCTATAATATAGCAACGAAATATATGTGGTTACTATGGTGATTGTCATGGTAACATCAATATCATAGTTACCTGTTTGTAACCCACTTGATTTATGATTTCGTGATTGAAGTCGATATCTTCATTGGTAATAGAGTCATAGTTTAGATGTTTGATAGGCGCTGTCATTCGATAGTGAAAGAGAAGAGAAAGAGAAGAAAAAGAGAGTGAATATTTATTATTTATATATATATATATTTTAGAATTATGATTATTATGATGGTCGTATCTCTTATTATTATTTTTATCTAATCTGTATTAACCTTGACACATTATTATTAATGGAAAGAAGTATGAAAGGGGCAGAATGTGGGAATAAATATACATATATTAATATTAACTGGTTATTTTCTCATGATCTTTTCCCTTGTTTGATCAGCCATTGGAGGGTTACATCTATATTGACATGGTTTTTAGCTGAAATGGAGTAACAAGATACTTCTCTGTTTGTGATCGATTTGAGTTGCCTATCAAGAAGATAAATATATATGTATTAGTTATCTATCATAGAGATAATATATATTTATATATATATGTGTGTGTGGATATATATGTGTGTGTGTGTGGATATATATGTCCACGGTATTTACATGTAGACACAGTGTAGATATATATATACATGTACTTACAAAATTTCAATTAGTTCTTCAGCTGACAATGCATCCTCTAAATCGTTCTTATTCCCCAATATAAGGACAGGGATATGGATGAGTTGAGGTCGTTCTAGTAAATCCTTTAATTCCACCTTGGCTACTTCTAACATATCATGATCAGCTGAATCAACAACATATCTAGAGAGTGTAGATAAGTGACCATATATATATGTGTGATATGGTATCAGTAGTTACATAATTGCATTGACTCCCCTACAGTATCTTTCCCACATATTTCTGAATCGTGGCTGTCCACCTATATCCCATAACTTCATAGTCACGTGCCCTTTTGTCACTTTGCGTAGATTAAATCCCACTGTCGGAATCGAATCTTCTACAAATTGTCCTGACTTGAATTAAAGTCAAGAATTAATATGGCCTCTTATATTCAATAATCAACTATTTACAGCAATCACATTCACTATAGTCGTCTTTCCACTGTTCTGTAGACCAACCAAGGTTAATTCCATTTCAGTCTATGGATTTACAGTAGAGTATTGATATATAGATTGCATTCAAGAGTAAACAGAGCATAAGAGCATACAGAGCATACAGAGAGTAAATTTTGAGTGTAAACAAAGCATCAACAAAGCATAAATAGAGTGCAAATAAAGTATAAACAAAGCATAAATAGAGTGTAACCACAGCATAAACAGATCGTTAAACAGAGTATAAACAAAGCATTAAATCGAGAGGGGGTTTATCATTGGATTGGGTGTATTATAGCCGAGTAAATGGTGCATATGATGTGTGGATAGAGTGTTAGAGTGTAATGACCGAAAATAAGTGTAGATAGATAGTTAGTAGTGATTGCATTAATTGTTATGTTCATTTACTTTGAAGAATAGACCCTTCAGCCATTCTATGAAGGATGTAAAGAAATTTGTCATGTTGTATAATAAATAGAATAATAAAGTGTTATTTATTTAATTAAAAGGGCAAAATATAGTATTTATACACAAGAGAATGACTGTAATCTTCTATTCTGTCCTACTTACACATTAAACTGGTAAATGGGATTGAGTATCCACTTCGAATTACTTGATGGATTCTGATTGGCTAATCATTTTGTTCACCAATCAATGAATCACACCCATAAAA
The DNA here is from genome assembly GCA_025528865.1 of Pilobolus umbonatus. NCBI lineage: Eukaryota > Fungi > Mucoromycota > Mucoromycetes > Mucorales > Pilobolaceae > Pilobolus > Pilobolus umbonatus. The sequence continues at coordinate 599,623 of JAIXMH010000010.1, forward strand.
TTTAATATTTATCAAGTACTCCCCTCATTTTTTCCTTTTTTCCCCCCTTTTTACTCTACACACATATCACAATGAGCTCCACTGAGATGAAAGACACTGCACAACAAGTTATTGAAGGGCCCAAGCAGTTCTTTAAGGAAGGATTCCAGTTTATTCACCGTTGTAAGAAGCCTGATCAACAAGGTAAGATGACTGATTAATAAGACATGATGTGTTCATCTGTGGAGCATTATTAACTCTATGAATATAGAGTTCCTGAAGATTACTCAAGCTGTGGCCATGGGATTTGCTGCCCTTGGTTTACTTGGATATATAGTGAAGGTATGTAGTAGTGGTATAAGTGGATATCTAGTGTAGTGGGGGATGTACAACCTGCTAACGCGTTGTCTATAGCTTATTCATATTCCCATCAATAATATCCTTGTCGGTGCCGCTTAAAAGTAAAATGCTTAATGTATACATAGTAAATAATTGAAATAAACATGAATTTGATACATGGAAAGAGTGTCATAGATTATAGTGTATATAGTGTTATTGAGAGGTCATGAATGTGTGGTATTGGGAGACAGACATTGAGGAAGGAATGTATGTTATGGACTGTAAATGGTGCCATGATATGTAATAATACACATACACATACACCTACTCCTTTGCTCTCTTTTTGTGAAGGCATAAGAATCTTTATATTCATATATACATACCCTCACGTGATCGTCTCAAAATATAGTGGTTTTTTGTTCCAAAATGACAAGTACATAACTAGGCTGTCACAATGAACGTAATCCTCTTTTCACACTTAATATCCCATTAATTATTTACACTTTACTATGGATTATGAGGAGCTGTTTCCTTCTGCACCAGTTAGATATGCTCTGGATGATATCGACAGTGACGAAGAGATAGAATACAGTAAGAAGATTAACAAGATATCCATTCAGACTGAAGCAAAGTTACCTAATAGCAAATACACTGTTATTATCGGGTTGAATGGACCTGGATCTGTGTTCATTGACTCTTTTGTTTGTAAGAGTAAGAAGAATATAGGTGTGATTACACGTATTGTAAGTAGTGTATGCCTATCATAACACGTATATTCAACTGTTTATATGGCAGGAGGAGGGACAGAAGGTGTCTATGGCCTCTATTACCGAAGTATCTGACAACCTACTGTTGATATCCTTCAACAAGGATATACCCCCAGAAGAAGCGGGCGAATATACTACATCCTTGTTTGCTACTATCCATAAGAACATATCAAGGTAGGAATAGTGGAATAATACCTTATGATGCATTATTCTGATCACTTATTTTAACAGAGTCATCGTACTAGATTCATTTTCCTCCATTGGATATACATCTGAAGTGTGGGGTGATGAATTGACACCACCCTTTTTACGTGTATTACAAACATCGACAGCAGTTAAGATAAAGGGAATGACATTGTATGAGGTGCCCAATATGATCAAAGGATTATCTGCTGCTATTATCAATTATGTAAGTACATAATGATGGCTACATATATATGTATATCAATCAATCTATTGATACACTGTTGCAATAGTGTGAGATACATTCTATTGCCTGTTATGATCTACTATCATTGCAGGAATCACTCTATGGCAGACTATTAATAACAGAGGAAACATTGGAAGCATATATTAAGGGATTACGCCTGTTCCATATTGATATGAACTTTGACAGACATACGATGAAGAAGGTCCTGGAAGACAAACACCAGAATACATTAACTGATGATCACCATCGTCTCTATTTATAGTGTTATCCTCTCCACATACACACAAATATACACTCACACATAGGTTATTTATATGACAATAAGAATAAAGGTGCTTATTGTGATTGTTTATTATTCGTGAGTGGTGTTTATTATTTTATACAGCTAAGAGTTCACCCCAGTTGCGGAGGAAGACAATGGCACCAGTGAAGACAGTAACAGAAAGAGCAATGTTGAAATTTCCTTGTCGTTTCTCAGGAGCAAATATTTCATGTTTAAGTGTTTGGAAGAATGAGGTGCTTTTCTCTGTTTGTCCTAATTGACGTCTGTCCATGTTGCTTGTAGGTTGTGAATATTGGAAAATAAGAAGGGAAAGAGAGGAATTTTAATTTTTATTTTTATTTTTTAAATGTTTGTTTACTCTTGTTTACTGGGGGACTGATTGTGGCTTAGATCACGCATTAATGACTTATGCAATCTCCTCAATAATCATATCTTCATCTTCATCTTCCTCATGCTTCTCTTCTACCTTGTTATATACTTCATCCCTAATCAGCATATCTACAACAGTGATACACTTCTCCTTATTATTGTCGTCTGTCTCTGCCAAATGAAGGCGCTGAATGACTCTGTAGACCTGTTTCTCTCTCAGATAGTCCCTACCATATCTAGTAGAAGTCAATAGGATGAGAGATTCCAGTAACATTGAACGGAGAAGTGAATCACTCTCACGTTTCTATAGATATATATAGTATGAATGGTGTATTCCAGTAATATGAAGGGTGTATTCTAGCAGTCTGAATGATGTATTCTTACCTTGCTTTCATCTAACATCTGAATCTCTTCGGGGAACTTCTCAAATTCCTCCATTTCATACTCTTCATTGCCACATAAAGGAAGAAGAATGAAGGGCAATACGTTTATTTCATTGGGATTCAGAAGACGTTCATGTTGGCGTGTTTCGAAGCAACAGTTCTTGATGACAGAGTCAATTCCACCACGACGGATAATACTGCTGTTTTCTGTGAATATCTGCAATTTAGTGAGTGGTGATAACCCATCCATGGCAGGCTCAATCATGAATACACGGCCAAGACGAATACAGGATACATTGGAAAACACACTGGCCAAGAAGTGGAAGTCTGCCTCGGGATTGTACTCTTTCTTGTATCCTCTGTGGAATGCCTCCACTAATTGATCTAACAACCTGTCTGATTTGGATAGATTCTCTACAGGCTTAGCTTTGGCCTGAACAATCTTGACACAAATAGGCTCATATTTTGACATATTGGATAACAGCATGCATGCAAGATCAGCAAGAATAGATTTAGCATTCTACAATAAATATCCCCATATTAGTCTACTGAAGTCCTTGTGGACGCCTCGTCTATTTACAGTTATCAGCAATCCCAGATAATTAATAAAGTCAACATCATCCAATTCTTTCTGCACTGCTTCATCACTGGATAAGTTAATCAAGGCTCGAAGGGCATCATGGGCAGTAATCTATCAGTTTGGTATCAGTAGTATGTTCTATTGTCAGAGTAAGAGTGAACTTACCGGGTCTTCTTTGACTAAAGCCTTCAGTCCTTTACACACCGTTTCTTTCTGGGTCAATAGAATGTGACGATATTCATTTCCAGTGGGGGTATAAGGAACAAGGTGATGAAGAGCAATAGCCCTAATCTGTTATTGTATTGATAAATATGCCCTTTTCATCTTTCCTCAAGTCGACTACTTACTTCCAAAGCAGGTTGGTGAAGGAAATTGATGAGCTATATTATAACATATAAATAGATAGGTATGGTATGTGTTTACATGTTTGTGTTTATACCTCTTTAATTTGTGTATCCATAGCAACTGTTGTTTAAAAAAGAAGGGGGAAAAAATGCAACAATTTTTTGATGGGGGTTAAAATGATAAGCCATTCCACTTTAGTAGTCACAGAGTACTCTCAATACATGTCAATTGGATCTGTATGCATTGTCACTACTTGGAATAATCATGAGTTCCTATTGCCATAGACAGTTATACCCAATGCTTCTTATTTTACTCACTAGATAGGGATTTAGACTATTGCATATTATGCATACCCACCACCTTTATAATTGTGGTTAACGGCTTGCTAACATGTGTATAAGTAATTTAAAGGTTACAGTATATACTACATTAGGCTTATTTATTGATTCATGTTTGTAGGCTACTGTAGAAGAACAAGTCACGGTACATTCTTTGCCTGCTGAGAGTGAGTGTCATCATGATCATGGTCCGAAATAGGAGCCATATTATAGGTATGTCTGTTACTTGTTAAACCATAGTTAACACCTCCCAACAAGGATGAAGAATGGTTAGAGTTTGCTCTTCTTCTGTTACGCCCAGGTTTATTGAACCGAGCAGGCACAAATGTCTGGTGTGTATATCGGCTGCATTTGGAAGAATTGGGTAAATCCTGAATCATTTTGGCTATAGTGTTCTTACGCAATCCAAAGAAATCAGGGCCTACAGGATTATGCCCATACTCTTGATTTCTGATGGCAAATGCACGTCTATTATAAACAATGTGTTAATGTATAAATTATACCATTTCTTATGCAATTGTGATATACCTGACAATGATGGTCCATACAGTAGTCGGTGTTGGTCCCGTATATGTCATCATACAGTCATCAGCTGTTACCTCGAATTTAGGCTCTTTCCCATTCTCTAGTATTCTGCATGTATACTGTGTATCGCTTTTAGGGTCTATCATGCTCCTGTACCATCTAATACCAATAGGTGATTATTGAGCAAACACAAGGTTAATACTCGAAATGATGCTTACTTTCGTACTGTGAAATTTGCAGGGTAAATATATCTCTGATTATGATAAGCAGATCTATCATATATCACATGTCCAAGGTTGATGACTGTCCATGAATCTATTTCAACAGGCAGGATATAGTTTCCATATCTATCTTTCTCGACTTCATAATAAGTACGAACAGTTGTGCTTATTTGCTGCCTTGATTTCTTCTCACTCAATTGTTCATTGTGTATATGTGACAAGGCCAAGGCGGAACTCTTCTCAGCAGGAACAATGGATGTATTTTGTTTTTTCCTCTTGCTTCTGATATGATATATAATGGGCGCCATCTCATCTTTGTTTATTTCAAAGTCATTTAGAGCATGCTTCCTGCTATTATGAATACTTGGACTGCTGTATGTTCTGCTGGTGTCACTACTGTCATTCTTGTGTTGATTACTGTCATTTGTATCAACTTCTGTCATTAATGAGAAGGATATTAAATTGGTGGAACTGCTCATGGAAGGGGATAAAGAGCAGGAGGAGGAGCTAGAGGTGGATGTTCTATATCGGTCATTGTCACCTTCTTTATTCTGTAGATTGGGGACAGTAAATGCAGATCTTCTTGCATCTTTATTCAAGTGATACCCGCCACTAAAAAATGCACTGGATTCAGGTGAATGGGAATAATGATTGTCATACAAGTCGTCTTTACTCTGTGGGTACATATATCCATTGAATATGGAGGGTAGATTGGTCTTCTTGCTATGAATGCATCCCGAATGTGTAGTCTGGATAGGGAAGATGGGCTCTGGTCTATGAAGAGGCACATTGGCTGTAGTCTGAAGTACTGGTATTGAAGTGTTATATTCAGCTTCTTTGGGTAAATAATGTACTGCATCTAAATTGTTGCTGCTTTTGACAGATATTTGGTGGGGAGAGTAGCATGAAGAATGATTGTCTTGTTGAATACAGTCACATGAAGACGGTGAGAGTTCAGTCCCTGGCTTCTTCAGGCATTGTGTAGACCTTGAAGTGAGTGCTGATAAATACTCTTCCTTACTCCATTTCATAGTCTAAAAAGGCAAATTAAGATAGTATTTTGCATAAACATTCTTATTCTTCTCCCTTATCACTAAAAATATAGACTATTAACATCTTAAACATTTCATCTTACTGCTTTCAGCCGAATGTATATTTCTGAGTACTGTTCGTGGTCTTTGGTTGAACATTTCCCACAAATGTACATGTCATTGTCTGGTTGATCCAATATCCAAGACATCAATCCGTGCCCTTCCCATACAATGATATCAGTCTTCTCATTCAAGATTGACTCATGTGGATGGGCTGTATAGATGGCATAATCATGGTGTTTACATATTAAATCTGGGCTAAAGTACATAGATATATGGTAAGTTATAACATTCATCACGTGAATTATGTCCTAGTCATAAAATAGCTTAAGCTGATACTTAGTACCTTGATGCACTTATTGCCAGTAGACACTTTTTCAGTGGAATCTGAATAGACAATAAATTGGTATTGCTTATGGGTAATGTAAATGAAGCCAATCTGCTGGATTCTACACCATGAATGGTATAGATTGCTTTCACTGAAATTATGGATGTATTAGATATCAGTCATCTATTATCATTGATGTGTGATAGAACCTTTAATTGATTGGGTTACTTGTCCAGGGGTTGTCATGGCAATAAATAGGCATAAATATGTATCCGATGTATATGTATTGATACTTCAATTCTATTACCAAGCAACGTACGAATGATATAAGGTAAGCAGACTAACTAAAAATAGTGAGTTTATGCGCTTTATGATGGAGATGGAATACGATTAGATAAAAGAAAGTGAGAAAAGTAATAAATGAGAGGAAGAGAGAGAGAAGATGGATGAAGTGTTCTTATTTATAATGGGCATTTTTACAGTTTATTTTTATTATGGAAAGTACAGAGTATATCAGCATGTTTCAATACTAACGTCCCTACTTATCTGAATATGGTTACTACATATTGATGATACGTTGTGTGTGTGTGTGTGATATGAACACCTATTTCCCAGACATTTTATTGACTGTTACCTTTCATTAGAGAAAACAGTGACTGATAAGAGACAAGATCAAATGGCAGAATACACATACAGAGTTACATGACCAGAAATCATGTAATTCCTAACGCCATATCAATTCACTCATTCTCAATGTCAGATCTGCTATTTTTATAGGGTTTAAAAACATTCTGCCATCTGAACTGAAACAATGTACGGTTACAGAATAAATGGTCAAATGGACTGAAGTTGAAACTATTGGAGCATAACACAGAAAGATCATATAGAACATTTTGCAGATGTCGATTGCTAGAGAACCTATTTCTTCCCTTTAAGATACAATGCTGATTAGTCCATAGAAAATGCTCTTCTATAAGAAGTTAACATCGAAGTTGTTCCTATGGGGAGTATTAGTGCCATGGTTACCATTTCACAAAGGAATTGATATGGTGACATATAATTAATATATTTTAAAGTGCAAAGAGCACATCCAATATATTAGATATTTAAAGCAATGATTGTTAGCCATGATGATGCTCAATGGTGCTGATAATAGCTGTAGTATCTTCTAACGATGAGACTATGCGAGTATTCAAATATCAATATCTACCTTCTAACCCCCTTCTTATTGATCTCTCCTTAATGATTCGAAATCACATATAAATACCTCTCTCCCTTCTACATCTTCATGTAAATTCATCTCTTCTATCTTAATTCTCGATGCTATTAACATACATTTTATTTTATCTATTCCATGTACTACCATGTCAAGGTATGGTTATGTCTAACTATAGTAAATATGCATTAACACGAGTATAATCTTATCTACAGCTCAGTTCCATTCTAACCGTAGAATAAACAGAGTAGAATCACTGAATAACATAAGATTCGATAAGATATCTCATCCCCAGCTACAGAAAAATCTCAATTCTCTCCCAGAAAACACCACATTAGTGGATTATTATGATCTGCTGAGAATATCCTTCACTGCCTATAACCAAACATTCTATCTCCATCTGCAACCCAATCTAGATCTACTGCATCCACAGGCTGTATTATATCATCGAGGAGAAGCTCAACTCATCAAAAAACAAGACTATAAAGTATATAAGGGGAGTGTCATCAGCCCTCATTTTACAGATAGTATATGGACAGATACCTTAGACAGTAATAGCTATGTACCCAATATTTTGCTTACACCCAATAATAAGGTTATCCATGGCTGGGCCAGAATAATGATTACCTATATGAAGTAAGCCCCCCTATTATTTTTCCATGCAAAAATAATGATAAATAATCCGTCTATATTTAGTCAATCACAGCCCTTGATTGAGGGAGTTTTCCAATACTCGGGGGATCTGTACAATATAAAATCAAGGCTAAATTATAATCTGGTGAAGAGAACAGAGGATGCGCCCAGCCAGAATAATGCCAATATAGTTGTTTACAGGGAATCCGATACCCATCTTAAAAGAGGTCAGCCTAATGAGCACAAATGCGGATTTGATAATTATCCATTTAATGTACAACAAGAGTCCTTTCCAAGTAACCTTTTCATTGGTAACAAAAAGCGTGACCAAATGAGATGCCCCAAGTCCAGAAAAAGTAACTTCATTAATATAGCTGTAACATGATACACAATATCTATTTTAAATTGATTCTTATCTCTCGTAATCTGCACAAAAAGTTATTTATGTAGGAGCTGGTAATTAAATGTATATATGAAGTCAAAATAATTGCACTGTATTTAAGCTTCCATTGTTATTAGCTGCTGACTGCACTTATGTCCACTACTACAAAGATATCGACCATGCAAAATTGCAGATCATCAACAACTTCAATATGGCATCAGCAGTATTCGAGGAGACATTTAATGTGGTATTGGGGCTCATCAACATTACTACAATGGAGGATACGTGTCCCACTCAAATAAAGAAAGATCTTTCATGGAATAGACCATGTGGAACAAATTATACTTTGGGTGATAGATTGAGTGACTTCAGCTTATGGAGAAGCAAGATTTCCCATGATAAAGCAGGTCTATGGCACCTGATGACCCATTGTCCGTAAGATAACTACTCCCAATGAAATAAACGATAGGGTGTTCAGTAACCATTATAATAGGACAGGAGTCGAAGTAGGCCTTGCTTGGTTAAAGCAGGCATGCAATAAAAAAGTAAGCATCCAACATGACATTAAGGGAAAAGTACAATATGTTACAGGAGCAGGTGTTTCTGCCATAAGTAAAGTGATACGACAATTCATATGTATAATTTTCCCATTAATATTTTAATTCGGTCAATAGCCCGAGATGAATGGAAAGTAATTGCTCATGAAATAAGTCATGGATTTGGTAATAATGATATTCACAGGGTCTATGTGTTGTTCTAATACCATTCATTTTAGGTGCTATCCATGATTGTACAGGTGAAGATTGCCCATGTTCTAATAATAAGTGTCACTGCTGCCAGCTGAATAAGGCGGAATGTAATAACAGTGGCTATTTCTTGATGAGTCCCACAAGCAATTATTCAGCATCTGGTTTCAGCCCTTGCTCCATTAATACTATTTGTAACAATCACAATTCCATGGATTGTTTAGTTGGTACACTGCAAAACCTTAATTCAGCATCCGATCCGTAGCTAATTGCACTATTATTTTCCCATTGTCTTCATAGATCTCGATAGAAACTCATTGATCCCTTATAAATCAGGTACATGCGGAAATGGGATTAAGGAAGAAGGTGAAGAGTGTGATACAGGAGGTATTGCTACTAAATGCTGCGATCCTCATACGTGTAAACTGATCGGTAATGCAGTGTGTGAGTAAGTAGTATGATCAAGCTATAATATCTATACCTATTCTGACCAAAGAACCTATAGAGATTCCAATGGAAACTGCTGCCATAAATGTGGGTATAGACCGAGTACATACGAATGTAGACCTTCTTCATCTTCCTGTGATATTCCTGAATACTGTACTGGAGATAAGGCTCTATGTCCCTCTGATGATTACCTGGAAGATGGTCTCAGTTGTGGATCAGGTGATTTGAAATGCGCATCCGGTCAATGCACTTCAAGAGATGCACAATGCTTAGCAAGAGGCTATATACTCAATGTAACTCAAGCTTGCAAGATCGATGAGAATGAGTGTAAAATGTCATGCGAATCAAGTAATACTGGTAAATGTCTGTTATTCAGTGGATACTTCATTGACGGTACATCATGCGGTTATGAAGGAAAATGTGTTCAAGGAAGTTGCGTGGGAGGATTAACATCATCAGATTTTTTGTTATGGTTTATTGAGAATCAAGATGTGGCATTACCACTTGTCGTTAGTTTTGCTATCCTTTTATGTGTATTCTGTACCACATTTTTCTGGTTCGGGTGGTGGAAGTATTGTTGTTGTTATGACCGTGTAAAAGGAGTAAATCACAATTCAGCCGCACCTCATCCGGATGATATAAGAGAAGATATAACAAAACCATTCATGTCCTCCAATATATCAAGCATCAGTAACAGTACATGTTCATCTGCCCTGCCAAAAGATCAAAGAAAGGAAGTAATCTTGAACGATCTCTCAGTAGGTGGATCAAGATAACACCACAAATTACAAATTGAACTGTATAGATTCTATATACTCAAATAAAAGAATGTGTTTATTAAATAAATCTTGTTGTTTTCAATAGAGAGATATTCCTCAAAAAAAATTAGGACAGATTATCCAAGGCATTGGTCAGTGTCTTAATGTCATCACGAATACTCTTGGCAAAACGGAGGATTTTATCCTGTATCATAGAAGTGAGTCAAAAGTTACTTATATTCATAAATATATAGTTTACCTTGTTATCTAATATTTCTATGGTCTCTGTCATGGCATTGTATCTAACAGAGAATGGTCTGTTCATCCTAGAAGCAAAATCTCTGACCTTCTCCTGGGCATCCTTAAAGGACTCGGCCACGAAATAAATCTATAAAATACATTAGAATTCATGAGAATAGGGAGGGATGGTCATCTCTTACAGGTTGGAATTCTGTAATAGGATAAGTTTGGACAGCCGTCTTTGCTGGATCGAAAGGAAGCAATTGGGGTTTACTTGAAAAGGAATATTCCAATTCACCAAATGAACTCAATAATCCCGCACCGAAAGCTTTAATTTCCCCATTTTGACGGCATAACCCAAATTCAACTGTGAACCAAAAGATGGTAGCTAATTTGGAAATATCGTCGTCTGTTGCACCTAATGAGGCCAAACCCAGTTCTTGAGCAAAATCGGCAAAATCAGGATCAGCCAGCTTCAGAATGAAAAAGATGCGTTAGTCTTCTTATGCCACCTAAATAGGAGACACTTACCAAAGGGACATGTCCTAGTAATTCATGGCAAACATCGGGCTCAGGTGTGTAAAATGGCTTTGAGTGATGTCTGATATATTGTGTGGAATGGAAGACACGGAAGGCAAAAGCATTCAAGAAATCTCTACTTGACAATAAACCCATCACAGGGCGAATAGTGAATCCAGTGATGTTCTTCAAGAATTGAGAGATGTCTTCGAGTTGAGGGATATTTTTATCACTATATCCACAGTGTTGAACCAACAGAGGAAAAGAGTTGACATGTTCCCGACATGCATAAGTGGGATACATGGCAGTCAGTGAACGGTACACCTTACCCCAGGTAGTATTCTCTTGTTCGGTATAGTTGATCCTAGGCAATGGTTTTCCAGTGCGATGGGTCTTGGCAAGGCAAGTAATCTCATTTCTTCTTGCTCTGTAGACAGGATCCTTGGCACCAGGATGATCCGAACCTAATGATACTTGTTAAAAGGAACTATATGCCTCCACATCGATATACTTACTGAGTTCTTCACCCATCTCCAAGACCTTTTCGGCAAAGGTATCCAAATCTGTCATTTTACGTGGGAACCATGGTACACTGCCTATTGGATATAATTTCCCACGATGATTTCAAAATGGGGGATTTACATATATTTAATAATTATGAGGTATTAGACGGATTACAGGATTTAAAACCTTACCAACAGCATTAACATCCGAACCAATGATCGCAACATCCTTCGTGTGCTTCTTCAATCCTTCAATGATTCTCGACACTTGGTTCTTATCCTTTGCATCGAAATCAACAAAGAACTCATAGTCACATTTCTTATCTTGACAGGGACGTCTAAATAGATGAATATAAGCATAAATAGAGGAGTTTAGTATGACAAACATAGAAATAGATTACGATTCAATGCGAGTAAGAGAGATGTTCATAGCCTTGAATTCAGATAAACAGGTCTGGAGTTCACCAATTCCATCAATGAGGGAAAAGGACAAGGTAGTTTTGTGAGAATCTCTGGTGGGGGACATTTCTGTTTCTTGTTCTGAATGATAAGATGGGAGAGAAAGAGAAAAAGAAGAATTGAACATTAAATCAGTTTTAATAAACCCTTCATTGTATTAATGCAGCCCTCAGAGTACTTTTCCACGATCACGTGCTGGTATGAGTATTGAACATAGCCCATAGAACAAAGGGTATTGTTAGAGTGAGGCGGAAAATAAACATAGCAGTGATTGCATGAAGTAGTGTTTCTCAGTAATCTAATGTATTTGTCAATCATCTATTCTTGAACACATTCTTATCATCTTGGTCTTCTATCTCATGACTTTCTTCTTCCAGTCACTCTGCACTGTCATTGCATAGTAAGGGAGTATCATTCACCTGTCATTCTATTACATGGAAGGTAAACAATGTGATGATATGTGTAACAGTATAAGGTGATAATATAATAATAGATTGCTAACATTTTAATATATAAGATACAGTTGCCACTTCACCTCTATGTTCATTGGGCCCCCCCCTTTGGTTCTTCTATTCACTTTCTTATTCGAGTTCCCTTCCCCCCCAAATACAAATCAGGGCTCTTTGTATATTGTTTTTCAGCGATAAACATCCACCAACACAGTCAAAAGAACTGAAATCATTCGTCCAATAAAATTAAATTCCCGTATTTCTGTACTTTATTTATCTTTTCCTTCAGGCTATCAAATCGATCTTCAATATCCATTTCACTGATACATAGAATATCTACTTGTGTATATATCATTCACAGTGTATGATCCCCTGGTTAATGTATACCTAATATAGTAATTATTGAATTTACAAATATTCTCTACCCTTCATTATAATGTACTCAATGTCTATCACTCAATCATCCTTCTTATGGAGTGTCAAAATAAGGTACAAACATCACACACGTGATTGGTGCGACTGTTAGGAGGGAATTCTCTCTTTTCCTCCTGTATGAAAGTATAGGCATCTTCATCTATTTTATCCATACTCTATTCCTTCCTCTTGTATCTACTACTTTCCATACAATTAACACTCTATTTCCTGTCAATTCAATATGTCAGTGGAAGAAGTAAAGAAATCTCGGAAGCCAGCTGGTTGTTATTCTGGATAAGGGTCATTGGCTATAGATTACTAACTATCATTCACACTAGATGGTGCATTCACACAACAGAATCTGCCTGCCTGGCAACCAGTGATGACCCCTAAGACAGTATTACCTACATTCTTCATCATAGGGTTGATATTTGCACCTATTGGAGGATTATTATATTGGAACAGTGGAAAGGTAAAAGGGAAGGGGTATTGCTTGAGGATGACCATAATAACACACACACTTACCATATTAGGTGAACGAGATAATGATCGATTACTCAGCCTGTAATAGATATAATAGTCCTGTCTACTTGAATTCTGATTCTTATTCCTTCAAAATGGCATCTGAATTCAACAGGAGTTCTTTCCAGCCACCCACCTATTATGCTGTGTCATCCAATCAATTCACAGATCCTTCTTGGGGCAACCCTAATAACCTTTCTATTCAACATTGTATCATAGACTTTACTGTTCCAAATACTATACCAGGTCCCATCTTTATGTATTATAGATTGACTAATTTCTATCAGAATCATCGACAGTATATCAAGAACTTTGATGCTGAACAATTCAATGGGAAGAGTGTGGATAAGTCCACTCTCAATGTGAATTGTGTCAAAATGGACTCAGTACTGATACAGAACAATGACTATATCATCTATCCTTGTGGACTTATAGCCAACTCCATGTTCAATGGTAAACTAAGCACACTCATTACTCCCATCTTATTGACATTTTTCCTGTTAGATACCACATCCAATCTGGTGTCTCTCACAGATGGTGTCCCTGAATATAAATTCGAGAGAACAGGAATAGCCTGGCCTACTGATAAGAAGAAGTATAGCCCTACATCATATGCAATGGATCAAATAGCCCCACCTCCTAATTGGGCCTTACGCTATCCTAATGGACTCTATACTGAACAATATCCCCCACCCGATCTATCTACCCTTGAAAGTTTCATGGTATGGATGCATGTGGCTGCATTACCTGACTTTAGAAAGATATGGGGAAGGAATGATAATGAAGCATTGACTGCTGGCAGATGGAGAATAATGATTGACATGAGTATGTGCTGTCTTTTAGAGTAATAGAGGATACTAACATCACTTCATAGACTTTGATACCATTCAATACGGTGGTACCAAATGGTTGGTTCTATCCTCCACATCACCACTAGGTGGCCGCAATCCTTATCTGGGTATAGCTTATATGGCTATTGCAGGTATATCTGTCTTTGTAGGCTTACTCCTTACTCTTCGTCATGTCATCAAACCAAGGTAAGTAAATTTCATGCAATCTATTTATAAGACTCATTAATGTGCTTGTCTATCAATAGAAAACTGGGAGACGAATCCTATTTAACATGGAATCAACCTGGTAAGAGTCAGTATTTGAGTAAACAAAGTGCAAAAGTTCTTCAATCACAGTGATCATTCACTTCTCATTTATACATAAATATCTTCATTAAATAACTGTAATATTATCCTATACTTTTGTTCGAGTATTATTGAATAAACCAAAAATATATTCTATCATCAACAGATAAGCACAGGTTTCTGTTCCTAAATACAGGAAGTATCTATAACCGACTTCTATATACATATGTTCATATAACTGTAAAGACTAGTCTTCTCCTTCGACAGGCTTAGTTATAAGTGAGGATATATAGGCAGGAGTGTTACCAGAAGCATATCTATGGAGATCAGATAATCCACCAGCCACTAGACCAAACATGGCCCCAAAGACTATAGAGTATCTGACAGAGCCTCTAGAGAGTTTGGCTGATCAGGATAATACATGTCAGTAAAGGGATCAACTATCAAGGTAGTATGAACTTACTAAGTGCAGAGAACACAACACCAGATGTTACACCAGCAGATACTGAATTCAAGACATCAGCTTCCCCTCTCAAGTCATCCAACATGGCTTCAACACCACCATAGAGAAGACATAACCCGCCGGTTTTTCCAGCATATTTCACTCCTCTTTTGATTCCTCCCAACATCATTCGATAGTTCTTTGTTTTATGATAGAAATACCAGCCCTGTACTGTTGTGGGTAGTTTATGTGCATTCTCAGCTAGATATTGTAATCCTGATTGTTTACCACCCAAATAGGCACCTATACTAAATCCCCAGAATGAACCTAATCCGGTCATCAAAATCAAACGGGGTTTGGTAGATAGGCCAGCACGCAGCATATTGCTGGGGTAATCACGGTATGATTCCATAGTACTATATGGAGATTGAGTGTCGTTGGTTACTGATCCCTTGCCATGTACTTCCGTTTGCTTGTCTGCATTCAATAATGCATGTGGTTGTGGGAATACCAGACCCACAGGTACGGGGGGTGCTGTCTCTTCCTTCATCCCTATTCTATTGAGTGGGAAGGGAATCCTTTAAAAACGACCCTATTATTCTCAATTCAACCTATTGTGACTTGCTAATTTGGATGATCCTATGGATTCCCTTTTCCTGTTTCCCTTTTCCCCATTTCTATAGCACATATACAATTGGACATGTCAACAACTGAGTGGACAGTATTAGAGAAATTACTCTTATCACAGGCAGTATACAAGTATGGAGAAGACAATTGGCATGAAATAGCCAAGAAGCTGAAGCAACATGCCTTGTTACATCGTCCTTCTGATTACTTCAACCAAAAGGTAATCTATTCATTCTTCATTAACAGTAGTACAGGCTGATTCTTATCTATTCAATCAATAGAACTGCTCTCTTCAGTACTATTTAATGGTAGAGGATATGAACCAGGAGAAGTAATATACCGTCAAAGTGTCTTTCTATCATTTAACCTATTACCATTTATATCTTAGACGTCCAAGTGTATCACAGGATATGCCTGCAGTAGTACAACTAGCCAGAAAACTATATTCTATGCGAATAGATGAATTGAAGAAGCAGATAGGAGAGGATGAAGAGGAATTTTTGGCGCTTTTATCAGAGATAGAAGACATACATGCTGGTAAATGGGATGACAGGTTATTGAAGGAACAACCTTACGATGAAACAAAAGATAAGGAAGAACATGCCATGGACAATCTAGATTACACAGTAAATGATGATTTGGAGTCTCCAGTGACTGAGACAGAGTCGAAGAAATCTGTAAAGGATGAAGATATAGACAGTATTACTTCGGAAGAAGATATTCCATCGAAGGACGCTGAATCAGTGGACTCTATACAGACAAAGACGTCCACGGATTCTATACAGACAAAGGTATCAACGAATAATAGGGATGATAGCATGACTGATAGTGAAGGGCTATCCAACGACATGAGCATCCCACCAATTGAACTGACCGAAGAGAGAGAGAGACAGGTGGTTAATGAAAGAAAAGACATGCCTGAAGATATGAAGAAGGAAGAGAATAGTCATGTTGAGAAAGTGGACATTCTATCTGATATGCAAACACCAGCAGACAATAGAGAGGAAACTCAGGCGACTGATTCAATCATATCATCAGAGATCATTAAAGTGAAGATCGAAAAGGACAGTGGGGGTGATACAGCATGGGGGTCAGACATGGCTGCTTCGGATAATTTAGCAGACATCAACAAGAAGCGAGATATAGCCGATTCCCCCACATCAGATACATCCGAACCTAAGAGACTGAAATTAGAGGCTTCAGCCACAGAAAAAGGTAAGCTTATTGAACATTCTCATCATTCTGTTTTCACCCTTATTCATAGCTACAATAGAATGCAATGATGCATCCAAGTCAGATCTATTCAAGGTGGACTATTCAACAGGTACATTAGACACTAGAATTCTTATAGTATATTACACTAATAACGTATTACAATGCCAACCTAGATGTAAGTCAAGCCACAACACCTGCTGATGGGACTGAAAGTGTTGCAGGAAGTGAAAGTAACGTTACCACTCCCAGTCATGATCGTAAGAAGAGTGCTTACAAGGATGATCCCAAGTACAAATCATGGCTGAAGAACATCAATCTATTATGGCATGAAGTAGCAAATCACAAGAATGGGACCATGTTCATGAACCCCATTAAAGAATCAATAGCACCTTTCTATTATGATATTATCAAACAACCAATGGATCTCAAAAAGATCAAAAATCGCATTAGGGATGGGGTAATATGACTGTACATAGGTGAAATAAATAACCATATATATTGTTATGGTTATTCTCTTCATACCTCATAGGAACAATGTACTGAATACCTGATTGTTATAGATCATAACCACCACAGTAGAATTTGAGCGAGATGTCATGCTGATGCTTTGTAATGCCTTGATCTATAATAAAGAAGATACCGAAGTATATCAAATGGCGCGTGAAATGTTGGATGATGTGACAGAGCAGATTAGGATATTCAAGACGATTGATACAGAAACATCCACTAGTTCTCATACAAGGGCTGCTGCACTAGCGGCGAAGGAGGGTCGAAGGAGCGTCGAGGGACTGTAGAAAGAGATGGAGAATATTCCTTAAAATAAATGTGTTCATATGTACATGCAAATAGAGGATGATACATACAATTCATACATTAGATAATGCATATATTATATATAGAAGTGATACATACATGAAGATGATGTAGTGTAATGATTTGTTTATATACTTGATATCAATTTATTTATGTATAGTTATCCTTATGATTAAGGAAGGAAACAGTTAACACCATGAGCGAGATAGTAGAATTATAAGAAGGAAGGCAGATACCATTGATTAAGAAGTGTTCATGATGAGTTAATATGAAAAGAAGGGAAAGGGGTATATTATACGTATTTAAATTTATGCAACTTGTCTCTTTTTGTATCCATTGGAATAACTTCCCAACATCTCCTTGCCTTGTTGGCCACGAGCCTGCCGCGACTTTTGAAATTCACCGTCCATCATGGTACTGGAATCAAGTTCATCTTCATTTAATGTCTCCAAAACATACCCTTGCCATTCATGTTCTTTTACCTTCAATGCACTCTCTCTTTGCCAGTCAGCTTCCATTTTGGTGGCATGATAACCCTTCCATTCTTCCGATGTCTCTGATTGTGAAGAGGCTCTTCTGGGGCTGTCAGTGTTACTGTTGGGGCCAGGATATCCTCTCCAGACTTCCTCCTCTTCCTCTTCTTCCTCTTCTCCATCGTCTTTTCTCATTTGAGGAATAGGATAGCCATTCCACTTTTCAGACTCACCGTCCTTCTCGACCTGTTCTCCCTTGGCAGCAGTACTGTCATCATCACGGATGGGATAGCCACGCCAGCTCTCTTCGGATGATACTGAGCTATTAGACTTGGCCACCATTACTTTTGAGTGAATTACAGTGGTAGGTATAAACTCAGGTGCAGTAGGTGACAGCTTCTTCTTGTGCTTATTACTGGAAGTATCACTGTCGGAGGATGAAGAGGTCTGTTGAGGGGGTTGCTCTGGTTCCTGCACATCCAACTTATTCTCTTCTACTGGGTGATCATCTACCTTCACTGTGATTTCACTTGACTGAGTATTGGGTTCTTTCTTCTTTTGTTCGATGGTCATCTGGGAGACATCCAGATTTGTGGGTAAAGGTGTAACCTCGTGCTCTTTCTTTGACTCATTAGGAATAACGACTGATGGTTCTTTGGCAGAAAGTCCGCCTTGGTCATTATTATGATTGTCTTCGTCGTCTGAAGTGTCGTGTTCCTGGCTGTTGTTTTCACTAGACTGGGTATCTGATGGTCCATGGTTGATACTTGATTCTGGATTATGAGTGATATCAGCGTCTGATGGACTATCTTCAGTTTTAACTTCTCTCTTAACAGTCAGTAATCCGGATGATTCTTTATGTTCCATACCAGGCGAAGTCACCAGGGATGGCTGGATAATAAAACTCGTGGGTCTGGAGGCAGTATTGATAGGTAAGACTGGTTTTTGTGGTTCACCAAAGAAGAATTCATCTTCATCACAAGCCACCTTTTCACCTATCTTCAAGGGCTCTACTTCAATACTCTCATCAATAAGTTGATCCTTGCGAAGATATACCCGAGAAACAAGCCAGTGGTGGGTCAGTTGGTCACCAGGGGCGAGGTGATTGAGATTTGGATGGGGTATGACAGCAGCACGAACACCTTCCAGATGGATGGGTTTAACAGTAGACAGTCTCTTGGCCTTATCAGATGCAGTGTTGTTAGCCAGTAGTTCCTCCAATAAGAACTCACTCGATTCGATAGTTGTGTTCTGTTGACATAATTCCAAGAATGCCAGTTCGATATCCAGTTTATGAACACCAGGAGCAGATAATACTATGTCTGCACCCACAGTATTATGGCCTTCATTATCACCAGCAGTATAAGCAGTGACGATAGAGCGGATAGATAATAAAATGGGCTGAACCCATGGAATAGCAATCATCATACCTGCATTGTTATTGCTTGAGTGTACATAAGGTTCCAATTTGCTACGAAGACAGGTATGATAGGCCTGATAATTTTTAGTAGGAGATATAATAGCAGCCAGATCACGATACATATCCTTGGTGCGGGAGTTGCATGATTGCCATAGTCTCTTCAATCTACGTACTTCGGGTAAAGAGATGGCTTTGATGATAGCAGCAAACCCAGAGAAGTCACGGTATGCATGCAGAAGTAGAAAGGCAGTTCTAATGAAATGTGTGATTAAACTATCCTTAGCGTGAATGGGTGGTACAACATCAACTACCGAAGTACCACCCTTAGTGAGCTCCGCCCAATAAATGAGTTGATGGGCAAAACTATGGGTCAGATATTTGTGGAAGTCCAGTAGATGGGTGAGCTTTGTTTGGGTGGTGTCCAGTTGAGAGAGCAGTCTTTTGTCGATGATGACATTACTATAGAGTTGACTATCAATAATGGCTATTTGACGTGCAAGTACTTCAGGATCCCATTGAAAGGCAGTAGCAGCTTCAAGAGACTGCATCTTACGAGTGAGCGTATCCAGTCTGTGTTTCTCTACTTTTACATTCTCTATCAGACGCCTGACAATATCAACAGAGATGGTTGAATGTGCGTCTCTTGCTTCAGTCAACTTCTCACATGCCTGGGTAAGGGCATTGTTGGAGATAACATAAGACTGGGCAATGGGTGAAAGGGGAATTAGTGGCAAACCACTGTTAGATTGCATTATTTATTGCTTATACAGTATGTGATATGAAGTGGTTTAATAATATGGGTGGTTAAAAGAGTAATAAGAAAGAAAAGGAATAGAAAAAAAAGAAGAAGGAAAGAAAATAATAAACAAATATTGGAACTGGGGGTGATACATAATAATAAAGATACTTGTGTGTGAATATATATATATATATATATATTTATGTGTGTATGTGTGTGTTTGTATATTTATATATACTCTACATAGTCTTATTAGGAATTGATGTACTCCTTATTTCTATCCCACATACATACATAGATACATAGATATATATATATATATATATCTATTCTATTTATATGGGATATACACTTGGTCATTGGAAGTGATACAACAATTTGAGACACAACCATTAAGGCTATTCTATAACTTCCACTCCAGCCATAGATGGAGTACTTTTCTAAACATGCTGATTACTCTTTTTCTATTCCTTCTGCTGTTCTTGTCAATGTTCGACTGCCATTTGATCTGGGGTACACGAAAAGAATAAAATCATATGCTTTCTTCATCTTATGTATGACAGGAGGTGCTCTATTTGAGCATAAATCCAATATCATCCCATCTCAAGCAATCCGATTTTGTAGATGCTGAATCCGAGGGAAATGATGAAAACACACTCATGCTTGATGTTAATGTAATGCATATGTTAGCTGCACATCCTTCTGCTTGTCATCGTATAGTATTTGGGTATTCACGGAAGGGGTTAAATGACAATAATATGTTAAGATAATAAGTGAAGTGATGACCAAAGGATGTCTAGATAGATCCTGTACTTTATCCCACCAGTAGCAATTCAAGGAATATACTTGAACCTCAAGAGCATATCAAGGCTTTCTAGTGATCTTTTAGGGCTTGGTAGATTCTGAAGTGATCATCTTTAGTGGTTCTCTAAACATAAAACGAATACCAGAAACAACCATCAAGTAATTTGACAGATTGATGGGCGTGAGTGATGATGTGATTTATTTGTAAAAGGATCATGTAGAAGTTGGGAATAGCTCGATCACCAAAAGAGTGTCTTCTAGTTTGAAACCGTATTCAAGAAAAGGCCAAGTATATTGATGATGGGAGGGTAAGTTGGTTATCAATTATATGAAGTATCTATACTCTCGATATCCCTAACCGAATAAAAAAAGAAATAAAGGAGTGTAACCAGATGAAAGGTGCCTCTTGCACAATATCAGGAATACTTATCAAATAAGTGACAGAAAACATATTATACATATTCGAGTGCCATACACCATCTATTAAAATAGTATTTTCTTATCGAAGCAAGGAAATCATGATTATCATGGATCAAACACTATGGTTGATAAACTATTTATTGAAGAATAACAAGAATAAACAGATGTATATGATATCCACATGTCAAGATTCTTTGTGCTTATGTACAGTGATGAGATTGAACGATATATGTAGACAGTTACATCATTCATTATTAGTAGTTAGATAGGATTCCAAAATATGGATCATGTTAAAGGCACATGTGTAGTTATTATATCCCGCCATGGTACTTTGCGTGTAATGCCATCATATGATAATACCTTGCATATCCTTTCCATCTTATTACATTCCACTACTCTACCTTTTTTTATATATAAAAAAGAACAATAGGGATTTAGTGATTGATCTATAGACCGTCAATTATTCTGTGTCCCTACCTTCATAATGTTCTCCCCCAACCCAGTTCACATAGACGGACATCCCCGGCATCAGTTTGGCACCTATTTCATCCAGCTTACTCTCTTTCTTTTCCTTCCTTTTGCATTTGATTGTCTATAGAGATTATGTTAGTAGCTCCCAATTTATTCTAAATCAACCGACATACTGGATCATGCTGAGGACAGTAGCCATTATAGAGTGATCCATAACTGCCTATATCATCTCTCCTATTCATTGTTGCTCCATGTTCAAGAGCACAGGTGGCATGGAATGACCTCCAGCACTTCCCATAGCAGCACTGCATACAAGCACCCTGTTTCTTTTTACAAAAAACACAGGTCTACGAACAATATTAGCCCACATGAATTAGAACAAAAATCATACCCTTTTTACCAGTTTCCATCTTGCACTAGGTATCTTCTCAATCCCCTTTGCCACACCATTTGAGTCTATAAAGGTCTCATCAATAGATTCAATACATATTCTATGAACATGTCCGTATTTAGCATTTGATGGTACAGTCGGTTGTGTGCTTTTGATGGGGGATACACAAAGGACGCACTGATAATAGAGAAGGTTAAATAGAGTGTTATATGCTTTGATGTGATTGATTACCATTTGACCAGATGTTGTATTTTCATCCTGCTGAGTGCTGAATTCATCCAGTTTACGCTTCTTATTCTTGTTATTGTTCAACATGTTCTCCAGATCATCCACATTTATTATGACACTGTCATCAATGCATCGACATACTTTCGCCTTTTTCCCTATCTCTATCCATGAATTCAATGCAAAGTTGACACTCTCTGCACAGTTGAAATCGAGATTGTACCCTGAATGATATCCATATGGGAAGGTTATGATGAATTCACCTTGTTTCTGAATACATTGCTGGACTGGAATAGTGTTGTTCCTTAGGATTTTCGGTGATACAATTGAAGTTTTGTGCCTCAAGAACTCACGACACTGTTTAGATTGAGTAAAAAACGTGGCTATAGTAACAGTAATAATAGTTTAATTTACCATTGATGTAACACCAAACCATTAATATTTACTTTGCATGAACGTTTCAAATCGCTTGCTGCTTGGAGGTGGAATCACATACCACTGTTTGGGTGCACCAAAGTGGATATAATTAATAGAATAGAGATCCATGTCCTTTATACCAACATGTGAGTTGAACAGTACATATGATAGTATCAACGCACATTACCTCTACATGCCATGCATAAGTGGCCTTCCACATCCCAAAGTATAAATACGATGAATTGACACCGGGTAAAGTGACATCTAGATTGTTGAGCATATTATCGAGCCTGTTGACATTCCAATCATGAACAGATGAATCAAACAGACCTATATAGTAGTTATTGTAAGTATTCATGTGACAGTAGATAGTATTACTTTACTTCCTAACATATCAGCACCATACATGGCCTGATTAAAGGACAAGTTCTTCCAATAATATCTTTCCATCTCCTTACAATACTCCTTTGAGTACTCCTTTGTATCATACGGATTAAATGAGACAGGAATGAGTGCATCAGAAGCTGCTAGATTGATTTCAGCCGTCTCCATTTCTTTATTGTATGAGGTCTATGCAGTAGAAGTGAGTACCCTTGTCTGGTAATAGCTATGTTAAATACCTCTACAATAAGAGAGTAAAGAATAAATATAAACAGAAAAGGTAGTGTGTTGCAGTATCGTTACTTTTTTTACTCTTTTGTGGCATAGTTTTACTTGGTGTCCTAGTACCACTATCTGTACTCTCATTTTGACAATAGAGATGAATATTGGGAGGACGATTATTCTCATGTTGACACAATTGATACCATTGATCTAGTGTATATGATCGGTTTTTTACTATATTGGTTTGAGTAAATATCCCTTTACTGCCTAATATGTGTTGAATCTAATAGAAAGAGAGGGAGAGAGAGGGAGAGAGAGGGAGGGAGATGATGATGCCTTAGACGGTTGGATATTAACATGTCTTTTTCAGATATTTACAATAGGCTTATGAATTCTAACACTTTCAAGGCTCAATTCCGGTAGATTATCTT
This sequence comes from Pilobolus umbonatus, assembly GCA_025528865.1. NCBI lineage: Eukaryota > Fungi > Mucoromycota > Mucoromycetes > Mucorales > Pilobolaceae > Pilobolus > Pilobolus umbonatus. The sequence continues at coordinate 623,516 of JAIXMH010000010.1, forward strand.
TCCTGATGGGACAAGTAGAAAGAGTTAAGTGTTATCTTATATTGTCACTGATATAAAGACAGGTGAATATATAGATATATTACCATTCTTTGGGTGGAATAACCTTAACAATTCCATATTGCTTGCCATAATCATCAATGGCTTCCATGAATGCTTTGAAATCTCTGAATTCATCATAGGTGGGTGTAAATATAGGTATATTTCCATCATTATCCTATGAAAATTTATAGATTTCATTATTGATCTACTCATTCATCACTACTCCAGTTGGCTCATGTCAACCAATGTCTATATTTTTACTTTATCGTAGAAACTACTAGGCTTTATATGCATTGTTGAGCTATTTACTGAATGAATTATATCGGTGTAATTATATATGTATATAAATACAAGAGATAGATGCAATCCACCCTCTTCCCAATAAATAGAAAAAAATAAAAAAATTTAGGCTGTTTGCATATACACATACAAGCCTCATTTTCCCCCTAGGAGAAATTATGCCGAGGCCATTCAAGCCTCTGCCATAGGGAATATATCATTCCCTTGATCATCTTCACTAATCAATGGACACCACACACTCACCACTTATTCTCATGATATTCATCATGGACGGTAAACAATCAAAACTTGATTATGTCATGTTTAATACAGTCGACAGTTGGACAATAACAGGTTAATCATACCATTGTTCGTACTCTTCCAGAGACCCTGGATCAATCATTGAATTGACAGGAGAGAAGTTGACTCAATCCTCATTGCATTGATCACAAGCTTCCTGGTGACAATCTTTCATCTGTCATAAGCCACCTTAATTTTTCAACACCCACCCCAGGTAATGATTTCCCCTTGTCAAGGACAGGTCCTTCATTCCATTTCGTAAGCTGGATATTACCCAATAGACAGAATGTTCAGCACTCTATCTAGAATACAAATATTATCCTCCAAGCTCTCTACTGTTTACACTAGAGGTACTTGATTGAATAAAGCTATAAGTTTATTTATCTAATTGTTCCATTGTCTGCAGCTCCCATCACACTTGCTTCCTTCCACACCTATTCCACTGTCTATGAAGCACATAAAGAGTCACCCATTCATGAAAACACAGCCTTATATGCACTTAAAGCACGTCTTGGCTTATATGATTTAGATAATGCAGTCTTCCAACAGGCATTGACACATCCATCATTTACTGAAGAGAATAACAATACCAAATTCGAATATGTTGGTAGAGTATAATGTCTTTGTTACTACAAACTATAATACTGATCGATATTATAGGTAAGCGTGTGGTTGGACTACTTGCAACAGAGTATTTCCACTGTAAATATCCCGCTATGCCAACAGATATCTTTGCAGCAACCATTGGTGGATTTATTGGTAATAAGTCAACATCCAAGATTGCCGTAGAGGTTGGTTTACAGTACTCTGTCAATTGGAATAGACCCGCAGATGCTGATGTTAAATTGGGACAATCCACCGTACTAGCTAGTTGTATGAATGCAATTGTTGGTGCCATCTATCAGGACAAAGGACTGGATGCAGCAAAGAAATTTGTACATGATTTCATCCTATCTCGTGAAGTAGACCTACAACCCCTTCTTAAGGTGAAGGAACCCAAGCGAACTTTGAGTGCTTTGTTGCGTAAGATGGGAAAAGAGGAGGCTGTGTCTAGACTGGTTTCAGAAACAGGTAGAGCCTCATCTTCACCTGTATTTGTTGTTGGTGTATTCTCTGGTACTGAAAAGTTAGGAGAGGGATTTGGTAGTTCATTAAAGATGGCTGAATTCAGAGTAAGTTGATATGGCAGGTTATAGGGGACAAATGACTTATTCAAGCAATTAATTATATAGGCATGTCAAGATGCTCTTACCAAGCACTTTGGAAGAGAAGAAAAGAACTTCACTTTACCCTCTGATGCTGATAAAGTAGATAATTATTTAGCCAAACCATTAGCAGACACCGCACCCATTATATAGACACAATAGGCAGATTCATTTTGGCCAGTTATTTATGAATTCATGTAACATAAGAAATAAACTTAGCTATGATTCTATGCCTATTTCTGTCACCTATAGTTAATCCATTTGATATAAAGCTTAGACCATGTTTATGGCCATTCCCATGAAGTCTATTTGAATCATTTTATTGGTTGACATCCCTTCTCTCTCAAAACTACAGTCAAATGCCCGGTCTGTTACTTTACAGAATAATAAACATTACTCTGCAGAATAATAAACACCCTCCTACAGTAAATAGAGTATGAGATGAATGGTATTGCTGATATTATAAATCAGTTATCTTTACCTGTGCAATCCAATGTGTGTTCTTACTGGAAGTTGATGAACATGCTACCTCTAATTGACCTGGAATTGGGTGGCCAAATCTAATGCCACTGGAACTGCTTAAATAAGTGTTTGTATCTGCATGTTTGAACTGAATAGGCTGTTCACGCAACCAGTGAGTATCTGAGGACTTGGCACATTCCACTATCCAATCATCCCCCGAATCTCCCCCATCAAAACAACTGACTTCCTGCTGTTGGGAGAGAGGGGATTGATGAAGATGGCTGTGGAGGTATCCCTTAGTATTGCCATGTCTCAGACGGATAACGGCACCACATGGCACAGGTTGACTAAATATAATCAAATAAGATAACTGATATTTCAATAAATGCATCCAATCATATTTACCCTCTTTTGCATATATTACCAGTCTTGGCCTCTATAGTCCAGTAACTGTTATTATCGTTATTACCAGAGAAGCCGGTTACAGATTGCTGCCCTGAACCACTGCCTATTTGATGTCTTTAATTCTCTTTCTACTACCCAAATAGTATATACTTACCATATGTAACCCCATGAGAATGCAGTTTATGACTATTGGCCTTACTGGTCAGTTTAATAGTACTTCCACAGGTGACCATCTCAAAGCCTATTCTTCGGGATGAGCAATAATCACTACACATGATATTCTTTCCTCACCTTCCTCTACTACAGGAACAGTAGCCAATGATATTGCAGTATAAACTAGATTCAGTAGTAAGACAGGATATATTTTCATGCTATAGGGAGGGTAAAGAAGTGGTTTGTAAAAGGAAAAGGTGGAGGAGAGTGATTGAGATGTGTGGAATTATTGACCAATAATATCACTCCAAAGGGCTCTACTGTGAATTGAATCTGGTGAGTATATGATGGTTCAATCACCGACTAGACCCTTTTCACTTATCCTTCCTCCATTATTTATATTTCAAAGCTACTTTAATTCTTATTTCTGCAGTAATCTACCCAACTAGTATTTATTTACACTCTTAACATATCAAAGGCCTTTTGAAATGCCTTCTATTGCTCTTTCAACAGCAGAGGACAAAAATAAAGTCAGGCGTGCACTACCCACTGCTGTAATTTATCTGTTTATTTAATATCCTATGAGGTTCAATATTTTATACTTACCCTACACACTAGAAAATTTATGCAGCAACGGTTGCTAGGTTATATGTGGCCTATCCGAATCCATCGAAATGGGCTTATTCGAATATATGGGGTGCAGTGGCCTTTTTGAAGGATAAGAAGACACACTCTTATTACATAAGGATGATTGATCTAATTGTAGGTGTTCATCTCCCGGTTATTTTAATACATACTAATGACTAGATAGAATCACACAGGTGTCATATGGGAACAAGAGCTATACGATGGCTTTGAATTCAAAGAAGAAACTCCATTCTTCTTTACTTTTGCAGCTGATGTAAAATGAGTGTTCATAAACAACATACTAGAATAACTTGCTCAATAACTATTACCATTAGGAATACAATGCGGCCTTATCATTCTCAGACACTCAAGATGCAAAGGTTTTCTATACAAAGATATCATCTCGAGACACTATTGCCGAGAATAAGAAACATAAAGGTAAAATCACTTGATGAAGTCTTGGGATATTCAAGTGAACTCATTGTCCCTTATTAGAAACTGCCAAGAAGAAACCTAAAGGGGGCAAAATAGAGAAATCACAGATTGGATTGCCCTCCGAATTCAGGTAACCGAAGAAAGATGGATTGAAAAAGAGAAAACTAATATATGTCATTATAGGCATTTAGGTCATATAGGCTATACACCTGAGAAAGGATTCAGAGTTCAGAATACAGGTCAAGAATGGAATGGATTGTTCGACCAATTAAAGGATCTTGGTATATCAGCCGAGGAAATACATGAAAATGAGGATTTCATAAAGGGATTTGTCAATGAAAGAGGTGGTCCTCCACCACCTCCTCCTCGTCCAGCCGGATCCACAGGAACAAAAGTCAGAGCCCCGCCACCACCCCCTCCGGTCAGAAGACGACAACCTATTGCTTCTCCTTCAAGAAGAAATCCTCCTCCACCACCCCCTGTTAGTAGTAAGTGCAATACTAATTGGATCGAACGATATACTGTATCAAGGAAACTAATAATTTTATCTTTTTAACCTATTCAATTAGGCAGACGAGCACCACCCCCACCACCAACAACACGGCGCCCACCACCTCCCCCAGTTCCCAATTCTTTTGTTCCAAGATCCACCCTACCACCTCCCATTAATTATTCGAATCACTCTTCCGATCATCAGGAGAGTCAAAATGGGGGCTATTCTGGCTCAAATAATAGCTCACCTAGGTCAGTCCCTGCCGTGGCTCGAAAGATCCCTCCACCCAGTATGATTCCTCCACCCATTCCTAAAACAGTTCCTAGTTATGATCATTCTAGTTCCAGTTCTTCTGTTCCACTTCATATTAACACCTCTACTAATCCTTATCAGAACATATCAACGAATCCCTACAAAATCGCCAACATATCAAATGACTCTACTAGCTCTACTGGCTCTCTTCATCTTCCACCTAGAACTAACTTCTCACAGCAGCAGCAATCTAATAGATTTAGTGATTTAGCTAGCCGTAATGCTAATGAGGCAGAGGATGATGAGTTCTATGATGTCGCTGAGAGTCCTTTCTCTACTACAGAGAATTCTCACAACACATTTAATGCAGAGTTTGCATCGGCATTAAATAATCAAAGGAATGGCACCAATAACACTGGAGCCACCCAGAATAAGCACTCGATACCCACACCTCGATCTGCTCCACCTCCACCACCTCTCTCTTTTGATAATCAGTTCTCATCTGCTCCTACCAGTGTTCCACCACCACCACCTCCTCCTCCTGCGTTTCCAGCAACTAGTACTAGTGATGCGATTCCCCCTCCCCCTCCCCCTCCACCTCCACCACCAACTGCAAATAATGCTATTCCACCTCCACCACCTCCACCTCCACCACCAACTGCAAATAATGCTATTCCACCTCCACCACCGCCTCCACCAACTGCACCTTTTACTGGGCCATCATCAAATCTATCTACTACTGCTAGATCGATGGAAACATCACCAGCCCCATCAGCAGATGGAGACTCTCATAGTGCGTTGTTAGATGCTATAAGAAATGCGGGAGGAATTAATGCTCTCCGAAACAAAGCGAATGACCCAAAGAAAGAAAGAAGCTCTCCACTTTTATCATCCAATACTGTTTCTGACGTTGGTACTAGTGCAGGAACTGCTGATTTAGCAGGCAGCTTATTGATTGCCATCCAAGGAAGACGAGGTGCTCTTCAAGCAGATCAGGATTCAGATCATGATTCAGACAGTGATGGAAGTGAATGGGACGATTAAATAAGAACCTCTATTTTTACGTACTCTTCAAAGAATGATATAAACTATTTGTAGATTTTTATTAAAAATTAAGAAGCAAAGGAATTAATGATATATGAATTATATAAGATAGGGTGTCGAAAAGAAAATGTATATGTGATGAGATGAGGGGAGTTGATATTAATAAATAAGGTCCAACAAGGAATGATATTAATGCTGGGGAGTGGCTTGATTATCCTGATAATCGCTACTATCACTTTCAGTACGATAAGCAGAAGATTGGACGGCTGCTCGGACGGCTTCATCTGCACTCCAATGGAAGAATGGGTAACGATCACGAGGAAGGGTGATGGAGGATATGGAGTAAGCGCTATCGTCAGTCTCGGACTCAGGGCGGCCAGATTTCTTGTCAGTGCTGTCATGAGCGAAGTGTGTTTCTCTGACCTTTTCTTCATCGAATGATTGATCAGAGGGAGAGTGGGAAGCCTGTCGTTGAATAGGTCCATCATGAGAAGCAGGTACAATGGGTAATATTTCACCAGTTTCACAAAGAGCTTCAGGGTTATCGTCCAAGCCTTGTCTAGGCTGACTACCGAATCCAGCAACAATGAGAGAACGACGGATAGCAGGATGACTGATATTTACAAAGTGAAACTCGACATGATGACCTGCATAACGATTTAAGGCATTTTGAATATCAACAATAGCTTGGAGGCCACTAGAATCGAGTCTGTTGACGCAGGCAAAATCAAATATGACAGCATGGAGAAGAGGAAGCTGTGCACGGAGAGCATCTTTCACTGGATTGGCATCATCATTCCAAGCTCGATCACCCTTGCTTAAGGAAGTTTGGAAACGGCGGGTATGTTCTTTACAATATTGAATGACAGTATCAGAAATAAAACCGGAATTGGGATATGTAAATGATTCATCCACTCTGACCATCATAATTCCATCGGGCAAGTTTTCAACAAGTTTTCCAAGAGAAGGATGATTCTTGGGCACATAAAGATAGTTTTGATTGTTTTCGCCAGAAACACTGTCATCTGCATCGGATCCAGCGGCTTGTGGTTGGGTAAGAGCAATTCGGCCGAGAGCCCAGAATCGAGGACGGGCAATACGAACCAAGAGAATAGCAATAGATAAACCGAGAGATGCATAGATACCATTCTCAACATTAGTAAATACAGTAACAACCACACCAACAACAAAGACGAGAAGTTCCCAAAGAGAGATCTTGGCGAGTCTTTTAATATAAGCAGGACCAGATACAAGATCAGAAACGGCATGAATAACAACAGCTGCAAGAGTTGCATCAGGAATATAATAGAAAGCGGGTGTAAGAGCATAAAGAGCAAGAATGACTACCAAAGCAGAGAAGATACCGGCAATAGGGGTCTTGACACCCGATCTAGCCTTGATGGCAGTACGAGAAAATGATCCTGTAGAAGGGTAGGCACCAAAAAAGGAAGCCCAGATATTGGTGAATCCGATAGCAATAACTTCTTGATTAGGATCAATCGAATAGTCGTTGATACGTCCAAAAGACTTTGCAATAGCTACATGTTCAAGAACAAGAATAATGACACCTGATGGGATAGAACCAGAAATAGCAGAGATAATATCACCAGATAAATAAGGAACGCCCATAGCTTGGAATCCAGATGGAACTGTCTTAAGAATACTGATAGGACTCTCATCTTTGTTGATGTTGAGTAAGAAAGCAATGAGAGTTCCAAAGATGACAAGAATACCATTACGTAAAATACTGAAAAAGAACAGGTGTCTAGCGTGTTTGGGATAACGTTTGCTAAGAACTTGACAGATATATCGAATACCATAAAGCCATAACAAGCCGGTGAGTCCAAAGGCAACATCTACCTTTGTCTTCGGGAGATTCTTGAAGAAGTTACCAAATATGAGATAAGGGGAATCCTGAGTGTTGATTCCTTTGATACCGAAGAGTTTTGGCCATTGACCGATACAGATAGTGATGGCAGATCCAGTCATGAAACCAGCAATAGCAGGGCCTGGAATGAAATCAACGAGAATACCTAATCGTATGAGACCCATGGCCATGGCGATAGCACCAGTTATCAATGACAGGGCATAGGCTATTTCTTGAGGAGTAACATTAGGATGAGTGACAGCAGCCTTGAGAACAGCTTGTCCAACAAGCAAAGACATGACAGCTATAAAGTATAAATGAATATGAATATTTATTGTCGATTGATTGTATGTTTTCTTACCAGTTGGACCAATACTGATGTCTTTTGAAGTAGCAAATAGACAATAGACGCATAAACCAACGAATGCAGTGCTAATGAAGATGTGGGTTAATATCCGAAACATGTCTTTTTTCAGGCAGAATAACTCACTATAAACCATATTGCGGGGGTAATTGAGCAATTTTTGCGTAACCCATACTCTGAGGAACAATAACCACACCTACAGTGAGACCTGCAATCAGATCTTGAACTAGCCAATGTAAATTGTATCTATGTATCCATGTAGCAATTGGGAATAACCCAACAGTATATTCCTTAGCATAACGAGGTAATTGATGGAAGAATTCCTGTGTTTCTCTCCTGTATGATTCTGGCTCGTAGTCTATAACAATATTCCCGGCATTCTTTGTAACGGGAGATGTCATTGTATCACTTGTATGTGTGAGTAGAGTGTAGTAAGAAGAATAAAGAGAGTAAAAGAAGCAATGATGGGGGTTTATATATCAATGCAAATAAGAGTAAAATAACCATGAATGACAATTGTGTGCGACCGTATTGCACCATCGACTTGACTAATTACATCTTAAAGAAATACCCGATATTGGAAATCCGGTAATATTAAACTTAGTTTATTGTGTGTCGTTCTTAAAACAATATCAGTTGACTCCATTCTGACATCCAATGTGATAGATGCTCTGAATCAAATGTGTGTTATCCTCCAATATCTCAAAAGATGGGTTATAAGGTTAAAGGAAACGATGAGGCATCTATAACTTTTGGATATCAGAATCGATTCACCATTTTGAGTCATAGAAGATAACACACACCCACTCATTCACACTGGTCATGTCTATTATATTACGTTCGATTGTGTAACTCCCCATCAAGAATAAAAGCAGTTCAAGCTTATGGGAATATGGGGTGTAATAGGCCTGAAGTCAAATAATAAATGTCCGCATTCAAAAAGATATTGTTACATTTCTGGCCAATTGAAATAGTAAATTTCCCCCATTTGAGATGGTGGAAGAGGGAGAAGTGCAAGAGATCCAAAAAAGAGATCTAAACATAGCTTCATGACCCGATTAATCCCTCCACAATTAGAGCTCTTCCTTCTTATTAATATTCACCGTCACGATGAAATCAACCATGAGTAGCACTGTCATCGGGTATAGACTAATGAGTGCTTTTCCAATGTAGATAGAGATGCTTGTTATCAATATAGATAGAGGTGCTTGTTTCCAAGGTAGAATAAGTAGTATTTATTCAACCATTTTTCTTGGTGCAGTGGGCTGGATTAATTCTGAACATCAAGCTATAGTACTTGGTTAACTACTCAAAATAGATGGAATTACCTGTTGAATAAATGAGCATAATAGATAAATCATGATCATAACCAAGAGTATGGCATACAGAACGTTTGTTCTATGGGAAGAATGATTGGGCATTCAGAAGGAGTAGCAGCATTGAATACAGCCTTGTGATATCACATTGGAAAGTACTCATAGGCTTCCATCATTCCTTAAAAAATTCAATCTTCTAGGACTTGTCGCATTTAGATCTGTCAGATGCATAAGACTCACGTTCCAACCAATCTAGTTCGACCATATCCTTGTCTGATATAAATAATAGGCCCATAATAGATAAAATGAAGTAAGGTTGCTGCTGATCTTTAGTATATTTTGACTAGTGCGATAACAATGGAGTCCGTTATTTCTAATCTTGATATGATCTCGTATTACCGTGATTATATCCACCACTGAACAGCTGCAAAGTGAAGTCTTCGAGTTTTCAAGGTAAGTATTGCATGGTCTGTAACAATCAATTACTGATCTATTGATAAACAAACATGCAGTGCTGCTATAAATACCGGACTACATCCGGGTATTAATTCTTACATCCTCTGTAATAGGATATATGAACATTGATATGGATACACACACACACACGCATACAAATACTTCCTCTTTATGTTAGTGATTATCGGCCAATAGGAGAAGATGATCTTGCCTATTCTTTGAATAACTGCTTATCCTCATTGCACTCTCATGTCAATCAATAAGCATATATACCTTTCATTTCCCTTTCACTGAAACCTTTGTTCCTAAATTCCAATCAGAAGATATTATTTGTGACTCCGTATTTGCCCATGACAGCCTATTCGTTGAGCAAATATCTCTCATTCCTTCTATTTTTCAGTTGCTCACGAATGAACAATAATAACATACTTAATGAACCAGTATTGGACTGGATGACAGATACTAATGGAGATATCAATGGAATAAATAATGAGCTGTTGAGTTATCTGCTAGATGGAAGCACCAACAATGCAGATGATCAGCCTATTAACTTCTATTCACTGCAACAATTCACTCCTCAAACCGAGATCAAGAACAGTAGACCGGCTAGGAAGTCTATTCAACACAACAGTTCTCACTCAGAAGAGGATGAAGAGGCTCTGGATGAGCAAATGAAGTCCCTTCCCTCTAAAGAGAGAAGGCAACTAAGAAACAAGATATCTGCTCGAAACTTCAGGAACAGAAGGAAAGGTATTGTTTATTATTTTGACAGTTTGTTTGACTCTGGCCAACTCAATGCCTTATCATAGAGTATATATCCTCACTGGAAACAAAGATGAATCAGATGGAGGCAGAGAATAGCCAGCTGAAGCTGGAAGTTAAGTGGGTTCGAGGCATGATGGACAAGTTACAGGCAGAAAATGACAGACTTCGACTGGAGATTGTTCTCTGCAAGGAGGGAATACAACCCCCAAGAAGATCATCTGAGACCTCACCCACAACATCTAACATATCCTCACAATCTAACCCACCTCCAACTGCTGTCATCACAGAAGACACTTGGAATATAGTATGTCCTAACAGTAGCCCCAATAGTAGCAATTACATTGGAAATAATATATATTTAGCACATGCCTCTCTGCCTGATTGGGATCTCACCTCGATACTCTCTAAACCCTCTCCCTTGCCCTCTTCATGTCAATCCATTATGAGTGCCAATCCTCTGTTGGCGCCTGCATTGATGTCTATTGTTATCAATGAAGCTATGACTATGACAACGGATGAATTGATCACACATGCTCAGTTGAGGGATCCCACTTATCAATCCTTCAGACTCTCTCCCAATGATAAACTGAGTGTAGCCAACCCTTTATGGCCCAATATTCTCCAGAGTTCCGTGGATTCTGAAGCAATTAAGAACCAAATAATAAGGCAGGCCGATTCTGTTTCAACCGGTGACTCTATGGAACCACCATTAACAGGTCTTCTCTCTTTCTGCCCACTCTATTGGATGCAAAGACAATTCTGTAACTTCATTATATCATATGTTGTTGTACGGTACCCTCATTTAGACTCCAAGTGCAGAACATATCTGCCCATATGTCAAAAGTTCAGAACAAAACAGATTTTAATTTAACTTCACACAATTCCCTCCCTTCCATCACCCAACTCATCTTTCTGTATTCATCATTATTTATATATTCTTGACCTTCTCATCATACAATAAGCATATTCTTATGCCCTTTACAATAAACTCTATTCTTTTTAATTATGATCACTAGATGGATGAGTGATCACCAGGTATATCATCCATCTCTCGTCTCTATGTGTTACATTTACGGTGAAGATAGGTATTGAACCAATGGCACATAATAGAGTTTATAAGGATAAAACCCTTTTTCATATAGGTAACACACACTCACCAACACACTCACACACCCACACACGATATTCCAGATATTAACCAAACACTCGGATATCACTCTACATAAGCTATCATGTGCTACATAGAATGAATTGCGCAATCAGTGTCGAAAATGACTTGGCCATTCAGTCACACTATGCCTATCTTCAACTGATGAGTTGGTTTCCAATAGGCGGGCGTACCAATATCACATAATAGATGGCGCCTTATATATCTATTACTATTGGGTAATAGCCAAAGATATATATACATAACCATGTTGCGTAATATAATTGCGCGATTGATCACAATTCCTTATTTCAGGCTCATCGATTGCACCTTAATGCAGAGGGCATGGGCAATCCCTTGGGATATTAAACGTATGATAATAGATGGTTAAATAACGTAATGGCGTTTATTCTAAGAGTGCTAGTTTTGGCTAATAGTAACTTCATTCAAGATAGCCTCATTATGTATCCAATCACCCTCTCCCAATACAAAATCATCATCTTGTCCTGTTCCCCCTATAGAAAGATCCTTCTCGTTTGCAAGATGCAGTAAACAAATAAAACAGAAAGGAATAGATATGTCTTTCATTGCTTTCGGTGGGTACATTCTCTTGAGGTTCTGTACAATATCTGTAAATTTCTGTGTACCATGTACCTTTTCTGATATCTCCGTAGTGTCATTCTCTCCAGATACATTCTTTGGTACTGTGAGTGCCCTCCACAGATTATCCTTCAGTTTCTTCACATCCACTCGCTTGGCTGTTCGTGCATAGTTGACATACATGGGTTTACTCTTCTTCAGATTGTGATTAGTGATAAGTGCATCACCATAGAGAAGGGATTCCTCCAGATTGTTTTCATAGTTATCTTGGTAAAATGATGTGTCTTCATAGGCTGTAAGAATGGCTGTATAAATAGAGTGTGAGTATGGGTATTAATATGGATATAATTATATATACTTTGATCATTGTCCATCATATTGGGTGTGCTATCTTCTCCATAGTCAATATCCATATCATAACCTTCTGATTGATCAGCCCAGAAATTGACATCGGGTTCCTCACTACTATTATCAGCAGGAACATCGCTCTCTTCCCTCGTATTCTTCTTTCTACCAGATGTCTATATATATGGGAATGTGAGATGCGATCTTAAGTGAGGGTAGATCATATATTATACATACAGGAAACATTGGTTTTAAGAAGTATTGTAGTAGTTCCTTAGAAGAGAAGTGAATATCATCTGGTAATAAATGGTTGGATGGCTTTGCAGTGTCTTTGGGTAAAATGATCTTCTGTTTACTGGTAGCAAATAGAGCATCTATATCAGCTTCCTCCTCGTCCCCTTCTTCTTCAGAGTCAGAAGGTATAAATTTGATCTCAAATGTCTGTCTCGACTTCTTCTTTGGTTTTTCATTATTCTCGACATTCTCATCAACAGCAGGTGTATCTAATAAATGATAAGATTACTTGTGTGTTTTATAGTATCATTAAGAGTTATACTAACTAGTAACAATAGGACGCCTCAATTTCCAATGTTCAGGACCTGCCCAGTTTCTTGAGAGTGATTTATCAAAGTAGCTGAATAGATCCTTTTCACCGCTATTGACCATGGCAGTGATAAAATCTTGTTCGGGGAACTCCTTCTGAGTATTATCAATGCCTTCGTCTGCATCATTTATTCCAGTATCTTCTGTAAATGGATCGAGATTCTCTCCATCGTAACCTATATCATAGTCGTCTCCCTGGTCAAAATCAAGCATATCACCGTAGTCAATCTCATCCACTGGATTAATAGGATTATCTATTGTCATTTCATCATTGTCTAGATTGGGTATGTCCAAATCATTTTCAGAGAAGAACTGGTAGCCCTTTAGTGAGGGAACGATATTAAGACTAGAAAGGATGTCAAGAGTAGGTAGTTTGGCTATCGAAAATACAGAACTGCATTCAGATTAAATGTATTTTCTGTTATTCGGACCATATTTACCCTTCAAACGAGAAATCTCCACCATATCTTCGTCATCCTTGATCATTTCCTGGTGTACAGTATTCAAATCTTCCTGGTTCAAACCGATGTTCTCTTCCTGGTTAAAATCTTGTCCATTTGTATTGCTCATTTCATCCCGGCTCTCAGCACAGGCAGTTTTCTGCTCACTCCCATCCACACCTGTAGTGATATCTTCTGTATCTTCATGTCTATCTACTTCCATTGCATCATTTTCCTCTTCTTCCTTATCAATAACTTTCTTCTGAGCCTGATCCCTTTCATATTCCTCATCATCATCACCTTCTACAGTAGCATCCGATGCATCGAATATTATCTTACACTGTCGATCTATACCTAAATGATTGAGTAACAAACCCCTTGCCCCTCCTTCATCAAAATCAGCAGAAGTCTTCTTGAAGAGAGGATCGATAGAAAAGTCCAGATCAAACTTCTTGATGGCAATTGAGGAGAAGTCCTTCAGTAGATAGCTTTCTGACTTATTAGTCTACAAGTAGGAAAATGCACTCAAATTTCACGATTCAAATTAATATTTATCACTATAATTACTCTGCGGCGAACCCGTCTTTCAGTCTGATTATCCTGGTTGTCGTCTTCAATATTGGTAGAGTCTGATGTAGACAAATGAGCACATGAATAACAAGCATTGTCTGTTCTCTACTTACTTGAACTATTGGCTAATCCACTCAGTAATTTCCCTGTTTCAGAGGCTACTGAGTCAATACGAGAGGTATAGATCTTAACACATCCATCCAGAGTACAGGATGCCTTCTGGAAGTTGATAGAATCACCTTCCTTGATGAATGTCATCTCATGAAAGTAATCAATTAAGGCGAAATTCCATGTGTTGGTGGCATTGACTTTCTAAATGAAGTGTTTATGGTCAGATTGATATCATCTTACAGTAGTAAGTATATATGTATTACGTTGTCTGTGCACATTTTGATCCATTCCTCGAAATTAGAGTACATTTGAGCAGGAGTAAGTGATGGAACTGTGCCTGATACAGCAGGAGATCGAGTTGAGTCAGTATGGGAAGCATGTTGTGTCCTCTTCAAGGTACGATCTCTGCGTTCGCCACTTCTGACATTAGTGGGTGTTATGGCGGGATCTTTAAGCATAGGGATTAGACTGTTTTAATTTGAAAGGGGTAATTTGGGAAAAGGGGGAAAATTGATTGAATTCAGCTCACTCTCAATAAGAAATCAAGCAATCACGTGATCTTAGTTGTTCCTGTCTCTCTTGGAGTATCTCTAGATAAAAATAAGCCAGTGGATTGTTTCTAAAGTGTGGAATCCATTTCCATAATCATTTCAGTGTGTGAAATACTAGCATATTTATATTATGTAATCACATTGATGAGATAGTTCACATAAAAACATATTTCCAATTTGGGAAGTTGAATTAGATTTAATCTAGTTTAGAATAACTACTCTCATTCTAACAAACACTCTCTCACTCACGTATTCATTTACTATGTCAGATACACACTCCAATAAATCAATGGCAGAGTATATATCCTATCAACAGCAATACAACAATTCAATGTCATACCACACAAACGACACTGTGTCCATCGTCCTCTTCTTCGCGATCATCTCTCTCCTATTCCTATCATTTCTACTCTATTTCTGGTACACAGAGAGACACAAAATACCTATTACACAAAGAGGGGACCAAGCAATATTACAGCAAGAGGATATGTATTTATTAATGGACAATATAGTCAGTCAAATAAAGACCACCTTCAGAATACCCATCATTACACTCCTCATTGTCATTCACAAGACTATAATATCCAAACAGCAAGGAGGAGTAAAAGAAGCAAGTGTCTATACAGCAGAATTTTCCTTGAATTCGCATGAACATCAAAGGGTATATGCATCCAGATACTATCATATCCTCTCACTCGTACTCCTTCTTACTTTCTCCGTCAGCCTGTTCATCCTTATAGTGGCCATCAGTAAAGTAGATAGCTCTCTATCTCTTATACCGGCCACATTGTTTGTATTTGTGATATCGATCAATCTGTACTTGATCACTAGACAATGCTGTTATTACAAGGAGAGAAGGAAATTATATGGTACTGAAGACGCTCATATCAATGCCATTTATGACACCTGTTTCTCTGGCTGGGATCCCAAGATGTGGTCTAACTGGATACAGATAGCTATTCTGATTATTGAGTTTATTCAGTTGATGACTTTTCCATTAAGGGATCTTATGCATGTCACTTACATGTTCAGTGATAGCAATGCTAATGGTAATAAATCATCTGAAATAGTCTCCCTGATATTGAATGCAGGTGGGTTGATGCCGGATATGAGAACTCCCACCTGGTACATGTATTCTCTCTGGACAGCATTTACTGGTACATTTCTTAGCCTTATTGTTGGTATTGTTATCCATTTTATTAATCTGAAATATCCCTATAAGATTAACACTCGTTGGATAAGATGGTTTATACCCGTAGCAGTAACTATAATATTCTATTTGGAATCAATCGAGTATTTATCAACTAAATAATCATTAATTATATAATAGACACTTCTCTATATCCCAATCCTGGTATGTATTATGATGATCAACCCTATGGAATAACAGACATAAACAACATTAACTGAGCGTATTACTCACAGACAGCATTTGTTAGTTCTGCTGCATGTCAGTCATTGAATAAACCGGTCAATGCATACAGTCGTACCTTGAGATGTAACTCACCTACCATCATACCTCCCTTGTACTTCTGGCTTTCCTTGATTGGATATCTATTTGCTTATTTTATGCTCACTATATTCTTGACAAGCCATGAGAGACTACCTAGAAAGAACGAGATTGCCTACAAATCAATTAGTATAGCATTCATCAAGAATATGGGTATTGTAGAGATGCTTCTACTCCATATCTATGTATTTACTCTATAAGCATAGGTTTATTATTGGCTATTGTCTATCTGTTGGTGGAGTCAACCACTCATGTGAATAGAATGCGTTCTATTCTATCTATTATTATCATATTAACTATGATATGCTACAACATCAAGATAAGACCCTGCTATGTGGATAAGGTAAACTACTGATGTCTATCGAATAACATTAAAATTAATATAAGAACAGATAAACTTCTTTAGAACAGCATCATTTACATGTATACTCTGGACATCAGCCTTAGTGGCCATACTGAGTGATACACACGCAGCACAGAGTCTGGGACCATTGACAGTTATATATATCATCATAGGTGGATGGATTCTTATTACCCTATTATTCATTATCATCTATTTTATCTATTATTTACAGCCTAAACCTATTCAGCATCATCAGAGTACCGTTAGATACTATTGATACTAAAGAATAAAGCATATGATCAAGTAATTTATAAGACTTCTTATTGTGTAAGTAGTATAGTGTATCATGGGGTAGAGCATCATTCACACTACTAATTAAACAGCCGCCCATCTTTTCTATTTCTGTTACATGAAATGAACACCGAGAAAAGAAAAAGATCTTCTTTATTACTCAATTCATTTGTTATCCAATGGCTGCAGTTACTCAAGCAATAAGAGATCTTGTCAAGCGGTCCATAGTGGACAATAAAGTCATGGTGAGTATGGATATGTTGTGACTGATTAGGTATTAACTGCCCTGTAGATATTCAGTAAGAGCTACTGCCCCTATTGCAATGGGGCTAAAAAGTTATTCAGTGATATCAATGTCCCTTATCAGTCAATGGAGTTGGATGAAGACTTGGATGGAGAGGCCATACAGTCTACTCTTATCGAATTAACAAACAAGAGAACAGTGCCCAATATATTCATTAATCAGAAGCATATTGGGGGTTATGATGACCTGAAATCAGTTTATGACAATGGGAAACTGGAGAAGATCTTCAAGGAAGCAGGCATCAAGTACTCCAAGCTCTAATAGTGCTCATAAACATACCAACATTACTCTATAGTGTATCTGTATTTATAGTGTGCAAATATAAAAATAAAAATGTTATCATTGATAGCCCAAACTGCTTTATACTGTAACCATTGGAACACAAATTCCCCCATTGATCTATTTTATATTATTATTACCATTCGGGGGCTTTTATTTGTTTTCCTTTTTACTGCTATTATTGTAAGGGTAGAATGTCGAGTGAAGGTAGGGTTATTCAACACACAGAACACTCTCTCCTTTAGTTAATACAGTCAAATAGCTAAAGAAAGTAAAGGATTCTTCGGTCATTCCTTCTTGTCATCTATGAGTAGCAGTATGAACTCTATCTCAAAGACAATACAGAATAAGAGTTTACCTGAAATCAATAAGAGATTCAATGAATTTCAGCAACGAGCCCGTGAATTGCCTTCCCAACTAGTCAATCTTCAAGGACAGTTGGAGAATGAGCGTAAATTATTTGTTCAGAACAAGGACTCCAGTGAGAAGAGTAAAGTGGGGCTGAAGTCAGGTAATAGTCAAACTACAGATATAGACAATAACAAGACTAATTACTGGTGATGTTCATGATTGAAAAGAGCCTATTCCACCCTGGATTGGGTTTCTGGGATATGAAAAACAGTTGAAGAAGTCTGTCATGGAGCTGTCAAAGGTAGTTCTATCAATCGAATACACATTTGATCTAACATTCTACTTTCTTTTTATGCAAAGGATGAGAGAAATTTTCTTATTTCACCTCCTGAAGACACACATTTCCAATTTGATCTGGCTGCCTATGCCCAAATAGCCCAGGCAACATTGAAAGAGGATAAACAACTGTCTCACATGAGATTCCTCTTGGTGCCTCAACAGTAAGTACCCATTTATTTATGAGGCTTCTAAAGCTGATCTCTTACTGCTTCCTGAAGAGTTCAGGAGCCTATCTTCTGGAGAAATTACTTCTACCGGGTAAGCATGGTGAAGCAGACAATAATGAGTCAACCACCTGAATCAGATACAGATGAAGTTTTATTCAGCTATGAAGAAGAAAAGACCACAGATAAGGCTACAGAAGACAAATATGAATCAGATGAAGATGACATTAGCATAGATTCATTGGATGAATCCCTTGATGTGAATGATATCAAGAAAGAAGCAGAGACTGATAAGGTAGAGAGCAGCTCTGATAAGGATGAAGTGACAAAAAATAAGAAGAGTGATACAGAAGAAGATGTAAAGAAGAAAGACACTAAAAATATCACCACTGTCAAGAAAGAAGTTAAAGCAGAGAGTGACTATGATGAAATGGAAGATTGGGAAATTGAAATGAGAAAAGCAGCCATTTGATCTCTTTTCTGTTTAATTCATATTATATTCTCTGTTATAATAACTTTCTGCTACATTAAGTGCTTGATGCATTAATTCGGATCTATCATTGTTTATCTGATGATCTAGCAATATTTGTGATACCTAAATAAAATATATTCATAAACACCATTAAACACCCCAATATGAAAATACACAGGCAGATGTTTACCTCTGCTTGAATATATCCTAGTAATTCATCTCGCTTGCTCTCATCTGCTACAATGGGTCGACCTTCTCTCTTAAGAAAGTAGACATAGTTCTTTAATCCCTAGTTTATGCATTGCATCAGATAACAGTCTCTATATTCAATAACATCTTACCTTGAAAGCAGCAGCAGCTACTAATTGCTCATTTGATACATTCTGACGGTTCTCCAGATAGACCATGCGATAAGAATCATACAATTCATCTTCCCGTGGAAAAGTAGAGGTTCTTTGAACTATGAAAGAAATGAATATTGAAATAACGAATAATAAATGTCTGTTCTACAACGTACTCGGTGATGGTCTCAACAGGGCCAACTCTGCCTTGGATTTCACATTATCAAATGACTCAAGTTGCCATTGTTGAGTACGAGAATTCAGATCTTTCAGGGCCAAATACACATTATTCCCAGGTTTATATTCACCCTTATTAAGAAGTTGTAAGTAATGAAATAAGGATAAGACTATCTATATATACTTTGACATCCAAGGCTAAATGGGATCCAGTTCCAGGAGATAAATAGCCATCTTGATATTTCCACCGCTGATTATATGCTAATCCAGGCTTACGTGAGAATTGAATTATGAGTTTATCCCGCTCAATATCTAATAGCATTGAAGAAGATTATCTACTTTAATTTCTGCTTAATTGGTGATTATTCCTAATTTACCACCCCCTCTGATATCAAGGACTAACAGAGCTGTTAATACCAGTAATAAAACGTGATTCAAAACTAATACCTAGCCCTGACTTTTTATTGATCAAGAATCCATCTTCATGCATCCACAACTTTAGTAATGTTAATGCCAGACTTGTAAACAGCAGACCTCAACATCACTTTACCTGGTTTATGTTATCCACCCTTTTCTATTTTACTTGTTAATACTCTGTCTATTTATAGTTATCTTATTTACCTTTGGCCAGATAATTATAGTTGCGTCATTCTATTGGATATGCAAATAGGTCAATGATATCAGTTATTACAGTCGATAAATGCACTTACCACCATAATACCTGCATTTACATCCAAGCAGTACTTGCCGGAAGGACATTGAATATAGAAGAAGCCACTAGGGAACTCCATATCCTTTCAAATAACAGGTGCAAAAGAACTAAATAATGAGCAATTCATTATTATATGGAAGGTAAGCGGGATTTATAATAAGGGTGCGTCATGGTCATTGATGAATTGGAGACATAGAGTAACCATGGAGATGGAAAAATGGTTGAATGGTATCTAGGTATTTATCATAGCAATGGCATTATACTATATACAATAGGTACTATGGAGACCATTGATTGGAGGATATACCCTATTCTAGTCATTACCCACTTGATATTGTCATATGAGGAAGTGACATTATAAATTGAATGAGTTCGTCCATTTGAGGTCATATTAAGGGTATCGAATAAATTGAATCTGTTAAACAAGGGGTAATGAAAAGGGGGTTGACAAACTATGGGTGAGTAGTGTTGACATCCCAGTATCAGTGTGAAGGGGCAGTTCTTACTGAATGCTTATTGGATGAGCTTAAATACTGTTCCTATAAAAATAGCTAATTAATCCATTCCGTTATTTTCTTCTCCCTTCAACTTATATCTTTAATAAGTGAATATCTATATAAACCCAACCGGAAGACACTAATATATATCACTGTATATATATACATATATATACATATATCTATAGAACTATATCTATATAAAAAAGTCTGTAGACGTAATATATATATATACAAATATATATAGAAGGCATATACTATATTTGGTATCCTCATGTATATAAATACAAGCGATTAATATAATGTCATTTTCACTTGTATCTCGTTCAAAGAAGATCATCTTATTTCAAATAATAGCTGCTTGTTTAATAGGCCTATTCCTATTGTCAACCGTCAAATTGGATGAAATTGGTAGATACTGATAGATAGATATATATATTATTAATAATATACTAATTATACCATGGGATAGCCCATATTCCTTCCTCATTATCTTACAAATCATTCAAAGGGCAGTCAAATAAAGAATATCCATACACAATTGTCACTGCTTCCAGTGCCAATCATTTATGCTCTTTAGAGAACTTCTTGTATTCTTTAGGTGATCTGCGACATGAGATGGATTCAGATCAGTATCCCCGTGTGGTTGTATATAATATTGGTGTGAATAGAACTCAGTTGCCTATCCTTGATAAACTACAATCACATGGATTAATGGATGAGCTCATTCACTTTGACTTTGAACACTATCCCCGTTTCTGGGATGTTGCCCTCAGTGCAGGTGAATATGCTTGGAAGACAGGTATTGTGAATGATGCCCGTATTCGATATGGCGGTATTCTAGTGTGGCTTGATTCTGGTAATCAAGTTAGTAAGGAGTTCTTATTGGATATCCCACATACCATTCGAGATGAACTAAATGGATTCTGGTCTCCCAAGAGTGATCATAATATGCAGAAATGGACACATCCAGGCATGTTTGACTTCTTTGGAGCCAATATGACAGAATATCGATACAAGAAGAACTGTAATGGTGCTGCTATAGGGTTTGATACCACCAATCAGACAGTTGTGAATGAAATCATTATCCCCTGGTTTGAGTGTGGATTGCAGAAGAATTGTATTGCCCCATCAGGCTCTAATAGAACGAATCATAGACAAGATCAGGCTGTCCTAACCTATCTAGTCTATCTCAATGGACAATCATGCTCTATTCCACCCCGTGATTATAATATACAGACACACCGGGATCAATCTTGCCGATCTCAACTGATGGAATTGGATCTTCAGAATGAACTGCATCATCCATCCACCATAGGTACATTGTTACAGTAATGATTATACTCTTACTCACATTTATCTTCAATAGACACTGTTAAGTGGGAGAGAGTTGATACTGTTGATCTTTATAATCATCCCGAATGGAGATATTATGAGACGGATGTACCACCCAACCTAAGGAGACCGAGTATCCTATTATTAGAATGATGATGATACTTCATATATATAATACTTATATCTTTACTGAAATATACACATCCATTTATATCAAATACTTGTCTTCTTCTCTTTCTTCTTGTATAATGATAATAGTGTATATATTCTAGACAGCCTCAACAAGAACTAACACGCACACACTTATACAGACCCAGACGCATATACACAGACACACACATTTATACAGACACAGACACGGATACACAGATATATACAGACACAGACACACATATATATACAGACACACATATATATACAGACACACACATATATACAGACACACATATATATACACTCTTTATTTCCACTTTATTCTTTAATTGGGTTTGGCACATTTACGATATTCGATAGTCTTTGTTTTGGGACATTGCATTTCTTGCCAGGAAATAGGTATCATTGCTGCACCTGCTACACTTGTTGCATAAATGACTCCTAACTCATTCTTCGCAGTAGATAAAATATAAGATCTGGCATCACCCAATGATATCACTTCTGCCTTCACTATATCACCAGGTCTAAATGAATTGTATATCTTCACTTTATCCTTCTCTGCTGCCCTAACATCCTGTAATCTGGCATACTTATCAATACATACTGTACACACACACACACACATATATATATATATATGTACCTAATTATCCCCATGAAATCCTCTTTACATGGAATATCATCCACTATCATTATAGCCACAGTGGCTTGATGAGGAGCAACACGAATGACCTTTCCTGTAATCTATAATCACAATTGAGAAACTCCATTCTATGAACCAATCAACCATATTTACTGTATTTCCCACTTCAGGAACAGCTGACTGTTCTTTCTCTTTAGTTACTCTAATAGTTGGAAGCTGTAATCATAGGTTAATCTATATTCATTCCTTGTCCTGGGTGTCATACACACCTCTCCTTTGTCATTACTGTCAATGTATCTATATCCAACTACACTAGCGTATAGTAGTCCATCACGCTCATATGTACCCGCACCCTGGTTATAATCAACCACATATCCAAGACGTTGCCCAGGTGTTACTGCCTCTGGTGCTTTATTCATAATAACAGAAGAAAGGGGGAATAGAATAAGAAGGGAGAAAAAAAAGAATTTTTGTGGCCAATGTCCTTGGCCAATCATATGGCAGATCATCCTTTACCGGCTAGTTGTCGATGAATAGTAAGCAAGCACCCCCAGATGGAAATCCAAAGACGTTCTTAATGTAATTCAGTTAGGAATACTATATATACTAGTCACTTCACATGTAGTGTATTTATTGGGCTTAGCATTCTCTAATATAGGCATCTTATCTGGTACATCGATGCCATTTCAGACAAATCTATCAATATTCACTTCTAATGACAATGCATAATCCCCTTATTTAGTATGGCTATAGGACACTCGAACCATCCATTACATCATCTTATCTATTGGCAATAAAGTGGTGTATATTCTATTCATCCTTAATGAAGTAGTACAATAGAATGAGTATATTAACAATAGAGTGTGTATATTAACAATAGAGTGTGAGTATTAACAATAGAGTGTGAGTATTAACAATAGAGTGTGAGTATAAATACCACGGATACTTATTGCTCTACATGCTTATATCTATTTAGATTCATGTGTATTATTCAGTCAATTCTATTGAAATAACTTTGTCCCTGGACTAATATATATGAGTATATTATTTCTGTGTCACCTTCACAATTTATCCATAATAACCTGTGGTTATCATCACATTAGTACATCCATTATTACTGCTAGGAAGTATTCTGGACGGAACAGATATTACAATCCCGAATATCCAAGAGAATAGACTTCATTCTGAATACAATGGTTATGAGTACTGTTCCTGGTTCTCGATATTGTACATACAAGTGACTAATTGGATATACCAGTGAATTGACACTAAAGACTGATATATAACAGTTTAACTATATATAAACAATTGAGAATGAATGCTTAGGTTGATAACAGTCAGACAGGATAAATAACAGAGAGGTTATTCCGGGCTCAAGGGACAAAAGAACAAGAGAGAATAGACACTATTTATAGCCATGAGATCCCCTTGTTTCCCTTGGTGACCTGATATAATTGCCAAGGAAACATGTTTCTATGGAGAATCGAGATACCCCTATTGCATGTAACCTAGTGATTTGCACTTTCTATATTCTGTAATAAACAGATGCTTATTTGATAATTAACATAAGAGTCTATTGACCATGAAATTATGAATAAATATAGGAATTCATTTTGGACTTGACATCCTCCATTCAACTTATCCAGAATTCTGTTATTGCTTTATTTAAATTCAGATTAATTGCATAGGATTATTTGAGTGTAACGTACTCTCTCGTTTAATAAAGTGGAACTTGATCTTTACACATCCATTTATTGAAAAAGGAATAAACTGTTAATAATGAAGATTAATAACAGTTTGAGTTACCATGGTAATTGATTGCATCGATACATCCTTTTTTCCTTTATTCCGTCTCTAATGAAATAAATCATCAACAGACACTGGAATAGTACAATGAAGATGGAGCGAATCATTAAATGAGGTACGATACAATATTTACTGGTATTACAGTAATTATTGATTGTAAAACATAGTATTGTTGGTATACAAATCACACTCGCCCTGAGCAATCATTTATGGGCGATGAATAAAGATAAAATGACCATAAAAGCATATTTATATACAGTTAGAATGATCGGGATATAGAACATATGGGATAACTTCTTTATTAAGTACACCTAGGTTACATCTACAATTTAAACGAATGTGCAGCAATAAGAGAAAGGCTATTTAAACGTGTTCTTATTGAAATGTCTCTCTTTTCTTTCTTTTCTTATTCATCTATCTTCGACTCTTTGATTCCCTCTCATTTGAACAGATAAAATACAATAAAAGGTTCTAATTCCTTTTCTTATTTTTCACCATGATCAAATCCCGATTTATTCTGATTTTGGCACTGGTTGTACTCTGCATCATTTCTGTCATCGAGGCAGCTACCATAGCCACAAGGAACACAACAAATGACATTATTGAAAGATCGACAGACAGTATTGAGAAGAGAGCCGTTGTTGCATTAGTGGAGAGAGGGACTAGTAAAAAGAAGACTACTAAGAAGACCACCAAAAAGAAGACTACCAAGAAAGTAGTTAAGAAGGCCACCAAGAAGAAGACCACCAAGAAGAACAAGGCAGCATTGGCTGCTGCTGCCAAAAAGAAGAGTAAGAAATCAGCCAAGAAGACCACCAAGAAGAAGATCACCAAGAAGAAGACCACCAAGAAGAAGACTACCAAGAAAGTAGTTAAGAAGACCACCAAAAAGAAGACCACCAAAAAGAATATTGCAGCTGCCAATAAGAAGAAGACAACCAAGAAGACCTCCAAGAAGACTACCAAGAAGACTTCCAAGAAGATTACCAAGAAGACTACCAAGAAGACTACCAAGAAGACTACCAAGAAGACAACTAAGAAAGTAATTAAACCAGCCAGTAAGAAGAAGGCTTCTACAAAATCAATCAAGAAGGCATCTGTTAAACCCAAGAATAAATACTGGAGATTCAAAAATTGGAACAGCTTCAGTAAATTATCAGTTGGAAGTGATGCCAATTCTGACTGGTCATCATGGGGTATTTCACTCCATGGTGGATGGCTCTGGAACTGGAAGAATGGTGAAACAGAGAAGATGGTTGCTGTCAATGATCCTGCTAGTGGCAGTAATAAAGTTTTAAGAGTTGAATATCCTGCTGGTTCTAGGAACCCTGAAGCCAATCCTCAAGGAGGTTTAGGATTCAAGGCTGACCCATTATCTATCGATGGTAATGTAAAGAAAGTCCGCTTAGAATATTCCGTCTATTTCCCCAAGAGCTTTGATTTTGTGAGAGGTAAACAATTTGATATATCTTTGATAACTACATCTTTACTCATGTTTTCATTCAATTATAGGTGGTAAACTTCCTGGTCTTTATGGCGGAAATGGTGATTGTACTGGCGGTAGTGACTCCAAAGGTTGTTTCACTGCGAGGTAAACAAATCTAACTCTAATCACTTATTTTTATTAACCCCATTTCTGTAGATTAATGTGGCGTGAAGATGGTATTGGTGAAGTATATGCCTATTTACCTGAATCGAAGCAATCCAAAGAATTGTGCGAGGACGATAATAATATCTGTAACCCTGATTATGGTTTTAGTATTGGTCGTGGCACATTCCAATTCAAGAAGGGTGAATGGAACCATATTACTGAAACTATCACCATGAATACTCCTGGCAAACAGAACGGTGTCATGACTCTTACTATGAACGGAAAGAAAGTGATCGATGAAAAGAATATTGTATACCGTACTAACACTAATGGCCGAGTAGTGGGAATAAGTAAGTAAATACATAGAAACACACACATTGACTAATCACTCTTATCACAGTGTTCCATACCTTCTTTGGTGGAAATGATGACTCCTGGAGCTCAACTAAGAATCAGTTTGCTTACTTCAAGAACTTTGGCCTGGTTGCTATGTATTGAACAGTCTGAGAATACTACACTCTATGTCATCCCAATTCATATCTACTCTTAATAATTAACTTAATAACTTAATATCTATTTACCAGATCAACCCATCTGTCATTCTTCTTATTCTCATCCTTAATAGCTTATAGAATTTGATAATAAAAGAAAGTGATGATGGAGACATATCTATACTCAATCTACCTTCTGTGACTGTATAAATAAGACATTCTTTATTACTGCCTCTTTCTTCGGCCAATCTAAGAATTGAAGTGATTTGGCAGTCATTTAGGAATATTCACTACCGAGTAAACGATCTTGTCAAGGTGAGAAAAGGATACAGATGAAGATCTCTGACTCATTCATCATCAACGATCAGTCATTCTCTCTTCATTGAACCCTTTCGAGCATTCATCTCATCCCTAACTATACTGTCGAAAACAAGAACTTGGATACTCACAGTTGAGAGTCAGTCTAGAAGATAAGAGACTGAGAGTTGCCACTTTAAATGAAGTATAATTGTACCCATTAACGATACAAACAAGACTAACATTCTTATCAATATGAAAGAATATTGTTGCTTCTTATGATAAAAGCAGATGAATGGACAATTAACACGCAGAATACCTGGGCTATCAAAGCAACTTTCTTTTATTTGCTTTCCTTCTTTTTGTTTTTCTGTCTCTAAGAATCTTCATTACATTGAAATCTCTGTTCATGCATGTCTTAATGGTGTTGCTGATGCTTCACCCAAAGATACGAAGGGTACTTGATGTCAAAGAGTTGATACACATACAGAAGATGAAATCACTCAATAAACCCAGAGCCTATTCTTTTTATTCAATGGCACATATAGTATAGTGTTGATCAGTTCATCTATTTGGTATATTTAGACTTATTAGACTGAACAACCCTTTGTTAAATAGAATGCAGGCACTTTGTATAATAAAAGACCATAATCCTAAGATAATTCTTGGTACAGGTACTTTTTGGGGAATACTTGGTACACGCCCTATTTACACGCCCTTTAAACTCGGTATTTGCTATTTGCAGTGTAAATCCACAGTGTAAATCCGGCAATTAAAAAGTTAGCTACTGAACGAAATAATATGGGGGACCCAGTTGTCGTATTTACTCTTATAAATGATTGTATGTGATAAACGTACTTTAGATTAGTATATAATATATTAGCAATGTCACACATAAGATGCCATTGACAAGCGCTAATTCATTATACTATAAATATAGGGTTTACTTGTTTTACTATGAGCTCCTCTCTCACTTGCAAGTTAATAAAGAGTATTACAGAGTCTCATTTCTTATTCTTTTGATTTCCCCATTTTTATATACTATCACCAGTATCAGTAGAGTGTGCAGTATAAATGGAGTGTGTGTAGTATATACAGCGTACAGGCCCTGTAATAGTTTTATTTTGCAGGTTACTATTTCAAACTTTCCTTATCCTTTCTATCTTATTTCATCAAGATCCTGCACTATTAACAAGTCTTCTCTCAAAAACTACGTTTACACTTTTGAGAGTATTTCTCAATATGAGGTTGAGACAATGGATCTGCTGAGATGAATGCGAAAGAAAAGTCTGAGTGAACATGATCTAGTAGTATGTCTAAAGGATATATTGCAATTGGCTGTTCCAATGGCGGTAAACCTCGCCCCATACCTGAAGATTATCGAAAATGGTGATATCTTTGGTGTAACATGTGTAGATCAAAAAGGTAAAGCTATTTCATCCGTACCTTCAATTGTAAAGACTGCCAAAAAGGGTATATCCAGACATACTGAATGGAAACAGAGTAATCCATAAGAATGAAGAAATTATCTGGTGCATCAAATAGGCGAGCAATAAAGAGCACAGCCACAAGGTAGCTGAGAGTCCTTATTCTTATGCAAAGCTTAGAAGAATAGAAGATGAAGAAAGTCATCAGAGAATCATGACTATGTTTGAAAGCTCTGTAAGCAATGTAGCTATTGCCAATACGATGAACTCATAAGGCTTGGTAGTTCTTCCTAAGGATATTGCCAATACCAAACAGAAAATGCGATTTGCTGATGATGCCGAAAGAGGATCAATGAAGGATCTGATTTTCCACCTTCAGTCGAACAGTTATATTGTCCATTATATGACTGGTTTTTCTACCGCTAATCCCTCCAAGGTAGTCATGAAGTACGTTGTTTTTGCACATCAATCAGCCATTAAATTGGCGAAAAAGCTGAATGAGATTGTTATCATTAATGCAACCTATAAAACAAATAGACAGAAGTTGCCTTTTGTCAATGTGGTAAGTGTTGGGAACACTGGTTCCTCCAATCTGAAGACATTTGGTATTGGTGGTTGCTGGGTGGAAGACGAAACAACCTCTTCATATGAATGGATGATGAAAAAGATGAAGCAATGTGTCTATGGCAAGCCTGGTACTAATCCAAGATTGTTTGTGACTGATAGTGATCAGCCATTAATGGATGCTCTGGTTAAATCATTTCCATCATTTAGGGATGCACTGTGTCACATTCACTTTAAAAGAAACTTCAAAACTAAGCTACTGAAGTACTTCAACAATCTGACGATGGCTATAACAAATTTTCACATGCTATCAGCACCATGTTAATAACAAGTGTCTATTTACTTAATAAAGACAACGTGGCAGTACTTATCAGATTCGATATCAGAAAGAAAAGACATCTACAAAAAGATCCCTATCGGCTATTGAGTATTAAGAAAAAGAGATAAAGTAAACAGAAGAGAGCCATGAAGATGTAAGATTATACATTTCTGAGTTTATGAAGTTTGTTCATTGATGGTTATTATGAATAGGATGCCTGAAGAACAGAACGAGAACCTCAGATATCTGACAGCAAGAAAGATTGATGAGGTGGTAGATCAGTCAACACTACGGATGAACTGCTGGTGGTTATAGTACCCATTCCTCTAAGAATAGATGTTTTGATCCCTTTTTATTAGCAGGGGGAATTGCAAATGTTGGTGGTTATGATATTCATGTTTATCCAGGAAGGGGTTAAGTACTATTTTACACTGGTGTCATAAAACCCCTCTTCATTAATTAATGCCGAGATATTTTGACGAGATATTTGAGTGGTGTGTGTGTGTATGTTTGAGTAGATAAATGAAAATAGACAAGTTTATATAGAATGATTCTCTGTTTCAACCCTTTATTGTATCCAAAATTGAATGGGGAGAGTCAGGTCAAAATATCTAATTATAAAAGCATCCAGGGTTCCTGCCTGGAGAGTGACCGTTTATGAATTGAATGTAATAGTTACAATATTGTACATATTGATAACTATGGATATTGAATCTTGATGATTAATATCCTAATATGGTAATTCTAACAGTAATTCTCAATTGTATGATTATATGATTATCACTGAATAGATAGTTCTAATACATTGTGTGTACTAGAACTCATAATGGCACTTCAAAGGGTATTTATATTCGATGGAATGAGTTGAAATACCACAAATGCAATGATTTAAAGGGGGTTATTTTAGATTCAGTTTCTATTTTAGGTATATGTTTGAGCTGATAAATCGAAAAATGGGGTTTTTATATTCATAAAGAGGTGTATTGGATCATTATATCACTGTAGAAAACCCCCTTTTTTATAGCTCATTTAAGGAATACATCAGGCAATAGAATGACACAGTAGTTATGATAGACTAGGGGTTTTATTTATTAATAGATTTTAAATAGACTGGTAACTACTATTCATATACAGGGTATATGAATGGGATAATAAACATGGGTACATTGTGGTATATTGCACATATAGACTTCCTGGCTATAGTTCTATTTTTCAGTTGGGGGCAGATAGATAGAGACTGGATAGAGTAGAGAGTGTTTGTTAGAATGAGTAGATATAAGAATGGTTATAATCATTACATTTGCACAGTTATCAGGGCATCCGTCTGTACTCCAGGAAGTAATCAATCTATACCCTTAAACAACATTACCTAGATAGCAGATGGTATTAGTTAACTGGTTATAAATAATGTAATGTAGATGTAGTTACTTTTATTCTTCGATTATCACCAGTTATATAACAGATAAAGTAATAATCAGTCTCTATTCATTCTCATTATTGTAATATACTAACTTATACACACATGGGAACAATCAGAAATTGTCATTTCTAACATGAGATAGGATAAGAATGTGCTCTAGGCATTATCCTTCGATGTAATTTACCTCTCAATAGATATTACATCTACAGTGAACAGTTATCACACCTAGGTATTATCTGTACAACAGCATGCTAGATTTTATCAATACAAATTCAATTACAAGTTCAAATAGTGTAATAACAAAGAGAGAAAGAAATAGAAGTAAGATTACATATTATTTTATAAGCTAAAAGGATTTCAACACCACCGCCCTTAGTAATTACATCTAATGTAAAGGAGTTTCAATATAGAACCCTTCAAAGGATCAGTAAAGTAGTGCACATATCCAAATCATTGCTTTCACTTGAGGATAATTGAGATTTATTAATATAAGGAGTTCACTGTCATATAATAAAACTTGAATAGGCACTAATTATCATTCATACGTTCTATTATTCGGATTGTACATGCTTACCCTATCAAGTTAATATTCTATGAGCCTTCAGACACTGACAATGCAATGGGACAAGTATCTCGATCCATCCCTACCATGGCTTTGACAATCCTTCATTCAACATCCAAGCGATTCGCAAGTCTATTAAGCACACTCAACTGAACCCATTTATTGCTGTTCATCTCAGAATGACCATAATTACCATGACCACCAAGACGTATCCATGAAAGTAAGAAACAGATATATAAATACGAGAGCTATCTAGTTCTCGATGTGGTTCTATCTTGAATAATCTATCAAAAGTTGTAATATTGTTTCCTATATTTTCCCTCCTATTCGCAACATCTGTCCTCTGCTATTCGTTGAATCGACATAACTATGTTTATCTAGAGATAAAAATAGGTTAATTGTTGTTATTAAGCAATAAATAAGCATATATCCATTGTACATGTACTACTGATTACCTTCTGTATTGTGTCTATTCAAGCCTTAAAGTAGAATAGAGAGATGGGAACTTGGAGAAATAAATAAATAAATAATCGGAAGTTGAATATTTAAATTTTAAATGAATGGAGAATGGGTTTTCGAATGGGAACCGTCCTAAAATTAAGGAAGAATACATGTATTTGCACACACAAAAGGTGTCGACCCCTTTTTCATTTTGAGTTTAATTATGTGAATATAAAAATCAGTACATTTAAGCAGGGAACTCATCTAAATTTCCATTTAAAAAGATATCTAGTAATAAACATAGCACCGATGAACATATACATTGCATTTATATTACAATAAAGCACTATACTATAAATATTATCGGTTTATGTTAATAGTTAACATTATAACATCATTTAGATTATTCCAGCCAATCATATTCATTAAAAATATGTGTCAGAATTAGAGGAGTTGATTGAAAGGTCAAAACTACATGATGTTTTGATAATTAGACCTGAAGAACAAAATAGGAAAGTTATAATTGCTAGAATCTTCTTGTTTATTCAAATAGCGAAAAATATAAGACAATAGAAAAATAAATGTATAATATCAATCTGAAGTTTCGCTTGGTCAATATATATAGTGAAGAAGGGTGGGAAAAGTAAAGAAATGAGCAAATAAAGTAAAGAAGGGTGGGTCATTATAACTGTAATGTTTATAAGTCATAACATAACAAGTCAGCTATATAAGTTACCAAATATAGAACTGACATAAAAGGGATATGTCGATCATTTACTTAAAAGGATATCAGATAATCAGCCAGTGAAATATAACTGAGAGAGAAGAAATCGCTCAGGCTGAATCTGAATACACTCAGGGATTTAAGCGTATGTGAATTCTGCTTTGATAATCAAGCATATATCACACACTGGGAAAATACACCATTTTACCCAGGCTCAATATCTCACTCTGCATTAAGCATTATTAACACTCAACTATTATGTTCCCATACGCTATAACTATTGAAGTACTAATACGATTCAGCCATTACTACAATTTATATGATTGAATCTCCGTATGCAAAGTTTCTTTATATTAGTGGCTTATGAATGTATATAGTCAAGATCTCACTAAAGAACAAGGGATCTTGGTCTTTTTTATAAGGAATAAACAATATAGTCAATTTTGATATACTTGCTTAGTCCCGACTTTTTGACACATTCGAATTAACTGCACATTAATTCTCAACTATATTACATACACATATATCATTACCAAGATAATATTCCCACAAGCTATTAGCTCATCACAGACTGACATATTTCCCGTGACTAACTTATCTGTCCATTCCCACAGATCAAATCCATTTAATATAAATACCTGTTGAGGATATATCTAAAAGAGTGCTAGAATTGAAACTTCAGGAATTGAGATTGAATATTATTATCCAAGTGAGAATTAATGTGCAGTTAATTCGAATGTGTCAAAAAGTCGGGACTAAGCAAGTATATCAAAATTGACTATATTGTTTATTCCTTATAAAAAAGACCAAGATCCCTTGTTCTTTAGTGAGATCTTGACTATATACATTCATAAGCCACTAATATAAAGAAACTTTGCATACGGAGATTCAATCATATAAATTGTAGTAATGGCTGAATCGTATTAGTACTTCACCATCTTAAAAATCATAGTAACTACTTAGATTTATAACACCTACAAGACAAAAAGATGACAATGTCGCCTATTTTTATCAAGTTGTACAAGTCAAGCTTATTGAGAAATGATATAATGTCAATTATCAAGCAAATCATATGAATAATTAGCAATCAAAAGAACACCTGAAATATTATAAATCACAGAACATACAATGGATTATAAAGCAACTAACATATACACTCTCTACATTATCTGACTAAGAAGCTGTCATACTTCTTATTATTAATCATAACTTAGCCCTTTGTAAAAACATATAAATACCCATTATCTTTTATTCAATAAACATCATCTATTTTACCTATCACTTAAATAACAAGTAACTTACATTCAAACTTATAACCACCTATTAAGAAAAGATGACACATATAAAAAGATAAACAACTATCAAGAAATGTGACAACAACACAGCCGAAATAGAATAAAAATAAACAAATATTTAATCGTAAGTAATGCGGCTAAAGTGGATCGAACACCTGACCTTTAGATCTTCAGTCTAACGCTCTCCCAGCTGAGCTATACCCGCATTCTCTTTTTGTCGATGCCGAAATGGTACCTCAGCCATATAAAGAACCCTTGTTTCCCCATGTCCCACATAGACCAATCAAACGACGTTTCAGGCCCAAGATCCCAACCAAGAGACGCTCAAAGCGTAAGGTCACACTAACTACCGAATATGTCAACAATCCTTCTGACTCTACCGATTCTGGCACTTTCCAGTAGTATCCACACAACACCAAGATCATTTCCAGATACTTCCTTACCATGAATGATACTTGCTCTAGTCCCTTCCATTCTAGCTTCCTCCATGCTACAGATCTATTCTTCTCGTTAATTCTATGGTACTTAATTTAATATAAATATCCCCTCAACCTAATAAGAAATAAACATCATCTTTTAAACACTTTATTACTTTGATAGTTGGTTCTCTTTTGAGATTTACTCTTGTTAAGCATTTGGCATTTTGTATCTGTTATATTATACGCATTTTGTCTCTGGTCATCCCGAAATTTACATTGGTAGCATTTGCTTGTTAATTTTGAAATCTACTTTACATCGTTTACTGCAATAATTACTAAATATGTCAACTGAAACTAAGAAAACTGCTAAACCCATTGACCCCTTGGCACTTATGGAACGCATGGTCGAAGCCATGGAAAAGAATTCTGGAAACAGAACAATTGTAAATGAACCCTCTACTTTCGATGGTACCCGCGACGCCCATGTGATCGACAGCTGGATCCGCTCTGTTGAGCGATATGCTAGAATTAGAGAATGGAACGATGAGAAAACCGGCCAATATGTTGTTAACTTGTTCAAAGGCCGAGCAGATGCCTGGTATAGATCGATTGAACCTGAAGATTCTGAACCTCTTAGTTGGTTAGCTATAAAAAGAGATCTGATTGCCTTTTTTCGCCCTGAAGATTCTACATTGATCGCCCGTGACAAGATGGCCACACTAAGACAGGTTGGTGATATCGCTACTTTCATCAATAAATTCATGGATTTGAAGCTCGCCATCTCCGATATGAATGATACCGAAGCAAAAGACCGTTTTGTTCGTGCCTTAAGTGACCCTGCCATGAGGTCACACATTAGAAGGATTTCCCCGGCAAGCCTACAAGAAGCCATCCATACTGCCCTTGCTTTTGATGCTGGTGATGAACGCAAGATGTATATGCCTAGACGTAACCAGCAACCATATATGGATGACCCCATGGAGATTGATCTCATTGATGATGTGTACGCTATGAATGATCGACGCCGATACAACAACTACAATAGAAGCAACAACTTCCGCTACAACAACAACATGAGATACAACAATAATGGAAAATTCAACAATATGAACAACAATATCACCTGCTACTATTGCAACAAGCGTGGACATGTGAAAGCTCAGTGTCCAGTACGACGTATGGATATCAAGGCCTTGGACGACAATAGACAAAGACAGAATAAGAAGGATTTTCAATAAACGTGGTTGAAGATCAGGAAGCACAACCACGTAGTACTCAAAGTCTTCCCCATAACAATTCACATTCCCTTACCCCTTTATATAATAGTGATTGTCATAATGAGAACAATAAACTAATTGATATTGATCCCTACTCTTCTAGTTCTGTCCTTAATAAGAAACAATACCCTGTGCTCAAACCCCAAAGTGTGTTTTCCGAGCGTATGGTTTTATTAAGAAAAGAAGACGTCAAGACTCTCTTACCTGTAGAACTCCGACCCATTGTGTACCCGGAAATCAACGATGAAGACCTCAAACATCTTCAAGAAATCAATTCCATTGACACCAAGCTACCTGTGTACAAAGCCACATTCAATAACGAACCTGTTAGCGTGCTCATTGATAGTGGTGCCTCCGAAAACTATGTGTCTCCGAAAATAGCTCGTCTGGCTGATCATCTGATTCCTGTCAAGAATAGACAAGTGGAAACTGCTGGTGGTGAAGTTACCTCAATCGATTACAAGATACGTATGGAGATTGACTTGAATGGTTACAAGGACCTGATTACTGCTTATGTGTTTCCGAACAAGTTTGGCCTAATTCTCGGTAGATCTTGGTTACAATCAAGCAATGCTCAACCCGATTGGATTAGCGATATCTGGACCCTTCGCCAAGATGAAATGGAAGTACATCTATCTCCTAACAATAAAGATATACAACCTGCCTGCTATACCTTACCTCAGTTAAACTATCTAATCTCACACAAACAAGCCGATCGCCTTATCAAGACCCAGCAGGCCATAAGTTATTTAGTTTGTATCAAAAACATCGAAAACCCTGGGAAACCTGATTCTGAATTGTTCAGCATCTCCTCTGGGAAACATGACACAGACTGGACCAAACTGGTAAAAGAATATGCAGACGTGTTCAAGGACGAATTGCCTGGATTACCCCCAGATCGTAATGTACAGCATGTGATCAACACTGGTGATGCCAAGCCTATCAGTAGATCTCCCTTTAAGATGAGCCCTGCTGAGTTGGACGAACTACAACGACAATTAAAGGAATTGCTTTCTCTAGGTTTAATCAGACCGAGTACCTCTCCTTGGGGTGCTCCGGTTCTGTTTGTTAAAAAGAAGAATGGTGAGATGCGAATGTGTATTGACTACCGCGCTCTGAACAAGGTTACCATCAAGAACAAGTACCCTTTACCCAGAATAGACGAATGTTTAGATCGTTTATACGGTGCGTCACATTTCACAAGCCTTGACTTAAAAAGTGGTTACCATCAAGTATTAATCCACCCTAATGACGTTGAGAAGACTGCCTTCAATACCCGATACGGACAATATGAGTTCCTGGTGCTTCCTTTTGGCTTAACGAACGCTCCCCCTACTTTCCAAAGTTTGATGAACAATGTGCTCGGTGATTGCCTGGACAAGTTTGCCTTGGTTTATCTAGACGACATTCTGATCTACAGCAAGACGGAAGAAGAACATCAGAAACATGTGAAGCATGTTCTAGACCTATTACGCAAAGCTAAGTTGGTTGGAAATCTGAAAAAGTGCGAGTTTGGAAAGAGAGAATTAGTCTTCGTTGGTTACAAGATCACTGCCGATGGTATTTTACCTGATCCTTCCAAAGTCAACACCATCAAGTCCTGGCCTCCACTGACAAATGTGCAAGAAGTCCGTTCTTTCATTGGTTTAGCACAATATTACCGAAGGTTTATGCCGAACTTTGCCGCTATTGCTGCTCCGTTAACAGACCTGACCCGTGGAACTGGGCACAAGAAACGCCCCATCAAGTGGACGTCCGATTGTCAAACTGCTTTTGACAAGATCAAAGACCTCTTAACTTCTGCTCCGGTGTTACAACTGCCTGATATGTCAAAGCCGTTCCGTATAGAAACAGATGCTTCCGATTTTGGTGTTGGTGCTGTGTTGCTACAACCTGGTGAAGATCCCACTCAACAGTGGCATCCTATTGCGTTTGAATCCAAAAAGTTGTCTAATGCTGAGAAGAATTACCCTGCGCAAGAGAGGGAACTTCTAGGTATTATTCATGCTCTTCGAACCTGGCGCTGCTTTATAGATGGTTGCTCTGCTGGCTATACTGTTTATTCAGACCACATGCCCCTTAAGTACTTCCGCTCACAAGAGAAGCCAACACCTCGTTTGGTTAGGTGGATCACGGAACTGGAATCGTTTGCCCCTGACATTCAGTACAACCCAGGAAAGAATAACAGTGTGCCA